>BSBM01000006.1:4552500-5756250 GCA_027924585.1 Larix kaempferi | reverse complement strand
TCCTAGGTAAGGGAGTGTGTCCTAGAGAAGTGGGCAAGGATGGAGCTGGAGCATCCTATGTATAAATACATCTTTGACAGTGCTGATCCAGGTGGATATTGGTGGCCACCCACCTTTCCAACTGGCTCAAAACAATTTTATGGCAATTTTGGTATTGTACTATTTTTAGCAGTTTTTCGGGTCCTGAACTTCCGGGGCCATTTTGAGGCCCTAAAAGACCTTTTTTGGCAATTTGGGGGGCCAAAATGTTGTCTTTGGCATGCATTTGGCCCCAGTCGAAAGACATAAATCTTGGATAGACCTTTCCAACGGGCTACCGAGCGCCCCAAACGGAGATCGTATGCAAAATTTACGACCTCGGGAAGTTGATGTACTAACTTACCCAAACGGGGCCCACATGACTTTTGGCGCTTCATCTCCTAGGGTTATGTTTTTGGATGTATAGGGTTTTTGACATTCCTATTTATTGTAAAATGCCTTGAGAGCCTCATTGTAACCATCTTCTGGTGAAATGAGCGCAGCCGTCACATCTCTTCTCAGAGATAAGCCGCCACCATTCTAGCAAGCTTGTTTTCTGCTGCATTTTACAATTCTAGCTTATTTCCTTATTGAATAGAAAACCAGTTTTACTGTATCTCTGTTATTTTGTGTTAAGCATATTATAATAATCTGTATTCATTTCGTTCTGCTCATAAAATCCAGATCAGTGGTATCAGAGCGGTCTGCTCCTTGTCATCTTAATGCATGTCCCCAACGAGGTCAAGGTACAAAGAATTGGGTCTTGAGATTGTTTCTCTTGAGGACAAAAGCTCTCGCATGCCCAAGCGACCTCTCATGGTAGGAGAAAAGAAAGATGACGGGACAGGAGATCCTATCAAAATGTTGCTTGAGGAAGCCCTCACGCAGCAGAGGATTGAGATGATGGATAATTTCGTGCAAATCCTTCGGTGACTACCAACAAGCGACGCATCTTTCTCGAGCGGAGGCGCCGCCCCCTTCAAGGTACAAATCAACTTCGATATCCCTATATTTGAAGGACAGATAGACGCAGATGCTGTAGATAAGTGGTTGAATCTACTAGAAGGGTATTTTTCTATCCATAACTTTTCAAATAAAGAAAAGATTACTTTTGTGCTCCTCAAAGCCGTTCCCCATGTCAAAGATTGGTGGGAAACATTCTGCGAGCAAAAGGACACAGAAGAAGCCTCATTATTTTAAGTCATGGCCACCTGGGAATCCTTCAGGGATGCTATTAAGCAACAATACTACCTTGTTGGAAGTTATGACGACTTGTATACCAAATGGACCACAGTGCGACAAGAAAGAGACCAAGCAGTGCCAGAGTTCACAAATATTTTCCATACCTTGCGCACCAAGCCGGGTATCAAAGATTCAGAGCGACATATGGTGCTCAAGTATCGCGGTGGTTTGCATAGATACATCCAGACCGAAATGGAATTTCTGGACATCTCTTCCTTGGGTGTGGCCTACCGATATGTCGTCAAAATCGAGCAGAAGCTCAAACAAAAGACGCGGCAATTTGGGCCTGGGAACCCTTCACAGCAAAAGACAGGAAAGGGAAACCCCAACCCAGAGAATAAAGGAGAGAGCAAATATGGATAGTATCAGGACAACCAGTCCAAGCCGCAAGAAAAGGACACCGAAAAAACAAATAAAGATACCGGCAAGTGGTGCGACTTCCATAAGAGCCCTTGGCATAACACTATTGATTGCCGCTCAAAGCAGTCGCTGGTGGCCGAAGTGAAAGCATCTGAATCAGATGCAGGTTTTGACTCTGAGTCCGAACCAGAAAGGGGAAGATGGATCATTGACGCGGAACCCAGTGCCACCATTGCTACCACCAAGCTCCAGCCTGATGAACCAGACGAGCCAGAAGAAGGAGAACACCTCTTCCATTCACAGATGTGGGTAAAAGGCACCCCGCTGCACTTCATCGTTGATAGCGGTAGCCAGAAGAATCTCATCTCAGCAGAGGTCGTCAAGGGCCTAGCCTTTCCGACAATGCCACACCCACAACCCTACACCATTGGATGGCTCCGCAAAGGAAGTGATCTCCCCGTCAGCCAACAGTGTCGATTTCCATATGGCATCAAGCCCTTCAAGGACGAGGTATTGTGTGATGTTGCTCCTCTCGAAGTTTCAGATGTTCTTTTGGGCCAACCTTATTTATGGAAACGTCATGTTGTATATGATTCTAGGCCTCGTAGTGTTATTATTTCTTTGAACAGAAAATTGTACAGGATACCCAAGGCAGTCCCTCCTAGTGCTATTTCCTTGATCTCTGCCAAGCAATCCAGGAAGGTCATCTCTCAGACCGGGAAATTTGTCTTCTTCATGATTCGCTCTTAGAGTGAAAAAAAGATCACAGCCACATCTCGGGCCTCCACGACCGATCTATCCACACAATAGAAGCAAGTGGATAAGGTGGTGGAAGGATACTCAGATATCGTCTCCTCTCCAACTGGGGTACCTCTGCACTGCCAGGTCAAGCATCCCATCGATCTGACCCCAGGCGCACCGCTACCCAATGGGCCAGTCTATCGCTGCTCTCTGTTGGAAAATGAGGAGATCAAGAGGCAGATCCAAGAATTGCTACACAAGGGGCACATCCGTCCCAGTTCATCACCTTGTGGGATCCCAATCGTGCTGGTGCAGAAGAAAGATGGGACATGGTGACTCTGCATTGATTACCGGGCCCTGAATAAAATCACAATCCGTAACCGGTACCCAATTCCCCAAATCGACGACCTCCTTGATCAGCTCACGGGGGCCAAATACTTAAGTAAGATTGATCTAAAGTCTGGCTACCACCAGGTCTCAAAAGAATAGACAGATGTATGGAAGACTGCCTTCAAGTCAAAAGAAGGTCTTTTTGAATGGCTGGTCATGCCTTTTGGTTTGAAAAATGCTCCAGCAACTTTTATGAGGATGATGGATGATATCCTACGACCCTTCACCAACAATTTTGTAGTGGTGTATCTAGATGACATCCTCATCTACAGCAAGACTTGGGAGGAATACTTGCGGCATATTCAGCAGGTTCTGCACACCCTGCAGAAGCACAAACTATATGCAAACTTGGAAAAATGCTCCTTCGGCATGGACAGGTCCATTACTTAGGCTACATCGTTGATCGACATGGTGTGCATGTGGATCCATCCAAGATCCAGGTCATCCCTGACTGGCCAGCCCCAACCACACTCACTGAACTTCAGAGATTCTTGGGCCTCGCCAATTTCTATCGTCGGTTCGTGCTGGGATTCTCTCATATCGCATGGGCCCTCAGCGAAGTGACCAGGGGTGGTGGTAAGGAAAAATATGTGTGGGGCCTATCCCAAAAAAAATCCTTCAATGGCTTGAAGAAGCGTTTGTGCTCATCGTCGGTACTCTCATTACCGAACCTGCAACATCCCTTTGAGATCGAGACAGATGCTTCAGATTATGCTGTGGCGCCATTCTCACTCAACACGGCCAGCCCGTGGCATATCATAGTGAGACACTATCAGATGCTGTCCGCAAGTACCTTACGTACGACAAAGAAATGTACTCCATTGTAAAATCCTACCGCCAGTGGAGACATTACATTCTTGGGAAGGAGACAGTCATCCACACTGATCACAAGCCACTACAGTTCATGCAGACCCAAGCAAAGTTGCAGAATGACTGCCATCAGAAGTGGTCAACATATTTACACCAGTTCCACCTCAACATCAAATATAAAACAGGGAGTACCAACCAAGTTGCTAACTGCCTCAGTCGACCTCCAGTCGCGGCACTTATCACGGTGCTAGACTCTTGTGGCCACGAGACCTCCGGATGGCCCGACCTCTACGAGACAGACCCTGACTTCTCCGCCACCTATCAAATGTTGGGCACCAACTCAGTGGTTGCTAATTTCCATCTTCAGGGTGGGTTGTTGTGTCGTCTGGGCCATCTCTGCATTCCATCAAGTGACCACGAAGCTGATTTGGGAATCTCACTACAGTCAGGTGGCAGGACACTTTGGCGTCGAAAAGACAGTGGCAGTGTTGCAGAAACATTTCTACTGGCCGAAACTTTGACATGATATCGGCAAGTATATTAGGTCCTGCACCGCTTGCGCTATTGCCAAACCGACCACTAAGAAACAAGGCCTATACACCCCTCTGCCTACTCTTGACAGGCCGTGGGAATCCATCTCAATGGACTACATGTCGGGCCTCCCATCCACCAAGAGGGGAAACGACCGTGTTTTCGTGGTTGTTGATCGCTTTTCCAAGATGGCGATTCTAGTTGCTTGCAAGAAGAACATCACAGCAGAAGCCATTGCCAAGCTCTTCTTTGAACGAGTATGGGTACATTTTGGGATCCCACAGACCATTATATCAGACCGTGACAGTCGATTCCTCAGCTCATTCTATTCAAGCCTCTAGTCACTGCTGGATACCAAGCTCACCAAATCCACTGCTTTCCACCGCAATACCGATGGACAAACGGAGGTCGTCAATCGGATGGTCGTACATATCCTGCGCATGTACAATTCAACACACCCCCACGCATGGGATGAGAGTCTCCCCTATGTCAGACATAGCTACAACCGAGCCCTGCATAGCTCAACTGGCCACAGCCCCTTTCAGGTGGGGTTGGGATTCCAACCATTGTGCCCCATGGATGTTGCACTTCCCCTTGCGACCACCTCGGCCGACTCATCCCCAGAAGCTGACAAAGCCGCCCGGTTCATTGAATGGATCCAGCATATCGGCCAACAGGTTCAGGATATTCTACAAAATTCTAATGCCAAGTACAAGCAGCGCCATGATCAACATCGGGTGCCACATATGTTTCAGGTGGGCGACAAAGTTTGGTTGCATTTGCAGAAAGAATGCCTTACAAGGCCCCATTGAAAGCTTCGCCCACTCCGTTATGGGCCATACACCATCACCAAGGCGGTGGGTGACAATGCTTTTGAGCTCAACATTCCCCCCTTCCTTGGTCTCCATCTTGTCTTCAACGTGGCTCTCCTTCGGCCATATTTCCCACCACTATTAGACACCTCAGAGATAGCAGAGAAGTTGACACCAACAAAGCTCAACCCTGACTGCCTACAACAAGCATCCAGTGATCATATTGCAGACACACAGATCAAGGGCACTCGACATCAAAGGATCCAGCTTTATCGAGTTGTCAAAGCAGGGCAGCTCCTGCACCAAGGCAAGTGGCTCACCCGAGGACAAATTCAGTAGAAATTTCCTCATCTGATGGGGGAACTCAACGCAATGGAGACCATTGCTTCCTAAGGAGGGAGGATTGATCCAGGTGGATATTGGTGGCCACCCACCTTTCCAACTGGTTCAAAACAGTTTTATGGCAATTTTGGTATTGTACTATTTTTAGCAGTTTTTCGGTTCCTGAACTTTCGGAGCCATTTTGAGGCCCTAAACGACCTTTTTTGGCAATTTGGAGGGCCAAATAGTTTTCCTTGGCATGCATTTGGTCCCAATCGAAAGTTGTAAATCTCGGATAGACCTTCCCAACGGGCTACCGAGTGCCCCAAATGGATATCGTATGCAAAAGTTACGACCCCGGGAAGTTGATGTACTAA
The DNA here is from genome assembly GCA_027924585.1 of Larix kaempferi. Taxonomy (NCBI): domain Eukaryota; kingdom Viridiplantae; phylum Streptophyta; class Pinopsida; order Pinales; family Pinaceae; genus Larix; species Larix kaempferi. Next base: position 5,750,648 of record BSBM01000006.1, on the reverse strand, counting down.
CTTACGCAAACGGGGCCCACATGACTTTTGGCGCTTCATCTCCTAGGGTTAGGTTTTTGGATGTCTAGGGTTTTTGACATTCCTGTTTATTGTAAAAGGCCTTGAGAGCCTCATTGTAACCATCTTCTGGTGAAATGAGCGCAACCGTCACATCTCTTCTCAGAGATAAGCCGCCACCATTCTAGGAAGCTTGTTTTCTGCTGCATTTTACAGTTCTAGCTTATTTCCTTATTGAATAGAAAACCAGTTTTACTGTATCTCTATTATTTTGTGTTAAGCATCTGATAATAATCTATATTCATTTCGTTCTGCTCATAAAATATGGATCGGTGGTATCAGAGCGGTCTGCTACTTGTCGTCTTAATGCATGTCCCTAGCGAGGTCAAGGTACAAAGAATTGGGTCTCGAGATTGTTTCTCTTGAGGACAAAAGCTCTCGCATGCCCAAGCGACCTCTCATGGCAGGATAAAAGAAAGATGACGGGACAGGAGATCCTATCAAAATGTTACTTGAGGAAGCCCTCACGCAGCAGAGGAATGAGATGATGGATAATTTCGCGCAAATACTTCGGTGACTACCAACAAGTGATGCATCTTCCTCGAACGGAGGCGCCACCCCCCTTCAAGGTACAAATCAACTTCGATATCCCTATATTTGAAGGACAAATAGACGCAAATGCTGTAGATAAGTGGTTGAATCTACTAGAAGGGTATTTTTCTGTCCATAACTTTTCGAATAAAGAAAAGATTACTTTTGCGCTCCTCAAAGCCGCTCTCCATGTCAAAGATTGGTGGGAAACATTATGCAAGCAAAAGGACACAGAAGAAGCCTCATTATTTTCAGTCACGGCCACCTGGGAATCCTTCAGGGATGATAGTAAGGAACAATACTACCTTGTTGGAAGTTATGACGACTTGTATACCAAATGGACCACAGTGCGACAAGAAAGTGCTATGAATATTTATTTAATATTATTATTTATTAATTAGTAGATTATTAGGTTATTAGTGAAAGGGTGTAACCCTTCACAATGTTGGATCAAACCCTATATAAAGGCGATCTTATTGTATCATCTTTTATCTTATCAATTCAAATATATATATCTTATTCAATATGGATCTCGCGTCGTATTTTTCTGCCGCATTTGGTATCAGAGCGGAACGCTCCTCCACTTGAGCTCGGATTCGGCTCACACTCAGAGCGGACTCGCTCCTCCTCAAGTGAGCTCGGACTCGGCTCCTCAACTCCTCCAGCGAGCTCGGATTCGGCTCCTCATTCCACCCTCCACACCACCTGCAAACCCTCGTCCTCCCCTCCTCCTCGACCTTCCCGCAGATCCCTGCACACCATATCCCTATCCCACGCAGCTCTCCCCTCCTCATTCCACCCTCCCTCCACCACGCCCACGCCCAGCTCCTCCTTCCTCCCCGTCTCCCTGCATACTTTCCCGCCAGCTTCACGCCCACGCCCACCAGCTCCCCTGCTGCGACTCCCGCGCGCTCCTTCGCCTGTTTTCCCGTCCACCTTTCCACCCCTGCTCTCCCTCACATCCGTCCTCCACTCCTTCCGCGCTAGCTTTTCCCTGCACGCACACTCTCTGCGCCTTTCTTCCTCACGCCTCCGCTCCAGCCCTCCTCTTCTCTGCCTACTCGTGCACCTCTCCCAAACCCTCGTCCTCTCCCACCGCATCCACGGTCCCGCCTACTCGCCCAGCACACCCCTCCACGCCCACTCCAGCACACCGTCCACGCCACACCTGCCCCATTTCTTCCCTCGCTAAGCTCTCTCCATTCCCCTCCGCATTCTTCCACCGCCGGCTCCCCACTATCACTTCCCGCCATTCCCAAGACCTGCATACATTCAAAACACAAAAATATTAATAATACATTTTTTATTATTATATTTTTTCATACATAATAAAATTATTATAATTTAAATAATAATTATTGTATTATTATTTTAATATACAATAAATTATTATTATAATTTAATAATATTTATTATTATTTTATTCCTTCCCTAACTCTTATCCTAAACACCAAAATCGATTCCAAATATTCACCTCCCCACACTCGGTCAAGAAAAATGGCTGAGTTACGAGACCGACTAGAAAAATTAGAAAAAGACCAAATTAGAGATTTAAAAATCGTCGAAGGTCTAAACTCTAGAATGGACAAACTTGAGAAAGTGTTTCAAGAAGATTTTAAGGAAGAGATGAAAAATAACAATGCCGTGCTTAAAAAAGAAATCAAAGATGAAGTTGTTCTGGTACTAGAAAGAAGGCTGAGTGAAAAATTTGACACTCTATACGAAAAACAAAAAGACTGGGATGACAAAATGAGTGTTATGACTCAAAACATAAACACCATAACCCAGAACTTGAGCACCTTGACGCAAAACCATAATATATTAATGGAGATGTTACAAAGACTAACGCCTAAGACAGACCAAGTCAGTAGTCCAGATGTGTTAGATGCCTCATCTCATATTGTCACACAGGAAGCACTTGCCAAGAATCAAGAAGAATTGCAAAAAGAAATAAAGATTAACAATGCGATGCTTAAGCAAGAGATAGAAACAAAAGTACTGCCAGAGATGGAGGCACGATTAAACAGCCAAATAGAAGCTATCAGTAAGATAGTAGAGAATAAAAAAGATAAAAATCACCGCCAACAACGAAGCAGTTCAAATATGTCACTTATGTCATCCAGTAGTTCCGATCCACCATCAAAACATAAAGCAAGAGGGAATCAATATCACCCTTACATAGTGTACCCACCTAAGGAAAAAATAGAGTTGTCGAAATACAATGGAAGTGAAGACCAATGTGTTGCTTGGTTAAACAAGGTAGAAGAATACTTCGACATTTACAATATTCAATCTGATGAGGAGAAGGTGAAATATGCATCAATGCATATGGAAGGGTATGCCTATAATTGGTACCTTTGGTGGAAGAGAGACAATTTTTCCTACACCTGGGACTTGTTCAAAAATGATTTTTTTAATAGGTTTCAAGGAATCAAGGAAGATGAGTTTTTCAGTAAACTTACGAGATTACAACAAGTTGGAAGTGTTGAAGAATTCACACACCAGTGGGAATCCTTGTCGACACGAGTATTTGGGTTGTCTGACAAGCAAAGACTCGAAACCTATTTAGGAGGTCTTAAACCATACCTCCAAAGAGAGTTAAAGTTACACGATATACCTAACGTAGAGGTAGCAAGACATAAAGCAAAAGCCGCAGAACGCAAACTGGAAGGAATAAAAACAAGAGGCGACAACCATCATCGACAAGAAAAAGAGACACAATGTAGGTACTGTGAAGATACGTGGTCACCCAGACATCAATGCCACAAACCTCAATCATATGCCTATGAAATGGAAAATAGATCAAAGCCATCTAACAGTTACTCTGATAATAGAAAGAAGAAGAAAAACATATGTCGTCGATGCGGTGATGATTGGATCCCAGGCCATAAATGTAGGAACAATCAGACAATACAGTGCAAAATCATCAATGGAAAGGAAGTGCAAGTATCTACACAAGAAATCACGTCTGATTCTAATACCGACATTGAATCTGAATGACGAACGACATTAGGAAAATACTCAAGCTTTGAGGACAAAGCTTTCCTAAGGGGAAGGCAATGCTATGAATATTTATTTAATATTATTATTTATTAATTAGTAGATTATTAGGTTATTAGTGAAAGGGTGTAACCCTTCACAATGTTGGATCAAACCCTATATAAAGGCGATCTTATTGTATCATCTTTTATCTTATCAATTCAAATATATATATCTTATTCAATATGGATCTCGCGTCCTAGTTTTCTGCCGCAGAAAGAGACCAAGCAGTGCCAGAGTTCACAAATATTTTCCATACCTTGCGCACCAAGCTGGGTATCAAAGATTCAGAGCGACATCTGGTGCTCAAGTATCGTGGTGGTTTGCATAGATACATCCAAACCGAAATGGAATTTCTGGACATCTCTTCCTTGGGCGCGGCCTACCGATATGCCGTCAAAATCGAGCAAAAGCTCAAACAAAAGACACGGCAATTTGGGCCTGGGAACCCTTCACAGCAAAAGACAGGAAAGGGCGGCCCCAACCCAGAGAATAAAGGACAGAGCAAAGATGGACAGTATCAGGACAACCAGTCCAATCCGCAAGCAAAGAAGGACACCGAAAAAACAAAGAAAGATACCGGGAAGTGGTGCGACTTCCATAAGATCCCTTGGCATAACACTTCTGATTGCCGCTCAAAGCAGTCGCTGGTGGCCGAATTGAAAGCATCTGAATCAGATGCGGGTTCTAACTCTGAGTCCAAACCAGAAAGGGGAAGACAGATCATTGACGTGGAACCCAGTGCCACCATTTCTACCACCAAGCTCCAGCCTGATGAACCAGACGAGCCAGAAGAAGGAGAACGCCTCTTCCATTCACAGATGTGGGTAAAAGGCACCCCACTGCACTTCATCGTTGATAGCGGTAGCCAGAAGAATCTCATCTCAGCAGAGGTCGTCAAGCACCTAGCCCTGCCGAGAATGCCACACCCACAACCCTACACCATTGGATGGCTCCGCAAAGGAAGCGATCTCCGCGTCAGCCAACAGTGCTGACTGCCATACGGCATCAATCCCTTGAAGGACGAGGTATTGTGTGATGTTGCTCCTCTTGAAGTTTCAGATGTTCTTTTGGGCCAACCTTATTTATGGAAACGTCATGCTATATATGAGTCTAGGCCTCGTAGTGTTATTATTTCTTTGAACAGGAAATTGTACAGGATACCCGAGGCAGTCCCTCCTAGTGCTATTTCCTTGATCTCTGCCAAGCAATGCAGGAAGGTCATCTCTCTGACCGGGAAATTTTTCTTCTTCGTGATTCGCTCTTAGAGTGAAAGAAAGATCGCAGCCACATCCCGGGCCTCCTTGACTGATCTATCCACATAATAGAAGCAAGTGGATATGGTGGTGGAAGGATACTCAGATACCTTCTCCTCTCCAACTGGGGTACCTCTGCACTGCCAGGTCAAGCATCCAATCGATCTGACCCCAGGCGCACCACTACCCAATGGGCCAATCTATCGCCACTCTCTGTTGGAAAACGAGGAGATCAAGAGGCAGATCCAAGAATTGCTCCACAAGGGGCACATCTGTCCCAGTTCATCACCTTGTGGGAGCCCAATCATTCTGGTGCAGAAGAAAGATGGGAGCTAGCGACTCTGCATTGATTACCAGGCCCTAAATAAAATCACAGTCCGTAATCGGTACCTGATTCCCTGAATCGACGACCTCCTTGATCAGCTCACGGGGGCCAAATACTTCAGTAAGATTGATCTGAAGTCTGGCTACCATCAGGTCCCAATAGAACAGACAGGTGTATGGAAGACTGCCTTCAAGTCAAAAGAAAGTCTTTTTGAATGGCTGGTCATGCCTTTTGGTTTGAAAAAAGCTCCAGCAACTTTTATGAGGATGATGGACGATATCCTACGACCCTTCACCAACAATGTTGTAGTGGTGTATCTGGATGACATCCTCATCTACAGCAAGACTTGGGAGGAACACTTGCAGCATATTCAGCAGGTTCTGCACACCCTGCGGAAGCACAAACTATATGCAAACTTAAAAAAATGCTCCTTCAGCATGGACAGGGTCCATTACTTAGGCTACATCGTTGATCAACATGGTGTGCATGTGGATCCAGCCAAGATCCAGGTCATCCGTGACTGGCCAGCCCCAACCACACTCACTGAACTTCAGAGATTCTTGGTCCTTGCCAATTTCTATCGCTGGTTCGTGTTGGGATTCTCTCATATCACATGGGCCCTCAGCCAAGTGACCAGGGGTGGTGGTAAGGAAAAATTTGTCTGGGCCTGTCCCAACAACAATGGTTCGATGACTTGAAGAATCGTTTGTGCTCATCGCCAGTACTCTCATTACCGAACCTGCAACATCCCTTTGAGATCGAGACAGATGCTTCAGATTATGCTGTGGGCACCATTCTCACTCAACACGGCCACCCCGTGGAATATCATAGTGAGACACTATCAGATGATGTCCGCAAGTACCCTACCTACGACAAAGAAATGTACTCCATTGTACAAGCCTGCTGCCAGTCGAGACATTACATTCTTGGGAAGGAGACAGTCATCCACACTTATCACAAGCCAGTACAGTTCATGTAGACCCAAGGAAAGTTGCAGAATGACTGCCATCAGAAGTGGTCAACATATTTACACCAGTTCCACCTCAACATCAAATATAAAACAGGGAGTACCAACCAAGTTGCTGACTGCCTCAGTCGACCTCCAGTCACGACACTTACCACGGTGCTAGACTCTTGTGGCCACGAGACCTCCGGATGGCCCCACCTCTACGAGACAGACACTATCTTCTCTGCCACCTATCAAATGTTGGGCACCAACTCAGTGGTTGCTAATTTCCATCTTCAGGACGGGTTGTTGTGTTGTCTTGGCCATCTCTGCATTCCATCAAGCGAGAGCGAAGCTGATTTGGGAAGCTAACAACAGTCGGACGGCAGGACACTTTGGTGTCGAAAAGACAGTAGCAGTGTTGCAGAAACATTTCTACTGGCCGAAACTTCGACAGGATGTCGGCAAGTATATCAGGTCCTGCACTGCTTGCGCTATTGCCAAACTGACCACTAAGGAACAGGGCCTATACACCCCTCTGCCTACTCCTGACAGGCCATGGGAATCCATCTCAATGGACTACATGTCGGGCCTCTCGTCCACCAAGAGGGGAAACGACTGTGTTTTCGTTGTTGTTGATCGCTTTTCAAAGATGGCGATTATAGCTGCTTGCAAGAAGAACATCACAGCAGAAGCCACTGCCAAGCTCTTCTTTGAACGAGTATGGGTACATTTTGGGATCCCACAGACCATTATCTCAGACCGTGACAGTTGATTCCTCAGCTCATTCTGGTCAAGCCTCTGGTCACTGCTGGATACCAAGCTCACCAAATCCACTGCTTTCCACCCCCAGACCGATGGACAAACGGAGGTCGTCAACTGGATGGTCGTACATATCCTGCGCATGTACAATTCAACACACCCCCGCACATGGGATGAGAGTCTCCCCTATGTCCAACATAGCTACAACCGATCCCTGCATAGCTCAACTAGCCACAGCCCCTTTCAGGTGGGGTTGGGATTCCAACCATTGGTCCCCATGGATGTTGCACTTCCCCTTGCGACCACCTCGGCCGACTCATCCCAGAAGTTGACAAAGCCACCCGGTTCATTGAATGGATCCAGCATATCCTCCAACAGGTTCAGGATATTCTACAGAATTCTAATTCCAAGTACAAGCAGCGCCATGATCAACATCGGGTGCCACATAAGTTTCAGGTGGGCGACAAAGTTTGGTTGCATTTACAGAAAGAATGCCTTACAGGGCCCCATTGAAAGCTTCGCCCACTCCGTTATGGGCCATACACCATCACCAAGGCAATGGGTGACAATGCTTTTGAGCTCAACATTCCCCCCTTCATTGGTCTGCATCCAGTCTTCAACGTGGCTCTCCTTCGGCCATATTTCCCACCACTATTAGACACCTCAGAGATAGCAGAGAAGTTGACAGCAATAGAGCTCAACCCTGATTTCCTACAACAAGCATCCAGTGATCATACTGCAGACACACAGATCAAGGGAACTCGACATCAAAGGATCCATCTTTATTGAGTTGTCAAAGCAGGGCAGCTCCTGCACCAAGGCAAGTGGCTCACCGGAGGCCAAATTCAGTAGAAATTTCCTCATCTGATGGGGGAACTCAACGCTATGGAGACCATTGCTTCCTAAGGAGGGAGGATTGATCCAGGTGGATATTGGTGGGCACCCACCTTTCCAACCGGCTCAAAACAGTTTTATGGCAATTTTGGTATTGTACTATTTTTAGCAGTTTTTCGGGTCCTGAACATCCAGGGCCATTTTGAGGCTTTAAACGACCTTTTTTGGAAATTTGAGGGGCCAAATGGTTGCCTTTGGCATGCATTTGGCTCCATTCGAAACTTGTAAATCTCGGATAGACCTTTCCAACGGGATACCGAGCGCCCCAAATGGAGATCGTATGCAAAAGTTACGACCCCGGGAAGTTGATGTACTAACTTCCGCAAACGGGTCCCACATGACTTTTGGCGCTTCATCTCCTAGGGTTAGGTTTTTGGATGTCTAGGGTTTTTGACATTCCTGTTTATTGTAAAAGGCCTTGAGAGCCTCATTGTAACCATCTTCTGGTGAAATCAGCGTAGTCGTCACATCTCTTCTCAGAGATAAGTCGCCACCATTCCAGCAAGCTTGTTTTCTGCTGCATTTTACAGTTCTAGCTTATTTCCTTATTGAATAGAAAACCAGTTTTACTGTATCTCTGTTATTTTGTGTTACGCATCTGATAATAATCTGTATTCATTTCGTTCTGCTCATAAAATCCGGATCAGTGGTATCAAAGCGGTCTGCTCCTTGTCGTCTTAATGCATGTCCCCAACGAGGTCAGGGTACAAAGAATTGGGTCTGGAGATTGTTTCTCTTGAGGACAAAAGCTCTCGCATGCCCAAGCGACCTCTCATGGCAGGAGAAAAGAAAGATGACGGGACAGGAGATCCTATCAAAATGTTGCTTCAGGAAGCCCTCACGCAGCAGAGGAACAAGATGATGGATAATTTCGCGCAAATCCTTCGGCGACTACCAACAAGCGACGCATCTTCCTCGAGCGGAGGCGCCACCCCCCTTCAAGGTACAAATCAACTTCGATATCCCTATATTTGAAGGACATATAGACGTAGATGCTGCAGATAAGTGGTTGAATCTACTAGAAGGGTATTTTTCTATCCATAACTTTTCGAATAAAGAAAATATTACTTTTGCACTGCTCAAAGTCGTTCCCCATGTCAAAGATTGGTGGGAAACACTCTGGGAGCAAAAGGACACAGAAGAAGCCTCATTATTTTCAGTCACGGCCACCTGGGAATCCTTCAGGGATGCTATTAAGGAACAATACTACCCTGTTGGAAGTTATGATGACTTGTATACCAAATGGACCACATTGCGACAAGAAAGAGACCAAGCAGTGCCAGAGTTCACAAATGTTTTCCATACCTTGCGCACCAAGCTGGGTATCAAATATTCAGAGCGACATCTGGTGCTCAAGTATCGTGGTGGTTTGCATAGATACATCCAGATCGAAATGGAATTTCTGGACATCTCTTCCTTGGGCGCAGCCTACCGATATGCCGTCAAAATCGAGCAGAAGCTCAAACAAAAGACGCAGCAATTTGGGCCTGGGAACCCTTCACAGCAAAAGACAGGAAAGGGCGGCCCCAACCCAGAGAATAAAGGACAGAGCAAAGATGGACAATATCAGGAAAACCAGTCCAAGCAGTAAGCAAAGAAGGACACCCAAAAAACAAAGAAAGATATCGGGAAGTGGGGCGACTTCCATAAGAGCCCTTGGCATAACACTGCTGATTGCCGCTCAAAGTAGTCGCTGGTGGCCGAAGTGAAAGCATCTGAATCAGATGCAGGTTTTGACTCTGAGTCCGAACCAGAAAGGGGAAGACGGATCATTGACGCGGAACCCAGTGCCACCATTGCTACCACCAAGCTCCATCCTGATGAACCAGATGAGCCAGAAGAAGGAGAACGCCTGTTCCATTCACAGATGTGGGTAAAAGGCACCCCGCTGCACTTCATTGTTGATAGCGGTAGCCAGAAGAATCTCATATCAGCAAAGGTCTTCAAGCGACTAGCCCTGCCAACAACACCGCACCCACAACCCTACACCATTGGACGGCTCCACAAAGGAAGCGATCTCCGCGTCAGCCAACAGTGCCGACTGCCATATGGCATCAAGCCCTTCAAGGATGAGGTATTGTGTGATGTTGCTCCTCTCGAAGTTTCAGATGTTCTTTTGGGCCAACCTTATTTATGGAAACGTCATGCTGTATATGACTCTAGGCCTCGTAGTGTTATTATTTCTTTGAACAGGAAATTGTACAGGATACCCAAGGCAGTCCCTCCTAGTGTTATTTCCTTAATCTCTGCCAAGCAATGCAGGAAGGTCATCTCTCAGACCGGGAAATTTGTCTTCTTCATGATTCGCTCTCAGAGTGAGAAATATTGCAGCCACATCCTGGGACTCCACGACTGATCTATCCACACAACAGAAGCAAGTGGATAAGGTGGTGGAAGGATACTCAGATATCTTCTCCTCTTCAACTGGGGTACCTCTGCACTGCCAAGTCAAGCATCCCATCGATCTGACCCCAGGCGCACCGCTACCCAATGGGCCAGTCTATCGCCGCTCTCTGTTGGAAAATGAGGAGATCAGGAGGCAGATCCAAGAATTGCTCCACAAGGGGCACATCCGTCCCAGTTCATCACCTTGTGGGAGCCCAATCGTGCTGGTGCAGAAGAAAGATGGGACCTGGAGACTCTGCATTGATTACCGAGCCCTGAATAAAATCACATTCCGTACTCGGTACCTGATTCCCTGAATCGACGACCTCCTTGATCAGCTCAGGGGGGCAAGATACTTCAATAAGATTGATCTGAAGTCTAGCTACCACCAGGTCCCAATAGAACAAACAGATGTATGGAAGACTACCTTCATGTCAAAAGAAGGTCTTTTTGAATGGTTGGTCATGCCTTTTGGTTTGAAAAATGCTCCAGCAACTTTTATGAGGATGATGGACGATATCCTACGACCCTTCACCAACAATTTTGTAGTGGTGTATCTAGATGACATCCTCATCTACAGCAAGACTTGGGAGGAACACTTGCAGCATATTCAGTAGGTTATGCACACCCTGCGGAAGCACAAACTATATGCAAACTTCGAAAAATGCTCCTCCGGCATGGACAGGGTCCATCACTTAGGCTACATCGTTGATCGACATGGTGTGCATGTGGATCCAGCCAAGATCCAGGTCATCTGTGACTGGCCAGCCCCAACCACACTCACTGAGCTTCAGAGATTCTTGGGCCTCGCCAATTTCTATCGCCGGTTCATGCTGGGATTCTCTCACATCGCATGGTCCCTCAGCCAAGTGACCAAGGGTGGTGTTAAGGAAACATTTATGTGGGGCCTGTCCCAACAACAAGCCTTCGATGACTTGAAGAAGCATTTGTGCTCATCGTCGGTACTCTCATTACCGAACCTGCAACATCCCTTTGAGATCGAGACAGATACTTCAGATTATGCTGTGGGCACAATTCTCACTCAACACGGCCACCCCGTGGCATATCATAGTGAGACACTATCAGATGTTGTCCGCAAGTACCTTACCTATTGCAAAGAAATGTACTCCATTGTACAAGCCTGCCGCCAGTGGAGACATTACATTCCTAGGAAGGAGACAGTCATCCACACTGATCACAAGCCACTACAGTTCATGCAGACCCAAGGAAAGTTATATAATGACGGCCATCAGAAGTGGTCAGCATATTTACACCAGTTCCACCTCAACATCAAATATAAAACAGGGAGTACCAACCAAGTTTCTGACTGCCGCAGTCCACCTCCAGTCGCGGCACTTACCATGGTGCTAGACTCTTGTGGCCACGAGACCTCCGAATGGCCCCACCTCTATGAGACAGACCCTGACTTCTCCGCCACCTATCAAATGTTGGGCACCAACTCAGTGGTTGGTAATTTCCATCTTCAAGGCGGGTTGTTGTGTCGTCTTGGCCATCTTTGCATTCCATCAAGCAAGCGCGAAGCTGATTTAGGAAGCTCACTACAGTCGGGTGGCAGGACATTTTGGCATCGAAAAGACAGTGGCAATGTTGCAGAAAAATTTCTACTGGCCAAAACTTCGACAGGATGTCGGCAAGTATATCAAGTCCTGCACTGCTTGCGCTATTGCCAAACCAACCACTAAGAAACAGGGCCTATACACCCCTTTGCCTACTCTTGACAGGCCGTGGGAATCCATCTCAATGGACTACATGTCGGGCCTCCTGTCCACCAAGAGGGGAAACGACTGTGTTTTCGTGGTTGTTGATCGCTTTTCCAAGATGGCGATTCTAACCGCTTGCAAGAAGAACATCACAGCAGAAGCCACTGCCAAGCTCTTCTTTGAATGAGTATGGGTACATTTTGGGATCCCACAGACCATTATCTCAGACCATGACAGTCGATTCCTCAACTCATTCTGGTCAAGCCTCTGGTCACTGTTGGATACCAAGCTCACCAAATCCACTGCTTTCCACCCCCAGACCGATGGACAAACGGAGGTCGTCAACCGGATGGTCGTACATATCCTGCACATGTACAATTCAACACACCCCCGCACATGGGATGAGAGTCTCCCCTATGTCCAACATAGCTACAACCGAGCCCTGCATAGCTCAATTGGCCACAGCCCCTTTCAGGTGGGGTTGGGATTCCAACCATTGGGCCCCATGGATGTTGCACTTCCCCTTGCGACCACCTCCGCCGACTCATCCCCAGAAGCTGACAAAGCCTCCCAGTTCATTGAATGGATCCAGCATATCCGCCAACAGGTTCAGAATATTCTACAGAATTCTAATGCCAAGTACAAGCAGTGCCATTATCAACATCGGGTGCCACATAAGTTTCAGCTGGGCGACAAAGTTTATTTGCATTTGCAGAAAGAACGCCTTACAGGGCCCAATCAAAAGCTTCGCCCACTCTGTTATGGGTCGTACACCATCATCAAGGTGGTGGGAGACAATGCTTTTGAGCTCAACATTCCCCCCTTCCTTGGTCTGCATCCAGTCTTCAACGTGGCTCTCCTTCGGCCATATTTCCCACCACTATTAGACACCTCAGAGATAGCAGAGAAGTTGACACCAACAGAGCTCAACCCTGACTGCCTACATCAAGCATCCAATGATCATATTGCAGACACACAGATCAAGGGCACTCGACATCAAAGGATCCAACTTTATCGAGTTGTCAAAGTAGGGCAGCTCCTACACCAAGGCAAGTGGCTCACCCGAGGCCAAATTCAGTAGAAATTTCCTCATTTGATGGGGGAACTCAATGCAATGGAGACCATTGCTTCCTAAGGAGGGAGGATTGATCCAGGTGAATATTGGTGGCCACCCACCTTTCCAACGGGCTCAAAACAGTTTTATGGCAATATTTGTATTGTACTATTTTTAGCATTTTTTCGGGTCCTGAACTTTCGGGGCCATTTTGAGGCCCTAAACGACCTTTTTTGGCAATTTGGAGGGCCATATGGTTTCCTTTGGGATGCAATTGGCCCCATTCAAAAGTTGTAAATCTCGGATAGACCTTTCCAATGGTCTACCGAGCGCCCCAAACAGAGATCGTATGCAAAAGTTACGACCCCGGGAAGTTGATGTACTAACTTACCCAAACGGGGCCCATATGACTTTTGGCGCTTCATCTCCTAGGTTTAGGTTTTTGGATGTCTAGGGTTTTTGACATTCCTGTTTATTGTAAAAGGCCTTGAGAGCCTCATTGTATCCATCTTCTGGAGAAATGAGCGTAGCCGTCACATCTCTTCTCAGAGATAAGCCGCCACCATTCCAGCGTTTTCCGCTGCATTTTATAGTTCTAGCTTATTTCCTTATTGAATAGAAAACCAGTTTTACGTATCTCTATTATTTTGTGTTAAGCATCTGATAATAATCTGTATTCATTTCGTCCTGCTCATAAAATACGGATCAAGTGCCCTCGAAGGCTAACTAGTAACCACCATTTATCTTCCTTTAGGTTTGGGATTTCTACATACTAGGCATTTATTATGCTCAAAACCTGCTGGTGTTATAGCCTTATCATATCCACAAGGCATGTCTGCTATAGGCTGCAGCTGAGAGCTTTACTACTGGTCATAAGTATAACATCCTAGAAAGTACAACAACTTGCCCTCCAAGATGGGCTCACAAAATATGCTACAAGTAGTATGGAAGATGGCCATAAAAAGCTACCAGAAGATGGTCCAGATCTACCACAAAATGTAATTTTCCCCCAAGTTCACATGGATGAGCAAAAATCAGAAAGAAACAGCCACGAAATTACAAAATCATGTCTTTTGCCGGTACCTGAAAATGCAGGTTTGGCTTTCATATAATCCAACAGAAGACTTGAAAGAGATAGGCCCCAATTTTCCTCCTACCTTTATATTCCCTTTTCCAAACCCTTGATAAATTCTTTTAGTAGTCTTGGTGCAAGGGCTAGCAATGGTTTGAAGGCACTAAAATTTCATTGTTTGTATGCAGCATTCATACTTAAATATATGGCTCAATAAGACAAGACTGCTTGCCTGCTCTTTTTCCTGAGTTTAAGAATGATGACAACTGACTGCTGGGTTGGATCTGAAATTGGCAATTCTTGCTCTCATAATCTGGTCTAATATATTAGCAGGTTTTATGTCTATCATCTGCTCCATCCCTGATCAACTTCTTCGTGACCAAACTCAGCCTCTTCTCTTGTGATGACATCTGATTCTAATACCTTTTATCTCAAAGACATTGCTTAAAGATAGCCCACCATAAAAAATAATGCTGCAACATATTTGCACAGGCTTGATTTCCTAGCCATAAACTCCTGCAGAAATCATAACCCCAAAATATATAGGGATGAGGTATGTTGTATAGGGCAGCATCTTCACCAAATATTTTATAGGCATTAGGCGTAGATGATCCATCCCTTCTTCTCTTGAAATCAAGGTGAGAATAATTTATATTTGTACAATGTGAATCTCATGACAATGTGCCTGGACGTATCCTCATTTCTATATTGAATTTCAAATTCATGCAAATCATTCCACGATTTTGGATTAGAACAAGAATCAGTCAAGCTGTGAAGCATAAACCTAAATGGGCTCACATATTTCCATAGCTTTGGAACACCAGAGTTTACTGCTGCACATGCAATATAAAAATTATGTTGCATATACTTCTACAAGTACCTCCAAATAATTCCTTGCATCTCTCCAACCTTGATTCAAAACTTAAGTTACCGAAAACATCCTAGTAGCCTTAATGAAATGTCGTTCCCAATTTCGGATCCTCAAACGGAGGGGATATGGCCCTGAAACGTCACTGATACGTATCAGATTGGTACAAATATGTTTCAAAATATAACAACATGATGAAAACACCACCAATTGTAGAAGGCAACTAGCTAACCTAGATACTAAAGCCACTGAAAAGAAGGCTAAGATCTGAGCTCATCACAAACTTTCTTGATACAGTCGAGGTCAACCTCCTCACCATGCATGTTCTGTCCTCTAAACTTATCAAAAAAAATTCTCTACATAGATTGTGCTCAGTGACCATTTGTTTGATCTTGTCACATCAAAGTAAATATACCGGGATCAAAAAAAGATTTTTTGAACACTCCAACCTATAGATCTTTTGCATCAACTTCTAGGTGTTTCAATGTTATTACAAATGCTTTCTGCCACAATGCTCTCTATAATCATGTGCTCATGACTGCTAGGTAACAGGGAGAAGGTCTTTCTCTGTTTGTCTTTTCTTTTCATCATACATTGTACATTCTAAATTCTTTCACCAATTTGTTAGAGAAGGGAATGAGACAGGCCTCTGTCATGGTTCCAAGCCTCTCCCAAAGCCAGTTAACCTGGCAATCAGGAAAGCTTCATTACTCATCTACTTCCCCTTCTGTTGTTAAAATTACAATTGTAATGTTGGGCTTAATTCTAAATCTGTGTGAGTACTTATAGCTGGAAAATAAAATTTTAATCAAAGTTTATTGGTTGACATCTTGCAAGCAAATAAAATTTAATTAATTCTATTGGTTGACATCTTGCAGGCATGATGAGATAAACAATTTTCAAGAGAAGGCTCCGTCTGCAATGGCTCATCCATATACATATCATTTTTATCGATGGCATGTTTCTCTTGGAGCCGCTGGGGAGGGAGCCAAAGCTGAGCTTATCCACAATAGTTGGAGCCTTGACACACTTTCATATTCTTCTTATTTTTTTAAGTATGCTCAGTAATAGGTTCAAATGAGTATTTCATAGTGTGATGTTCATGCAGAATAATGTTGATTCGTGTCCTGGTTCCAACTTCCAAACTTAGTTTCCAATCTAGCTACTGGTAGGCCTTCTATTATGTTCTCTGGTGTTTCTGCATCTAGTGGTGCCTTAGAATAATGTCTTGACAGGTTGTACACGCACCTACCAGTGCTTCAATCTCTGTTCTATGAGAAGAACTTTTATTGAAAAAAAATGACGTTGATTCCTAGGAATCAAGTATGTGGATTTTTAATGTTTGTTGGTGCTAATATGTTACAAATAAATAAGTTGTTATTTTGTTCTCTATTACTTTGGCTTCTTCTTATTTTTTGCTAATATACAGGAAGTATGCCATACTCTGTATATATTGATCATTTTAAGATTTCTTAATCTCTCTAGTTTCATATGTTTTGTGATTCGCTGGGCCAATTTTCATTGCATCTCTTTTCTGAGTTACAATAAATTTTAGGTAATACCAGGGTTGGGTTTGAGATGGATTGATCTTTAAGTTTAGTTCTTATAAAATTGCATCAAAAGCATTTATTCAAAAGGGTGTTTTTGATCTTGACAATGGAATGTAATACATTAAAAAAAACTCGGTCATTAGTTAGCATGTGGGGGGGCTTCATTTAAGGGGGAGCTTGGATAGAACCACTAGGATGGGAGGGTTAATTATAGATTCCATTTTGCCACTTTTAATAAAAATGTGCACAATTTTGATAGAAGGCTCAGTTACAAGAGCGTTCACTATATGTTGTTAAAATGGTGGAACACGGTACTTTATCACATCATAAAAGATGGAAAAGTAATGACAAATATGAAATGTTCTTCAACTGAATTGTACAAGTAGGATTTCATGTGGGTCAGTATATACAACAAGAATAAAGGGTGCTAGATCAATGGTAGAGCACCTGCCTAATTATAGGCAAGAGATTGGTGGTTCAATTCCTGCATACCCTATCATAAATTAGTGACTAAGAAAACGACTAAATTCGCATATATACGACTATTAGTAGCTAATTTCCAGTATCTTATAGCGCGACTAACGTTTAGTCATATTTAGCTTATTCATTAATATGCTATCATCTAGTAGTTTACTTAGTTGTATATTTGGTCATTAATTGTGACAATCAATGACTAAATCAGTGAGTATCAATGACTAAATCAGTGAGTATCGATGACTAAATCAATGACTTAATCAGTGAATATCAATGACTAAATCAATGACAAATAAGTCAACCAATTAATGTCTAGTGAAATATGACTAGAGATAAGATAGTGGAAATCTGATACTATTTGTCACCGACTCAAAATTAGTCGTTTATAGTCAAATTTTAGTCATTAATTTCTCATTTTGTACTAGTGATTGTAAATAAAAAAATAAAAAACAAAATCTTACATATATATGTAAAATATATTGTGCAAAAATAAAACTTTAATATATACATACCATATATGAGAATAACAATGTAAAATAAAATATAATAGTAAAAAAACAATTTTTAATATTATAAATAAAATAAAACGAAATATAAAAACCACAATTTATAATATTAGAAATGAAACATTAAAAAGGCATAAACACAAACCAAAACAAAACCCACATTGAAGGATGAGTAATATGGCTGAGTTATCCAAGGAAAACTTATTTTGGAACCCTACATTTGGTCGGGTGTCTACAGCAATATGCGACTAGGGTTAACCCTCGATCAATGGAGGAGTTGGTTTCTGAAGTGTAATGAGCTCAGGATCGACTATGTGGATATTCAATGGAGTTACAATTTCACTACCAGTGTGATAAGAGCTCTAATTGGCGCCAAATTTTGGTTTTGGCGGAAGGGAAGGGTTTTCTTTGTGTTTGAGAGGCATTGTATAGCAGTTTCCTTCGAGTATGCATTAAACCCATATAATTCCTTTCATTCTATTTATTTTTTGGATATTCACATTCATTTCTTTTGATGTTCTATAGGGTTTGTATATATTGTCAAACTTGACCAGTTAATGTCAATGCCCTAAATTTTGCAAGTGCGGTTTTATGTTCTGAAGGGAATCTGCAAGGAATAATCTCGCAAGAAAAATTGAGGCGCTCAAAATCATTTCCCAGGACTGCCAGGGCTCATGAATTGATTAATCAACAATATAGCTCAGGATATCAGGATTTGTATTTTTATCCTTCCAAACCCTAAAATATCCAGAGCAGATTTATCATTTTAAATGCATTTGTCACCTTGAAGAGTCCGTAGTGAATCGAATTGCAGCACGAGAAGTTATCCAATGCCCTTTCTTAGCCGTAAAGAAATTGGTTGAAAACAGTATCGAGGTTGGCTCTACTTCCATCAATGTTTTGGAAATGGAAGCATTCATCATTTTGGTGAAACCTAATTGAAATCTTATTCCTTCAATATTCAAGAAAATTAAAGAGATTTTTAGCTAGTTGGATAATGTTAGGAAGAAATATTGTCGTTTAATTCCGTTGTAGTATTCGTCCACCATTTAATTTGTCAATCTGAGGTTCATAGGCTTATGAAGCACATCCAAAATATATGCAGGACTAAAGTGAAATTAATCGAATCTAACCCCCCTTGCTAATTGTTAATTGCTAATCTAATCCCCCCTTAAGCTGGAACACACAACTATTAATCTAATGTTGGAAGCTAAAACACACTGCTGAAAGTAAATTGCATAAAAGAAAGACAACATATGAAGAGCAACGAGACAACACATGTGAGCTCACATTAACAATAAAGAAATATTAATTTACATCACACGAATCGATGAAAAATCATGAAAGCATCAAAACTAAGATTATGAACAAAAGCTAAGAATCCCCTTCTTCATATTACAAAGTCAAAACTAACTTCTACAATCTGAGACTAATCTCCTCCTAATCTACTATCTAATCTACTCTGCATCTACCCCGCATAATCTACTACTTCAAATGAAGACAGAGCACTCTCTTTTATACATGAATTTCTTTGAGAAGAAGATAACCATCTCATAATGACAGATCCACTATTCTCTCAACCACTCTCAACTAATTTCCTATTATTACAAGGTATGATCCATTCAAATCCTCCACATGTCTCTCACAAATTCTCCACATGTTTCTCATACATCCTAAATCAAATATGCCAACTAAATCTCCATGATCTTCTCCTTGGAATATTCTTTGAATAACTATCTCCATGAAATGGTGGAGGAGATATTCAAGGAGTCTTTCTTTGAATTGATCCTTCCATATTCCTACACATTACAAAGCTCATCCATACTTGAGATATTAGTGAAAAACATGTTATTTTCCAATATTAAATTCACTTATAATACTAAAATGAATAAAGTGGAAAATAATAAGATGAAACTCAAGTATATTTATGGAAATGGTATGATGAAAGGTTAATGGGATGATGAAATGTGAGGAATAGCGAAAGGTAAAGTGGATGAAAATATGACATTTCTGAGTCCCAACATACTCCCCAACAGAACTTGTTGCATGTACTCATGCAACCATGCATGGATCTTTTTAAGAACTTTTGGCATCTGAACTTTGGCTTTGATTGATGATGTCTTTCCAACAATGAATGTTTCCAGGGTGTGAGTAGCAGCTGACATTTTCTTATGGTTGGTTCTTGTGTAACAACCATGAATACAAAGAATGTCGGTTCTTGTGTTAACAACATTTATCTCATTATCTGTTTTCTTGCTACAATAATAATTTAACCATACACTCATTGGAAATGATAAGATATCAATGTGTATAAGAAAGCCTTTTATTTACCTTTACGAATCATACCAATATGTGTATCAATGTGTATGAAGCAAAGTGCAACTGAGGATCTGTTGGAAAAGAAATGTTGGTGAATGATAAGTGAAAAAAAATGGAGTGATGGTAGTGGAAAAAATGGAATGATGCTAGCGAAATTATGATAGTGAATATAGTTCGGAGTTGCAGCTGCGAAATGGAGAATTTGGTGGAGTAACAGCTATGGAGTAACAACTGCTGGAGTAACAGCTGCTGGAGTAACAACTGCAGAGTAACAGCTGGTGGAGTAACAACTACGAAAGTGGGAAAAAATGGTGGAGTAACAACTGTTGGAGTAACAGCTGCAGAGTAACAACTGCTGGAGTAATAGCTGCAAAAGTGGGAGAATCTGGTGGAGTAACAACTAATGTTGCAGCAAACTTCCTGAGCTAATATCTCACAAACTACGATATGGGTTTGGCTGAAATTTTGCAAGCAAGTTTCTATAAGTCCAATGCTTGATAGTTTGGATGTATGCGACTCAGAAAGATAGTCCTGTGTGAAGTCATGACAGATAAGGCAATGGAAAGTGGACTTCACATGGATGACTAATGTGCTTTGAAGGAGAAATGTAGGTATGACGCCAATGGGTTTATAAATGGTTTTTGTGTAACAGCAAACGTCATGATGTTTCTCATGAGTAATAGCTCCTTCAAGCTGTCTTATCAAAGCATGTTTCTCAACAACAACAACAAAAAAATTGTGATTCTTGAAAAATCACTTCAGCATAAAAATTGATCGTCTGTGCACCTGAAAAAGCTTAGTACAAATCCTGCATGAAAACTTGTGAGGAGTAGAAAAACATAGCATGCAAAAATAAGTATGAATGCAGTAAATTGCAAAAATAAAATATGTTTTATACCTGCTGCTGTTGTGCACTTGTTTCATCGTCGATTACTGCTAAAGTGACTCCAAGAAACAAATTAGCGTTTAAAAGGAAAAAACATGTTCGATATTCAGGAAATTGGAATGTCCATTTGCAATTTTGAATTTTGATTTTTATAATGTTTTTCTTTTTTTTCATGATTTTATAATTTTTATTGTTTTTGTTTTACAAACCCAAAAGAAAATGCAAAAAAAAAGAAAAACAAAGTCGGATTTGCATTCCTTGGCATTCTTTGCAAAATATTTTAATAGCAATATTGTCTCAGCCTTATCCACTCTTCAGTTGCTTGGTGATTCATGTTACTAAATTTCTGAAAGTTTAAATATGCTTCTTAGATCCACTGTCGAATTTATTCAAGCAATTGGAAGTTGGGTTAGAGTATGATTCTCATAGATTTGCTGCATTAATCTCAATTGCTTTTCTGCATGATCGGACCTGTACATCGTTAGATATAATTAAATATGCAGAGCATTCAATTCTAGCGTTCCTAAGAATCAAGTAACAATCACCAAGCAAAGGATCATGGCATTAAAAACATTAGTGTAATGAAGCATTATGTATAATAGAGATATTCAGTGAACATGAGAAAAGAATCATCTTTATGCATAAAATCCAGCATAGGCACAAGAATCAACATAAAGCTTGTGGCCAATTTCCAGTTTCTTTCTAATGCAAAATCCTTTGCAAACCAAACCATCTCTTCTAAGACATGTCTTGAACGCAATTACAGTGTATTGCTACCTTGTTGTCATATTGAAAAAACGTATCTTTGGTTTTGGTTTTGTTTTTGCTACATTTTTTTTCTGCTATCATTCAGTCAAATGAAACGATATGCACACGGACACAAAATCTGCAGTATAAACATGCTTTATGAGTAAAATTTCACAAATGGTTAGCATCAATATCTGCATCTGTGGCAGTGTTTTCAAAACTTCTAACAGCATTGTCTGTTGGTATGCACATGTTCAATTGTTTTTACTTTTGTCGTGACAAATGACTTCCTATGAAAGATAGAAGCAATTTAATCAAGTCAGTGCCAAAAGAAAAATAAATAGAATGTATACCTATCAAAAACCAAATCTCAATATATGTATGTTTTTACTCTTCCGAAGATCTGCAAATAAAGTTTTCACACCTAAAACAGAAAATAGTAAAAACAAAATATGCATTATTCGGCGCAAGGTTTTCAAAATACTGGCAACAAGAAACTGCAGTGTCGATCTGGTGCTATGGATCCTTCTTTTTACATATTTCTTGTGCAATGAAAAAGGATCCAGCAACATATACATCTGCGGACTGGGCTACCTCCTCATCTTCCTCCTCTCGTCGAAAAGCTTTATCCAAATCCCAAGCGACTGCGAACAGACGTTGCACCGTTCAACTGGTCTATGGTAAGTAAGAATTTTTTGGACCATTTCATAATCGTTCAAGACCCATCCCTATTAGATCCATGAGGTCAGAAACACTGGAACCATACAGCTCAGAACCGGAACTCCTCATTTGATTAATATATGAATATAGAGGAAAATTGTAACGCCGCCAAAATCCCAGTCTCAACATGACAATCATCGTTCGAAGTCTGGAAGAGATGAATTGGCAGGAAGTTTGTTGTGATCGGTTTCAACAAATTTGCTAATTTGGAAACCGGCCGCAACAGTAAATCTGAGAATTACAAATTTAGAGAACTAGTTGTATAGCTCAAACCGTAACTTTGTTTGGGCAATTTCCGCATTGTCAGGTAAATGAGGTCGTTGCGCAAAAAACCCACTTCCCCGATTTTTGCGATTCTTCTCCATCTTCCCGCAAATAATAACGGAATCAATGTGTTGTTATCTCATCTCTGCATTTCTTTAAAACTTATGAGTGCCAGCATTTCAAACTTTGGCAAATAATGGGAAGTGGTTGTGATTTAGCCCGAAAAATTTGGTCAAATGAGGTGGACGATTCACAACCTTATTTTAGCAGATGCATGAAGAATTGCGGACAGTTGAAACTGCCACAAAGGGGTCCCTAATGACCAAATTTGCAATACACTAAATTATCATTGGGATGTTAAGTTTTAGTTAATTCGTTTGTCATTTTTTCATTTTTAATTTTGAACCAACTTTTAACAATAATATTTCTACCACCGTCATCTTTTACTCATGTTGGAACTAACCGAGAGCTTCGAATTTTATTGTTTTGCAGGCTTAGTTCCAGGTTACTAGATGAAGTACGGACGCAAAAAGATGGCTGCGACTCCAATGGACGAGAGATTATAGGCGTGACACTGTTTCAGCGTGGAGTTGTAGCTATTATAAATTCAAGGACTGTTTTGGCTTAGAATGAATTTTATTTTACAAATTGAAAAAGTTTTAGCAAATGGAGATAAATGATTTGCAAATTAAGGATGAAATCGGTTACGCATATTTGCAAAAATTTATTCTTTCCTGAAAACATTAGAAAACATCCTACTTTCTGATCCTCAGATCGCACGAAGCACGGAGGAGAGCATACTTATTCTGGGTGAAAGCAAAAACTGGAAAATCCTACCTACTCTACACTAATTAAAATTCAGAAAGCAGCTACATGTAGTTAAATATCCAATGTAGCCATTCACGTAACAGTAATAAAATATATCCCTTATCAATTTTGTGAAAAAATGAAAATAGACATAAATTTGTGAAATTAGTTGTTGTAACTATGAATGAACTAAATGAACAGAAATGTGTGAGATTAGTTGCTGTAACTGTGACTGTGAATTAACTAAAAAAGAAAAACTAAATCGATCTAATCTGGTACTCGCTCGAAACCATTGTTCGATGGGGCTTTCATAGGTATAGTTTTTACTCCTCAGATCATGCTGCAACTCCTCATTGTCCTCCTCGACCTCCTACTTGCATAATTGTTCGTCATCAAATGTGTAGGATTCTTTGTATGTTAATTCTTCATCTATTTCTTGAGGAGTAATTAAGCTCTCGGCTACTTTCAAGATCTCCTCTTCGTGAGAAGAGGAGATCCCTACTTTTGCAAGGATCTGAGTGATCTGTTCCAAGCTTATAATCATTGTTAAATCATTTTTAAAAATGGATTCTTACAGCACCCAAATCTAAATGAAAAAAAAAAACTCCAGAAAAGAAAAAAAAAATTACTCTTCACAGCTACCAAACACACACTTGCAGGAATTGAAATTTAAACTACCACACTTGCAGGAATTCAAATCTACACTACCACACTTGCAGGAATTGAAATTTACACTACCACACTTGTAGGAATTGAAATCTACACTTCAATCCATCGTGCTTCCCCGGAAACGGAGCCAAAATGTTAGGCGGAAATATTGTCGTTTAATTCCGTTGTAGTATTTTCCCAACCATTTAATTTGTTAATATGAGGTTCGTAGGCTTACGAAGCACATGCAAAATATAAGCAGGACTGAAGTGAAATTAATCTAATCTAACCCCCCTTGCTAATTGCTAATTGCTAATCTAATCCCCCCTTAAGCTGGAACACACAACTACTAATATAATGCTGGAAGCTGAAACACACTGTTGAAAGTAAATTGCATTAAAGAAAGACAACATATGAGGAGCAACAAGACAACACATGTGAACTCACATTAACAATAAAGAAATCTTAATTTACATCACACGAATCAATGACAAATCATGAAAGCATCAAAACTAAGATTATGAACAAAAGCTAAGAATCCCCTTCTCCATATTACAAAGTCAAAACTAACTTCTACAATCTGAGACTAATCTCCTCCTAATCTACTATCTAATCTACTCGTCATCTACCCCCCATAATCTACTACTTCAAATGAAGAGAGAGCACTCTCTTTTATACATGAATTTATTTGAGAAGAGGATAACCATCTCATAATGACAGATCCACTATTCTCTCAACCAGTCTCAACTAATTTCCTATTATTACAAGGTATGATCCATTCAAATCCTCCACATGTCTCTCACAAATTCTCCACATGTTTCTCATATATCCTAAATAAGATATGCCAACCAAATCTCCATGATCTTCTCCTATCTCCATGAAATGGTGGAGATATTCAAGGAATCTTTCTTTGAATTGATCCTTCCATATTCCTACACATTACAAAGCTCATCCATACTTGAGATATTAGTGAAAAACATGTTATTTTCCAATATTAAATTCACTTATAATACTAAAATGAATAAAGTGGAAAATAATAAGATGAAACTCAAGTATATGTATGGAAATGGTATGATGAAAGGTTAATGGGATGATGAAATGTGAGGAATAGCGAAAGGTAAAGTGGATGAAAATATGACATTTCTGAGTCCCAACAAATAATGCTTTTTACACATGTTTTAGAAATGTTTTAGCTAACAACTGGACAATTTCACCTGGAACTTTCCATTAAACCCTATTCTAAAATTCCAGACTGTTTTAAAGTCAAATATTCTTGAATTTGTGTAATTATGGTTTGAATACCCTTTCAAATCCATCACATGCATTGTTCAATCCAAATTTAAATTGTAGAATTAGGACAAGTGGTTTCTTGGTATGTATCCTTTCCTCTCAGTATATGAATGCTGATGGTATTGGAGGGTGGCCGATAAAGTTTTTTCCAGCAGGTTCTCGGAATTTTAACTCCTTGAGTTGTGTGCAAGTTTGTTATAACACTAATGATTGATGCCTCCAATGATCAATATCGGCACCAAGTGAAAACACTGCGAGGTAGAGATTGCTGGAGATGATAAGTTACATCTCAATAGAAGGAAAAGAACAGAGGGTAGTGACAGGGAAAGCCAAGCCACTAGTCATAGTGCACTAGCAGAAGTGTATAATTACCGGTCCAACTTTTTTCCAGAAGAGGAAGATCTTCTAATCAAATTATATAATGTTGGTGATACTGTTGTATTTTCTAGTGATGTTACAGACGAATCCTTGTAGAGTCATTACTTTGAAGGGAATATTGGAGTTAAGATTCAGGGTATTGCGCAAGATGGATGCTCTAGGACATCTTTAAGGGATAGAGTTTTAATTGAAAATTGGAAATCTCAAGAGTTACGGAGTCTGACTGAACATGGAAAACTTGATCAATTCTACAAGAAAAATGATCACATGGAAGTAGGAAATTAAATTTCTTCTAAGTTCAAAGGAAATGGTGGGGGCACAAGTACACCTGAAACCAATGTTTCAGTTCAGACTGAGCGAATTCACATGCCTAACAATAAATAGATAAATGTTAGTAGGAATGCATCAACAAAATGTACTTTCAAGAAGGCTTCCTCTGCTACTAGAACACCAGTTAAAGAGAAAAGATAAGTTCACAGAGGTACCAACAAGCACCAAAATGTTACTTTCAACAAGTCTACTGGAAGGAGCCAAAGTTCACTATTTGTCCCAGGGAGGGAATATTGTAAGTCTTGGATATTCTGCTGGTTTCATATACATTATTATGCATAGATAAATGTCTAGGGGTATATTATACAATTTTTCTGAAAGTGTAGTTTGTTTCTTGTATTTGTTGCCTATTTAGCAGCTCAACGACAAGATTAGAGGTATTGTAATCCAATTCCTTTACAAAATTTGCAAAGTAAAAAAGGTGAGTTTGGAAGACATTTCCTGAGGATGAAACCGTTTTAGGTGGTTAACTCTTTATAATAATTGTATATTCAGTTAAATTGTGCCATTTCTAATATTTGCACAACGATGTGGATGTTTTTATTATCAATTCACCATTTCCAATTTTGAAAAGCATGTCAGAAGTGGAGCGAAGAAGCCCAGCAATTTCATATTATTTGAGAATGGCACATCTCTTCGTGGTATAGTGGACATTTGTAGGTATAATACAGCAAACAACTTCTAGGATTCCATTAAGGAAACTATACAGAGCACATAGAGAAAAAATATATATAAGTGTAAAAAATGTGGAGGTAACGAACTCCAAAATCATTTCATTTAATGTTAATCTGGGCAATGAATTAATTTTACCAGTAATTCAAAGATGGTATTGTTCTATGCATATTATCTATAAATTTTTCCCTGTTTGGATTTTTTTTCTTATCTCTGAATAGAACATATTAGTCTATAAAGGGGAGTGAGGTTTCATAAGACATGTAAAAAATGTGAGTCGGACCAATCTGTATAGGAATATCCCAAAGCAAAACCCATTACAAATGCTAGGTAATTCATCCTGAATTTAGGCCACTATAAAAAAGCTCAGAAGTAATTCAATCTATTATAACTGTATATGACATGTTATGGTAGAGAAATAGTGCTAAAATAAATTTAGGCCTTTACTCATGATGGCATGTTGTCTTTCAACATGAAAGGGATTATTGTAGTTGAAGTAAAGTATAGCTATAAAATTTACAATGAATAAGAAAATATTTAAATATGTTCTAACTTGGTATTATGTTATTAGTGTTCTTACAAGTTCAAAATGCGGAGAACTTGCTGGTGGGTTTAATCTTGTAAAGCGAGGAAGGGGAAGGTATGTCATTTTATCTAAATTTTATTTCTATGTTAAATGTACTTGTAAAATATTAGCACATTGACTAACTTTGAATAGCAGGACGCCTAAGGATATGGGCTCGAAAGCACCTGAGAAACCACTCAGGTATGCCTTAGAAAATCATATCACATTTTTATATTAGTTTTTTTGTTTTTCGTTTCCTCTTTGCTTAGTGTCACTGTATTTATGGTCAAATAAATTGGACTCTCAAATTTTAGGAAATGACTAGTGTTCTAACTTTTGGGTGGTACCAAGACAGAAGCATCTATGCATCAATCATTTAAGTTTTACATTTTTTAAGTGTAATGTGGAAATTTTTTAGAATAGGATCTAATGTTTTAGTCTTCTTTCTATTACTTTTTTCAGGGAGACAAACCAAGACATCCCATATCTCAAACCAATATACCATAATTACAAGTAATGTATATTTGTTTCTCATAGTTCCTTTCCAATATACCATCTTATGGTATATTGGTTTGATCCAAGACAAAGGATTTTACCAATAAAAGTCGCATTGTTACCAAGACAGGAAAATTTTTGGTCTAGTAGAATTATCTTATTTTTTATTGGAATTGCATATTTCATCCTTCATCTTCCAGCCATCCTTTTCAAGTAGGTGTCTCTATATAATATGGAATGCGGTTGTCTTCTTGAACCTCTGATCTGGTCCTTTCTGTGAGTTGTTTTGCACAACTAGAGAATGGTGGAATTTATTTGTCATCAACTGCAATAGAAATATGTATTTCCCCTGCAGTTATCAGTCTTCAAGGCCTGTAAGATTGAAGATTGAATTTGTAACATTTCAAATTGATTTCACTCATAATTTTCAGAGTTTTTCCAGCGATTTGTGTTGGGTTGGGTTCTGCTGGAACTGTAAAAATAATAATTTTGGATTTGTGCCGATCAATAGCAAAGTCTGAACTTATTTTAGTGCTGCTAGATTTTTGTTGTTATTCCAAAAGGTAAGTTGGAACCTGGTCTTGAATGAAAGCATTATAAATTGGTGACTTGTATCCCTACATAGTCATGATTCAAAATCTTTTGTTTGAAAATTGATTTAATATTATCCTTATTGTTTCAAAATGTTACATACTTTGTTGATATGATTACTTCAAACTTATTTGGGAGCCAAGGGTGGTTTTTGTGGCTTCATGTGTCATTTGTTCAGTTATACTTAACATTCTTGCATGTGTTTTCTGGTGTAGACATTATTGATCCATTGTCTTCTAAATTGAATTTGAAGTATTAAATTTAGTATCTATATTGTTCTCCTAAACTGCATCCAATTGGTACTAAAGTTACATTCACATAGTCTTGTTGGGTGCCAAAATAGACCTATTTTGACCATATTCATTAATATATTTTCCCCCTGTTTTCCCTTATTCTCCTACAACTCAGACACATATCTTCCCAAGCCAAGCATTGATTTTATCAGCTATCATGGGCTTGCACATACTTATTTTCATCCTGAAACAGGGTTGGCAAAAATTATCCCATTCTTAACACCTTGTGTCCAGTCCTTTTATCAGCAAAATTCCCCCTACAAGGCTCGTCATGAAAGGCCTTTAGGATACTGTGGATTTCATCTTTCCTTACATGCCGCCTAATTTCCAAATATAGCCCTGTGTAAAAGAGGTATCCTTCTATCCAGCGGTACCTAGCACTTTGATGTACAATCCTTCTTCTTTCCCTTTTTGACAGATGCGATGGAAGCTTCCCTAAAGCAATGTAATTAGCAATGTTATCATACCACAGTTAACGAACTGATACTACAAATAAATGTTCATCGAGAAAAGAATCCTCAACTAGTGAATTATCAATATTATTGGTTAGCCGAGAAAGAAAACAGCAACAACATTCTATTTTCCTGTTCTATCAACAATAAGGATATCAAATTCTTCTAATAGCAACAACCACCTAGTCACTCGAGCATTAGTAACAGTTTCCTTCGAGTATGCATTAAACCCATATAATTCCTTTCATTCTATTTATTTTTTGGATATTCACATTCATTTCTTTTGATGTTCTATAGGGTTTGTATATATTGTCAAACCTGACCAGTTAATGTCAATGCCCTAAATTTTGCAAGTACGGTTTTATGTTCTGAAGGGAATCTGCAAGGAAGAATCTCACAAGAAAAATTGAGGCGCTCAAAATCATTTCCCAGGACTTCCAGAGCTCATGAATTGATTAATCAACAATATAGCTCAGGATATCAGGATTTGTATTTTTATCCTTCCAAACCCTAAAATCTCCAGAGCAGATTTATCATTTTAAATGCATATGTCACCTTGAAGAGTCCGTAGTGAATCGAATTGCAGCACGAGAAGTTATCTAATGCCCTTTCTTAGCCGTAAAGAAATTGGTTGAAAACAGTATCGAGCTTGGCTCTACATCCATGAATGTTTTGGAAATGGAAGCATTCATCATTTTGGTGAAACCTAACTCAAATCTTATTCCTTCAATATTCAAGAAAATTAAAGAGCTTTTTAGCTAGTTAGATAATGTTAGGCAGAAATATTGTCGTTTAATTCCGTTTTAGTATTTTTACAACCATTTAATTTGTCAATCCGAGGTTCATAGGCTTACGAAGCACATCCAAAATATATGCAGGACTAAAGTGAAATTAATCGAATCTAACCCCCCTTTCTAATTGTTAATTGCTAATCTAATCCCCCCTTAATCTGGAACACACAACTGTTAATCTAATGTTGGAAGCTAAAACACACTGATGAAAGTAAATTGCATAAAAGAAAGACAACATATGAAGAGCAACGAGACAATACATGTGAGCTCACATTAACAATAAAGAAATATTAATTTACATCACACGAATCGATGACAAATCATGAAAGCATCAAAACTAAGATTATGAACAAAAGCTAAGAATCTCCTTCTTCATATTACAAAGTCAAAACTAACTTCTACAATCTGAGACTAATCTCCTCCTAATCTACTATCTAATCTACTCTTCATCTACCCCCCATAATCTACTACTTCAAATGAAGAGAGAGCACTCTCTTTTATACATGAATTTCTTTGAGAAGAAGATAACCATCTCATAATGACAGATCCACTATTCTCTCAACCACTCTCAACTAATTTCCTATTATTACAAGGTATGATCCATTCAAATCCTCCACATGTCTCTCACAAATTCTCCACATGTTTCTCATACATCCTAAATCAAATATGCCAACTAAATCTCCATGATCTTCTCCTTGGAATATTCTTTGAATAACTATCTCCATGAAATGGTGGAGGAGATATTCGAGGAGTCTTTCTTTGAATTGATCCTTCCATATTCCTACACATTACAAAGCTCATCCATACTTGAGATATTAGTGAAAAACATGTTATTTTCCAATATTAAATTCACTTATAATACTAAAATGAATAAAGTGGAAAATAATAAGATGAAACTCAAGTATATTTATGGAAATAGTATGATGAAAGTTTAATGGGATGAATAAATGTGAGGAATAGCGAAAGGTAAAGTGGATGAAAATATGACATTTCTGAGTCCCAACATACTCCCCAACTGAACTTGTTGCATGTCCTCATGCAACCGTGCATGGATCTTTTTAAGAACTTTTGGCATCTGAACTTTGGCTTTGATTGATGATGTCTTTCCAACAATGAATGTTTCCAGGGTGTGAGTAGCAGCTGACATTTTCTTATGGTTGGTTCTTGTGTAACAACCCTGAATACAAAGAATGTTGGTTCTTGTGTTAACAACATTTATCTCATTATCTGTTTTCTTGCTACAATAATAATTTAACCATACACTCATTGGAAATGATAAGATATCAATGTGTATAAGAAATCCTTTTCTTTACCTTTACGAATCATACCAATATGTGTATCAATGTGTATGAAGCAAAGTGCAACTGAGGATCTGTTGGAAAAGAAATGTTGGTGAATGATAAGTGAAAAAAAATGGAGTGATGGTAGTGGAAAAAATGGAATGATGGTAGCGAAATTATGATAGTGAATATAGTTTGGAGTTGCAGCTGCGAAATGGAGAATTTGGTGGAGTAACAGCTGCTAGAGTAACAGCTGCAGACTAACAACTGCTGGAGTAACAGCTGCTGGAGTAACAACTGCAGAGTAACAGCTGGTGGAGTAACAGCTGCGAAAGTGGGAAAAACTGGTGGAGTAACAACTGTTGGAGTAACAGCTGCAGAGTAACAACTACTGGAGTAATAGCTGCAAAAGTGGGAGAATCTAGTGGCTCAACAACTAATGTTGCAGCAAACTTCCTGAGCTAATATCTCACAAACTACGATCTGTGTTTGGCTGAAATTTTGCAAGCAAGTTTCTATAAGTCCAATGCCTGATAGTTTGGATGTATGCAACTCAGAAAGATAGGCCTTTGTGAAGTCATGACAGATAAGGCAATGGAAAGTGGACTTCACATGGATGACTAATGTGCTTTGAAGGAGAAATGTAGGTATGATGCCAATGGGTTTATAAATGGTTTCTGTGTAACAGCAAACGTCATGATGTTTCTCATGAGTAATAGCTCCTTCAAGCTGTCTTATCAAAGCATGTTTCTCAACAACAACAGCAACAAAAAATTGTGATTCTTGAAAAATCACTTCAGCATAAAAATTGATCGTCTGTGCACCTGAAAACGCTTAGTACAAATCCTGCATGAAAACTTGTGAGGAGTAGAAAAACATTTCATGCAAAAATAAGTATGAATGCAGTAAATTGCAAAAATAAAATATGTTTTATACCTGCTGCTGTTGTGCACTTGTTTCATCGTCGATTACTGCTAAAGTGACTCCAAGAAACAAATTAGCGTTTAAATGTAAAAAACATGTTCGATATTCAGGAAATTGGAATGTCCATTTGCAATTTTGAATTTTTATTTTTATAATGTTTTTCTTTTTTTTCATGATTTTATAATTTTTATTGTTTTTTTTTTACAAACCCAAAAGAAAATGCAAAAAAAAAAGAAAAACAAAGTCGGATTTGCATTCCTTGGCATTCTTTGCAAAATATTTTAATAGCAATATTGTCTCGGCCTTATCCACTCTTCAGTTGCTTGGTGATTCATGTTACTAAATTTCTGAAAGTTTAAATATGCTTCTTAGATCCACTGTCGAATTTATTCAAGCAATTGGAAGTTGGGTTAGAGTATGATTCTCATAGATTTGCTGCATTAATCTCAATTGCTTTTCTGCATGATCGGACCTGTACATCGTTAGATATAATTAAATATGCAGAGCATTCAATTCTAGCGTTCCTAAGAATCAAGTAACAATCACCAAGCAAAGGATCGTGGCATTAAAAACATTAGTGTAATGAAGCATTATGTATAATAGAGATATTCAGTGAACATGAGAAAAGAATCATCTTTATGCATAAAATCCAGCATAGGCACAAGAATCAACATAAAGCTCGTGGCCAATTTCCAGTTTCTTTCTAATGCAAAATCCTTTGCAAACCAAACCATCTCTTCTAAGACATGTCTTGAACGCAATTACAATGTACTGCTACCTTGTTGTCATATTGAAAAAACGTATCTTTGGTTTTGGTTTTGTTTTTGTTGCGTTTTTGTTCTGCTATCATTCAGTCAAATGAAAGGATATGCACACGGACACAAAATCTGCAGTATAAACATGCTTTATGAGTAAAATTTCACAAATGGTTAGCATCAATATCTGCATCTGTGGCAGTGTTTTCAAAACTTCTAACAGCATTGTCTGTTGGTATGCACATGTTCAATTGTTTTTACTTTTGTCGTGACAAATGACTTCCTATGAAAGATAGAAGCAATTTAATCAAGTCAGTGCCAAATGAAAAATAAATAGAATGTATACCTATCAAAAACCAAATCTCAATATATGTATGTTTTTACTCTTCCGAAGATCCACAAATAAAGTTTTCACACCTAAAACAGAAAATAGTAAAAACAAAATATGCATTATTCGGCGCAAGGTTTTCAAAATACTGGCAACAAGAAACTCCAGTGTCGATCTGGTGCTCTGGATCCTTCTTTTTACATATTTCTTGTGCAATGAAAAAGGATCCGGCAACATATACATCTGTGGACTGGGCTACCTCCTCATCTTCCTCCTCTCCCAAGCGACTGCGAACAGACGTTGCACCGTTCAACTGGTCTATGGTAAGTAAGAATTTTTTGTACCATTTCATAATCGTTCAAGACCAATCCCTATTAGATCCATGAGGTCAGAAACACCGGAACCATACAGCTCAGAACCGGAACTCCTCATTTGATTAATAGATGAATATAGATGAAATATTTAACGCCGCCAAAATCCCAGCCTCAACATGACAATCATCGTTCGAAGTCTGGAAGAGATGAATTGGCAGGAAGTTTGTTGTGATCGGTTTCAACAAATTTGCTAATTTGGAAACCGGCCGCAACAGTAAATCTGAGAATTACAAATTTAGAGAACTAGTTGTATAGCTCAAACCGTAACTTTGTTTGGGAGATTTCCCAATGTCAGGTAAATGAGGCCGGTGCGCAAAAAACCCACGTCCCCGATTTTTGCGATTCTTCTCCATCTTCCCGCAAATCATAACGGAATCAATGTGTTGTTATCTCATCTCTGCATTTCTTTAAAACTTATGAGTGCCAGCATTTCAAACTGTGGCAAATAATGGGAAGTGGTTGTGATTTAGCCCGAAAGAATTTGGTCAAATGAGGTGGACGATTCACAACCTTATTTTAGCAGATGCATGAAGAATTGCGGACAGTTGAAACTGCCACAAAGGGGTCCCTAATGACCAAATTTGCAATACACTAAATTATCATTGGGATGTTAAGTTTTAGTTAATTCGTTTGTCATTTTTTCATTTTTAATTTTGAACCAACTTTTAACAATAATATTTCTACCACCGTCATCTTTTACTCATGTTGGAACTAACCGAGAGCTTCGAATTTTATTGTTTTGCAGGCTTAGTTCCAGGTTACTAGATGAAGGACGAACGCAAAAAGATGGCTGTGACTCCAACGGACGAGAGCTTATAGGTGTGACACTGTTTCAGCTTGGAGTTGCAGCTATTATAAATTCAGCGACTGTTTTGGCTTAGAATGAATTTTATTTTACAAATTGAAAAAGTTTTAGCAAATGGAGATAAATGATTTGCAAATTAAGGATGAAATCGGTTAGGCATATTTGCAAAAAATTATTCTTTCCTGAAAACATCAGAAAACATCCTACTTTCTGATCCTCAGATCTTACGAAGCACGGAGGAGAGCATACTTATTCTGGGTGAAAGCAAAAAATGGAAAATCCTACCTACTCTACACTAATTAAAATTCAGAAAACAGCTACATGTAGTTAAATATCCAATGTAGCCATTCCCGTAACAGTAATAAAAATATATCCCTTATCAATTTTGTGAAAAAGTGAAAATAGACAGAAATTTGTGAAATTAGTTGTTGTAACTATGAATGAACTAAATGAACAGAAATGTGTGAGATTAATTGCTGTAACTGTGACTGTGAATTAACTAAAAAAGAAAAACCAAATCGATCTAATCTGGTACTCGCTCGAAACCATTGTTCGATGGGGCTTTCATAGGTATAGTTTTTACTCCTCAGATCATGCTGCAACTCCTCATTGTCCTCCTCGACCTCCTGCTTGCATAATTGTTCGTCATCAAATGTGTAGGATTCTTTGTATGTTAATTCTTCATCTGTTTCTTGAGGAGTAATTAAGCTCTCGGCTACTTTCAAGATCTCCTCTTCGTGAGAAGAGGAGATCCCTACTTTTGCAAGGATCTGAGTGATCTGTTCCAAGCTTATACTCATTGTTAAATCATTTTTAAAACTGGATTCTTACAGCACCCAAATCTAAATGAAAAAAAAAAACTCCAGAAAAGAAAAAAAAAAATACTCTTCACAGCTACCAAACACACACTTGCGGGAATTGAAATTTAAACTACCACACTTGCAGGAATTGAAATCTACACTACCACACTTGCAAGAATTGAAATTTACACTACCACACTTGTAGGAATTGAAATCTACACTTCAATCCATCGTGCTTCCCCGGAAACGGAGCCAAAATGTTAGGCAGAAATATTGTCGTTTAATTCCGTTGTAGTATTTTCCCAACCATTTAATTTGTTAATATTAGGTTCGTAGGCTTACGAAGCACATGCAAAATATAAGCAGGACTGAAGTGAAATTAATCTAATCTAACCCCCCTTGCTAATTGCTAATTGCTAATCTAATCCCCCCTTAAGCTGGAACACACAACTACTAATCTAATGCTGGAAGCTGAAACACACTGTTGAAAGTAAATTGCATTAAAGAAAGACAACATATGAGGAGCAACAAGACAACACATGTGAACTCACATTAACAATAAAGAAATATTAATTTACATCACACGAATCAATGACAAATCATGAAAGCATCAAAACTAAGATTATGAACAAAAGCTAAGAATCCCCTTCTCCATATTACAAAGTCAAAACTAACTTCTACAATCTGAGACTAATCTCCTCCTAATCTACTATCTAATCTACTCTTCATCTACCCCCCATAATCTACTACTTCAAATGAAGAGAGAGCACTCTCTTTTATACATGAATTTATTTGAGAAAAGGATAACCATCTCATAATGACAGATCCACTATTCTCTCAACCAGTCTCAACTAATTTCCTATTATTACAAGGTATGATCCATTCAAATCCTCCACATGTCTCTCACAAATTCTCCACATGTTTCTCATATATCCTAAATAAGATATGCCAACCAAATCTCCATGATCTTCTCCTATCTCCATGAAATGGTGGAGGAGATATTCAAGGAGTCTTTCTTTGAATTGATCCTTCCATATTCCTACACATTACAAAGCTCATCCATACTTGAGATATTAGTGAAAAACATGTTATTTTCCAATATTAAATTCACTTATAATACTAAAATGAATAAAGTGGAAAATAATAAGATGAAACTCAAGTATATGTATGGAAATGGTATGATGAAAGGTTAATGGGATGATGAAATGTGAGGAATAGCGAAAGGTAAAGTGGATGAAAATATGACATTTCTGAGTCCCAACAAATAATGCTTTTTACAGACGTTTTAGAAATGTTTTAGCTAACAACTGGACAATTTCACCTGGAACTTTCCATTAAACCCTATTCTAAAATTCCAGACTGTTTTAAAGTCAGATATTCTTGAATTTGTGTAATTATGGTTTGAATACCCTTTCAAATCCATCACATGCATTGTTCAATCCAAATTTAAATTGTAGAATTAGTACAAGTGGTTTCTTGGTATGTATCCTTTCCTCTCATTATATGAATGCTGATGGTATTGGAGGGTGGCCGATAAAGTTTTTTCCAGCAGGTTCTCGGAATTTTAACTCCTTGAGTTGTGTGCAAGTTTGTTATAACACTAATGATTGATGCCTCCAATGATCAATATGGTCACCAAGTGAAAACACTGCGAGGTAGAGATTGCTGGAGATGATAAGTTACATCTCAATAGAAGGAAGAGAACAGAGGGTAGTGACAGGGAAAGCCAAGTCACTAGTCATAGTGCACTGGCAGAAGTGTATAATTACCGGTCCAACTTTTTTCCAGAAGAGGAAGATCTTCTAATCAAATTATATAATGTTGGTGATACTGTTGTATTTTCTAGTGATGTTACAGACGAATCCTTGTAGAGTCATTACTTTGAAGGGAATATAGGAGTTAAGATTCAGGGTATTGCTAAAGATGGATGCTCTAGGACATCTTTAAGGGATAGAGTTTTAATTGAAAATTGGAAATCTCAAGAGTTACGGAGTCTGACTGAACATGGAAAACTTGATCAATTCTACAAGAAAAATGATCACATGGAAGTAGGGAATTAAATTTCTTCTAAGTTCAAAGGAAATGGTGGGGGCACAAGTACACCTGAAACCAATGTTTCAGTTCGGACTGAGCGAATTCACATGCCTAACAATAAATAGATAAATGTTAGTAGGAATGCATCAAAAAAATGTACTTTCAAGAAGGCTTCCTCTGCTACTAGAACACCAGTTAAAGAGAAAAGATAAGTTCACAGAGGTACCAACAAGCACCAAAATGTTACTTTCAACAGGTCTACTGGAAGGAGCCAAAGTTCACTATTTGTCCCAGGGAGGGAATATTGTAAGTCTTGGATATTCTGTGGGTTTCATATACATTATTATGCATAGATAAATGTCTAGGGGTATATTATACAATTTTTCTGAAAGTGTAGTTTGTTTCTTGTATTTGTTTCCTATTTAGCATCTCAACGACAAGATTAGAGGTATTGTAATCCAATTCCTTTACAAAATTTGGAAGACATTTCCTGAGGATGAAACCGTTTTAGGTGGTTAACTCTTTATAATAATTGTATATTCAGTTAAATTGTGCCATTTCTAATATTTGCACAACGATGTGGATGTTTTTATTATCAATTCACCATTTCCAATTTTGAAAAGCATGTCAGAAGTGGAGCGAAGAAGCCCAGCAATTTCATATTATTTGAGAATGGCACATCTCTTCGTGGTATAGTGGACATTTGTAGGTATAATACAGCAAACAACTTCTAGGATTCCATTAAGGAAACTATACAGAGCACATAGAGAAAAAATATATATAAGTGTAAAAAATGTGGAGGTAACGAACTCCAAAATCATTTCATTTAATGTTAATCTGGGCAATGAATTAATTTTACCAGTAATTCAAAGATGGTATTGTTCTATGCATATTATCTATAAATTTTTCCCCGTTTGGATTTTTTTTCGTATCTCTGAATAGAACATATTAGTCTGTAAAGGGGAGTGAGGTTTCATAGTACATGTAAAAAATGTGAGTCGGACCAATCTGTATAGGAAAATCCCAAAGCAAAACCCATTACAAATGCTAGGTAATTCATCCTGAATTTAGGCCACTATAAAAAAGCTCAGAAGTAATTCAATCTATTATAACTGTATATGACATGTTATGGTAGAGAAATAGTGCTAAAATAAATTTAGGCCTTTACTCATGATGTCATGTTGTCTTTCAACATGAAATGGATTATCGTAGTTGAAGTAAAGTATAGCTATAAAATTTACAATGAATAAGAAAATATTTAAATATGTTCTAACTTGGTATTATGTTATTAGTGTTCTTACAAGTTCAAAATGCGGAGAACTTGCTGGTGGGTTTAATCTTGTAAAGCGAGGAAGGGGAAGGTATGTCATTTTATCTAAATTTTATTTCTATGTTGAATGTACTTGTAAAATATTAGCACATTGACTAGCTTTGAATAGCAGGATGCCTAAGGATATGGGCTCGAAAGCACCTGAGAAACCACTCAGGTATGCCATAGAAAATC
Source organism: Larix kaempferi (assembly GCA_027924585.1). Taxonomy (NCBI): domain Eukaryota; kingdom Viridiplantae; phylum Streptophyta; class Pinopsida; order Pinales; family Pinaceae; genus Larix; species Larix kaempferi. The sequence continues at coordinate 5,712,156 of BSBM01000006.1, read as the reverse complement.
ATATCACATTTTTATATTAGTTTTTTTGTTTTTCGTTTCCTCTTTGCTTAGTGTCACTGTATTTATGGTCAAATAAATTGGACTCTCAAATTTTAGGAAATGACTAGTGTTGTAACTTTTGGGTGGTACCAAGACAGAAGCATCTATGCATCAATCATTTAAGTTTTACATTTTTTAAGTGTAATGTGGAAATTTTTTAGAATAGGATCTAATTTTTTAGTCTTCTTTCTATTACTTTTTTCAGGGAGACAAACCAAGACATCCCATATCTCAAACCAATATACCATAATTACAAGTAATGTATATTTGTTTCTCATAGTTCCTTTCCAATATACCATCTTATGGTATATTGGTTTGATCCAAGACAAAGGATTTTACCAATAAAAGTCACATTGTTACCAAGACAGGAAAATTTTTGGTCTAGTAGAATTATCCTATTTTTTATTGGAATTGCATATTTCATCCTTCATCTTCCAGCCATCCTTTTCAAGTAGGTGTCTCTATATAATATGGAATGCGGTTGTCTTCTTGAACCTCTGATCTGGTCCTTTCTGTGAGTTGTTTTGCACAACTGGAGAATGGTGGAATTTATTTGTCATCAACTGCAATAGAAATATGTATTTCCCTTGCAGTTATCAGTCTTCAAGGCCTGTAAGATTGAAGATTGAATTTGTACCATTTCCAATTGATTTCACTCATAATTTTCAGAGTTTTGCCAGCGATTTGTGTTGGGTTGGGTTCTGTTGGAACTGCAAAAATAAGAATTTTGGATTTGTGCCGATCAATAGCAAAGTCTGAACTTATTTTAATGCTGCTAGATTTTTGCGGTTATTCCAAAAGGTAAGTTGGAACCTGGTCTTGAATGAAAGCATTATAAATTGGTGACTTGTATCCCTACATAGTCATGATTCAAAATCTTTTGTTTGAAAATTGATTTAATATTATCCTTATTGTTTCAAAATGTTACATACTTTGTTGATATGATTACTTCAAACTTATTTGGGAGCCAAGGGTGGTTTTTGTGGCTTCATGTGTCATTTGTTCAGTTATACTTAACATTCTTGCATGTGTTTTCTGGTGTAGACATTATTGATCCATTGTCTTCTAAATTGAATTTTAAGGATTAAATTTAGTATCTATATTGTTCTCCTAAACTGCATCCAATTGGTACTAAAGTTACATTCACATAGTCTTGTTGGGTGCCAAAATAGACCTATTTTGACCATATTCATTAATATATTTTCCCCCTGTTTTCCCTTATTCTCCTACAACTCAGACACATATCTTCCCAAGCCAAGCATTGATTTTATCAGCTATCATAGGCTTGCACATACTTATTTTCATCCTGAAACAGGGTTGGAAAAATTATCCCATTCTTAACACCTTGTGTCCAGTCCTTTTATCAGCAAAATCCCCCTACAAGGCTCATCATGACAGGCCTTTAGGATACTGTGGATTTCATCTTCCCTTACATGTCGCCTAATTTCCAAATATAGCCCTGTGTAAAAGAGGTATCCTTCTATCCAGCGGTACCTAGCACTTTGATGTACAATCCTTCTTCTTTCCCTTTTTGACAGATGCGATGGAAGCTTCCCTACAGCAATGTAATTAGCAATGTTATCATACCACAGTTAACGGACTGATACTACAAATAAATGTTCATCGAGAAAAGAATCCTCAACTGGTGAATTATCAACATTATTGGTTAGCCGAGAAAGAAAATCAGCAACAACATTCTATTTTCCTGTTCTATCAACAATAAGGATATCAAATTCTTGTAATAGCAACAACAAACTAGTCACTCGAGCATTAGTAACAGTTTCCTTCGAGTATGCATTAAACCCATATAATTCCTTTCATTCTATTTATTTTTTGGATATTCACATTCATTTCTTTTGATGTTCTATAGGGTTTGTATATATTGTCAAACCTGACCAGTTAATGTCAATGCCCTAAATTTTGTAAGTCCAGTTTTATGTTCTGAAGGGAATCTGCAAGGAAGAATCTCGCAAGAAAAATTGAGGCGCTCAAAATCATTTTCCAGGACTGCCAGAGCTCATGAATTGATTAATCAACAATATAGCTCAGGATATCAGGATTTGTATTTTTATCCTTCCAAACCCTAAAATATCCAGAGGAGATTTATCATTTTAAATGCATATGTCACCTTGAAGAGTCCATAGTGAATCGAATTGCAGCACGAGAAGTTATCCAATGCCCTTTCTTAGCCGTAAAGAAATTGGTTGAAAACAGTATCGAGGTTGGCTCTACTTCCATCAATGTTTTGGAAATGGAAGCATTCATCATTTTGGTGAAACCCAATTCAAATCTTATTCCTTCAATATTCAAGAAAATTAAAGAGCTTTTTAGCTAGTTGGATAATGTTAGGCAGAAATATTGTCGTTTAATTCCGTTGTAGTATTCGCCCAACCATTTAATTTTTCAATCTGAGGTTCATAGGCTTACGAAGCACATCCAAAATATATGCAGGACTAAAGTGAAATTAATCGAATCTAACCCCCCTTTCTAATTGTTAATTGCTAATCTAATCCCCCCTTAAGCTGGAACACACAACTGTTAATCTAATGTTGGAAGCTAAAACACATTGCTGAAAGTAAATTGCATAAAAGAAAGACAACATATGAAGAGCAACGAGACAACACATGTGAGCTCACATTAACAATAAAGAAATATTAATTTACATCACACGAATCGATGACAAATCATGAAAGCATCAAAACTAAGATTATGAACAAAAGCTAAGAATCCCCTTCTTCATATTACAAAGTCAAAACTAACTTCTACAATCTGAGACTAATCTCCTCCTAATCTACTATCTAATCTACTCTTCATCTACCCCCCATAATCTACTACTTCAAATGAAGAGAGAGCACTCTCTTTTATACATGAATTTCTTTGAGAAGAAGATAACCATCTCATAATGACAGATCCACTATTCTCTCAACCACTCTCAACTAATTTCCTATTATTACAAGGTATGATCCATTCAAATCCTCCACATGTCTCTCACAAATTCTCCACATGTTTCTCATACATCCTAAATCAAATATGCCAACTAAATCTCCATGATCTTATCCTTGGAATATTCTTTGAATAACTATCTCCATGAAATGGTGGAGGAGATATTCGAGGAGTCTTTCTTTGAATTGATCCTTCCATATTCCTACACATTACAAAGCTCATCCATACTTGAGATATTAGTGAAAAACATGTTATTTTCCAATATTAAATTCACTTATAATACTAAAATGAATAAAGTGGAAAATAATAAGATGAAACTCAAGTATATTTATGGAAATGGTATGATGAAAGGTTAATGGGATGAGGAAATGTGAGGAATAGCGAAAGGTAAAGTGGATGAAAATATGACATTTCTGAGTCCCAACATACTCCCCAACTGAACTTGTTGCATGTCCTCATGCAACCGTGCATGGATATTTTTAAGAACTTTTGGCATCTGAACTTTGGCTTTGATTGATGATGTCTTTCCAACAATGAATGTTTCCAGGGTATGAGTAGCAGCTGACATTTTCTTATGGTTGGTTCTTGTGTAACAACCATGAATACAAAGAATGTTGGCTCTTGTGTTAACAACATTTATCTCATTATCTGTTTTCTTGCTACAATAATAATTTAACCATACACTCATTGGAAATGATAAGATATCAATGTGGATAAGAAAGCCTTTTCTTTACCTTTACGAATCATACCAATATGTGTCTCAATGTGTATGAAGCAAAGTGCAACTGAGGATCTGTTGGAAAAGAAATGTTGGTGAATGATAAGTGAAAAAAAATGGAGTGATGGTAGTGGAAAAAATGGAATGATGGTAGCGAAATTATGATAGTGAATATAGTTTGGAGTTGCAGCTGTGAAATGGAGAATTTGGTGGAGTAACAGCTGCTGGAGTAACAGCTGCGGAGTAACAACTGCTGGAGAAACAGCTGCTGGAGTAACAACTGCAGAGTAACAGCTGGTGGAGTAACAGCTGCGAAAGTGGGCAAAACTGGTGGAGTAACAACTGTTGGAGTAACAGCTGCAGAGTAACAACTGCTAGAGTAATAGCTGCAAAAGTGGGAGAATCTGGTGGAGTAACAACTAATGTTGCAGCAAACTTCCTGAGCTAATATCTCACAAACTACGATCTGGGTTTGGCTGAAATTTTGCAAGCAAGTTTCTATAAGTCCAATGCCTGATAGTTTGGATGTATGCGACTCAGAAAGATAGGCCTGTGTGAAGTCATGACAGATAAGGCAATGGAAAGTGGACTTCACATGGATGACTAATGTGCTTTGAAGGAGAAATGTAGGTATGACGCCAATGGGTTTATAAATGGTTTCTGTGTAACAGCAAACGTCATGATGTTGCTCATGAGTAATAGCTCCTTCAAGCTGTCTTATCAAAGCATGTTTCTCAACAACAACAACAACAAAAAATTGTGATTCTTGAAAAATCACTTCAGCATAAAAATTGATCGTCTGTGCACCTGAAAAAGCTTAGTACAAATCCTGCATGAAAACTTGTAAGGAGTAGAAAAACATAGCATGCAAAAATAAGTATGAATGCAGTAAATTGCAAAAATAAAATATGTTTTATACCTGCTGCTGTTGTGCACTTGTTTCATCGTCGATTACTGCTAAAGTGACTCCAAGAAACAAATTAGCGTTTAAATGTAAAAAACATGTTCGATATTCAGGAAATTGGAATGTCCATTTGCAATTTTGAATTTTTATTTTTATAATGTTTTTCTTTTTTTTCATGATTTTATAATTTTTATTGTTTTTGTTTTACAAACCCAAAAGAAAATGCAAAAAAAAAAAGAAAAACAAAGTCGGATTTGCATTCCTTGGCATTCTTTGCAAAATATTTTAATAGCAATATTGTCTCGGCCTTATCCACTCTTCAGTTGCTTGGTGATTCATGTTACTAAATTTCTGAAATTTTAAATATGCTTCTTAGATCCACTGTCAAATTTATTCAAGCAATTGGAAGTTGGGTTAGAGTATGATTCTCATAGATTTGCTGCATTAATATCAATTGCTTTTCTGCATGATCGGACCTGTACATCGTTAGATATAATTAAATATGCAGAGCATTCAATTCTAGCGTTCCTAAGAATCAAGTAACAATCACCAAGCAAAGGATCGTGGCATTAAAAACATTAGTGTAATGAAGCATTATGTATAATAGAGATATTCAGTGAACATGAGAAAAGAATCATCTTTATGCATAAAATCCAGCATAGGCACAAGAATCAACATAAAGCTCGTGGCCAATTTCCAGTTTCTTTCTAATGCAAAATCCTTTGCAAACCAAACCATCTCTTCTAAGACATGTCTTGAACGCAATTACAGTGTACTGCTATCTTGTTGTCATATTGAAAAAACGTATCTTTGGTTTTGGTTTTGTTTTTGTTGCGTTTTTGTTCTGCTATCATTCAGTCAAATGAAAGGATATGCACACGGACACAAAATCCGCAGTATAAACATGCTTTATGAGTAAAATTTCACAAATGGTTAGCATCAATATCTGCATATGTGGCAGTGTTTTCAAAACTTCTAACAACATTGTCTGTTGGTATGCACATGTTCAATTGTTTTTACTTTTGTCGTGACAAATGACTTCCTATGAAAGATAGAAGCAATTTAATCAAGTCAGTGCCAAAAGAAAAATAAATAGAATGTATACCTATCAAAAACCAAATCTCAATATATGTATGTTTTTACTCTTCCGAAGATCCACAAATAAAGTTTTCACACCTAAAATAGAAAATAGTAAAAACAAAATATGCATTATTCGGCGCAAGGTTTTCAAAATACTGGCAACAAGAAACTCCAGTGTCGATCTGGTGCTCTGGATCCTTCTTTTTACATATTTCTTGTGCAATGAAAAAGGATCCAGCAACATATACATCTGTGGACTGGGCTACCTCCTCATCTTCCTCCTCTCGTCGAAAAGCTTTATCCAAATCCCAAGCGACTGCGAACAGACGTTGCACCGTTCAACTGGTCTATGGTAAGTAAGAATTTTTTGTACCATTTCATAATCGTTCAAGACCAATCCCTATTAGATCCATGAGGTCAGAAACACCGGAACCATACAGCTCAGAACCGGAACTCCTCATTTGATTAATATATGAATATAGAGGAAATATTTAACGCCGCCAAAATCCCAGCCTCAACATGACAATCATCGTTCGAAGTCTGGAAGAGATGAATTGGCAGGAAGTTTGTTGTGATCGGTTTCAACAAATTTGCTAATTTGGAAACCGGCCGCAACAGTAAATCTGAGAATTACAAATTTATAGAACTAGTTGTATAGCTCAAACCGTAACTTTGTTTGGGCGATTTCCCCATTGTCAGGTAAATGAGGTCGGTGCGCAAAAAACCCACGTCCCCGATTTTTGCGATTCTTCTCCATCTTCCCGCAAATCATAACGGAATCAATGTGTTGTTATCTCATCTCTGCATTTCTTTAAAACTTATGAGTGCCAGCATTTCAAACTGTGGCAAATAATGGGAAGTGGTTGTGATTTAGCCCGAAAGAATTTGGTCAAATGAGGTGGACGATTCACAACCTTATTTTAGCAGATGCATGAAGAATTGCGGACAGTTGAAACTGCCACAAAGGGGTCCCTAATGACCAAATTTGCAATACACTAAATTATCATTGGGATGTTAAGTTTTAGTTAATTCGTTTGTCATTTTTTCATTTTTAATTTTGAACCAACTTTTAACAATAATATTTCTACCACCGTCATCTTTTACTCATGTTGGAACTAACCGAGAGCTTCGAATTTTATTGTTTTGCAGGCTTAGTTCCAGGTTACTAGATGAAGGACGAAAGCAAAAAGATGGCTGTGACTCCAACGGACGAGAGCTTATAGGTGTGACACTGTTTCAGCTTGGAGTTGCAGCTATTATAAATTCAGCGACTGTTTTGGCTTAGAATGAATTTTATTTTACAAATTGAAAAAGTTTTAGCAAATGGAGATAAATGATTTGCAAATTAAGGATGAAATCGGTTAGGCATATTTGCAAAAATTTATTCTTTCCTGAAAACATTAGAAAACATCCTACTTTCTGATCCTCAGATCGCACGAAGCACGGAGGAGAGCATACTTATTCTGGGTGAAAGCAAAAACTGGAAAATCCTACCTACTCTACACTAATTAAAATTCAGAAAGCAGCTACATGTAGTTAAATATCCAATGTAGCCATTCACGTAACAGTAATAAAAATATATCCCTTATCAATTTTGTGAAAAAATGAAAATAGACAGAAATTTGTGAAATTAGTTGTTGTAACTATGAATGAACTAAATGAACAGAAATGTGTGAGCTTAGCTGCTGTAACTGTGACTGTGAATTAACTAAAAAAGAAAAACTAAATCGATCTAATCTGGTACTCGCTCGAAACCATTGTTCGATGGGGCTTTCATAGGTATATTTTTTACTCCTCAGATCATGCTGCAACTCCTCATTGTCCTCCTCAACCTCCTGCTTGCATAATTGTTCGTCATCAAATGTCTAGGATTCTTTGTATGTTAATTCTTCATCTGTTTCTTGAGGAGTAATTAAGCTCTCGGCTACTTTCAAGATCTCCTCTTCGTGAGAAGAGGAGATCCCTACTTTTGCAAGGATCTGAGTGATCTGTTCCAAGCTTATACTCATTGTTAAATCATTTTTAAAACTGGATTCTTACAGCACCCAAATCTAAATGAAAAAAAAAAACTCCAGAAAAGAAAAAAACAAATTACTCTTCACAGCTACCAAACACACACTTCCAGGAATTGAAATTTAAACTACCACACTTGCACGAATTGAAATCTACACTACCACACTTGCAGGAATTGAAATTTACACTACCACACTTGTAGGAATTGAAATCTACACTTCAATCCATCGTGCTTCCCCGGAAACGGAGCCAAAATGTTAGGCGGAAATATTGTCGTTTAATTCCGTTGTAGTATTTTCCCAACCACTTAATTTGTTAATATGAGGTTCGTAGGCTTACGAAGCACATGCAAAATATAAGCAGGACTGAAGTGAAATTAATCTAATCTAACCCCCCTTGCTAATTGCTAATTGCTAATCTAATCTCCCCTTAAGCTGGAACACACAACTACTAATCTAATGCTGGAAGCTGAAACACACTGTTGAAAGTAAATTGCATTAAAGAAAGACAACATATGAGGAGCAACAAGACAACACATGTGAACTCACATTAACAATAAAGAAATCTTAATTTACATCACACGAATCAATGACAAATCATGAAAGCATCAAAACTAAGATTATGAACAAAAGCTAAGAATCCCCTTCTCCATATTACAAAGTCAAAACTAACTTCTACAATCTGAGACTAATCTCCTCCTAATCTACTATCTAATCTACTCTTCATCTACCCCCCATAATCTACTACTTCAAATGAAGAGAGAGCACTCTCTTTTATACATGAATTTATTTGAGAAGAGGATAACCATCTCATAATGACAGATCCACTATTCTCTCAACCAGTCTCAACTAATTTCCTATTATTACAAGGTATGATCCATTCAAATCCTCCACCTGTCTCTCACAAATTCTCCACATGTTTCTCATATATCCTAAATAAGTTATGCCAACCAAATCTCCATGATCTTCTCCTATCTCCACGAAATGGTGGAGGATATATTCAAGGAGTCTTTCTTTGAATTGATCCTTCCATATTCCTACACATTACAAAGCTCATCCATACTTGAGATATTAGTGAAAAACATGTTATTTTCCAATATTAAATTCACTTATAATACTAAAATGAATAAAGTGGAAAATAATAAGATGAAACTCAAGTATATGTATGGAAATGGTATGATGAAAGGTTAATGGGATGATGAAATGTGAGGAATAGCGAAAGGTAAAGTGGATGAAAATATGACATTTCTGAGTCCCATCAAATAATGCTTTTTACACATGTTTTAGAAATGTTTTAGCTAACAACTGGACAATTTCACCTGGAACTTTCCATTAAACCCTATTCTAAAATTCCAGACTGTTTTAAAGTCAGATATTCTTGAATTTGTGTAATTATGGTTTGAATACATTTTCAAATGCATCACATGCATTGTTGAATCCAAATTTAAATTGTAGAATTAGGACAAGTAGTTTCTTGGTATGTATCCTTTCCTCTCAGTATATGAATGTTGATGGTATTGGAGGGTGGCCGATAAAGTTTTTTCCAGCAGGTTCTCGGAATTTTAACTCCTTAAGTTGTGTGCAAGTTTGTTATAACACTAATGATTGATGCCTCCAATGATCAATATGGGCACCAAGTGAAAACACTGCGAGGTAGAGATTGCTGTAGATGATAAGTTACATCTCAATAGAAGGAAAAGAACAGAGGGTAGTGACAGGGAAAGCCAAGTCACTAGTCATAGTGCACTGGAAGAAGTGTATAATTACCGGTCCAACTTTTTTCCAGAAGAGGAAGATCTTCTAATCAAATTATATAATGTTGGTGATACTGTTGTATTTTCTAGTGATGTTACAGACGAATCCTTGTAGAGTCATTACTTTGAAGGGAATATAGGAGTTAAGATTCAGGGTATTGCTCAAGATGGATGCTCTAGGACATCTTTAAGGGATAGAGTTTTAATTGAAAATTGGAAATCTCAAGAGTTACGGAGTCTGACTGAACATGGAAAACTTGATCAATTCTACAAGAAAAATGATCACATGGAAGTAGGGAATTAAATTTCTTCTAAGTTCAAAGGAAATGGTGGGGGCACAAGTACACATGAAACCAATGTTTCAGTTCGTACTGAGCGAATTCACATGCCTAACAAGAAATAGATAAATGTTAGTAGGAATGCATCAACAAAATGTACTTTCAAGAAGGCTTCCTCTGCTACTAGAACACCCGTTAAAGAGAAAAGATAAGTTCACAGAGGTACCAACAAGCACCAAAATGTTACTTTCAATAGGTCTACTAGAAGGAGCCAAAGTTCACTATTTGTCCCAGGGAGGGAATATTGTAAGTCTTGGATATTCTGTGGGTTTCATATACATTATTATGCATAGATAAATGTCTAGGGGTATATTATACAATTTTTCTGAAAGTGTAGTTTGTTTCTTGTATTTGTTGTCTATTTAGCAGCTCAACGACAGGATTAGAGGTATTGTAATCCAATTCCTTTACAAAATTTGCGAAGTAAAAAAGGTGAGTTTGGAAGACATTTCCTGAGGATGAAACAGTTTTAGGTGGTTAACTCTTTATAATAATTGTATATTCAGTTAAATTGTGCCATTTCTAATATTTGCACAATGATGTGGATGTTTTTATTATCAATTCACCATTTCCAATTTTGAAAAGCATGTCAGAAGTGGAGCGAAGAAGCCCAGCAATTTCATATTATTTGAGAATGGCACATCTCTTCGTGGTATAGTGGACATTTGTAGGTATAATACAGCAAACAACTTCTAGGATTCCATTAAGGAAACTATACAGAGCACATAGAGAAAAAATATATATAAGTGTAAAAAATGTGGAGGTAACGAACTCCAAAATCATTTCATTTAATGTTAATCTGGGCAATGAATTAATTTTACCAGTAATTCAAAGATGGTATTGTTCTATGCATATTATCTATAAATTTTTCCCCGTTTGGATTTTTTTTCGTATCTCTGAATAGAACATATTAGTCTGTAAAGGGGAGTGAGGTTTCATAAGACATGTAAAAAATGTGAGTCGGACCAATCTGTATAGGAAAATCCCAAAGCAAAACCCATTACAAATGCTAGGTAATTCATCCTGAATTTAGGCCACTATAAAAAAGCTCAGAAGTAATTCAATCTATTATAACTGTATTTGACATGTTATGGTAGAGAAATAGTGCTAAAATAAATTTAGGCCTTTACTCATGATGTCATGTTGTCTTTCAACATGAAAGGGATTATCGTAGTTGAAGTAAAGTATAGCTATAAAATTTACAATGAATAAGAAAATATTTAAATATGTTCTAACTTGGTTTTATGTTATTAGTGTTCTTACAAGTTCAAAATGCGGAGAACTTGCTAGTGGGTTTAATCTTGTAAAGCGAGGAAGGGGAAGGTATGTCATTTTATCTAAATTTTATTTCTATGTTAAATGTACTTGTAAAATATTAGCACATTGACTAACTTTGAATAGAAGGACGCCTAAGGATATGGGCTCGAAAGCACCTGAGAAACCACGCAGGTATGCCTTAGAAAATCATATCACATTTTTATATTAGTTTTTTTGTTTTTCGTTTCCTCTTTGCTTAGTGTCACTGTATTTATGGTCAAATAAATTGGACTCTCAAATTTTAGGAAATGACTAGTGTTCTAACTTTTGGGTGGTACCAAGACAGAAGCATCTATGCATCAATCATTTAAGTTTTACATTTTTTAAGTGTAATGTGGAAATTTTTTAGAATAGGATCTAATGTTTTAGTCTTCTTTCTATTACTTTTTTCAAGGAGACAAACCAAGACATCCCATATCTCAAACCAATATACCATAATTACAAGTAATGTATATTTGTTTCTCATAGTTCCTTTCCAATATACCATCTTATGGTATAAGATGGTATATTGGTTTGATCCAAGACAAAGGATTTTACCAATAAAAGTCGCATTGTTACCAAGACAGGAAAATTTTTGGTCTAGTAGAATTATCCTATTTTTTATTGGAATTGCATATTTCATCCTTCATCTTCCAGCTATCCTTTTCAAGTAGGTGTCTCTATATAATATGGAATGCGGTTGTCTTCTTGAACCTCTGATCTGGTCCTTTCTGTGAGTTGTTTTGCACAACTGGAGAATGGTGGAATTTATTTGTCATCAACTGCAATAGAAATATGTATTTCCCCTACAGTTATCAGTCTTCAAGGCCTGTAAGATTGAAGATTGAATTTGTACCATTTCCAATTGATTTCACTCATAATTTTCAGAGTTTTGCCAGCGATTTGTGTTGGGTTGGGTTCTGCTGGAACTGTAAAAATAAGAATTTTGGATTTGTGCCGATCAATCGCAAAGTCTGAACTTATTTTAGTGCTGCTAGATTTTTCCGGTTATTCCAAAAGGTAAGTTGGAACCTGGTCTTGAATGAAAGCATTATAAATTGGTGACTTGTATCCCTACATAGTCATGATTCAAAATCTTTTGTTTGGAAATTGATTTAATATTATCCTTATTGTTTGAAAATGTTACATACTTTGTTGATATGATTACTTCAAACTTATTTGGCAGCCAAGGGTGGTTTTTGTGGCTTCATGTGTCATTTGTTCAGTTATACTTAACATTCTTGCATGTGTTTTCTGGTGTAGACATTATTGATTCATTGTCTTCTAAATTGAATTTGAAGGATTAAATTTAGTATCTATATTGTTCTCCTAAACTGCATCCAATTGGTACTAAAGTTACATTCACATAGTCTTGTTGGGTGCCAAAATAGACCTATTTTGACCATATTCATTAATATATTTTCCCCCTGTTTTCCCTTATTCTCCTACAACTCAGACACATATCTTCCCAAGCCAAGCATTGATTTTATCACCTATCATAGGCTTGCACATACTTATTTTCATCCTGAAACAGGGTTGGCAAAAATTATCCCATTCTTAACACCGTGTGTCCAGTCCTTTTATCAGCAAAATTCCCCCTACAAGGCTCATCATGACAGGCCTTTAGGATACTGTGGATTTCATCTTCCCTTACATGTCGCCTAATTTCCAAATATAGCCCTGTGTAAAAGAGGTATCCTTCTATCCAGCGGTACCTAGCACTTTGATGTACAATTCTTCTTCTTTCCCTTTTTGACGGATGCGATGGAAGCTTCCCTATAGCAATGTAATTAGCAATGTTATCATACCACAGTTAACGGACTGATACTAAAAATAAATGTTCATCGAGAAAAGAATCCTCAACTGGTGAATTATCAACATTATTGGTTAGCCGAGAAAGAAAATCAGCAACAACATTCTATTTTCCTGTTCTATCAACAATAAGGATATCAAATTCTTGTAATAGCAACAACCACCTAGTCACTCGAGCATTAGTAACAGTTTTTTTCATTAAATATCTAATGGCTAAGTGGTCAGAATGCAAAAAGGTAGGATACTCGGTAATATAATGCCTGAACTTGTTGATGGCGTAGATGACAACAAGGAATTCTTTCTCAGTTACTGTGTAATTGAGTTCAGCAAGAGCCATATTCTTACTGATATAGTAAATAGAATACAGATTATGACCTTCATGTTGTCTCGGCACAGCCCCGATAATAGTATCTGAGGTATCAAAAGAAATGTGGAAAGGCAAGGCCCACACAGAATAGGTGTTGTAGATAATATTTTCTTTAATTCTGCAAATGATGTCTGGCATGCATCTTTCCAATTGAATTGTGCATATTTCATTAGTAAGGTAAATAAAGGATATGCTAGCTTAGAAAAAATTTCAATAAAAAGTCTATAGTAAATACCATGCCCAAGAAAATTGCGTACCTCCTTCTGCATTCTAGGAATGGGGATATTCAGAATTACCTTTATTTTGGCATTGTCCACCTGTATTCCTGCAGCAGATATAGAGTATCCGAGGACTATGCCTTCACTCATCATCATATGACATTTTTCAGTGTTGAGGGAAATGAGTCTGTTCACAACGTTTCAATACATTTTCCATATTTTCCAAATCCTCATCAAAGCTACTACCATAAGGGGTAAAATCATCCATGAAAATTTCCATATGGTCATTAACCATCTCAAAAAAAATTACAATCACAGCTCGTTGAAATGTAGCCGGTGTGTTGCATAATCTGAAAGGGAGCACCTTGCATGAAAAGGTCCCCCAAGGACATGTGAAAGTGGTATTATCTTAGTCTTCAGGGGAAATCTGAGTCTGATTATACCCACTAAATTCATGTAGAAAAGAAAAGAATTTCTTCCCAGACAGGGTATCCAGAACCTGGTTGATAAATGGAAAAGGGAAATGGTCTTTTTGTGTAGCTTTATTCATATCTCTGTAATCCACACAGATGCACCATTTACCATTTTTATTACGCACAATTACTAAAGGAGAAACCCATTCACTGTCTGAAATGGGATAGATAAACCATTCCTTTAAAATTTTCTAAATTTCCTCTTTCACGATGTCTCTCAGATTTGGATTCATTTTTTGTTGGGGTTGACATATGGGTCAGAAATAATTCTTAATGTAAATGTGGTGAGTACACAACTCAGAGGGAATACCTCTCATATCATTGTATTCCCATGCAAAGGCTCCCTTGTGTTGTTTTAGCAGTGTAGTCAAACGTTCCAACTCGTCAGGTGCTAGATTGGGATTAACATTCAAGGTCTTCCCAGGCTCAATCTCGATTGAAACACTCTTTGAATTCTCAATTATGGGAATAGTTTCAACATTAAATGTTTTAGCCAAGGTATCCTCAGTAAGATCTTCTTATTCAAATTCACTCATGGAACTATACAGGATCTGATATGCCTGTTTGGTAACCATCGTTGTTTCACTAATGAAACTGATGATGGTGTCATCTTCATTTTCATTTTTAAAATTCAAGGCCCTCCCTATAAAAAGAAGAGGCTGAGCGCTTCCTTCTTCTTCAAGATCTACCCATAGTGGAATTTCAACATCTAAACTTGGTTTAGCTGGAGGATATAGGGTCAATATTTTGGTATCGGTTCCATCAGAAATTGTCATAGATCCTGATCTACAACTGATGTCTGCATCTACTATAGCCAAACAAGGTATTCCTAAAATTAGTGGATGTCCCTCCAACTAATATTTACACTGTAGAACAAGAAAGTGTGCGGGGTAATCCCATGATTCAACAGAGACTACCAAGTCATCCAAAATCCCCTTAGGTCTAATCGTGGATCTATCATCCAATTCTAATATCCTGGGGCTTGGTCTGAGATTAGTGAGCCCCAATTTATTTACAGTTTTGATAGTCATCACATTTATTGTTGCGACCAAATAAACTAAAACATTGGGGATCTCAGTACACCTGATATGCACTGTAACAGTGGGATTCCCTGGATCATCATATTTAGCCAAACAACCTTCCCCATCATTAATTCAAACAATTTCCCAAATACGTGAATTGTAAGAGGATCCTTAGGATTTCTAACCGGTTTCTTCACACACAGATCTCTAACAGTTTTAGCATAGATGGGTACATCATGCAGGGCTTGAAATAATGGGATTTCAACATAAATATTTTTCACTTCCTCTAGAAGGTTGAAACATGGTTGCTCTACTGCTTTCTGTAAATCTAATTGCTCAGGGTATGGTGGATTTCTCGGAATTTGTACAGGGGTATTTTCAATGTGTGTTTCATCTAGTGTTTCAGCAGGTGTTTCAGCAAGTGTTTCAGCAAGTGTTTTAGCATCCTCAATAATGGGAATTGTTGTACCGATTGCACGCTCAACATGTTTATTCGTTCTTTTTTCAATCATAGAGGATGGAGCATCCTCAATGAAAATAGGCTCTACCACCCTCCCATATTGTATATGTAATTCATTACATAGAATAGGGGTGATAGATTAAGTTATCATGTTTGATGTTTCAAATTGTTGCACTGCCTTATTGTTGGGGTTAGGATCAGGTTGAGCACACAACTGAGGTCATAGAGGTACATTAATTGGTACATCGTTAGTAGGGAGTTGCAGTTGTGGTTGCTGATACTGTGGGTGAGGAAACTGATTCCCTGGATAAGGATTTCTCCAACTTGGAGGCCAAGGGGTTTGTTGATATGGCTGAGGTTCCCATGACATCCATGGAGTAGGATATTGCATTGGAGGTTGAGTAGATGGATTCCATTGAGTATTGGGACAAGAATATTGTGGAGGAAATTGATTGTTCATATTATTCCAAGAATTGAAAGATGTGGTAGGATATGGATTCATACCTGGAGCACGAGGTTTCCAGGGCTTCTTTTGTGAAATGAAGTAGGCTTGTTCCACGCCCATGCTTGATGCCTGAAGGACTGCCTTAACTTTTGGCAGTGAGGGTAAATCCTTAGTGTTGTGATCCCAATCACATAGACCACATACCTCGACCTTGTCAAGGGGGGATTCTCTCAATGGATGCTTCTTTCTACATTTTGCACAAAATATGCCCAATTCCAAGTCTTCCTCAGCCTATCTCTGCTTTTCTTTCAAAACATCCAATTGTGAGAAAATAGAACTCATCATATCAGTTTTTAAATTTTTGAGAAGATTACCTATTTTTGCTCGTGTGGCTCCACCACTGGATGACTTTTGTGCCCTTGTCAAGGACATCTCGGTCTCTTGTGTTGGTTCTAGAAGACCCTCTAGAATATCTTCGACACAAATCCACAATATGATCAAAATATTCCCTTGAGATGCTTCCCCTTCCCATTATATTAAGCATATCTAGGAAGTCTTCTCTAATTCCTTACAATAAGATGATTTTAAGAACATCCTTTCCAATATCAGCATGGCCATATCTTTGTAAATTATATAAGAGTGTTTCCACAAAATATTCCAAACTTTCCTCCTCTTTTTGAACCATTTTGAACAACTCTTCCCTCCTATCCTTGGTTCTACAATAATCCTGATATTTAGCAAGGGATACTCATTTCATTAGGTCCCATGCTATAATAGTATCACCCCCTAAACTCATAAACCAATGTAGGGCATTTCCCTTTAAAGTAGCAAGAAACAATTTAAAATTTTGTTCACTGGTGGTATAATCATAACTTCGACAAAGAATGTCAAATTCAAAGATAAATTCATCTAGATATTAAATAGAATTACCATAAAAGTTTGGCAATACCGAGGGTGAAATGTTCTTCATGGGAGCCACCCCAGCTGTCTGTCGAATGGGGAATTTAAGTGTAGAAATTATCTCGCCATGTTGATTATTACCATTATCCCCCATATGTTCTTCATGATCATCAGTGTTCCCCCGACATTATCTGTTCTCTTCGTTATTCATATCTCCCTCATCCTTCTTCTCTTCTCTCCTTTATTCCTCCAATTTCTATCAATAATCCAACCAATCCTTCTTAGTTACTTCCTACCCGTTAATTCAATAAATCTCCTCTGGATTCTTCTACCCATAGCACCTCCCTTATCTTCTGGAGGTCACTTATCAGAATTAGGATTTGAAACTTCCGTTAACTTCTCCACAGTTGATACTGATGATTCAAGCTTGGGGAGAACAGAGCTTCCTCTTCCTACAGATGTTCATTGAAATAGAGTTCCATTAGAGTAATCAACTCTAGCGATCATTTCATCAACAAATGTCGCTCTTCCTAAACCAAGATTACTGCCACAACCTCTTCCACCTGCAAAGTTAGTGCTTTTGGGGTTTTCACGTTCTTTTCTTTTTGTATGCATGCAAGCTTAAATAATCATACATTGTTTTTGTGGTAGGAACCTGTTAAGTCTGTCGAAGGATGCGCATATCTTCACTACATCTTATTGTCCCTGCAACCTCAAAAATCAAGATAGATAATAACAACTTAATTAGCTACTCTCTATGTTTACCAATTACCTTCCTTGGAAACGACGCCAAAATGTTGGTCACTATAATTGCCTATTAATTAATTAAAAAAGTGCTCAAAATAAATTGTGAGCCCAGGGAAGTCTGGTTATTTCGAAGGTAATCAAGCAAAATATATGCATAAACATTCAGTAACTGATCAATCAACTAGAAGTTACCTAATCTACATAATTACTAATTCTATACTCTGCTCACTGCTTACTCCAAATTCAAATACTAATTCGACTTCCAAATATTAAGAAAGTTCACAATCCTTCTATTGTATTAATTCTAGGAACGATTGATTCAAGAATAAAATAGCTAAATTGCTTTTGCAAGAAGTTAAATCCTAAATCATCATCACAATTTCAATAATCGACCATAAAGGAAATCAATCTTCCTTTTCTATAAATCTAGGGGACATGGCATGTATGATAATATAGGTTGGCATTGATGGAAAATAAGATGAGAGACATTGCCTATGATGACAAAGCAGAGGACATGGAATGTATGATGATGTGGCATGGTTGGTAGTGATGACATGGCATGGATGATGATATGGTAGATTACATGGCATGGCTTAGATGATGATGTGGCATGAAGTTGAAAATCATTGTTACATCATTCTGGAGAAATTGGTAAGTTTGGAGAAATTCTGAGAAATGGCTAAGTGTTGGAAAATTGGTCCAAGTGGCCTTAAGAGAATGCCTACCATAATTCATGGTTTAAGAAAAATTCCCGCACCATGATACCATCCTATAGTGTGTTGGTTTGTCTACCTAACCATGGTATTAGTTATCCTTAAGCTTGTCTGAAGACGAAGTTATGGATATGACAAAATAGGGTTTCAAGATAAACTTTGGAGTTTTTAAAAATGTGACTTAAAAATTGAAAAGTGACTTTAAGAAATATTCATGAAATAAGAAAGATAGATAAGTTATATGAAATATTCATTATGTTATTACTACAAGTTAAGTGGTTAATGAAGTATTATTAAAGCTTTCAAATCTCGCGATGAAGACGCCCGACGATTTTATGCGGCTAGGGCTCAAACCCTAGCCGCCTCACTGGTTTTCGTTTGCAGGGAACGGTCTGTTCAGGGACGCGTCGCTCGTCTCCTCTGCTTGCAGGGCCAAGGACGAAGTGCCTGCGTTTTTGTTCGATCTGCTGCGTTCCTCATAGCTGGTGGGCGCCGCTTTCCAAGATGGCCTCAGACCGGTTTGCAGAGATGGAAAAAGACTCTTTGGAAGCTTTCAAAGCATTAGTCCGTTCGGCAGGATCTAAAGCCAAGCCTTCTCTCTTGTCTAAGTTTGTTAAGAAGATGGAGGAGATCCCTTCTCTGGAGCTATCTCCAGAAGAGCCATGCAGTCTTGCCCTCCTTCTAGCAGAAAAAGCCCTCATCGGAAAGTTCACGGGGTTATGGCCTAGCCCCAAATCGGTGGAGGCTTGGATGGAAGAACGCTGGAAATCGCTGATACATGGAAAGAAGGTTAAAAAGAAGTAAGGTTAAAAAGAATAAGAATAAAATTACGTGAAAGTAAATTCAAGCCCATGGTTTTTGAAACCATGGTAATTACCCATGGTATTTAAAAAGGGATATTAAAAAGGAAATGATTAAGTGAAAAGACAATATTTAAAATCTAAATAATATTCCATTACGATTGCCTTAAAATTTTGTTACACAAAATGAAGAGGTGCCTGGAAATGGAAGGTAAAAAAATGTTTAATTAATTAATTAATTAAAATAGTAAGATACAAAATTACAAATAAAAGATTAATTATCAGATTTGAAGACGTGCCTGGAAATGAAAGGCATAAGAAGGTTTAAAGTAATGAATTAATTAAAGTCTGTAACAAAGACAAAGATTTAATTAATTGATAATAAACAAGTTTAAAACTAAGATTCGAAGATGTATGAGGAAACAAAAAAGGAAGGTTAAATTAATAAATAGAATTAAAATTAAAGAACAGAGAAATGAAAGGGCATGTTGGTTTGGAAAAGATGTGGATTTTCGGTTTGAAGAGGTACGAGTTGAAAAGGTATGAAGATTTCAAGAGGCGTGTAAGAGCTATTTAATGAAGAATCAAAATATAAGAAGATTTGAGTCTTGGTGAAAAAAGTTGTTGTAGTAGCCAGAGTAGTCCAAACAAAAGTTGATGTTCCAAAATTGAAGAAAATAAACATTCAAGGGTGTAAGTGTTGGTTGTGGAGCCAGATCTTCCAGTCTCATAGATGATATTGTCTTAGCCGTGCACCCTGGAGGAATGTACACCCATTTCTTCATTTTTAGGGGTTCAGGGCAACGTCCCAAAGTCATGGGGGTGCGGGGGTGGAGCCCCCAAGAAATGGGGGTTTGGGGGCAACGCCCTTGAGAAAAAAATTTGGGGCTGTTTTTGCCAGTTGTTTTGTGGGCCCATGGTTTTGGGTATCCCGTGGTATTTTTCCCATTGTATTTTCCCTATAAAAGAAAGAAATTGTAATACGGCTAGGGTTGATGTAATAGGTTTTATGCATTGTAAAGATCTCTGAGATCAGGAGAGAGACTGTGAGACAATGAAGAGGAAGTGCAGCGGCTGTGCTGCAGGTTGTATCCCTTCACCTTGATGGACGGTAATAATAATAAGGATTGGCAAATTCAGTGTGGACATAGCCCAAGTTGGGGTGAACCATGATATATCCGTGTCTCTCTTGTAATGTGTGTGTGATTATATTTGCATTTCTGTTTATTATTATTTCTCTGCGATCCTATTTTTCTAACAGGAAGGGTGGAGATCGGGCAGGTTGGTGCCTGCAGAGGAGTAGGTGCCTCCTTGTCAATTTGTAATTGACTAAATAGGGGTGTGTGTGCATCCTGATCAGTGGGTGTTGATCCAAAAAGGAAGAAGACATATTCCTTCTATTGTATATTTTAAAAAAAAAAAATTCAGTTAATAGAAAAGTATTGGTGGTTTACCTTATTGGGTTCCACGATAAATCATTGTGTCCAAATTTGTTTGTTACATTTGCAAATCACGAAGTAAAATAAATTGTGTTTAAAATTGTGTCACTGATTCACCCCCCCTCTCAGTGACAGGACATGATCCAAAAATTGGTATTAGATCAAGATACTTCACTACAGTTTAACCACTGGAAGGAAGATCCTATTAAATACCACAATGGATCAGCATATGAAGATGTCATTTAGATTCCCCATATTTGATGGTGAAGACTATGTTTTCTGGAAGATTAGAATGAAAAGTTATCTGATGTCCATTGGACTGGAAGTTTGGCCATTAGTTGAAGAAGGATATGATGTTCCAAAATTCACTCCCACGGAAGCAAAAGACAGGAAGAAATATTGGGAACATGCAAAATGCTTAAATACATTACAAAATGTAGTGAGTAAATGTGATGAACCTGCAATAATTAATTAATGCAAATACACAAGATATCAGAAATAATAGAACTCAAAATCACTTTTATATTGATCACGGGCCACTTCGAGGGGGAAACCTCCTTTGAGCAAGCTCAATACAATTAACTTCACGGTGCCTTCATAGGCCTCAACACACACTTATATACTAAGTCTAGGCGCCAATACCATGGCTCTATACTATGTGTCAATACAAACCATGGGCTAAGTCTAGGCGCCAATACTATGAGTCAAAACCATGGGACATATAATACTATGGGACGACTTACAAAGCATATGTGTCCAATACTATGGTTCAATACTATGGGCTAATATAAACTATGGATCAACAAATACTACGGGACGACTTACAAAGCATATGCATCCAACAACAATATACTAACAAAGTAAAGACATGGATTCCTAACAGTAAAAAGTTCCTTGCAAAAGTACTAACCTGTAAAGGTGCAAAACAGCTCTAGGAAAAATTGGAGACTATATATGCAGGAGATTCCAAAGTAAAAATGAAAAAACTTCAATCTCTCAAAGTACAGTATGAAGGTCTAAAAATGAAGGATGAAGAAAATATTTCAAAGTACTTCGAAAGAATTGGCAATCTTGTTAATGCAATCAATGGTTTAGGAGCAAAAATACCAGACGATGCGTTAGTTAAAAAGGTATTGAGAACACTTCCTATGGAATATAATCCCAAAGTATCCACTCTTGAAGACCGAGAGAAGCTAGAAGAACTTACCATGGATGAATTGTATGGAATCCTCATAGCCTATGAATTAAGACTAGGTATTAAGAACTTCCCAAAATAATAAGTAGCTTTCAAAGTGATCAAGAAAACAAAAAATCAGAAGCAAACATATCAAGAAAACCATCATGAAGAATCTGATGTAGAAGAAGCCAATTTTATTAAGAAGCTTCAGAAAGGATCAGGGAAGTACAAGGGAAAAATTCCTTTCAAATGTTTTAACTTTGGAAAAATTGGGCACTTTCAAGCCAAGTGTCCTTATCCCAAGGAAGACTCTGAAGATGAAGATGACAAAAATAAACAATACAAGAAAAAGGGGAAATTCCACTATAAGAAAAATTACAAAAAAAAAGAATTTCTACTCAAAAGAAGAAAACAATAGTTCATCTGAGGTTAGTGACAGTGATGATGAAGTCCTTTTTATAGGTATTGAAGAGTCTAATGAGATAGAAGAAATTGAGCATAAGGAAGAGTCAGAAGATGAAGCATAGATTAATATGGAAGAAGAACTACTCAGTGCTTTGGATGAGTTAAGAACATACAAAAAGAAATACAGACAACTGAAAAGTTATTTTATTTGAACAAAAGGAAGAACATGAATAGAAAGAAAAAGAGATCGAGAAAATCACGAGCAATCTCAAACACAAAATCCTAGATGCAAATAGGATAGAAGAAAGGCTGGAAGAGTCTCTTAAAGAGAAACAACTAATCTATGAAAGAATGGAGGCAGAATTAGTTCACTTAATAAAAGCGCTTGATGAAAAATGTATCCAAACAAGATATGAAAATAGCTCTAAAGTCTTAGATAAGATTATAACCACACAAAGGGTCCAAGTAACAAAAATGGAATAGGTTATTCTCAAGAAGAAAATCTAGGTAGTTTGAAATCTTATGCAGGTGCTCTTCTTAGTACATTCAAGAAAAAGGAAGATAAGGAAAGCAATGATTAGAACTCCAGAATATTATTTCCACCCTTCAAGAAGGAAGCCAAGACAAATCCAAAGAAGGTTTATCAAAACAGGCATCCTCACATTTTCTTTGGCTATTGTTTTACATGCTCTAACTTCAGACACAAAGCTATGAATTGTAGAGCATATGGAAGAAAAAAATTTAACCTCAAGGACAAACAAACAATTGGTCAAGTTAAGAGAAGAAATTATAATTCCTTTGCATCTCTACAAGAAAGGAACTTAGAATGCTTCAATTGTCATAACTATGGACATAAAGCAAGTAATTGCAGATTGATGAAAATCTCCAAAAGACATTAGAGATCAGAAGAAGATTTGGAAAGAAAGAACTTTAAAAGAAGAATGTCTGACTACCTTGAAAACACAAGATAAAGGAGATCTCTGGTGTGTTGATAGTGATTGTTCAAAACACATGACAGGATATGAGGACAAGTTTTAGAAAAACCAGAAGGTATCTCATGGAAAGAGTTGGAGAAGAAAGGAAGACTCCAAAGATGTAGAAGAAACCAAGATTTCAAATATCAAAGAAGTTTCCCAAGATTATGAGGAGTTTAATAGTGTTGAAGATAAGATTGACATTCATTATGATGGAAATAAAGATGATGAAGAAGAATTTAGTGATAGTAGTGGATTTGAATATGGATGTTTTTTCTAAAAATCCCACATAGCCTAGAAGAGAACCCTGAAATAAATCATTTGAAAGGATCATGTACTTAGGGGGAGAATGTTTGAAAAGTTTGTTGTCATTGATGACAATGTTGTCACCCTTGAAATCATAAAGAAGAATGAATATCAAAATTGTAGATCATATTTGAAGAGCTTGTTGAAGCAGAGTTTTGGAAAAGGATGAAGTTATGTTTGGATGCAGATTTGGTATCAGCTACCACAATTGATTTTGATCTCAGTTTTGAAGAAGGAATGTGTGGCAAGAAGAGAAGCACTATGATAAGGGGAGGCCATAAACTCATCATCCAAGTTCTTATTCAAAGAATCACTACAAAAGGGTAAAGAAGAATTCTAACTAGATGATCAGCACCAAGTCCAAGTTAACTAGAGGAGGAGAAGCAAGAGAAGGGCAATTGTCTAAAAGAGGAACAATTATAAACTCTAGGTTAAAATGGCTACATTAAAAAAGGCATAACAAGTTACCCTTTGTCATTGTTGTCAAAAGGGGAGAATGTTTAGGTGTTTCCATCAATTCCAAAGGGGGATATTGTTGGCAATATGGTAATATAGGTTGGCATTGATGAAAAATAAGATGAGAGACATTGCCTATGATGACAAAGCAGAGGAAATGGCATGTATGATGATGTGGCATGGTTGGTAGTGATGACATGGAATGGATGATTATATGGAAGATATGATGACATGGCATGGCTTAGATGATGATGTGGCATGAAGTTGAAAGTCATTGATACATCATTCTGGAGAAATTTGTCAATTTGGAGAAATTCTGAGAAATTGCTAAGTATTGGAAAATTGGTCCAAGTGGCCTTAATAGAATGCCTACCATAATACATGGTTTAGGAAAAATGCCCACACCATCATACCATCATATAGTGTGTTGGTTTGTCTACTTAACCATGGTATTAGTTATCCTTAAGCTTGTCTGTAGAAAAAGTTATGGATCCTCCAAAATAGGGTTTCAAGATAAACTTTGGAGTTTTTAAAAAGGTGACTTGAAAATTGAAAAGTGACTTTAAGAAATATTCATGAAATAAGAAAGCTAGATAAGTTACATGAAATATTCATTATGTTATTACAACGAGTTAAGTGGTTAATGAAGTATTATTAAAAAAAAAACTTGGAATTATTAAAGAAAAGAAATTAGAAGAATAAAGTCTTACTAAAAAAAACGGGAGAAGATTGAAGATTAAAGAAAGAAGGTTAAAAAGAAGGAAGGTTAAAGAAGTTGTTGATGTAATTGTAACTTTGGAAAGTATTTCACCTATGTATATTGTACTCCTATAGAGATGTTATTATTCCTCTATACGGAAGTGTCATCATTTGTATTGGCAAGTGTCGCAAGTGTCGCAACTTGCATGTGATGGGTTATTAGACCACTAAGTGTGGGTTCGACCTTGATTAGTATTACCATGGGTTATTAGACTGAGTTAGACAAGTCGACCCTGCTAGTTTATTAGGCAGGCCAGGTCATGTATAAATAGAGTGCGAGAGGCACTCTATTTGATCACTTCATTATTCACTTCTACACTCATTGGAAAGTGGCACACAAGTGAGGAAGGAGGAGTAGCCGCTAGGAGGACTATCTCTTGTACTTGGGTTGTATCATTGCTCTTTCTATCTCTGAGGAAGTTGTGGGGTTTTTCACCTTTATGGTTTTCCCCATGGAAACTCTGTGTGTCTATTGTCTTATGTGATTGCTTGTTGTGATTGATATGATTGATATGATGTACATGTTATTCTCTCAGTAAAGATCCTAGAGTATATTGAATTGATGCTCAAAATTAACAAGGTATCAGAGCTAACCTGAGAAGAAGACACTGTCCAGTTACGGAAGCTAGGGATTCTTGTTTATTGGGTTTCTCTCCACATATCTTGAAAGTAAGTAGGGTAGATTGACTCTCCTCATCAAGGCACATCTTTCTGTCCAATCAGAATTCAATTCTGAGCACTTTCATTTTTGGCCCTAAACATGAGGGTTTCCACAAAAATAGGAATTTCTGAAATCTGAGACCATAGATGGAAGCTCCTTGGAAAAATAGAAGTTTAGAGCTTTGGATCGAACTTTTTGGTTGGGTGAAGCTCTGAGAAACTCAAACCCTAATTTAGGGTCCTCCCTAGTAAATTCGAGAGATTGAAAAGCACTTCTGAAGGGTGAAACTTTGTAGATTTCAATTTCTGAGTATACCAGGCTGATCAGCTCATCAAGGTGCATCTTTCTATCCTTTTAGAAGTTTGAAATTCACATTTTGAATTTTTAGGGTTTCTCTGGCAAACCCTAATCCAGCACCAGATCTAGATTTCTACAAATCAAGTGGTAAGACCTAAATATTTTCTATTTCCATTTGAAGTACTCTTTAAGATGTCTCACCACACCAAGCTTGAGGATAAGCTTGAAGGGGCTAATAAATTCCGAGCATGAAAGTATAGGATTGGGTTAATCTTGGAAGAAAATGAATTGAACACTTACATAAGTGAAGAGGTCCCTGTCCCAGAGGGAGAAGAGGCTAAGGCCTTACATAAGAAGAACTTGGTCAAGGCAAAGAGGATCATTGTTGATTCTATCAAAGACCATCTCATACCACATGTGTCATCTCTAAAGACACCCAAGGAGATCTGTGATTCCCTAACCAAGCTATTTGAAGGGAAGAACATAAATCAGAAGATGACTCTGTGGAACCAATTGAAAGGGGTAAAAATTCATAATGGAGAAACCATTCAATCATATTTTTCTAAGGTCTCTCAGATCAAGGAACAACTTGAAGCTATGGATGAAGTAGTGGATAATGGTGAGGTTGTTATGACCACATTGAATGGCCTACCTAGGTCATGGGACTCCTTCATCCAAGGAATCTGTGCAAGAAGAAAGTTGATCTCCTTCAGCAGACTATGGGAGGAATGTTCACAAGAAGAAGCAAGGCTTGTGACTCGAGAAGAGAAGATGGGGAATGAAGATCAAGCTCTCACATCACACAGCAAGGGAAGCAAGTTTAAGAGGGAGAGATCTCATAACAAGAAACATTCTCACCCTCGTCATAAGAAGAAAGATCTCTCTCATGTTCGATGTTTCGACTGTAATGAAATAGGACACTTTGCTTCAAATTGTCCCAAGAAGAAGAAAGACAACAACAACAAATTCAACAAGAAAAAGAGGTACAACAAGAAGAGATTTCATGCTCATGCTGTTGAGGATGATGAACCTCCCAAGAAGAAGGCTAGAGCAGAAAGTGATGATTCATCAAGTGAAGATGAATATGTGCTAATCTCTTCTCTCACAGGCACTATCTATCATGGATGTAATGATTGGCTTATTGATAGTGGGGCTTCCAAACACATGACTAGGTTTAAAGAATCCTTTGTAGATCTATCTGCACAAGAGTCACCCCATAAAGTGAAACTTGGGGATGACTATCAATATCCTATCAAAGGAAGTGGTGAAGCCTTCTACAACCTAGACTCTGGGAAGTCTTTGAAGATAAAAGATGTTCTATATGTACCTGGGCTCAAGAAGAACCTACTCTCCATATTTGTATTGGATGAAAAGGCATGAGGGTTGCATTTGTAGATGGCCAAGTCCTAATGTGGCCAAAGGGTAAAACTATAGATGATGCAGTAGTGATTGGAGAGCAAGAGGAAGGATTATACAAATTGAAGGGACAACCTAAACATGCCATGGTACATGAATCCATGGAGCCAAGTGAACTTTGGCATAGAAGACTTGCACATGTGCACTATAGAGCACTACCAATTGCAAGTAAAGCTGTTGATGGTCTTCCTGAAATCAAGACAAAGCATGAAATTGTTTGCAAAGGATGTGCAAAGGGAAAGAACATTAAGAAGGAATTTCCAAGCAATGAAAGCAAAGCTAAAGGAATCTTGGAAATTATCCACTCTGATGTATGCAGTCCGATATAATCTAGTTCTCTGAGTGGGTATGTATATTATGTCTCTTTCATTGATGATTTATCTAGGAAGACTTGGGTTTATTTCTTGAAGAACAAAGATGAAGTGTTTGATAAGTTCAAGGAATTAAAAGCCTTGATGAAAAACCAAACTAATAAGAATATCAAGACCTTCAGATCCGACAATGGAGGAGAATTCACTTTAGGTTATTTGAAGAGGTTATGCAGTGATTCAGGAATTAAGAGGGAGTTGACTGCTCCTTACAATCCACAACAGAATGGAGTTGCAGAAAGGAAGAATAGAACAATCATGGAAGCAGCACGAGCAATGCTACATGACCAAGATCTGCCTATGCATCTATGGGCAGAAGCAACTAGGACAGCTGTATATGTGCAGAACATAACACCTCACAAGATATTGGACAACAGGACACCAAAAGAGGTCTTCTCTGGTAAGAAACCTGAAGTCAGCCATCTCATAATATTTGGTTGTCCAGTATATACGCATGTTCCAAAGGAAAAGAGGACAAAGCTAGATCCTTTAGAAAAGAAGGGCATCTTTGTGGGTTACAGTGAAAGCTCGAAATCTTATAGAATATACTTTTCAGGGTTCAAAAAGATTGATGTCAGCAGGGATGTAACCTTTGATGAAGACCCAACTTACATCAAATCAAAGAAGGCACTCGTTGAAGATCATGAAGAATCAAAGGAAACCAAATTCCAAGACACCACCATGACTGAAGCAATTCCAGAAGCAGGTCGTGAAGTTGAAGATCCGCAAGAACCTGTAGATCCACACCGTGAGAAGAACTCTCACAAGAGGAAACCTACATGGGCTAGAGAGCTCATTCAAGATGCAGAAAGATATGGCATTCCAGAAGAAGAACACGGAGAAAGGAAGAGAACTAGATCTCATACCAGCTATGTTGCCCTACTTTGTGATATTATGAACAAAGAACCTTCCAAATATGAAGAAGCAGCGGAAAAGAAAGAATGGAAGGATTCCATGGTCAAGGAATACCAATCGATCATGAAGAATGATGTTTGGGATGTAGTCCCAAGACCTGAAGAGAAATCTGTTGTGACTTCCAAGTGGATCTACAAGATCAAGCATGCTGCAGATGGCAGCATAGAAAAATACAAACCGAGATTTGTAGCTCGTGGCTTCTCCCAGAAAGAGGGGATATACTATTAAGAGACTTTTTCTCATGTAGCTAGGTACACTTCCATCAGATCAGTACTTGCCCTGGCTGCAGTGATGAAATGGAAGATACACCAGATGGATGTCAAGACAGCTTTCTTGAATGGTGTAGTTGAGGAGGAAGTGTATGTGGAGTAGCCACTTGGTTTTGAGACACATTATAGAGGATCATATGTGTGCAGATTGAAGAAATCCTTGTATGGCTTGAAGCAAGCTCCTAGGACTTGGTATGGTAGGATAGACAGCTTTCTATCCAGTTTGGGCTTTACCAATAGTAAAGCAGATTCCAACCTTTACTACAAGGTTGAGGAAGGCAATCCAGTGATACTACTTTTGTATGTAGATGACCTGTTTGTTACAGGTGAGGATAGATTGATTACCGACACAAAGAGGAAGCTTGCTGCCAAGTTCGAGATGAAGGAATTGGGGATGATGCACTATTTCCTAGGCATGGAGGAGTGGTAGAGTGCAGATGGAATCTTCCTTGGACAAGGGAACTATGCAGTATAGATCCTAAAGAGGTTCAGGATGATGGACTGCAAGGCCATGGCCACACCTATGGCATCGAACCTGAAGCTTCTGTTTGATGCTTCATCTGATCCAGTTGATGTCACTGTGTATCATCAAATGATTGTGTCCTTGATGTACCTGGCGAACACGAGACTAGATATTTTGCTTTGCGGTGAACACATTGAGCCAGTTCCTGACGGATCCCAGAGGTGTTCACCTGGTTGTTGTAAAGCATATTATGAGGTACCTGAAGGGTACAATTGATTATGGGCTCAAGTATGATGCGAATCAAAAGTTTAACCTACAGGGTTATGTTGATTCAGACTGGGCAGGCAGTGTTGCAGATAGGAAGAACACTTCTGGGTGCTGCTTCAATATGGGATCAGGTGTGATATCTTGGTTTAAAAGGAAGCAGTCCTGCGTAGCACTGAGTACAGCCGAGGCAGAGTATGTTACAGCTTGCTCGGCTAGTTGTGAGGAAGTGTGGGTTCGGAAGCTACTGTCTGAATTATTTGATCTCCCATTGGAGGCTACTGGTATTTTTTGTGACAACCAGAGTTGTGTGAAGCTGTCTGAGAATCTGGTGTTCCACGACAGGTCGAAGCACATTGAGATCAAATATCACTATATCAAGGATATGGTGCAGAGAGGAGCAGTGAAGCTCCTGTATGTTGCGAAGGATGAGCAGGTTGCAGATGTGTTGACGAAACTACTAGCCAGAGTGAAGTTTGAATACTTTAGAGAGAGGCTTGGTGTTCTTCAGATTGATGACACTTCAAGGAAGAAGTGATGGACACATTTGCAGGAGCCATTCCAAGAATGGTAAGAGGAGGATCCTTCCCATGGATGTGGATGTAAGCGCTGGATGATGATCATCATGATGATGCTCCAGTTACTGCTTTGTATATGCATCATGTTGGATGCTTTGATCAGTTTGATTATGTATTTGTATATGCATCATGTTGGATGCTTTGATCAGTTTGATCATGTATTTGTATATGCATCATGTTGAATGCTTTGATAAGTTTGATCATGTATTTGTATATGTATCATGTTGGATGCTTGATATGATCAGTTGGATCATGTATTTGTATATGCATCATGTTGGATGCTTGATATGACCAGTTGGATCATGTATTTGTATATGCATCATGTTGGATGCTTGATATGATCAATTGGATCATGCATTTGTATATGCATCATGTTGGATGCTTGATATGATCAGGTGGATCATGTATTTATATATGTATCAGGTGGATGCATTGTATGATCAGGTGGATCATGTATGATGATATGTATCAGGTAGATACTTGGTATGCTTCATGTGGATACATTGTTTAATCAGGATGATCACAGATGATGTGCTTCAAGATGTTGCTCCAAATGATATGCATCAGGATGATGCTATGATGATGATCAGGATGATGCTATGATGATGATCAGGTTGATCACGTGATGATGTACATCAGGATGATGTATGGTGAGTATCAGGTTGATACTCTATGGCCGTGGAAAGGTTGTGCAGGTAGCATAAAAAAGATCCTGGGAGATCTAGACAGGTAGAGCGGTGTTCTCATAACATCCTGGGATGCTCTTTTGAGGTTTTGCTACAGGTAGCATAGAAAAGATCTTGGGAGATCCGGATAGGTAGAGTGGTGTGCCTGTAACATCTTGGGATGCTCTTTCAAGGTTTTGCTACAGTTTTTCATAGAAAATATCCTAGAGATCTAGATAGGTAGAGCGGTGTGCTTGTAACATCCTAGGCTGCTCTTTAAAGGTTTTGTGAAAGTTCACATAGAAAAGATCCTAGAGATCCGGACAGGTAGAGCAGTGTACTCGTAACAACCTGGGATGCTCTATAGATATCCGGACAGGTAGAGCGGTGTGCTCGTAACATCATGGGATTCTCTTTAAAGGTTTTGTGAAGGTCAACATGTAAAAGATCCTATAGTTTGCGCTAGGTTTTGTTGACGCACATAATCAGTCTTAGGTTCCACAGTATGGCCATTGATGATGAAGACCTACAGGTGGTGGGCCTACATCCAGCATGAAAAAGGGTTGGCTCTGTAGAACTTCCTATGACGAGTAGTTCAGAGATTAATTGAGATAGAATCACATGTGACAATGAGGATGATTCGATGACGATGATCCAGAAAAGAAGACTCGTGCTAGTAGATCTGTGTCGATAAATAACTTCCTAGTTAAGAGGGAGTGTTGATGTAATTGTAACTTCGGAATGTATTTCACCTATGTATATTGTACTCCTATAGAGATGTTATTATTCCTCTATACGAAAGTGTCATCATTTGTATTGACAAGTGTTGCAAGTGTCGCAACTTGCATGTGATGGGTTATTAGACCACCAAGTGTGGGGTCGGCCCTGATTAGTATTACCATGGTTATTAGATTGAGTTAGACAAGTCGAACCTGCTAGTTTATGTTGGTAGTACAGTTTCCGTTACACCAAAACCCGTGGGTGATTGGTAAACTCACCACCGCCATATTTCAAGGATCCACGAGAGGCGATTAGTCCCTTGTCACAATACACCAGGGAGCGCTGACTACTTGCAATTTTGTGCAACAATCTCCCCCTCAGCACGAGCCAAGTGTGTATCGAACTCGTAACCTCTAGCTTTGATACCAATTGTTGGTAGTACAACTTCCGTTCCACCAAAACCTGCAGGTGATTGGTAAACTCACCACCGCTAGATTTCAAGGATTCACGAGAGGCGATTAGTCCCTTGTCACAATACACCGAGGAGCGTTGACTACTTGCAATTTTGTGCAACAGTTTATTAGGCAGGTCAGGTCATGTATAAATAGAGTGCGGGAGGCACTCTATTTGATCACTTCATTATTCACTTCTACACTCATTGGAAAGTGGTGCACAAGTGAGGAAGGAGGAGTAGCTGCTAGGAGGACTATCTCTTGTACTTGGGTTGTATCATTGCTCTTTCTATCTCTGAGGAATTTGTGGTGTTTTTCACCTTTATGGTTTTCCCCATGGAAACTCTGTGTGTCTATTGTCTTATGTGATTGCTTGTTGTGATTGATATGATTGATATGCTGTACATGTTATTCTCTCAGTAAAGATCCTAGAGTATATTGAATTGATGCTCAAAATTAATAGAAGTAAGGTTAAAAAGACTAAGAATAAAATCGCGTGAAAGTAAATTCAAGCCCATAGTTTTCGAAACCATGGTAATTACCCATGGTATTTAAAAAGGGATATTAAAAAGGAAATGATTAAGTGAAAAGACAATCTTTAAAATCTAAATATTATTGCCAAAATTAAATTACGATTTCCTTCAAATTTTGTTACACAAAATGAAGAGGTTCCTGGAAATGGAAGGTAAAAGAATGTTTAATTAATAATTAATTAAAATAGTAAGATACAGAATTACAAATAAAATATTAATTACCAGATTTGAAGAGGTGCCTGGAAATGAAAGGAATAAGAAGGTTTAAACTAATGAAATAATTAAAGTCTGTAACAAAGACACAGATTTAATTAATTGATAATAAACAAGTTTAAAACTGAGATTCGAAGAGGTATGAGCAAACAAAAAAGGAAGGTTAAATTAATAAACAGAATTAAAATTAAAGAACAGAGAAATGAAATGGCATGTTGGTTTGGAAAATATGTGGCTTTTCGGTTTGAAGAGGTACGAGTTGAAAAGGTATGAATATTTGAAGAGGCATGTAAGAGATATTTAATGAAGAATCGAAATAGAAGAAGATGTGAGTCTTTGTGAAAAAGGTTGTTGTAGCAGCCAGAGTAGTCCAAGATAGAAGTTGATGTCCCCCCTTGCTCTCAGTGACAGGACCTGATCCAAAAATAGATTTCTAGTAGAGTAATCAACTCTAGTGATCATTTCATCAACAAATGTCGCTCTTCCTAAACCAGTATTACTGCCACAACTTCTTCCACCTGCAAAGTTAGTGCTTTTGGGGGTTTCATGTTCTTTTCTTTTTGTATTCATGCAAGCTTAAATAATCATACATTGTTTTTGTGGTAGGAACCTGTTAAGTCTATCGAAGGATGCGCAGCTCTTCACTACGTCTCATTGTCCCTACAAACTCAAAAATCAAGATAGCTAATAACAACTTAATCATCTACTCTCTATGTTTACCAATTACCTTCCTAGGAAACAACGCCAAAATGTTGGTCACTATAATTGCCTATTAATTAATAAAAAATGTGCTCAATATAAATTGTGAACCCAAGGAAGTCTGGTTATTTCAAAGGTAATCAAGCAAAATATGTGCATAAACATTCAGTAACTGATCAATCAACTAGAAGTTACCCAATCTACCTAATTACTAAGTCTATACTCTGCTCACTGCTTAATCCAAATTAAAATACTAATTCTACTGCCAAAGATTAAGAAAGTTCACAATCCTTCTATTGTATTAATTCTAGGAATGATTGATTCAAGAATAAAATAGATAAATTGCTTTTGCAAGAAGTTAAATCCTAAATCATCATCACAATTTCAATACTCGGTCATAAAGTAAATCAATCTTCCTTTTATATAAATCCATATGCCATCGACCAGCTTCAGCAGTTCATGAAAGAGAATAAATAATGATAAAATGCAGCAGCAGAGCACAGGTGTAACAACAATAATCAATAACACACTTGCAAAGAGAAACTACGCATTATTCAATCGACTGTTTCAGGAAACCAAGAAAAGCTATAAATGGAAAATCCTACACTTAATGCTCACAATGTTTTAGAAAACCAAGAAAGGCTATAATTGAATAATCGTATGCTTAATGTTCAAACTGTTTCAACAAACCAAAAAGGAAATTTAATTGCAATTCCACACAAAACAAAGTAAAAATGTAACGCCCGCCTCAGTACTTTAACTGACTAAGCTATTGGGGGTACTAGCTTTGAAATGAACCGGCTAAGTAAAATACGAACCATGGAATTTACTTAGAAAATCATTGTGTATAATGAAAATGATAAATGATGAAAATGCTTATAATGAAAATGATGAATGATGAGAATGCTTTAAAATGAAAATGAAGAATAGTGTATATGCTCGACTGACTGAGACATGAAGATAAATGATGAATAATTTGTATGCTCAACTGACTGAGATACTAGAATGAATGATGAAAATATTTTATATAGTGTAGCGCTACTAATGTGCACTTGAGTGTGTGCAATGGTAGGTAAGACGATTTATCAACTGACCCACAATGGAATCTTAGGGGTCGTAAGAATGGAAAGAACACATAGGGGTACGATGACAGACTGACGACCCTGAATTAGCGATCGACGCATGGGTTAGAAACTTGCGAGCTGGCTCAGGGAAGCGTGTGCCATACAGGCGAGGCCATACCAACTTGGTTGCGTACGAGAGTTGAGGGGCACGCGATAAGGAGAGCCTTATCCCTCAACAGCCCTTAGTCTCCAAGAAGTGTAGTCGATAGATCGTGGTAACGACTCCCCGATCGCTACACAGTTCTCCTCACAAGAAAAAAGAAAATGAATTGTTGGAAGGGCCCACCGAAGAGGTACCTAGACAAAAACAAGAGGAAGAAATTGATCAATTGTATAAATGGAAATTTCACATAAGAGTTAAGAAATATTTTATTCCATTTTTGTTTCATATTATTATTTTGAATTATTTTTTCAAGATTTCATTTTAATTGATTTCATTAATTTGAATTATTTATTTTAATTGATTTTATCATCTTGAAAAGGAATTGAAAAGATCGATTTTATTTAATTGATTTTGTTTTATTGAAAAAGATTTTTTAGTAAAAGAATTGCCTTATTTAAAGATTTTAATTTAATGGATTTTTGATTTATTTTATTCAAGATTCTTTTTTTAATTGACTTCATTAAATTGACTTATTTACCTTTAATTGATTTTATTATATTGAAAAGAGATTAAAAATATTGATCTTATTCTTATTAAATTTGATTGAATTTGTTATATTGAAAAGTGTTATTTATAAAAGAATTCTTTATTCAAAGATTTTATTTTAATGGATTTTATTATTTTTATTCAAGATTTTATTTTAATGGATTTTATTATTCTTTTTGAATTATTTTATAAGGAAGAAAATTAAAATAGATTGGAATTTTAGTAAAATAGACCACCTTTACTTCTATTTTAGTAGTTGGAAAAGAAATGAGTGTAGAAAGCTTTAAGTCTAATTAAAAGATTATTGATCGAACTAAAAAGAAACTAAAACATAAGTAGCACTCTAATGAAGACAACTACACCCAACCTCACTGATTTAGGGATTTAGGTGCACACTTAAGAAAGCGAGAGACACTTGTAAATTGAGAACAGTATTAATAAAATATTAAATTAAATGATTTATGCGCATGGAAAGACACATCGCAAACAGATTTTTGTTATAAAAGAAGGGAGGAGAAGGAGAAAAACATCTCTTGCTCCCTAGTGCTGGATGGGCACTGGAATCGAGAATTGATTTGTGAATTCTTGTGAGTTGGGTTTAGCTTTCCGGGGATTGGGGAATCCCACCAGAAATCGTGCACTGTGTGTTCTTACGACCCCATTAGCTCAAGGGTTCGGGGTGAAGTAGAGTAACCCCAAAACGGTAGGGTGGTCAACCGAGGGGCTGTCGGTATCTTCATCAAGGTTTTCATCAAGGTTGAAATCAGACGGTCGAATTGGTTGCCGTTCCAACTTTATACTCAATCTGAATTTCAGCCACCAGGCCAGGTACATTGTTTCTTTTAGTTAATTTCTTCAGTATAGAGGTTGAAAATGATTTCTTAATATATAGATATCGGTCTCGGTTGGTAGAAATGTAATTCTGACCCTGCGTTTCTCTTATGCATATTGTTAAGAATGTACGATACTGTTTATATTTGAAACTCGATTTAGTATGACAGAGGAATAAACTCTGTTCATATTTGTATTATTTATTTATTTTTTTAAATAATCCTTATGAGCTATGCGAAGGTCTCGATGGGAGGTTCAGTTAAATTCTGTTAGCTAATTTCTGAACGATTTTCCTTCCCTGTGTAACCAAGCGTTTTCAGAATTTCCTTTTGTGTTAATCTAGATCTCGATAATCAGGAGTATTTAATCTCTATGAATTAAACTCTGTTGATTTCTGCAAATTCTTTTTGATTCTTTTCTTTTATATAGAAATCTCACACCCGACCCTGAAATCTCTGCCACGGTTCTAGATCGATCCAAAACTTATCGATCTGTGATTGTATCACTAATTATCTACGCCTGTACTCTTGAGGAATCCGATTTACATTCTTGAAGCACGATTATAGGATCTTCTACTTTTGTTTAAACTTTTTCATTATCGAAGCCGATCTAGGCATTGGACTATCAATTCTCTGCGCTAGCACTTTTCTGGAGTTTGATCTCCGAGTTCTTGATCACCACTGTTTTAATTCTCAAAATTTTCGATCTATACCATGACACATTCCAGTGGATGCTCGGTATGTACATTCAACTGAAGTACAATTCCCGGATTACTTCTTTAATCTTGATTTCATGTTTATTTTTATTTGTTGACTTTTGAATCTTATCTCCATTGAAGTAGATCCGCACCATGATGCGATCAAGGAATGCCCTATTCCTACATTCAATTGAAACTTGGTATAGGAATCTCTATTAATGATCAATTCATAAATCTGCCACAATCCCTCTGCGCGTTCTCAATTGGATGAATGATGAAGTTCTTCTGTTGACTTCGATTCCTGGGATAATTACTATGGCTTCAAATCTATAAAAAAAAAAAGACTTGTCTTGATATCAGTCAGTGCTATGAGGCGATCTACAAATACCCTGTGTGTTTTTAATTGAAAATCAATATAGGAATCTCATTTAATGTCAATCCATAAATTTTGTCATAATATCTTGGTGTCTTAGTGAATTCCATGACGGGGCAGGGATACTCTGCTCTTTCCTTTAGAGGTTTAGCTCTCAGATTCGTGAACTCTGTATTACAAGTTTTGTTTTTAGTTGAAAATGATTTTTTTTTTAATATCACAGTTTCCCTGAAATTGGTTCTCGATCAGACAAATGTCCCAGATCTCTTTTGGTAATTCAATCTCTGTGTTTGACCCTCTAAACTGGAAAACATTTCCAGATCCTGTTTCATATGTGTCACATCCCCACTTTGACCCTTGTAATATTTTGGGTTATAATGTAAGTATTGTATGCATATTATGTATGATTCCTAGCGTGGAGCTCAAGGCCAAGGCCCCGCTAGCGAATGCTCAACCTAGAAGAGGCAAGTATTTGAAATTATGCTACCCATGTGCTAGTGAACCATGGGAATTGTAAATATGCATCTTAATATAAATGCCCACAACTAGCTATGCAATGCAACAAGAGATGGGGGCATGATGTTATAAGGAATTGGGAGGAAAATATTCAAACCCTTGAACCAATCAAGTCAAGCCAAGTGTCAATGAGAGAACCCATGAACCCTCAACTACCCATGTTGACTTTTGTACCCAATCATTGATTTCTCCCGAGAGTTGGTTGAGGTAGTTAATGCCTTGGGGAATGGGAGGTATGGTTGTCCAAATTCGAGTATGGGCAAGCCACCCTTCCTAGATTTTCTTGTTTGGCTTCTTGGGTAAGAAAAGGGCCATGAAATTTCTCCCCAAGCCATTATTCACCTATCAGTTTGATCTCTTACGAGTTGGGACCTTCCTGGGCAGTTCCCTCCATGGTTTTGTTGTGTTCACCTTCATTTTCCTAGCTGGGAAGGGCGTTTTTGCTGTGGCTAACAGTGGGGAAGAAGGGAAAACGATTTGGGGGTTTTATTGAGGCCATTTGGCCCACTGAATGCTCATACATCTGTGGGAGAAATCGATTTTCTTCCCTGGAATTGATTCCCTCTTCCCACAAATCCGTTTTTGGTGTGCCTACGTTTTTGGGAAAACCCATGTCCATCTAGCTTCTATGTCCCATTGTTGAAAGTGTGTTTCCAAGCCCATATCTGAGTTTTGTGTTCAAGAGAATTCGGGGGTTGAGTTGGTTATCCATTGCTTTGGGCTGTGCTGTGCTTGAGGGTTCCCTTTTCCTTGTAGATATCATGCCCAGCTCGGGGGTGGTCTTTGAGTGCTGAAAGAATACAGGCTGGGTAGAGACCTATGGTTGGGAAGAACGTTGCAGCGACATAGCTAGTTGTTTGGGACAATTACACAAGAAAGATAAGTGTTTTCTATCTATGTATTTTACCTCTGCAGTGTTTAAATTAATGATTGTTATTGATATATTGAGTGCATATGAAAACATGTGTGTGGACAAGTTTATTTCCGCTGTGCATATTTGTTTGATTTACATCTACAACATCTGTTTTATGGCTGTGAATCTTATGAATTAACTGAGTTTTTACGAAAATCCCCATAGAATGGCATCATGTTCCCTTCCTTACATTGGGTCCAAGGGTGGGCACGTGACACTATGCATTTCCCGGGTTCTTAAAACTCTGGACCTACCTCTCTATCGTTGTGTGTCAAATACCCTGTACACCGACTTCTTTTAGAATCTAGTTTGAGTATGGAATTCTCTACAACTAGTCACAATTGTTGTTGATCCTCAGAAAGCTTGTGTGGGGTTTATTGTTTATAAACCCTGTGATTGACACCGTAGGTAGCTGGTCAACGATTACGCTGGGATCTCACTCTCTCTATATTTATAAATTCTCTTTGCAATTTCTTTTATAAAAATGATTTGAAAATAATCCCCACGATTATACTGATCTCTGGATTTGGAATTCCTGAGTTGTAATCTCTGCATTTTCTATTCAACTGAACTCAGTAATTAATTTCCAGTCTATATTTCTTAAAGAAAAATCAATTCTGAGCTTCCTCAACGAATTCGATATTTTAACTTCAAATCTGTGTTTCCACCAAAATGGATTTGGTACCCCATTATACCATTCTGTGTTCTCATATATATGAATTCGATTAACTCAATCCTAACTTTGTGTACTCCGACTACAAATTCAGTATTCAGGTCAAACTCTGTCTATCCCTAAAACTGAATTTGGATACAAGTAATTGATTTTTGTGTTTCAAATGTTCCACCATTTCGACTAATTCTATGATTCCAATGTTCAGTACCTTGAAGTGGTTTCTGTGTATCTCTTGGATTTCGGTGTTAAGTTCCTTAAATGATTCCTATGTGAATAATGCCTCATTTAGTAGATTGTTGCCATCGTGACAGAGATGGATCTCAGTGGATATCCAATTTCTGTTTTATGAGTAAGATATCCTAATTGCAAGGTGTTGTTTGCTTATTAAATGATCAATTGTCTTTTTGAAATGTATAATAACATATTGGAATTAGAATTGCATCTTTAGTTATCAACAATCAAATAAGTGTTGACTTTGGAAAATGCCACGTATGGGTAAGCTAGGTAGTGAAAAGGGTATGGTTTGCCATATGATATTAAATATTGAGATAGATGAAAGTTTGACTGTATGGAATCGAATTATAATAAACATACTATTGATGTATCATTTGAAGGTCGATGGGAATGACAACGCATCATCTAGTTCATTGTAGTGTTGTATTATGTAAGGAATTATTCACAAGGAATTGCATTATGATATCTATATATATATTAGTGTTGAAATTTGTGAAAGTATATTCATATAATATTTTAATGTTGTGTTATTTAAAGGTTGAGGGTATGGCAAGGTATTAGTGGAGAATAGAATTAATACATACACATATATTAGTATTAGAATATATGTACGCAGAGTATGGAAATGAATTATAATATAATTTAGTGTTTAGATCATGTGGAAAGTTGAGCATATTGCATTGCATTGTCATATTGCATTGCATTGTCATATGTATACTAGAGTTTATAATATGTGATAGTTAGTTCTTATAACAATGTTTTATGTATGGAAAAAGCAAGATGTTAGTAGATTTTTAATAGGATAGAATGCTTTTCAAATTATGTCTTGTTAAATATGTTAATTTAAATATTAGGGGTTTAGAATGATTATTGAAAGAGATCTTAAATGAATAAGTGCCTACATATTTAGGTAGAAAATATTAATTCCATGGCCTTTAGGGTCTAAGTTAAGAACTCTGTGGTATACATGTATATATTACAAAAAGTGCCATGAAAATAATAGTTGCATTCCTGAGTTGGACTATTGATATAAAGAGATAGGATGTTTAGTTATGAGATTTATTGTGAGAAATAGGATATGATTCTTACTTCAGGTAATGTTATTTTGAAATAATGTTTAAGATAAATTACATTAGTTAATTGTTAATTGATGAGAAATTGATGCCGAGAAATTGTTGATTAGATATGGTAACGCTTAGGAAACTATGTCATACCTTTACTACGAAAGTTGGTACTAAAAAATTAAAAAAAAAAATTACTTGCTCAACTTGAAGGCCCTACAAAAGGAAATAAGCATCTAACTAACTAGGAAACTCTAAAAGAAGGGGGGCCCTTGCCTTCTAACATAGATGCCTCTATACAATACTAGACATCAGTACACAGTAACTTGGGAAAATGTTTCTGATTTCATTAATAAGATGAAGTTCAAATATAGAGATCTTCCACTCTTGTTACAAATTCTTTTCAAAATAAGACTAACCTCTTTTTCCCATCCTATCCTCCTTTAAATATTACAACAAGGAGAATCAGTTCCTTATAATTCGGGAATCCATGAAGATCAAATATATTCAGGCTGTTAATTCAATACCCCAAAATAGAAATAGTTACAACCATTATTACATTTGAGATCAAACTTGTTTTATGAACATTCATGCTTTCATAGCTCGAATTGATTTAACTCCAATTGAGTTTCAGTTGGCCACGTGGGAGGATAACTTGGACTAAATTGCAATAATCTGAACTGGAGCCCTGAAAAGGTGTAGCTGCTTTCCAATTGCTTCTTCATCCACATGTATCAGCAGGATGATACACCCGAATTCCCTATGGTCTCAAATTGCTTTCATCAATCCATCACAAGTCATCACAATTAGGAACAAAATCCATAAACAAAGGAAAAATTTAGTCATTAATATAACAAAGTAATAATTAATTATACCTGCTCAAGTTCATGCTTTTCCTTGGGAAAGATAACAACTTGGTAATAATAATAAGGAGAAATAGGGAAAAAGGATCACAATGGAAGTAAGCAAAAAGGGTCATTTCTGGCACCCAACATTGGTCAGACCTTCTGTTGCCCAAAAATGGTAAACCAAATCAAATCAAGGTAAATAGGGACAGGTATATGAAGCACACAGTGACTAAACTGGATGATCCTAATGAACCGATAATGTTTTCATATTCAATTTTGGGTAATTTTGGCTTTGACTCATTTTCTGGTGTTTTTAGTGCTAAAAATTCTCCATTTTCAAATTCATGAAAACATTTAGAAATTTTTAATTATGCTCATGTTGATCCTCTTTCTTGCCTTATAAATAATGTATATATTGTAATTTTTAATATAGATAGTGAATCTTGGTCTTCATACTCCGATGGGTCCAAGTCTAAGGAAGGTGCTAGTGTCGGTTGCTTGTTTCTAGACCCAAAGGGAAATAAAAAATTTATAGCTTGTAGGTTAGAATTTGACTATACTAATAACATTGCAAATTATGAAGCACTCATTCAGGGGCTTAAAAAGGCCATAAATCTGAATGTCAAAATTTTAGTGGACTGCGGTGATTTGGAGAAAATAGTGAGGCGGGTAAGAAATTCAATTCATTACATTTCTGGTCATATTAAATACTACCAATCCGAGGTATGGAGTTTGATTTCTTTATTTGACACTTTTACTATTAACTCTATCCCTATACTACAAAATCATGAAGTCGACCTACTAGAAAATGTTGCTTCCATATTGATTCTTGCTAAAGGTTTCCTTTCAAATTATTTTTTTATTGAGTTGATTTTCAGACCATCCATTCCGAATAACATTATTAATTGGAGGGTGTTTGATGATGACTAGTAGATAATCTATTTTTTAGATATGGAAGATACCTTCAAGGACTCGGCTATCGATGAAATATCTCATGATTAAGATCTCCTCAACTTTTCAATAATACATGAACATCATTCAGCGAAATGTGGTAAACT
The DNA here is from genome assembly GCA_027924585.1 of Larix kaempferi. Classification (NCBI taxonomy): domain Eukaryota; kingdom Viridiplantae; phylum Streptophyta; class Pinopsida; order Pinales; family Pinaceae; genus Larix; species Larix kaempferi. The sequence goes on along the minus strand of BSBM01000006.1, from coordinate 5,670,109 downwards.
ATCTCCCTACATATGTAGTTAGACTAGAGAAATATTATGATCTAAAATATAAATTCAATGTTGTAAAACAAATAGTTCATGTATGAGATTCGAAATTATTAACTTAGGATTGGAAAGAAAACCATAAAATATTAATATAGGAACTGATTGCACACCAGAAGAAAGGAAAACATTCATTAAACTGTTCAAGGAAGACAAAGATGTATTCGCTTGAACATACGATGATTTAAATACATTTGATCCCATGATTATGCAACATATCATTCCAATGACGCTCCAATCTAAACCCTTTCAACAAAACCGAGGAAGATTCACCCAAACCTTGAAACTACAATGAAAAATGAGATAAATAGACTCTTAGTGGCCGGGATAATTTTTTATGTTCACCATACACAATGGGTAGCTAACTTAGTTCCAGACAGTAAAAAGAATGGGAACATTTGACCTTGTGTCGACTTCCATAAGCTTAATAGAGAATTTGAAAAGGACAACTATCTAGTTCCACCCATGGAACAAATTTTACAAAAGGTGTCTGGATCTAAAATGATATCTTTATTATATGGTTTCCTAGTCTACAACCAAATCTTGGTGTCTCATGCGGATCAACTCAATACTACCTTCAGAACTCCATGGGGAACCTACTCTTATAGTAAAATGCCTTTCGGTATCATTAATGATGGGGATACCTTTCAAATGGAAATGGATATTTCCTTTCACATTCTTATAAATCAATTTGTTTTTGTCTATCTCAATGAGGTGAGTGTTTTCTCTAAGAAAAAATCTAACCATGTGTCTCACCTCTATAAATTTTTGAGCGTTGTAGAAAATATGGCATATCTTTAAATCCCAAGAAAAATGTTTTTGCCATAACTGAAGTGAAATTGCTTGGTTTTGTAGTTTCAAAAGATGGGATAATGTTGATCCTGAAAGACACAATCCATTTCAAAGATCACATATCCTAATTCCAAAAAAAACATGCAATCTTTATTGGGAAAGATCAACTTCGTGAGAAGATTCGTCCCAAGTTTCTTTGAAATTGGGAGACCTCTCCAAAATATGATTGAAAAGGATGCTACCTTTAAATGGGGAGACAAATAAAAATATCCTTTTTTTAGGATTAGAGAATCCATATCAGAAGCTCCTTCTCTTTTGATTCCAAAATTTGCAAAATGTTTCATTCTATATATATTTTCTTCTGACATTTCCTATGCACCTATCTGACTCAAAAAAATCTCGAGGACCATGAAGTTCCCATTTCATTCATGAGATCTAGTTTCAAAGGGGAAGAATTAAACTACCCTAAAGTAGAAAAATAGGAATTTATTCTTTTCAAAGCAATGAAATACTTTTTACCTTATCTATTGAAATCTAAACCTAAAGTAATTGTTTATTATTCCACTATTAGAAATTTACTAGTCTAGAAAGAAATTTACTGGTCTAGAAAGATCTTGGGGAGAAAAGGGATTATTGAATGACTTAATTATAGGAGTACGATCTAGAAATAAAACCTTCAAAATTAGTTAAGGGTCAAGGGTTATGTAAACTAGTTGTTGAATCTGCACATACATCTATTGCACATTCTGGATGGGAAGTAGATGAATCTCTCCTCGGAAGAGAAATCGGTTATATCGATGTTGTTCAAAACTCCTAGTATAGTGACACCATATTTTATCTAGCAACTGGGAGTGCTTCTGAACACCTTGAACCTAGGAAGAGAAGAGCTCTTAGACTGAATTCAGATCCTTATCAACTAATTAACAATATCCTCTTTAGAAAAAAAATTATGGAGTTCTTATCCGTTGTTTAGAAAAAGAGGAAGCTGATACAACTTTAAAAGAGCTACATTCTGGACTTTCTGGAGGTCATTTATGTGGTGAAACCACTATCCAAAAAATATTTAGACCTGGGTATTATTGGCCCACTCTGTTTAAAGATGCCTATGCTTATCAAAAGGCTTCAGGAAGAATCAAGAAGCTTGCATTCCCTCTACAACCTATCATTATTGACATGTCATTTCAGTAGTGGGGTTTAGATATTGTAGGTATAATTAATATTTCCTCTTCTTTACAACATCGTTACATTTTTACTACGACGTATTATTTCACTAGATGGGTAGAATTTGTCCCTCTTCATGTGTTTAATACAAATCAGGTAATTAATTTCCTTGAATTGTTTATTATTACCATATTTAGTAGGTAGAAAGCTTTGGTATTTGACAACATTTCTTATTTTTCTTTAATGGATTTAACACTGTTTGTGTTGGAAACGGGTATACAGTTTAAATACTCAGCTAACTATTACCCTCAAGGTAATGGTCTTGATGAGTCAACCAATTGAAATATTATGAATATTATGAAGAGGACAATAGCCAATAATCACAAGAACTAGCATAATGCATTACATAATGCTTTGTCTCCATATTGATCACCCGTAAATCAGCAATTGGCAATTTCCCATTTTTTCTGGTCTATGGAAGAGAATCCATTCTTCCTCCAAATATATTTTTTCCCTCACTTCAGCTGTCATAGTCTATTCAAGAAATAGATAGTCTTGCAATGGAGCAAAGAATTAATCCCTTGTTGAAACTTGAGGATGAGAGGGAGAAGACAAAACAAAAAATGAATAAACATCAACAATTTGTAAAATAGTGGTTTGATGAGAGGTCCTCCTCCAATAGATATTTTTAGATAGGTGATTTAGTGTTTAAATGGGATAAGGCTCATGAAGAGAAAGGGGATCACACTAATTTTTAGCATTTATGGATGGGTCCTTTTATTATTACAGAAAAATTAGGCCCTAGTACATTTCGTCTACAAACTTTGGAGGGGTTTTCTGAAGCCCGTCCTATTCATGGTCAAGTCTTAAATAAATATTTTACTAATCTCTGAAAATTGGTTGGTATTGTATATAAGCTTTTGTACATAAGCTTTGTTTCTATATATAATTTTCAAATTTTATTTCCATTTTTTGCGGTATGGTTTTCCTAGTTAATTCTCAGTTTTTAGATCATCGGTTTCCTCATCAAATAAATGTATTATTTTTATTCCTATTTTTCATTTTCTAAATTTAAAATAATATTATTTGTTATACACCACCATTACATTCAATTGGAATTTTGATTTAGTTGTTTAATCCGGTTCTGAAATTTTATGAATGATTTGTGTTCTTTAAAGCTTATTTTCTTTATATAGTTTTCTAGTGTCTTTTGGTTGGATTTTTGATTGTTTGACTGGATGGTTATCTATCATTTTGAATAATATTTTCAGATAATCGTGGAAGTACACCTAGGAATCATTTTATCCCTATCACCGAACAAACATATTATTACTCGAATTCTTTTAATGAGCCTTTCATGATTAATAATTCGATATATATTTATGGAGTAACATCTATGTTCAACATATTCATATTTTTATCACTTATATACTCTCACTTTAAGATCCATGTATTTTTATTTTTCTATGCTTAATCCACCACACTCTAAAAATATATGTTCCCTATGATCCATCCAGTACACTCTAATATCCCTACAGTTTTCTTTTTCTATCCTCCAACACTGACTAATGTGGGAAGTATGAGTAAACTTGTCGGGGCTATGGACACCTACTGGAAATGGTGCAATTCTCATATGTTCTAACGCATCTTAGTCGGGGATATAGATTTTTATGTCCCCATTCCCCTCAGATCCCTTTAGAGTGATGGGGGAACAACCTCGAACAACGTGCTATATATTTGTTTTACCAAAAATGACCCGCAGCTCTAAATATTTTTACACATCCTCAATGTATTGGTCCGCAATCCACAATCGAAAGTCAGAACCACATATTACATCTTGGACAAGGGTCACACCTCCAACCTCCGTAATCCGTAATCTGCATTGAGGAAATCATAAATTGGAACACCAATATTCCACAGCATCGAATAACATTTTCCCAGCTTTCGCAATCCGCAATGCGGGATTCAGAAAGTTGGAATGCCAAAACACGGTGTCAAAGAACACCTTCCCGACTTCCGCAATCCTCAATGTGGGATTCGGACATCGGAACGCCAATTGTGAGGCGTCGAAGAACACTTTTCTGACTTCTACAATATTCAATCTGCAATGTGGAATTCAAAAATTCGGATTGACAAAACATGACATTGAAGATTAACTTCCCGACTTCCGCAATCTGTAATCTACAATGCGGGATTCAGAAATCGGAACGCCAATTGCGCGACGTCAAAGAACACCTTTCTGACTTCCACAATCCACAATCCGAAATGCAGGATTCAGAAATCGGAACACCAAATATCCAATCCAGGAAATTATCTCTCTAACTTCCACAATGTGCAATCTGCCTTGTGAAAGTCGAAATTCAGAACCACCATTTCACAACTTCGACAAATTTACTCTTTCGACTTCTGCAATCCACAATCCACAATCCGTGTTGCAGGACTCGGAATTTAGAACCACCCCGCATAACTCCAAATAATCACCCTTCCGATGTCCGCAATCCGCAATGCGGGTTCGGAAAGTCGGAATCCCAACTGCGCAACTTCTCTGGCTCATAACTTCTTCATCCTTAGACCAATTTTGGAAAACTCGGTGCCATTGGAAATATCTTGGAGAGCTCTATGCAACTGCATGATCCTATGCCGCATCTGATGACTTTGATCCTATCCTTAATCTAACCTAAAATGTGGCCCCCAACTTCATCTATGCTTCTTTTCCACTCTGTAAAGGGATCTCCTACTACTCAGTCATGGATTTTCTCTTCATCTGATCTATAGGGGAAGCAGGAACACCACATATGGGTTCCTATTTCCTCCCCAAATCCCTAACTGAACCTTTTGAGCATCCTGGCCTTTACATCACCTAGTCCTATTCACCAAGACACAAATTCATATAAGTACAAATATAAGAATGTAGATGTGCAGGAGCATGGTGAGTAACTCATGTATGAATATTTATACATTGATAAACACAGGGGAATAAAACATTATACAGGGGATTAATCCCCTTCTCATGCAATGCATAGAATTTATCATCTAGCATGCGTCATTTAGCTTCCACAATACAGTCAATAATCAAACATTGTAGAACACAGAATAAGCATAATTCAAAGCACAGAGAACACTTATCTTTGAGTTGAAATCACCAAGCAAACTAGCTATGGACTGCAATGTTCCAACCCAACCATAGGTCTTTTCCTAGCTTGTATTATTTCATCACTTCGATACCACCCCTGAGTTGGGGCTATGTATCCACTAAGGAGTACCACTCAGGTTCACTCACAACTTTGAACCCACAGTCATTCAGGTCATCCAGCACACAAGTGGCTTTTTCAAGTAAGTGGGAGATAGGTAAGGAATTTTCAGGGTTAATAAGCTCATCCACAGAGTTTCATTCATAACCAAATGACCTTAGTCATTCCATGCACCCCCATCACCTCCACTCTCATCCTAAGTAAGGTCCCCTTCACTACTGCATAGTCCCTCGGGCACCCCCTTCCCTCAGCACTGACCTGGGAAAGTATGGCTGGTATCGACTACTAAATCAAGGGTAAATTATCCCACACTGGATCTACCATGCAGTCTAAACTCTCATGGTCTCTTACCACTGCAATCCGCACTCGTATCTTCTTCAGCATTGCATCCAAACCTCTCTTCCCCGCAACTGGATTTTGGTCTATTAGATCTGGGTTTCTCACGGGTTTTTGAGCATCTCACACTCTCCAAATCTCCCCCAGGGTTCTAGTCTAAGTATTTCCCAAGGGGTTTCCCTTTCCATGTCGATTTCTGAGTGATCTAGGCTCTGTAAATCATGGTTTTCCCCCAAATCGCGACTCCTGGTTCTCCTCACCTCTCAGCTCCCTTTGTTCTTCGTTCTCCCCCCTAACTGAAGCTAGAATGAATCTCCATGGAATAGGGATGAGAAAAAACTTCCTCCCATGAGGTGGAGTGACTTATGGGACAAGTCAGACAAATCCCATACCCTTCTTACGGATTTTAGGGCTTCCCATACTCCTTCAACTCTCATGGACAGTTCTCCTACAGTACTACCTTAAAGAAGCAATAAATGGCAGCTTGGATAGGTCAAAGGGGTTCTAAATATGACATATGGAAGTCTATGGTTTAATCCCACAACCCCTTCTCCTCTCTCTAGTGGATACATATTTCCCCCTCATTTAGTTACATCCATATCCAGGCCCTTAGTATTTTTATGACATGATATTTACATCATTTTACAATTTCCATGGCTTAATAGCACATGGATGACACAATGTCAAATACTTACATGTCAAAGCTGAGCATTCACTAGCAGTGCCTTGGCCTTGAGCTCCATGCTAGGAATCATACATCACATATTCACAATGTTTACATAAAATCCAAATATGTCCTAAGGGTCAAAATGGGGATATTACATTTCCCTCCCCCTTAGAATAACATTGTCCTCGGTGTTCCAATACTTAGGAATACATACACAATTTACACATGTCCAAAATTCACAAAATGTGGTAGGTTTGTCTTGCATTTCATCTTTTACTATGACCTTTCGGGATCAAGTCCTTGGTTTCAACAGGCTGCTCCTGTTGGCTTTGACCTTACAACTCCACAACAGTTACTTCTTGTTCTTCATCTTCCAGCTGATCCACAAGTCTGAAAACTTTGTGGCTACAATTCTTCTTGATGTCCTTTTTTGGGAAGTTACAGAGGTGATGATCTCCTCCACATTCCCAACATTTCAATGGTTGTTTTTTCTTTACCTGCTCCATTTCCATGGAGCCTTCCAGCCTTGAGCATTTCTTAATGGGATGATTGGGTGATTCCCTCTTCATTGACATGATGTTCCTTTCACTGTTGATATCTTCTAGAATTCCTTTTACCTTATTTTGCAGACAAATAGAGTCCTACAAAACCTTATGGTTCATCTCATTCTGCTACTCACTGTACCTTGAGTACTTCCCCAATATTTTATTGGGTCTTGGCAATTGTTTGAAGAATATTTTCAGCCAATTCCAATAGATTTTGGTCTGCTTCCATGATCAATGTGCACAGTTGTCCACATCTTGCTTACTAGAAACACTTTTCTTGTAACAGCTGCAACCAATTGATTTTACCTTTCACCTGTGAAATTTATCATTGCAAATCTTGTTAGGTCAAGCAGAACATAAGCATTGAGATCAGTCAATTACTTGCCCAACTGACATGGAAAGTTTATGGTTTATCCATGAGACTTCCACACATTTCATGCTTTTCCAACATGAAAATGAACTCATTCATGTTCATCCTTTCATAGGGAATTAAATAATTCAACATTCACAATTTATTTTAAGCAAATAAACATATTCCACTTTCAGTCATGACATGCATTCAACAATTTTTTGTTTTCTAAAATGCATCAATCAAAAGGGAAAGAGAAGAGGAAGAGTCTTCCCCTCTTAATCGTGTTCCAATATGGAGCCCCACCACCAGTATGGTTTCGTGCTCCTTGGTCTCTTTAATTTCAAATGTGAATGCTTGACTCGCCCTTTCTTGTTTTGGCGATGACATTTAGTGTCTAAGGTCTGCCCAAGGATTATCAACCAGGGAACCCTTCCCCATGATTTCCTGCATAACCTTTGGATGCTAGGACCCATACAAGTCCCCTAGCACCATTATCCATAGATACTCATACTGATCTTTCTAGGACAATCACATGTCCAAATGCACCCTTAGGGTTCCCTCAAGGTCCTTGCATTCAGCAATACCTACACTCAAACATGAATCAATTCACATGTCAAGTTCATTTTCATAGGGTTTATCTCTAAACAAGAGTCTAAAAATCATATACACATGTATATTCATATAAATAAACAAGAAGATGCAAGATAAACCAAATACTTATCTTTATGAGCATCTTCCTTTAGTTCCACAGGTATCCCGCATTGACTGCAAACAATTATGGCACCCACAAGACCTGCCCCACCCCTTCTAGTGCTCTTCAGGTGTGCATCAAAAGGTAACCAAGTTTCTGTAAGCCTCAGATAACATGTGCATACAATAACGAATGGTTTTCCAACACGTAAGGTACTCCACAACATTCAATGCCCAACCAGTGCACCAACTGGATTTACCAAGCAATTATGGTGCCAAACTAGTCCCATACCTAGTTTTCCCTCTCCATTTCCAATCCAGCAGTTTTTTCTGGGTTAGCAGTTCCAATGGAAGGAAACTACACCATAACATTCAATGCTCAACCAATGCACTGACTAGATTTACCAAGCATTTATGGGGCCAAAAAAGTCCCATACCTGGTTTTCCCTCTCCACTTCCAAGCCAACACTTTCGTCTGGGTTAACAGGCCAATGGAAGGAAACTACACTATAGCCATTTCCAAGTCAAGGCTCTACTATGAAGCCATAGACATCTCTTCGCGCTCCATCCAGCCTCGACATCCATCTCACTTTGCTTCTTAGCATGCATTACCAATTGCATGTGCAATACTTGACAACACAAGATGGGTAGGTAAGCTCGTCAGTATTGTTGATATAAAATTATTACATACTTCATACAAATTCACTCTCTAATATTGAAACACCAGGAATGCGTCCATTGCTTTAGGGTGTAGTCAATGTTGACAACCACAACACAACACAGTACCTGAAAGGTGTGCACCCCTTTCCGATGTGAGTCATGTAGGCCCTATTCACACTCAAGCAGTCTGAGATAAAACATGCACACTCAAGCAGTCTGAAAAATAAACATGCCCTGGACATTAATTCTAATAATCAGACATGCATAAATTTAACAAGGGTCACAAATAATTATATGTTTTGCAGATGTATTTTCTCTTCCTGTAGTGTGTCCTCCTCAATCAAGCTCAAATATGAACTTACAATTTTGTTCACTACAGAATTTTCGTTTGTTCAACCATGAGGCCATCCTCATATTGTCTGGATTTTGCAAGTGGTATCACTCTGTCTACCATGGTTTAGGCTTACTCCCATAGAATAGACATCCACCTACAACATGTCCTCTTGACACAATTGTGAACATCCAAACAACCATTAGTACTTATTAACAATTATTACCAAAATCTCCAATCTGAAAATTTAATCAGCCAAGCACTTGGTGAGTACCCATGAACATAATCATTTCATTGCAGCATTTATCACAGCCACTGGTTGACCTCAGAATTATAATCAAACCATAATTAAAACACTATCAATTGTTAGTATCTCAAATGCAATGAAATACATTTTCTTTATTTGCATCCTTATCACCGTAAATTGCAAGATACATTCACATCATATATACATGAATTCAAATAAAAGTTTCATTATTCATGATTACACAACCATATCATTTCATGCAACTCTATCCTCCCAATAGAGCACTCTAGTAGCCCATTAAACACAACTACCTTCTTCATGCAATTCTTTCTCCATAGCATCTCATGAAAGAGTCTTAGAATTTTTAATAATTCTACCATTTCATCCATTACCTAATTGTAATGATATATATATATATATATCACAATCATGCATTCACACAATGCATTCCAACATGTGCACCCATACACATGCATGCACATTCACAACATTTACATAATCTGATAATGTTCATTTACTTAGTGTACCCAATGAACTACAACAATGATCTAAACATTCTTGTGCCTACACAATTTTCTTACCATGGTGAGTTGGGCATCTGAGTCAATTCTTCAACACAGTACCTATCCATCTCTCCAATCACTTGGTTAACTAATTGGGTGTCTTCTTCTTCATCTAAACAAAACACATCAGGAGTTATCCCACTCCTTGTTTGTTGGAAAAGAGATTTCACCCCAAATTAAGATCAATAGGGATTTCATGGGATACTTTTTGAGCACTATAGGATTCACAACCCAACATCCTCATGGTTTCACACATGGCATGCAATTATTTATTATGGATGCATTCAAAATTTTAAACATACACAAGGTATAATGCTCATTTCCTTTACTACTACATACCTCACCATACCCTGTGGGATGTCATTCACATAAATGCATTCACTATTGCATGCATACTATTTCATGATGATTTAAAACATGGTTAAAGGATTCTTACCCATCCTTTCTCAACACTTGTACAATTAAGAGAAATAACATTACTTGAAGGGTTTCCATCAACATAACTGATGTTACCTGATCAGTTGGATTCTTACCAAGGACTACACAGTCCTTCCACCAACCTCTTGATCATGGATTTGTGCTCCATCCTTTCTTCACAAGGCTTCCATTCATATGCAATATCATTATCAACATCTTCAACCATGCTTCTATTATCTTGGTAAAATGAAGAACCACCAAAAACAACACTTTCATCATTTCTCAAGCAAAGTGGAAGCAAGGCATCTCAAAACTATTTTCTACATATATTTATGCAACATTGCAAGAATCACAGGCATGCAACATAAGATTTTCCGGCAATCCCTTTAGTGGATGTGCATCCTCATTCAAATTGAAATGCAATGTGCTCATTAACAACTTTTATCAATGTACAATACCCTATGTAAGCACACACAAGTTTACATGCAGCATGCATTGTCTCTTAATATGCCTACTATGCATACACATTCATCTATTTAATCTCTTGCATTTAAAACATTCTTATACAATAATTTTTGTACATAAAGATCATAAAATATAAATAGAAGAGCAAGATAGGGGTTAAGGAATTATTCCTTTCCAATTTCCCATCATGGCATGGATTTCCCATTCCACATCATAGCTGGTCTAATTTAATGGCCTCTAGCAAGCACACAAGGAGTCATTAGCTATGATTTTCTTACCAAGCAGCAATTCAAGACATACACACATGCATGACATTCCTACTTGCTACTTTCTAGGCATGCAACTTTGATGCTATAAACGGAAATAGGTTAAGGTGAGAGATTTCCCTCTCTATCAACATTGCAATTTGTTCAAGACCAACTTCATACGGAGTCCTTCAAGGCACATTATATGCCCTCGCACTTCATTCAAAATATGGTTACCTTCCTGTAACTCATACTTTGGCCCAAGAGGCACCAATGATGCAACCTTGGGCTATGATACCATTATGTCACGTCCTTGATCCCCTCAGTTCCCTTTAGAGAGATGGGGGAACAACCTTGAACAACCTGCTATATTTTTTTTTTCCAAAATTGATCTGCAACTCTAATATGTTTACACATCCGCAATGTCTTGGTCTGCAATCCACAATCTTCAATCCAAAATCAGAAGTCAGAACCGCAGATTACATCTTGGACGAGGGTCACACCTTCGATCTCCGGGATCCGCAATCAGCAAAGTGGAAATCGAAAATCAGAACACCAATATTCCACAGCGTCGAAGAACACCTTCCCGACTTCCGCAATCTGCAAAGCAAGATTTGGAAAGTCAGAATGTCAAAAATGGCATCAAAGAATACCTTCCCGACTTCTGTAATCCACAATGTGGGATTCAGAAATAGGAATGCCAATTGCACAGCATTGAAGAACACCTTTATGGCATTCACAATGCGGGATTCGGAAAGTCGGAACGCCAAAACACGGTGTCGAATAACATCTTCCTGACTTCCACAATCCATAATCCGTAATGTAGGATTCGGAATCGGAATGCAAATTACACGGTGTCAAAGAAAACCTTTCTGGATTTTGAAATCTGCAATGTGGGATTCAGAAATCGGAACGCCAAATATCCAATCTAGAAAATTGCCTCTCTGACTTCTACAATCCGCAATCTTCCTTGCAAAAGTCGGAAGTCAGAACCACCATTTCACAACTTCGGAAAATTTATTCTTCTGAATTCCGCAATCTGCAATCCGTGTTGTGGGATTTGGAAGTTCGAACCACCCCACATAACTCTAAAGAATCACCCTTCCGAATTTCACAATCCACAATTCGGGTTAGGAAAGTCGAAAGCCCAACTGCACAACCTCTCTGCCTCATATCTTCTTCATCCTTAGACCAATTTGGGAAAACTCGGTACCGTTGGAAAGTTCTTGGAGAGATCTATGAAGTTGCATGATCCTCTGTCGTATCTGATGACTCTGATTCTATCCTTCATCCAACCTAAAATTTGGCCCCCAACTTCATCCATGCCTCTTTTCCACTCTCTAAAGGGATCTCCTACTACTCAATCATGGATTTTCTCTTCATCTGATCCCCAGGGGAAGCATGAACACCACAGAGGGTTTCCTATTTACTCCCTAAATCCCTAATTGAACCTTCTTATCATCCCATCCTTTACATCACCTAGTCTTATTCATCAAGACAAACATTCATATAAGTACAAATATAAGAATGTAGATGTGCAAGAGCATGGTGAGTAACTCATGTATGGATATTTATACACTGATAAACACAGGGGAATAAAACACCATACAAGGGATTAATCCCATTCTCATGCAATGCACTGACTTTATCATCTAGCATACATCATTTAGCTTCCACAATATAGTCAATAATCAAGCATTTCAGAACACGGAATAAGCATGATTCAAAGCACAAAGAACACTTATCTTTGAAATGAAATCACCAAGCAAACTGGCTATGGACTACAACGTTCCAACCCAACCATAGGTCTCTTCTTACCCTATAGTATTTCAGCACTTAGAGACCACTCTCGAGATGGGGTTATGTATCCACTAACGAGTACCACTCAGGTTCACTCACAGCTTTGAATTCTCAGTCATTCAGGTCATCCAACACACAACTGGCTTTGTCAAGCAAGTGGGAGACATGTAAGGAGTTTTCTGGGTCAATAAGCTCATCCACAGAGTTGTAGTCATAACCAAATGACCTTAGAAAGTCCAGGAACCCCCATCACCTCCACTCTCAGCCTAAGTAAGTTCCCTTTCATTACTGTACAGTCCCTCAGGTGCCCCTTCCCTCAACGTTGACCCAGGTAGGTATGGTTGGTCCTGACTACTAAATCAATGGTAAATGAGGCCACACTGGCTCTACCATGCAATCTAAACCCTCCTGGTCTCTTCCCACTGCGATCCACACTCATATCTTCTTCAACGTTGCGGCTAAATCACTTTGCCCTGCAACTGGATTTTGTGTTATTAGATCTGGGTTTCTCACAGGTTTATAAGCATCTCACACTCTCCAAATTTCCCCCAAGTTTTGGGTCTAAGGATTTCCCAACGGGTTTCCCTTTCCACGCTAATTTCCGAGCTATCTTGGCTCTGTAAATCATGGTTTTTTGCCAAATTGTGACTCCTGGTTCTCCTCACCACTTGACTCCCTCTATTCTTCGTTCTCCCCACTAACTAAAGCTATAATGAATATGCATGGCATGGGGATGATTGAAAACATCCTCCCATGAGGTGGAGTGACTTATGGGACAAGTCGAATAGAGCCCATACCCTACCGTATGGATTTCAGGGTTTCCCATACTCCATCAACTCTCATGGACAGTCCTACTGCAGTACTACCTTACATCAACAATAAATGACAGCTAGGACAGGTCAAAGGGGTTCTAAATATGACATATGGAAATCTATGGTCCAATCCCACAACCCCCTCTCCTCTCACTATTGGATACATAGTTCCCCCTCATTTAGTTTCATCCATAGCCAGCCCCTTAGTATTTTTATTACATGATATTTACATCATTTTACAATTTCCATGGCTTAATATCACATGGATCACAATGTCAAATACTTGCCTCTCAAAGCTGAGCATTAACTAGCGGGGCCTTGGCCTTGAGATCCATGTTAGGAATCATACATCATGTATGCACAATGTTTACATAAAATCCAAATATGTCCTAAGGGTCAAAATGGGGGTATTACATAGATGCTCGCAGGAAATGAAGCAATGTCGGGTTAAGGAGAGGTGTGGAACACTAAGGCATTTATTTACTCATGTAATGGGATTTAGTTGTTGGTCACATCTTTTATTAAATGCTTATGGTTTTGATTTCATAATTAATTAAACTCGTAATCTGGTTGAAAGATATTAACTGTTTTTTCTTGGTGGAATCCTTAACGAGAATGTCTTTTTGAATCTTTGGACATATGGTGCTACTTATAGTCTATACACATATTATATAAAGATGGAACTTGTTTTATTTTTATTACTAAGTATTGTTTTCAAGTTGGATTGACAAATAAAATTGTTCACCCAGTGAATCACCAATTGTTGGAACCCCCAACATGTCCCTCTCATTTCATGGAGGGTTCCCATTATAAAATTTTGACATAGTTTGATATGGGCTTCTTATTTTGTTGAATTAGTTCTATGTGATTGTATTTTCTAACCTTCTACATGACTGATTTAATGTTTTCATGGTTTTACAAATTACTATCTCAGGATTAAAGGAAAATATGCTTTATTGAGATATTTTACCTTCACATTTCAGATTTAGACTCACTGGTTGATCATACTGAGCTTATCGATTTTTCAAATTCATTTCAATTAGTTCATGGACAAGTTATTCATTGATTTATTATCATTATCAGTTTGAATTGATTTTCGTAGCTACGATAAATTGAATTATTTTAATTTATCTCTTGGCCTATATCACAACAAATATTTTATTGAATTTCATGCAAAATGTCATGAAATTAAAGTTGTCATTTTGAGCATTCCATATAAGCCAAATTATTTTCTAAAAATTTCATAGCTCCTAAATTTTCATTTTATATTATCATTAGATGATTTTTTTTTTAAGTTTTATTCAACTCACATATATTGAGAGGTATCATATTGTTATATTTTATAATAAAGATGCATGATTTTGTTCTAGTATAATCAATGATTATACATGATTTGCAGCTCTATATTATTTAAACATTATATTTATATTATTAACTAACCTCTTAGTTTGATATTATAATGTTTTGAACTGCCACTTATTAAGATGATGTTAGGAACCCATGTCTTTACTTTGTTAGTATGTTGTTGTTGGACGCATATGCTTTGTAAGTCGTCCCGTAGTATTTGTTGATCAATAGTTTATATTATTGTTGTTGGCGCATATGCTTTGTAAGTCGCCCGTAGTATTGTTGATCCATAGTTTGTAACGGCCCATGGTTTTGACCCATAGTATTGGCGCCTAGAATTAGTATATAAGTGTGTGTTGAGACCTATGAAGGACCGTGAAGTTAATTGTATTGAGATTGCTCAAAGGAGGTTGCCCCCTCGAAGTGGCCTGTGATCAATATAAAAGTGATTATGAGTTCTGTCATTTCTGCTATTTCGCATATTCTTGTTAATTAATTGTTGCAGGTGCATCACATCTGGTATCAGAGCCTCCACCCAGGTTCAAGTCACAGAGCGGGTGGCAATGCCGGCATTGCAGTGTTCGCCCGGGGCTCGTACGACGCAAAGGGGACACCACCGTACGGGCGCACATCCAGCCCAGAGTCTAGACTACGGAGCGTGGTGGGATGTTAAGATCCTGGTGGGCGGCCTTCACTAACATCTCGAGGTTTTGGTGTAACAGTTCATATCATCTGGTATCAGAGCACTTTCTTGGGCTCGCTGGGTGAAATTTCTGCCAAAATTTTTTTCGCATCTGTTGCAGGTTCGGATTTGGGAATAATCCCTATCCTCTTAACTGTGGGAAGTACTTGGGCATAAGCCCTAAAAATCATTGTGAGGAGTACCACAGGAACCCCGAAGTAGCTGGCCCATTGAGAGGACCTGCCAGCGAAAAGGGCAACGACCCCTACCTGATTGACTAGTTCCCACCTGTGAGGTAAACCAAGAGCTGTCGTTTGTGGCAAAGCGGTTATCATTTTTACTTGAGCCGTGGAGTGAGGGGTACTGCCCCAATACGCAAGCCGTCAGACAGCATTGGTGGCCGAGGGAAACCCCTGAACTGTTAGGAAGCCGCACATACCTGGGGTGCATATCTACTTTCAGCTGAACTATTGTCGATCACTGATGTGTCGTTTCAGATCCATTTTGCAAGCCGTTCCAGATTCAGCCATTTTCAATCCATTCGGCGCTATTCCAGATCCCTTTCGAGCCGTAGCCGCTCCAGTCTGGAAAAAAAAAAAGTATAAAATTCAGTTTTTTCTCCATATCTCCCTTATTTTCACTCTGTTTCCCTTGAAATTTTCGGGGAACCCCTGTCATCCCATTCTACATATTTCAGTCCTGAGGACCCTATCCCCAATTCCCCTTCCCAAAGCCCGAAATCCCACATTTGTCTATTTTTAGGGTTTGCCATAACTTCCTCAGATTTCACCCAATCACCTTCAAATTTTACCACAGAGTTCCTTTCTGAATTCTGCTTCTTTGTTCCCCTCTGCCAAATTTTCCCATTATTTCACCCCACTTCTGAAATCCTCATTTTTGCTTCCCTGTCTATCCAACAGTGTCCAAAACCTAGTAAAACCCCAATTACCCTTCTGATTTTTTTCCCAAGTCCAGATTTTCCTTTACTGAAGTAGTTTCTATTTTTGTTTTCCTACCCAGTCAACCGAAAAAAAAAATAATAAAAAAATCCTGGCTATGGTTGTCACTCGTGCAGGAGCAAAAAACCATGGAGGACGCACTTGCAGCCATCCAAGCCAAACTCCAGGATCTGGATGAAAAATTTCTCGGTCTCCATCTTGAACATTCAGCTATGAACAACAAACGACAGTTCGAGTCTTCAGTGGACAATGGGTTCTCTTCTTCCAGCAATTTTCGTGGTCCGAAGCTTGATTTTCCTCACTTCAATGGTACCGATCCAACTGGATGGATCTATCGTGCAGAACAGTATTTCAGTCTGCATAATACTTTTGATGTCAACAAAGTTCCGTTGGCATCCTTTCATTTGGAACAGGAAGCTCTTCAATGGTACCGTTGGTACATCAAGGCTCATCCAGAGCCCAAATGGCCAGACTTTTGCCAGCTCCTTTTGCAACGATTTGGTCCTAGTGCTTTTGATGACTTCACAGGAGCCCTCACTAAACTTCGCCAAACTGGCACTGTGAGAGAGTATCAAACCGAATTTGAGAATCTAGCCAACCACACCGAAGGATTGTCTGATGACATTTACCGGAGTTATTTTATCAGTGGTCTAAAGGATGCCATCCGCTCTAAGGTCAAAATGTTCTGTCCCAACATAATGATGGAAGCACTAGGGTTAGCTAAGTTGGCAGAAGACAATATTGCAGCTCAACAACACTCCAAGCCCACTTTTGTTCCCTTCTGAAATATGGGTTCTCAGTGACCACCTATACCACAGGCTCCTCGACCGACTCCTATCAAGTGTTTGTCTGAAACAGAGATGCAAGCACGCAGAAAAAAGGGGCTTTGCTATAATTGCGATGAGAAATTCACTCGGGGACATAGATGTGTTTATCAAAAGCTATATCTCTTGGATGTGGAGTCTCTGCCTGCCTCTGAAATTGGGGATGAAGATCCAGAAACACTGGATGCTCCGGTCGACATTCAGGAACCGCCTATTGACCCTCCGTCTCAGGATGACCAGCCAGAGATATCTCTCCATGCTTTAGCTGGAATCACCACCCCCCAAACAATGTGGGTCAGGGATTACTTCAAGAAGCTTCCTCTTACAATACTCATTGATTCTGGTAGCACTCATAATTTCATTGACCCTCGGATCGCCAAACAAGCTGATTGTTTTATCCATCCTTGCTCCAACTTTGAAGTCATGGTTGCCAATGGGGGCACCTTACCTTGCAAAGGGAAGTGTCAAAATGTGCATATCTCTATGGGAGATTATACCTTGCGCTCTGACATGTTTTCCTTTCCCTTAGGCGGATGTGATGTGGTTTTGGGCGCTCAATGGCTATGCACACTTGGCCCTATCTTATGGGATTTTGTTGAACTTTGGATGCAGTTTTCCCTCAATGGACACAAACACACATTGACAGGATTACAACCAGGTTCTCTTAGCATCATCAGTTCACATCGCATGGAAAAACTCCTCAAGAATAATTCACATGGTGTCATCGCTCAGATGCAACCATCAGCGGTCTCCACTACTCCCTTGGATCTACAACAAATTCTAGATCGATATACAGGTGTCTTTGCTGAACCAGTGGGATTGCCACCTTCCAGGCCAGAAGACCATCGTATTCAGCTCCTTCCTGGCAGCGTTCCTCCCAACATCAGGCCCTATCGCTACCCATTTCACCAAAAAATGGAGATTGAAATGCTCATTCGGGACTTATTGAAGCAAGGTATTATTTGCCCAAGCACTAGTTCCTTTTCTTCTCCAGTTATTCTTGTCCGCAAAAAGGATGGGTCATGGCGCCTCTGCATTGACTTCCGAGCACTTAATCACCTCACCATCAAGGATAAGTTTCCAATTCCTGTTGTTGATGAGCTTCTTGATGAGCTTCATGGGGCTCACTTTTTCTCCAAGTTGAATCTTCGTTTTGGGTATCATCAAATTCGGGTTCATGAGGATGATATCCCTAAAATAGCTTTCCGCACACATGATGGCCATTATGAGTTTTTGGTCATGCCCTTTGGCCTCACTAATGCTCCTTCCACATTCCAGGCCTTAATGAATAAAATATTTCGACCCTACTTGCAGAAATTCATTCTGGTATTCTTTGATGATATCCTCATCTACAGTAAAACATGGGATGAACATCTCCAGCATTTGGATCTTGTAATGCAACTTTT
This sequence comes from Larix kaempferi, assembly GCA_027924585.1. Classification (NCBI taxonomy): domain Eukaryota; kingdom Viridiplantae; phylum Streptophyta; class Pinopsida; order Pinales; family Pinaceae; genus Larix; species Larix kaempferi. The sequence continues at coordinate 5,651,515 of BSBM01000006.1, read as the reverse complement.
CTCTGACCATCATCTCCATGCCAAGCAGTCTAAATGTGTTTTTGGACAGAAGGAAGTTGAGTATCTCGGGCACATTATCTCATCACAAGGGGTTCGCATGGATCCTGCCAAAATCGATGCCATGAACAATTGGCCGCCTCCTCAGACACTCAAGAGCCTTCGTGGTTTTTTGGGGTTGACTGGCTACTACCGCAAGTTTGTCAAGGATTATGGGAAGATTGCAGCTCCATTAACTGCTCTATTGAAAAAGGATGCCTTCACATGGACACCTGCTGCTCAGTGTGCATTTGACAAACTAAAACAAGCTATGTGTACTACACCTGTGCTAGCTATGCCCTATTTTTCCAAGCCCTTCACTATTGAGAGTGATGCTTGCGGCAATGGACTTGGTGCTGTTCTCCTCAAGATGAACACCCCATTGCGTTCACCAGCAAAGCCCTTTCAGGTAAGAATCTAGCTGCCTCTACCTATGAGAAGGAAATGATGGCTATTTTGCATGCAGTACAGAAGTGGCGCCCATACCTATTAGGGAATCATTTCTGCATCAAGACTGATCACCAGAGTCTGAAATATTTCTTGGACCAGCGTGTCTCCTCCCCGGCACAACAGAAATGGGTTAGCAAACTCATGGGTTATGACTATGAGATCACTTACAAGAAGGGTAAAGACAATATTGTGGCAGATGCTCTTTCTCGCACATTTGAGGCCCAAGGTTCTCTTTCAGCTATTTCTATGCCTGTTCCAAATTGGTTGCAATTTGTTCAACAGGGTTATGTCAATGACTCCTCCTTATCTCAAATCATCCAACGCTTGACCAACAACCCTTCTGCTGTACCACATTACTCTTGGGATGGTGATTCTCTACGATACAAGGGTCGTCTGATGCTTCCCCAGAGCACAGATCTTCAACAAGATGTATTCTATGAACTCCATGCTTCTCCATTGGCAGGGCACTCTGGGTTCCTCAAAACGTATGAACGAGCACGGCGTAACTTCTTTTGGCAAGGCATGAAAAGGACAATTCAACAGATGGTGGCCGAATGTGATACCTGCCAGCGCAATAAGGGTGAAACAACACTCCTTCCAGGATTGCTTGAACCCTTTCCCATACCTACACGGATTTGGATAGATATTTCTATGGATTTCATTGAAGGGCTCCCTAAATATGGCGGGAAGACAGTGGTTTTCGTTGTGGTTGATCGCCTCTCCAAATATAGTCATTTTTGTGCTCTCAGCCATCCCTATACAGCCTCCTCCGTCGCTCAAATTTTTCTGGACCAAATCTTTCGTCTTCATGGCATCCCTTCTTCCATTGTCTCGGATCGTGATGCGACTTTCACCAGTCATTTTTGGACAGAACTATTTCACCACACTGGCACCAAACTGAAGATGAGTTCAGGGTATCACCCACAAACAGATGGTCAGACTGAAATTGTCAATAAATGCTTGGAAACTTATCTTCGTTGATTCACCTCGGAACAACAACATCAGTGGGCAAAATGGCTCCCTCTCACTGAATGGTGGTACAATACCTCTTACCACACTGCCTCTAAAATGACCCCATATGAAGCAGTCTATGGTCAGGTACCTCCAGCTCTTCTTCCATACACCCCCACCAGTTCACCAGTTCAGGAAGTTGACATGGTCCTTCGAAACCGTGATCATATTCTTCGCATTTTGCGGGACAATCTTCAGATGGCAAGAAATCACATGAAGCAACAAGCTGATCAGCACCGTTCTGAGCACACTTTTCAAGTTGGCGATATGGTTTTTCTTTGTCTCCAGCCGTACAAACAATCATCCTTTGTAGTGCTCTGGTTTTTATAGCAGAGCACTATGTAAAATTTCTCAGTTAATTTTCTACTTATTAAACTTTATCAAGTGTATGGGAGTAAATTTCTAACAATTACCATGCGTCTAAATGATATTTAGTGTTCTCGGTTTTTTTTTATTTTATCAACCTTACATTCGTAATTTAAAATAAACAAACATATCAATATTTCCTTTTCAACAATCATGTTCTAGCATAAGAATATGTTTCACAACTCAGTAAATCAGTAAGTAGCAGTAAATCAGTAAATAGCAAGTTATGCATGTTTACAGTAAGTTTTAGCATAGTAGTCAATAACGGAAATTACCTGATGCTGATGCTAACCGTAAGTTGTAGCAGGTTGTATAACCCCTTAGATAGCCAAACTGAAGTGTCCACCCTACCGACCAGCTATTATCTTGCTGGCCCTTGGAAATCAAAGGATTTCCAAGCCCCCGAGCCCACAATCTGATAATCCCGAGAGCAGTCTTTCCTTCTGTTCTCAAAATCTTTCTGTTCTCCAAACTTCTCTTCTCCAAACTTCTTTTCTTCCCCCATCAAAAAAACCTCCCCTTTCTCCAAGCTCTCCCCCTCTATATAATTTCCCTTCCTCGAGAATATCTTAGGCTTACTCCACCGCCCCAAAATCCCCCTCTCGAGCCCCTCAACATTTACTCCTATCACCAGTTCATTCATACACGGTTCTTTATAAAAATGTATAATTAATTACTCTCATGGAAAAATTAGTTGGTTTTGGATTGACGGTCGTAAGTATTTATTACGGTGGGGATTATCACCCCAAGGTTATCCATTCGGGACAAGCTTCATTAAATACAAGTCTATTCGCTATCCTTGGTATTTAATGTTTATTAATGTAATTAATAAAATATTATATAATTAGTTGCCCCTTTTCAACTTGGACATGATGTGTCTTAATGGTCCACCTTATCCGTCGAGACTACTTAGCTTGAGGTTTAAATTCCAAGATTAACATTGAATAATTAAATAACTATTTTCCATCACATCACGTTCATTCCAAAAAGGATTATCCTATTATGGCTAACTTTTGAAATGGAAATAATCACACAATATTAATTTATAAATCAATATTTTAGATCTTACTTATATTGCATTTGTTACGATAGGGATATAAATGTTGCTGGAATATTATTAATTAAGTAGTAATAATAATTAGATCCCCATTTATTAATTAATAATAATAATTAAATCACCCTTTAACAATAATAAAAGGTGAATCAATCATAGTATTCTTAATTATTTGTTTATCACATGAGTACCCTATCATCAACATAGCATCCTTGTTCTTATAAACAAGCACTTGTGAGGGCTTAAACAATTTTACTTAATTAATTAGACACTATCATTACCCTATTCACAACAGTTCTCCTATGACAATGTTAACTGACGACACTTGTCTTAGTTTATTATTACAATGTTTTCATATAATTACTAATTCACTTATTTACACATTGACAACCAAACCATTCATTACCTAAGTTGATTGATGTATCCCTAACTGAGTTATCTATGACATTTATACTACTATTCAAGCATGACAAGTATGTTATACACCAGTAATATTGTACACGTACAAGGTGTGCATGCATGGCCAGTGTATGCACATGTCGGATATGTACTATAAACAAACCCCATTCCGCCTATGCATACTTGCTAACTAATAATAGTATCTACCCCCATGCAGAAGAGCAAGCATAATATATAGTATAATTACTTTAACATCCTCAGTTATTTAACAGTTAACTCTTTACGATTTAACCTCATTGTCTTTATGTTTACATTAGTTTAATTAATCAAGTACAGGAAGGGTGCCTACTTCCACTAACTCGGAATCAAGGAATACTAAACCCCCAATAGTACTAACTAACACATCCTCCCATCATAACCTACGTCCAGCATCCTCCCTATCCTTCCTCTGCCAGTACAACAGTGGATGTCGGACTCACCGATCTAACCACATAGAACTTGAGAGCGATAGCGTCGGCTGAACAGCGGACCTATCCTCCCCTAGCAGGCATCCGACCATCGTCATCACAACAACATGGGGAGCGTGTCTCAGCACGGCCCTCCCACGACCTCGGGTCTCATGGAAACATAGGGTGGGAAACACATCCATCCCTCTCAACATACTGGGCCTACGCCCTTATCAACTCATACTTGCTGCTATCGGGATTATCAGTTTGTGTTATCGTATCCTCATTTTGGCTGCTAAGGTTTGCTGTATGAACATGTTTTTTCCTTTCCAATATATATCAGATCAAGTAACTGGCTATCCCATAGCCCTTGTGTCCTGTAGGTTAGTGTTTTGCAAAATACAATTTATAGAAAGCATTTTCCATTGATCGCCAATTGATCCATGTTATCATTTCATTTCATGTAACCTTTTAGCTCATCATAGATACATATAACATTTCAATAATTCATATAAGAAGATGGTATCCATGTACCGAATCATATATTTCACATTTCATTAATGAAAACATATAAACATATACTGCAATCGTAAAATAAGGAAATCATATGATAATCATGACATCATAATCGCATAACATAGTAACATCATAATCATGGTGAAATCATAAAACAGAGTAACATCATACAACGAGGTCCAATATAGTTTACTCAGTCGAGCTGAGTTCTACAAAATATATATAAGAAATAAAGTATGGTGTGTCTAACTAATAAATATGCCGAATCAAAATATGGGCATTACATCCTTGAAACTCCAAGGGCATCATAAGCTCGCTCCAAAGTTCTATGGGCCATATCGGATTCTTCAGAAGATTGGGTCCGTTGCTTATAAATTGGAACTTCCTCCTTCTTCCTGCATTCATCCAGTCTTTCATGTCTCTTGTCTGAAGAAAGTTCTTGGCACCAACATCAGTGGACAAACGATTTTACCTGAACTGGATAATGAAGGATCCATCCTTTTGGAGCCAGAGGCCATCCTAAATCGGCGCATGCGTCAGCTTCGCTCTCACTCTATCACAGAGGTATTAATTCAGTGGCACGGCATGCAACCAGAGGATGCTACATGGGAACCACTCCTTCAGATTCAACAAGAATTTCCACATCTAAAGCTTTGAGGACAAAGATTTTTTTAAGGGGGAGGGGATGTTAGGAACCCATGTCTTTACTTTGTTAGTATGTTGTTGTTGGATGCATATGCTTTGTAAGTCATCCCGTAGTATTTGTTGATCAATAGTTTATGTTATTGTTGTTGGCGCATATGCTTTGTAAGTCGCCCATAGTATTGTTGATCCATAGTTTGTAACGGCCCATGGTTTTGACCCATAGTATTGGCGCCTAGAATTAGTATATAAGTGTGTGTTGAGACCTATGAAGGACCGTGAAGTTAATTGTATTGAGCTTGCTCAAAGGAGGTTGCCCCCTCGAAGTGGCCTGTGATCAATATAAAAGTGATTCTGAGTTCTGTCATTTCTGCTATTTTGCATATTCTTGTTAATTAATTGTTGCAGGTGCATCACAGATGATTGTCTACAATTGTCAACTCAAATATTCCTAATGATGACTCATGAACCAGCTAGTTATTAATTTAAATGGCTCTCTCAATGAAAATTGACCTTAGGGTTGCACAACATGATTTGAAGTGAATCCTCTACAATTATTTCCAAAGGTTTGATGTACTCTGATTTGATGGAGTTTCATGTTTCTAAAATGTATCTCAAAACTTGGCCCTAGAGGCCGAAGGTAAAACCTTATTCATCTTATAACCATGTTTTATTATACCCGGTATTTCGTTTTAGGTTTCAACCCTTGCTCTACATAGTGGCTCTTGTAGTGTATTTTGATATGTTTGGGGTAGAATTTCTTGAGGAAGATAAATCTCTTAGGAAACAGTTTCACAAAGTCAGTTGATTTCATTTCTTGAATAAGTTTGATGGGTATAACGTAGAAGTTGATGAGGCATTTTCCTTGTCCTTCGATGGGGTTAAAGCTCAGTTTGAGGATGTCAACCTGCATTTGTCTAAGGCATTCATAGCTTGAGCCACTCAACTCCCTTAAAAAGGAGAGAAATGGTTTAAGGGAGGTAGGACCCAGAATGATTCGTGGAGAAAATTTCTAAAAGTTCCCAGTGAAGAGATCAACATCAAAGGGGGAATCCCTATAAAATTGTTCAAAAAGCATTGGCATGTGACCTGTTATCTTATTCAGAGGTATAAAACATGTGAAGGAATGCACTCGTTTTTCTATTTTTATCATATCATATTTCCTCTGATGTTTGATGGTCATCTAATAAATATTCCTTATTATCTACTCAATACCTTAAGGAAAATGAAATTCAGTCCAGAAGAACAAGGGAAGTATTGATAGAAGTTTATTTCACTACAATCTAATTAAAATTCTTGTTCAAATTAGGTTGTGTGAAGTAAATGATGACTAGGAAACATTTCTTTCCCAAAATCATATTGGGGAAAACTTATAATTTCTTAGGGTTAATCTATCTACTGTCAACAAAAAGAGGGATTCTAGTGATGAATACCTTAATGACAAAATATATGCTCATAGTGCATCAAATGTTCAAATTTATGATCATCGAGTCTCATTTGATTCTCATCCTCAATCTTGTGTCCCTTAGATCGATTCTCAATGTCCACCAACAAAAGGGACAAAAGCGTAAACATGCGGTAGATAGAATTGTCAAAGCTTCCAAGTCTTTCAGGCAGAAGATGAAATTAGAATACCCTGAGGAAAGCAGTCTATCATCCATAGGGATTGTCGCATGATGCGTTACTCATAGCATGGTTGGCCATCGTCCTTGTAGACCTCGAAAGGAGCCACGGGTAAAGATCTCATTGAATGAGATGAAGAGCCACATAATAGCTCTGCAAATGTTGGGATAATGACCAAATGGGAATTCAACACATTTATAGTTCCACTCATGTACCAAGCGATAGGGATGCCGAGTCTGATCATTGACATAGAAAAATTAAATAAGGAGGTAAATCGATTTGATAATGATCATCGTAATGATGTTTTTCCTAAAATATTAAAAGACTTTGTACCCTATGCCAATAAAACATGGACTGACAAGATCCGTTGGTTAGAAATAGAGATAAAAGAGCTTGAACTGATCAACAATTATTTGAGGGATGAAAATGTTAATTTGAAAGTGAACATTGCTCATCTTGTTGAAGAAAAGGATAATATGAAAAACAAGAGGGATAAGTACAAATCTAAAATAGACCTCATGACTCGCAAATATAGGAAATGGTATTCGGAAAATAGAGTTAATAAGATCAATTTTAAAAAGGCTAAACCAAACTAAATCAAGCATGAAGGGTGTCTCATATACAAGTGTCCATTAATGCAGCACCCAAGATTTAGGACTTGTTCACTTTGTCCCACAATTTTGGCATTTTGGAAAACTTTCTTAGACATCATAAAAAAATTTGGATTATCATATTCTTATCAGTTGTTTTGAGGAATCTAATCTGTAAGGAAGCGCTGTAAGGAAGCGCTCAGGTAACAATGTCATTTTGTTTGTCTTATCATTTTAATTTCTTTTGCTTACATAAGAGTACCTACAGAATCAAATATTATGTAGGCACTTTGAATAATGTTTTATCTATAAATTTGATAGCTTCTAAATTTGTTTTATATAGCTAACAGAAATTCAAACATGATTCTTGATTTCAATTAATGGTAACAATGGGTGTTTCCCAATTTTGGTTGTGTTAATAAAGTTAGTTTGTTTGCTCCAAATTATCTCATGCAATTCTAAATATCGTGGCTCGAGTTCACAAAGTGTTAAATCATTGTTGGATAGATATGTTATAGCTGGAGTTATGCTTTTTAATGAAGTAAGTGTAGCAAGCCTATCCGACATACTAAATAACGAAATATTATTGTTCTTGAAGCTATCTAGTCCATTCTTTGGAGAATATTTGCATTAATGATGGCAATTGTCAAGTGTCATCATCGACTTTGTAAAGGGAATCTAGTTATGATTCTATTTATGGAATCTTGTTGTACTAAACTTGATTACTCAATCCACGAGATCAACTTGGTCAGTTGTAGTTTTATTGTATAAATTTAGGTTCGTCACAGTATTTTAGGAGGTTGATGGAGCTCTAAAATGAAGTAGGTTTGGGGGTCATAGATAGTTACTGTGCATATTCAAATTATTTGGAACTTCTTTCATAGACTTCTTGAACCAATGACAGTGCTATGGTTTAATATCGATATGATTTCCAATTTGTAACATCCTTTAATCTTATCTAGTGCTTATATTTTATGTGTCCTTAATCTTGTGGTTCATAGTTGCACATGATTATTAATATATCGATATTCAGTTAGATAAATGTGTTTTATCAATTACATTCTTGGATAATAATAATTCTATTATTGTTAATCTATTGAATCTAGTTGAAAATTCAAGTTATGGTTTAACTTTGATTATTAAATCTAATTTGAGAACAATTCATTTCTAACTTAGATTTATTTAATTGTTTAAATTAATAAGCCTTTCTCTCAACAATTAGATATTGTTTTTTCTTTTTCAGTAGCTACTAAAATGTTATTCTTTGGCTATTGAAATAATTTTAGATTAGTTCTAATATTTTAATTTTTCTGTAAATTAGTTTGTAGAGTTAGTGCCTCTTAGAAATTTAGAATAAAAACAAAACATTGAAAACTCTAATTTATAGAGAGCGACCTCTCACAAGAAACGGGGCCTTTTTTCTTGTAAGAATCATCCATCCCAAATGAATCAGGGACTTCCTTAAGAACCCTTTTCGCATTGTTTCCTGACTTCCTTAAGAACCCTTTTCGCATTGTTTCCTCCTAGTTGACGAGTGAACACATTCGCTCGTCAACACGGATCTTGAGCATCTAGAGATATTACACATCATTTTAGCTTAATTTATTTCTATAATATATGGTTAAACATCCAGTCACTAAATATGTTGATGATTGCGATGGTAATTCAACAGAGATGCCAAAAGTTCTCAAGGTCACACCATAAAGATGATAGGGCCTTCTATTTCCAAAGGTTTTCCCACCACTTACTATATTGGCACTCAGTCTTTTAACTTTTAATTGGCACTCTGTTTTTTTACTTTTAATATTGCATGGTGCATTTGATATGAGATTGTTCTTGGTTCACTGCCATTATCTGGTTTAGATTTATAGTGGGGAGAATAACAGAAATTTTGAATGCATTTTGAGATACAACTCTGTAATATTGCCTCCCTTTCATTTAACTAATAAGGATACTGAACGTGGAGTGTGGGGAGTGATATTGTTGTAGGTAATGTGATTTTCAACAATATTATAACAATTGTTCCATTGTCTTCCTTTTATGTTGTTTCATTAATTTCGTTAGAAAATTTTATTAAATTTACTTAACTATCTTGAAGTGGGTTTTTAGGTGCATGTAATTTTTTTCTGCTTTGGAAAATATGGATGTTTGGATTGAACTTCCAAATTCCTTCTACGACCTTTCAGTTGCATACATAAGAAGAGAAGTTGAATCAAGGAAGAAAAAGATTGAAGATTCACAACTTTTGATTCCAAAATCTTTCCGAGAAAAGCAGGAAAAATATGCACGGAAGAAATATAAAGCTATTGTAAATTGAATTCAATTTCCAAATGGGATAAGCCTATAAGGTGTTTTCTTTCCAAAAGAGCCAACAACTTCTATTTATGAGGTTAGTTTGACTTTGGGAAAGACTTGTAAAAATAGGAAAGTGATTTTTATTGTTTTTTATTTTATTGTACTCATAGTGTAAGAAGTAATAAACATCATGAGAAATAAATAAAATACATTATGGGTGAGTTTGACTAAGGCTTTCTCTTCTAAGTAAATTCAATTCATTTCCACGCCCACCTCATCTCATAGTAAAGATTTATGTGTAAAACTCATCTTATGTACTGATTTGTATGTTGAATAGTTCAATTCATAGGTTCATAGATTGTATTTGCGTATTGATGGTATTTCATTATGCTTATTTATTAATATAATCTACATTTTATTTAATGGGGTTTTGTCCAATTTTACTTGATTTGGAAGTTATAGAATTAGATCACAAGGTTACATCAATAAGAAAAGAGCTCTTTGTTGCACAATTTTATGAGCCATAATTACAAACCAGAATAGGAAGAAAGGATTCCTTTCTCTCATTGTTCTCTCTCATCTCTAGGTGGAGTGTATGGCCATTCTATGAATCTATTCCAAACCGCTTCACTAATGAACACCACTAAATGACGATGAAAGAAATAATCACAAGTGTCGAAGAGAATGGTACATTCTCATTAGAAATGAACCTATGTCAAAACCTCTCATTTTTTGTATCATTTACTTGCTGAACTAGTTGAATAAGGATAAACTGTATGTGTTCTTTTTCTTATTTTTGGCCACTTTTTGGTGAGTTTTTGGATTTTTTTTCACAATTTTCATTTTTGGACCCTTTCTGAGCCTACATTTTTTCATGGATTCCACCCAGTGAAAAATATTGATACCTAAGAAAATAAGTATATGCATAATGTTTGATGTGTATATTAGATTGATCTTTCAAAGAGCCATTTTTGTGGACTAGTCTTATTGCTTCTAGTTGCAATCTAGTCTACTTGCCAATCTTTCTATTTGGTTCGATATATGATCCTTGCTTGAGATCTCTCGTCAAACTCTTATCCTAAAATATCTACATCATGAAATCTCATTCTTGGAGAGATGTTCCAAGTGTTTTTTATTTACCTTTTCATGGTAAGTTCTAGAGATTTACCCACCCTTAGTTAGTTGGTTTAGCTTGGACATGTCTAGAGAGAAACACATGTTTTTATTTTAATGGTGACATGGGAAGCTTCAGTGCCTTGACATAATAGTAGCAGAAAAATCCGAGTTATTATTACTTTCTTTTTTGTATTATTAATTGTTTCGATTTGTCATAAAAGTTGGATATTTAGTATTGCATTCCAAAGAGTAAGGTAAATTGTTTTATATAATCTAATCAGGTAATTTATGCATGTTTTAGTTCATGGTATTATAAATAAAAGAAGGTTGTATGGATTTTGAGTTGTTGACACCAACATTGCTGTTAACACCCAAAAAGTGTTCACTACCTCAGCTACCACATTATATGGCTCATTTGTCCATTTTCCTACCATATTTCCCTTAAAAACCCAAAAAATCCCACTAAAAAGCCTCCAAAAGGCCTAAAATGCCTCCAAAAGGCCACAAAACCCTTAAAATAACCTCAAAAAGGTTAAAAAACCCATTTTTCCTCCAAAAATATCCAAAATTCCTCTAAAAATAGCAAAAACCCCCTAAAAAGGGAAGAAAAATATAAAATAATGAGGAAAAGGAGGAAAAAACCCTATACAGCTGCCCAAAACCATGTGTTTCCCGAAACCATGGGTCAGCACTCCACCACCAAAAAACTATAAATAGGTGATGGAGATCCCTTATTCCACATCCACAATCATAAGCACCCTTACTCTGCCAAAATCTCTTTTGAAACCCTAGTTCACCATTGAACTACTTTCACCTTGAGAGCCACTTTTGGCCCATTCCCACCATTGGAGAAAGAGAAGGAGCACATTGGAGCTTGGAGCAACCCTCTTGGACATTGCAAGGAGCTCCATCAACCTTCACATTGAAGGTAACATTAATACAAAAAAACCATTCTTTATATCTTTTGTTTATGTTTCTTGCACAATGTTTAAAGTAGTTTATATCTTTGTTTTAGCTTAATAATTTACATTTACTGAACTGCTACTAAGGAGTCCATTCTCCTTAGTAGGTGCTCATTTGCACAAGCTAGGGGTAAAACCCTAGCTACAGTTTTGGCGACTCCCCTAGATTTTGAATTTCTGGTTTCCGTTTATAATTTTTTCCCTTTCGGCTGTCCCTTTCGGCTGCCGTACATCGCGTTTTTTCCCTCTGCAGTCGCGTCCCGATCGCGTCTTTCAGGCCTTTACCTGCGACCTGACCGCGGCTCTCAGACTGCTTCCGACGCCCTGCCGACGGATTCAAGTCTGTTACCTGTGATCCGACCGTGGCTAATTAGCCTGATTGCTGCGATCTGACTGCGCCTGTCGGCCACTTTCCCGCGTCCCGACCGCGTCTGTCAGCCTCTTTGCCGCGACCCGACTGCGTCTTTCACCCTGTTTCCTGCATCCCGACCGCATCTGTTGGTCCGAAAGCCACGACCTGACCGCATCTGTTTCCCTCAAACCCGCGGTCCGCCTGTTCCGATTCGCCACCGACCCGCGGTCTGATTTCTGCATTTTTTTTCCTAATTTGAGCCCAACCCCTTTTGCTGCAATATTTTCTGCATCTGAACAGCCCTCTGTCCTACCTGCAGTCCCACTCCCTTACAGCCTTTCTGCAACACAATTTATGTTCCCTTTACAGAATCTTTTTAAAATTTCAGTATTTTTAATTCAGAAAATTTTGCAAGTTAAAATTTCAATTCCAGCATTATTGATAGTTAGAAGTTGCCCCCCTTGTGGCACTTCTATTTTGGGTTCATCACCTCACGAGCACACACTCTGTCACATAAATCAAGTGATCCTTAAAAAGTACCTAATTGAACCGACATTCTAACCCCACTGGGGGAACACAAAAGAATCTTTGTAGTTAGGTAGGGTCGGGGGGATAGGCTTCCAATAACACCCCTCGGTCACTTACACTTGAGACATAGTTGTTGTCCAAATAGGGAACCAAAATCCCCTAGTACTTTTTGGCACGGTCACGACCAGTTTATCAGAGGGCCTCTCCCTTAGGAGGGTTGAAGTCGGGAGACTAGTTCCGGAGGCCTGAGTGGAATACCGCACTCCATTCAGTAACCGAAGGGCTACCTTTCGCGGTTCGCGGGATATCCCTGTATAGGGGTATTGCGGTAAACGGACTAAACGGCAGATTCACCTTTATGGACGTGTCATGAACGGGGTATCTTAGTTGCCATTCTTCTAGGATTGACTACCCGGTGTCCCTCCCGGTAGGGGGATATCATAGCCACTTGGCTTTCCTACTCATATTGTCTGACTTGGATTTCATCACCTTGCAAAGGATATGTTTAGTTGAGTCAGAATACTTTTAGTTAGGTGTTTGCATACTCCTTTACCTCCCTTTGGTCTAGTGAGTCCACCATTTTTTATTTTTAGGAAACCTGCTGCTTGTTGGTATTCTGACCATCTTTGTTGTTACTCCACCTATTGTAGCACAGCTGTTGCAGTGGGTGTTTTGAGTTAGTTGTTGGCCTGAGTGCCTTGTTTTTGAGCTCTCCTTCTGCACACTAGGTTGCATTAGGCCTTTTTGAGCTGTTTTTACTCACCTCAACCCACAGAGATTAGACACCATCTGTCACCATTGAGTCCCCGAGACATTCTCGGCGCCTCAGGGGCGAGCCCCCACAACACGGTTCACTAGACACCACCCGTCATAGAGTCCGATCATCATCCGTTGATACCACTCATCACAGATCTAGAGCCTTGTCACTTGACTCCACTCGTCAGCGACGTAGGTCTCCGTCACCAGATATTGATGCTCCTTACTTTACCTCGGATTCTGATGAAGAGTCTGAGAACCCTATTTACACTGCCCCTACTAGCCCCATGGCTGGAACGACCTCCACTCCTTTTGTTGTAGGGACCATTGGTGGCACATCTACCACTACACCAGTTACTACACCTGCTTTGGGTATGCCCTCCATGGGGCCCCCATCTACTGCTCCCCTCACTGCACCCATTCCTGCAGCTGGGATACCTATTCCCACTTCATCAGTGGTTCACACTACCCATGGTGGTGCAGGCCCCTCCTATACTACCTCCGTTCCCCCACTTGGGGGCACCATCCCAAATCCTGTCCCTCCACTTGGGGGCATTGGCCCCAACTTGGTCCAACCCACTACTGTGTCACATCCTCCTTCCAGTTTTCCATTCATGGCTAGCCTCAACCTACCTGACTTAGAAAGATTGACCAACGACCCTATCTGACACGACCCTGCATGGCCTCATATGCCTACCAAGCTCCCCTCTGACATACCTAAGTTTGAGGGCAAGGCCGGTGAGGACCCACAAAACCATATCATGTCTTTTCACCTATGGTGTTCCTCCAACTCCATAGTGGACGACTCTGTTCGCCTCCGTCTCTTACAGTGCACCTTCACTGGCTCTGCAGCCAAGTGGTATATCGAGCAACCTCATGGGACCCACGCCACCTTTGCTTCCCTTGCCTCGACCTTCCTGCAATTCTTCCAGTTGCCTGTCCTCTATGACGCGGGCGTTGAGATCCTCTTATCTTGTAGACAAAACACGGCTACCCATATCACGGACCACATCCATGAGTGGTGTCGACGCCGTAGCTTATGCAAGATTAAACTAGACGATCGTATCTTCCTAGATTGGTTCCTCAAATCCCTTCTCCCTGTTATTGCTAAGGATGTGGCATCAGAAAGACCCCAGTCTGAAGAAGAAGCCATCCTTAAGGCCCAATAGTTCGACCTCATTTACGCCCAGTCAGGTTACCTTTATACCATTATACCTGACGCCCCTTGTGGCGAGTCCTCCCAGCATGATGCGCCGGGGGCATCCCACGCTGCAGATAGTATCATTGGCCGTGTTTCTTCGCATCCCCAACCATTTTCCATAGCACGTCCTACCCTTGGCCCCGACCTTTCGTGGGTTACCTCACAGTCTGGAGCAACCAACTCGTATGCTCCCATGACACATCACCACCACCATGGACCCTCATGTCCTCCTCAATGCTTCGGTCATGCGACTCCCGCTTATGCTCCCCCAGTCACACCTCAGCCTTATTACCATCAGCAGGCTACCCCAGCTCCTGCGCCTTCACAAGCCCAACCCGCTTATTATCCACCACAGGCAGCTCCTGCGGCAAACCCACAACCTGCTCCGCAGCCATATCAGCAACCCCCTCAAGTTGCTGCACCTGCTCAACCTCAACCTGCATACCATCCACCGCAGCCTGCTCCCGCACCTACGCAACCTCAGAATCCCCCTGCTGCCCAAGGGCAAGTTTACGCCCAACAAAACCCGCAGCAAAACCAAAACAACCAACGCAACCAGGGTCAACAAAACCGCGGCAAGGGCCGTAATCGGGGGAACAACCAACCTGTAGACCAAGCTGGTCAACCAGCGAATCCCCCCGACAATTATAATGCAACCCCTGTTAACCAAAACCCTGATCGTCCGCCCAAGCAGGCTAAAAACCCCAATTTGCGAACAAACCACCCGTGTTCTATTTGCGGGGTCTATGGCCACTACACGCATGCTTGCCCACACTTGGAGCGAGCTAGGAAACTCTAGGTTGACGATGCCCACCTCCAAGGGCAGGCAGCTCCTCAGGCGCCTCCTAACCCCCCTCAACCTCAGCAGCCACCTTTGGTGCTGCAAAACCCATTACCAACCCAAGGCGTCGTGAACACTCAGCCGTTGGCTCCCCCTCAAGCCAACGTGCAACCCCAACAACATATCACGTACACTTCTCCCGATCAACCCATGTTTGACTCGGGAACTCACCACTTGTTGATGATGTCATCCGCTGACGTCAACCTCCAGACTCGTCGGAACCAGTATGGCTCCACCACTGACGTACCTCCGACAGATAAACCTACTAATGCTCATCCCACCGATCAAGCGTTACGTATTCCTCCACCTCCACTAGATGGCACTCCCAAAGCCCCTCGTTTCCCACTCCGTCGTATCAACAATAACCCTAATGCGCGTGCTGCGTCAAACTACAACATTGTAGACGACCTAGCCCAATCCCCCGCAACCATGTCTGTTTTAGAAGTCTTGAAGAATTGCCCTTCCCAGCGCAAGACTTTACTCTTCGCCATTGGGGGGATTGACCCAAATGATTCAAATTTGATGGCATTTGATTTAGACCAGTCTGAACCTCGCTTGCCTTCCACCCTAGCATTCCAAGTTTCTGTTTCCATTCGGAATCTTGTCATCCATCGATGCATCATCGATGAAGGCGCCTCCACATGCGTCATGTCTACATTCGTGTGGCAGAAGTTGGGATCCCCCACTCTCCAGCAGTCCACTACTGCATTACGCGCCTACGACGGTCGTTCGGCTCAGCCCCAAGGCCTCCTAGCTAATGTCCCCGTCCAGTTAGGTGGCAAAACTGTACTCATTGACATTGAGGTAATCAATGCCCAATTGGATTATAACCTTTTACTTGGCCGCAGCTACATGTATGCCATGCGAGAAGTTGCCTCTTCCGTTTTTCGCACCATGATGTTCCCCCATGAGGGACGCGTGGTTAAGGTTGACCAGCTCACCTACTATGATCCCAGTGCTCCCGTGGCACCTCAAAATGTTCTCCCCATGGTTGAACAACCTGTTTCTCGTGCCACCACCTCGTTTGTTTCCTCTACGGGGCCTGGAGTCTACTCAGACGCGCCGATGAACTCCACCTTTCAATCCATTCCTCCCCCGTCATCTACGCCCGAAGTGTCTGACTTATGTACGTTGTCCCATGACAACCAACCACCTAACAATCAACCACCCTTGTTGCCTAAACCACCATTGGTACCTAGCCACATTGGTGTTACACCGATCCATACCATCCCCTTTCTAGTCCCTCCATCGGGAGTAGTAAGCGCCCCGGTTATGGCTACCCTTAGCCTCCCGGGGTTAACCTTGGGATTACCCGTCTGGTACCTTTCGCCTCCCGTTCGCCCACCGACACCCGATGTCGTCCTCCAACCGGTGCAACCCATGGCTACTACCACTCAGCCACCCCCCGGTGTCTCTACCCCTTCGTCCTCCGCGACTCCCCCTCCTCCTCCCAACCCCGTTGGGGGCAGAGGGCCACAACCTTACACTGCTGTCCCACCTCCCAAGACAGTCAAAAACCCTCCAGTATTTCATGCTCCTCCCAAATGCTCGATGTGCGACGAGTTGGGCCATGCGACCCACCAGTGCCCACAGTTACCAGCATTACAGAAGCACATGCAGATGCTCGATGATGACCCTAACATCCCAACTGTCGAACTAAACCCCACTCCCAAGCCTAAAGATAAGTCCCTACGTACCAACCACCCATGTGCCATATGCGGTATTTACGGGCATTACTCACATCATTGTCTCGATCTCCCGGATTACAGAGCAGCTCTCTATGAGATGAACAATCTGGATCTTGAGACGGCACCACCTACCATTGAGCAGATCTACCCCCTGGTCTCTTCTCCTTCCGGAGAGGTTAATATCATTTATATGATCTCTTCAACCACGACCCCCTCGTCAACCGATTTGACGACGCAAACTTTCCGTACTGATGAGGAAGTTCTTGAGGCCCTTACTGCCCCGGATTACCCCTGGGATGACATGCACCACCGTTCCTATTTTATCCCAGAAGAATCCTCCTCTAGCACAGCTACCCAATTCACAGTTGAGTCCAAAGACTTCCTCCCCACCAAGGTTGACTGGTTCAAGGACCCTATTCCTGCTCCTGACGCCTTTGAGGAGGGTAACATGGCCAACATCTCACCCGTCATCCATATAGATATCTCTGACCCCCCTGGCGTCAATGAATGCATTGCCTTAGGAGCCTCCTGCAGTGAACAAGAGATTGAGGAGTACAGAAAACTCTTCCGAGAATTCCGTGATGTCTTTGCCTGGTCCTATACAGAGATGCCTGGTCTTGACCCCGCCATTATAGAGAACCACATCGACACATGGCCTGATGTACCCCCCGTTCGTCAAAAATAGCGCCCCATTCATCCTTCCAAGCTCCCAACTATTAAAGCCGAGATTGAGAAGCTGCGCAAGGCAGGGTTCATTTATACTATTGCCTATACCACTTGGGTTTCAAACCCCATTCCCGTTAACAAAAAACAAGGCACCATCTCAGTATGCACTGACTTCCGCGATTTAAACCGCGCTTGTCCCAAAGACAATTTCCCCATGCCATTTATTGACCAGCTCATCGATGCGTGTGCGGGGCATGAAGTCCTCTCCTTCATGGATGGTTTTTCCGGATACAACCAAATTCAGATCCGTAAAGAAGACCAGTACAAAACTGCCTTTACTACCCCATGGGGCACCTTTGCCTACCGCGTCATGCCTTTTGGCCTCAAAAATGCTGGTGCCACCTTCCAGCGGGCCATGACCTACTGCTTCAACGACTTGGTCCATATCTTGCTAGTCTACCTTGATGACCTTACAGCTCGTTCCCGGAAACGATTCGACCACCTTAACGACCTTCGGCAAGTTTTTCTGCGTTGTCGCAAATACCAAATCCGCTTGAACCCACACAAGTGTGTCTTTTGCGTTCCGGCAGGCCGATTGTTGGGTTTTATTGTTTCCCAGAAAGGAATTACTATTGATCCCCTGAAAGTCCAAGCCATCTTGGACCTTCCCTCTCCTCACACGCTCCGGCAGCTCCAAAGTCTGCAGGGGTGATCCAATTTCCTTCAACGCTTCGTTCCGGATTACGCCACCACCGTTCACGGTTTCTTGCGCCTGCTCCGTACCCACGTACCCTTCGTCTGGGATGAGAAAGCAGAAGCTGCATTCGGAGCCCTCAAGAAATCTCTCACCCAAGCCCCGCTGATTTCCCCTCCAGATTTTTCCTAGGACTTCATCCTCTACGTCTCGGCATCCGAGCATGCCGTGTCCGGAGTCTTGGTTCAAGAAGACGCTTGTCACCAGGAGCACGTCATTTATTACGTCAGTCAGACCTTGTCTGGACCCCCTCTGCGTTACCCATATGAGGAGAGACTCGCCCTTGCTGTGGTCTTTTTCGTCCAAAAATTACGACACTACATCTTAATGAGTCATACCACCGTCGTCGCCGACTCTAACCCCATGGTCTATCTCCTCAATCGACGGCTACTGCAAGGTCGTGTGGCTAAATGGGTCATTATCCTCCAGGAATATGACCTTACCTTCAAAACACCTAAGAGCACTAAAGCCCTTGCGCTTTCCCAGCTCATTATTGATCTCCCCTCCCTTCTCCCGGCCAAACAAATCTCCGACGAGTTACCCGACAATCACCTGTTCACTATCTCGGCTGATGACCCATGGTACGGTGATATTTTGTTATACCTGCGTACGCAGAAGTTCAGACCCAAAATTACCCGTAATGGACGCCGTCGCATCCGTCACCAGGCCTCTCGGTATCTCCTCTTAGGCGATGTCCTTTACCGGCGCGGGGTTGACACAATTCTTCGTCGTTGCCTTACACACGCGGAAGCTGAACATGTCCTTAATGACTGTCATAGCGGTGCCTGCGGAGGCCATTTCTCAGGGATGGCCACTGCCCAAAAGGTCGTCCGCGCCCGATACTTCTGGCCCACACTTTTCACCGACTGCATCACTGCGGTCAAACACTGCCATAACTGCCAACTTTTTGCCCCCAAGGCTCGGACACCTCCTGCTCCGTTACACCCAGTCATCACCGTTGGTCCCTTTTGTAAGTGGGCCATAGACTTCATGGAATGTAGACCCCAGTCTTCCAACGGCCACAAATATATCATTGTCGCCGTGGATTATTTCACCAAATGGGCGGAAGCCATGCCTACCTTCAATTGTACCGCCGACACTGCTGTCCGTTTCTTTTTCAACCATGTCATCGCTCGATTCGGGGTTCCTAAGCAGTTAGTCTCTGACCACGGTTCCCACTTCGAAGATGCGGTCTGGCGTGAGTTATCCACCCTCCTCAAATATGAACACCAATTTTCCTCTGCTTACTACCCCCAAGGGAATGGCCAAGTAGAGGCCATCAACAAAATCCTCAAAACCATCCTCCAACGAACTGTTGACAAGCATAAGTCCAATTGGAACCACATGTTGTTCCCTGCCTTATGGGTTTACCGCACATCCACTAAGACCGCCACTGGTTTTACCCCATTCCATTTAGTTCACGGTGTAGAGTCTGTCCTCCCCATTGAATGTCAGATTCCTGCCTTACAGATCGCCGTCGAGCTTCTCCCTGACACCTCCCCCCTCGAGCAGCGTCTGCTGATACTTGAAAAAACTGATGAAGACCGTCGTGCCACTCTCCAGAACATTGAAGCTGCCAAAAACCGCTCCAAAGCCGGTTATGATAAACATGTTCACCCTCGAACTTTCCACGAAGGGGACCTTGTCCTCGCATATGACCAAGCCCACGACAAAACCGGTAAAGGGAAGTTTGAATCCATGTGGCAAGGCCCTTACATCGTGCAGACCTGCCTCGGCAAGGGGGCATACATCCTCGCCGACTCCGAAGGCCATCCTTTGCGCAACCCCCGTAATGGGTTGTATCTTAAGCGCTTTTATCCATAAATGAAACTGCGGCCGAATTGGTCCGCATTGTACAGTTTGCTATCTTTTTGTTTTTCACTTTTTATCATCATCTTACATTCATCATTTCTGCATGATTACAGATGGACCATCTTCCACCTTGTTACACTGGCTTCGCTGATGGCGCAAGCCGCTGGTCTCCCAAACTGGCTTCTGCAGCATGGGTCTTGTACTCCCCTTCCAACGAGATGATTCACCTTGACGGAATATGTATAGGCGCTGCTACCAATAACCAGGCGGAGTATGATGCTGTGACCGGTCTTTTGACTGCCGCCCTCCAAATGGGCATATGTCACCTTCATGTGTTCCTTGA
The DNA here is from genome assembly GCA_027924585.1 of Larix kaempferi. Classification (NCBI taxonomy): domain Eukaryota; kingdom Viridiplantae; phylum Streptophyta; class Pinopsida; order Pinales; family Pinaceae; genus Larix; species Larix kaempferi. Next base: position 5,631,068 of record BSBM01000006.1, on the reverse strand, counting down.
CTCCCAGCTACTTGTCTCCCAGCTCAACAACTGCTACCAGGTGCGTGATCCCTGCCTTTTTAGGAAATTCCTGCGCGCAAAACAACTCAGCCGACAGTTTGAATCCATCACATTCACACACGTCCCCAGAGCCCAAAATAGTGTCGCAGACCAAATGGCCAACAACATCCTAGACTGGCATATCAATCACACCAAGTAACATCATGCATCACAATCCCATAGCATCTCATAAAAATATATAAAAACCCAAAAAGATTGCATCACATCCACATTTGCATCCATGTACATACACCACATTCATCTCCACAGGGGCATCCACGTGCCTAAATCATACATACATCATAAAACTCCATAAAATACACAAGGGGCATCCACGTGCCTAACATCCTAACCTACTTGCATCCACATGCAATGTAAACATATCACAACTCATAAAGCTCATCCACGTGCGTACACATACAACAACACCATACAAAAGGCGCATCCACATGCGTACACATAAAACAACATCATACAAAAAGGTGCATCCACGTGCATATATATATATACCAAAAAATATACATGTTCAGTGCTATACATGTCCTGAGTACCCCTGTACTCAGCTATACAAAAAATGGCTATACATCCCTAAAGCCTCATCAAAATACATGTCGTAGCTACAAAACTCGGGGGGAGTCCCCTGCACTCCCTAATGGGATTCGTATCCTGCATCACTGCCTGCATCGGCTGCCTCTGAGTCCTCCCCTCGCTCCTCCTCCGGCAAGTCCTCCTCTCCTCCCGTCTCCTGTGCCCGTACCCGGTCCACTAGAACCGCCACCTGGATCGCGATGGATCTGAACTCTCGGGGTGCCATCATGCAATCCTGCACTACAGCAGGATCAATATCCCGCCACCCCTCGTCGGTCACCCCTATCAGCAACCGATCTAGTAGTGCCCGCACTGACTCCAGTGTCCCCTCCGCATCACGGCGACGGACCTCACCTCGCCCCGGCATAGCTAGGACGGCCACAATACCCCTCCTTGCCACATGTCCTGGAGGCGGCCTCAGGCCCACATCTGCAAAATCACCCATATGTCAGTCACAGTATCTCAATCTCCTATCATACAAATAAAACTCGACATACATAACATGCAAAAAAAACACATACGTACCGTCGGGACCCCATGCCTGTCCTGGTGCTCATGGCGCCTCCGGATCTCCCGTGAAGTCCATGTCCCAATACGGGAAGTCGTCCAGTGTCAATGGTATCTGGAGCCACTGCAGGTACAACTCCTGCGTAAAATACCTGCCCACGTCGCCGCCACCACGGCGGCGCATCATCTCACCCCACCGCACCATCCGCGGCTCCCTCATACCTCCTGCCCTGATCGGCACCCGTGGCCGCAGTGTGGGTACCCTCTCCATAAAGAAGGCACACAAGAAGGAACCAAAACAAAAGCCCTTGCCCTCTTCCTTCGCTGTCGTCAGCTGCCGCTGAACGCAGGTCAGGAACATCTGGCCCCACGTGTAGTACACCCCATCTAGTACGCGCTCTATCATCTGCATCTGACCCCCAGACACCTTCTCAGGTGACTGGGACCCCAATACCCGGACCACACATGCTGCCATGGCCTGCACTGCTGGCTCCTGTAGTTCCCTCACTAGGAGTGCATTCCTATGCACCCTCGCCTCAGGACCATAGTATCTCTCCAACATGCCCTCCATGTCGACGTCCGCGGCAACCCGCGGCTGTGTGTCTGCTACCCTGCCTAGACAGGGCAACCCCGTCAGAAAGTATACATCGGTCAGGGTGAGGTCCACCCTCTCACCCTATACCCGGAAAGCCTGTATATCCGGCTCCCAGAAGCTGATCAGCCGGTTCAGCAGCAATGCTGCTGACTGTATCATGGGTATCTGTGCGAACTTCAGAAGTCCGCACATTCCCAGCACAGATCGCACATGGCGCTCCCCTCGGATCACAGCCATGATCTCATCAGGGATCTCCCGCTCTCTCCAGAGCACCTGCGGCATCCTGTCAATCACACAAAATAAACTCATTAGACTCATGTCAACTAAATAAGTACTTTTCCCTCTCCTGGAAGACCCTAATAGCTCGGCCCCAAACCGTGGATTTTGGGCTTCCTGCCGCGGTTTTCGACCGCGGCTGTCAGGCCTATGGTCGCGGTTCTTAACCGCGCCTGTCAGCCCCAAACCCGCGGTTTGGAACCGCGTGTTCCTCTTAGAACTCGCGGTGCTCGACCGCGTATCCATCACGGGATCACGCGGTCTCCAACCGCATGGTTCACCGAGAAACATGCGGTCTCCAACCGCGTGCTTCACCCTGAAACTCGCAGTCGCCAACCGCGGTTTCGACCCCCTAACCCGCGGTCCACCCCACGTGGACCGTACAAATAAGCCCTGGGACCCACTACCCAACCCCCGACCCTAAAAAACATGCAGGTATGAGTTTGACGGAATACCTGTATCTCCCGGATCTGAAGTCGGCCGGTTGGATCGTCCAGAAATGCCACCTAAGCTCTGGTCCACTCTGATCACAAGTCAAAGTCAAAACGTACAACTGACACATGTCATGTTGGACGCACCACTATTTATAGTCAGTTGACTTTTTCTTGTTTTGGCCATTCTGACCCCATACGGAGTCCGTTTTACGAACCGTCTCCACCACTGGAATTAGCACGACGAGACCGTCATGATGGTCACCTCGTTGCATCATTTTTACCCCATCATTTTTCGCCCATTTTTTCAGACACCACTAGTCGCCTCGGTTTGCATGCCACATCGGCCGTTCTCCGTTTTTCACATGTTTTATATCATTGGATTCATTTTTCCGAGCTGGTGATGATGCTTGAGATCATTTCTCGCTCTCACCCCCGATTTTTTGGGTATTTTTCCAAAACGCCCTCGTCGCCTCGGTGTGCGTGCCACATCGGTCGTTACCCATTTTTGACATCCTTTATATCGTCGGATTCATTTTTCCGAGCTCATGATGATGCTTGAGATCATTTCTTGCTCTCACTTGGTACAATTTCAACATTGTGTCCCGACACCTTGCTGCCTCGGTTTGCGCGCCACATCGACCGCTATCGGATTGTTCCACATTTTTACATGAGCCATTCACTCCTGTCATACTGCAAATGTTTCGTTATTTTGCCACCATTTCATCTACCCCGCAAGGAGGCCCACCAGTGTTCCCCCCCTACCCTCGTTCTTGGTCATCATTATTGATCCTTGATTGAACACTTCCTCCTTGCCTGGCCATTCCTTTTGTTCGGTATAATTTTATCCCTTTTTCGGGCCGGACAAGTCCTTTACGAAAAAGGCACTTAGGGAGTTTCCGTTAAGCTCTTTTCTGACTCCTAAAAGAATGAAAAGATCGTCGAGCAATCTTGCTTCCTTTCATGCTCATTAAAGTACCTGAAAGGGCATCTATCTGGTATAAGTTTAATCCTTTTCCGGACCTGGTAGACTAATTACGAAAAAGGAATACTCTAGTCACACCGGCTAGAAGAGTTCTTCATTGCATCCTTTTATGCTTCTTTGGGCCTTGGAGACTAAATCTACGAAAAAGAAACCCCCTGGAGTCTTCTTACTTGCTTTCAGACTCTCTAAAATTGAAAGCAACCACGAGCATGAACTGTCCTGGGCTCGTAAAATCCACACGACAGTACCATTCCATTACTTCAGAGTCTTCTTATCGCTTTCAGACTCCTTAAAATTGAAAGCAACCACGAGCATGAACTGTCCTGGGCTCATAAAATCCACACGACAGTACCATTTTCCACACACTTCTTCTAGTTCCGTAACCCATGAAGAAGTTTTCCCCCGTGCCTCCTGGCACTTTGATCGATCATCTCGGCAGCACCCCCAATCAGGTCGCCTTTGTTCAGAGTATTCTGCAGTCTCCTGCCATTTTACCACAGCTTGCGTCTCCCTCAGACCAGTCACCTTCCCAGATCCAGTATAGCTATGATCCCTTTCCCCTTAGTTAGTTTCATATGCTGCCAGATCATTCCCATTATCATACTCTGAACAAAGGAAGTTTGAGTCCACCCACTCTACTTGCCCAGTTGTCCCCCCACAGTTTATTAGTCCTTCCATCAGTACTATCATATTTCGGTCCTGTACCTCGCGCTCCTGTCAAGGAAACATCATTTCCTTGATAGTTGCAGGTCTCCCTCTGTCGACGACAGCTCCTCTATTCCAGAGGATAGGCCCAGAGGTCCCTACGCCTTGGACTTATCACCATCTGTGGTAAGTGCCTACGGATCATTCTGAGAGGAGTCATCATTGCCTCTCCGAGTGGTTGTTCCTCACATGCTCGACTTCAGCACCTTGATCGCATCGTTGAGGATCGCATAGGATTATATCCCATCAGTTTTTAGTCGAAGACCCCGGATTTCCCCCGACTCTAGCACATTGGTGAGTCACTTCAGAACGCCCAGTTGTATGTTCCCGTGGATGTACGGGCTGCGTTGGCGATTGTATTCGGAAGCCATCCAGTTATATGCTTTCTTAAGTGCCCATTTCAGTTCCAGCTCATGTGTACCATTGAGAGCATGACCCCTGTCACTCTGCTCCAGCAGCTCATCCGTTGCTTTGGTACCACATTCAGCAGCACTGTTGATATTCTAGTGCACCCGTTCTTCAGTTTGCACATGATCCGCTCAGCAGTATGTCCCAGTGTTGTGTCCCCTCTGGACACCTATGATGTACACAGTGGTTATCTATGTATCTTACAGGTCCCCCTTTTTTGGGCCTTACAGTTCTGTTTATGTATCTTGATACGAGCATGGGTATGCCCGCCTCGTCCATATATTGAGATTATTCCTCAGTCAGTATTTGAGGTCATGTATATTTCAGGTCCCCATTTTTTGGACCCCATTGTTATTATGCTATATCCTGATACGAGCATGGGAATGCCCGCCTCGTCCATATGATCAGATGATTCCTCATCCATTGTTGAGGTTATGTACTTTTAGTTCTTGCAGTTGTTCGGGATCGTTGTTCCGGGCCTCAGTTTGTTTCTTCTCTTCTCTCCACACCCAGGAAAACCATTCATGACTTATGATGTCCATCGGCCATACGATGAGCTCCTACCCTCGCACATCAAGGGGCAATCTGTTAACACCCAAAAAGTGTTCACTACCTCAGCTACTACATTATATGGCTCATTTGTCCATTTTCCTACCATATTTCCCTTAAAAACCCAAAAAATCCCACTAAAAAGCCTCCAAAAGGCCTAAAATGCCTCCAAAAGGCCACAAAACCCTTAAAATAACCTCAAAAAGGTTAAAAAAACCCATTTTTCCTCCAAAAATATCCAAAATTCCTCTAAAAATAGCAAAAACCCCCTAAAAAGGGAAGAAAAATATAAAATAATGAGGAAAAGGAGGAAAAAACCCTATACAGCTGCCCAAAACCATGTGTTTCCCGAAACCATGGGTCAGCACTCCACCACCAAAAAACTATAAATAGGTGATGGAGATCCCTTATTCCACATCCACAATCATAAGCACCCTTACTCTGCCAAAATCTCTCTTGAAACCCTAGTTCACCATTGAACTACTTTCACCTTGAGAGCCACTTTTGGCCCATTCCCACCATTGGAGAAAGAGAAGGAGCACATTGGAGCTTGGAGCAACCCTCTTGGACATTGCAAGGAGCTCCATCAACCTTCACATTGAAGGTAACATTAATACAAAAAAACCATTCTTTATATCTTTTGTTTATGTTTCTTGCACAATGTTTAAAGTAGTTTATATCTTTGTTTTAGCTTAATAATTTACACTTACTGAACTGCTACTAAGGAGTCCATTCTCCTTAGTAGGTGCTCATTTGCACATGCTAGGGGTAAAACCCTAGCTACAATTACCTAAGAGACGATTAATTCCACATTTTTCTAAACCAGGTGAGCGAATTCCAACACTGGAGGATGAGAATTTGGTTCCTACGGCTCTTGTAAAATTTAAACAAACTGAAACAGGTTCCGTCATTTTTACTAGTCTCTCCAATAATCTCCTTGAAGTTAGTGGGTCACTTACATCAACAACATTTCCAAGTGGAGGCGCATTTGTACCTGGTTTGTTAGGGGGATAGATTGTTGTTGTATTATTTTTTTGGAGTGGCAAGGTTGTTATTTACTTATTAAGTTACTCAACATGTTACTCATTCCTTTAATATTATCCTTGATCCATTTATATGCAATATTTACTCTGTCATGCAATAGTAGTAACTGTTAGGATATTCCTATACTCCATCCTAGTCCCACCAGTATTTTGATCCTTTACATTTTCAGTCATGCATGCACCTTTTAGGGTTTGCATGCATTCTAGGGTTTGCATGCATCCCAGTCATCAGTCCAGCACCTAGCCCTCAGTTAGCTAGCCCCCAGGAGCTTCTCACTATTCAGTTTTAGCCCTCTAGTTGCTTAATGCACCCTTCTTCCTTGATTTTAGGGAGCAACTCGCCCTCCTTCACCTACCAGTCCAGTTGTCACTCAGTTACACTCAGTTACACTCAGTTACAGTCAGTTACACTCAGTTACATTCAGTTACACTCAATTACACTCAGTTACATTGAGTTACACTCAGTTACATTGAGTTACACTCAGTTACACCTACCAGAGTTAGTTTGACTGATGGTTGACAGTTACTTGAGCACTGATGACTCCACTAATGATGATGAAGACTTCCAGTTGTGCTCCGATGATCATGAGGACACCTAGTTGTGCTCCGATGACGCTCCAGTGATCCTTTGATCACTCCATGAAGGCTAATTCGAATTGCCACTTTAGGCATTCGAATTCCTCATGCATTGTATTATTTATATGTCCATTTGTGATTAATAATATAGTATGACCGAAGTATTATTGCTTCTATTTGAGTTCTACTGTACCATATTATTCTGTTGCTCATTATACTGCATGTATCACTCTTCTTCTATTTTCTTGCTTAATCATAATTATTCTGTTGTGAGATACATCATCTCTTAGATCTGCTGTGAGGATTTTCACATGGTATCAGAGCATGTTGAGAGTATTGTTTATCTCCATTCTTGAGAGTTTTTTGCAGGTTATTACCAAGATTTCGAGTTCAGCAGTTGCAGCAGTTTCTGCATTTTTGCAGCAGTAGCAGTTGCAGTTATTCTATATTGTTTTTGTAGGTCTTCTACAACTTCAATGAATTTAGAAGAAATTACTCCTCTTTCTCCATTCAACTATGATGAATGGAAACCAAGAATGATAGCATATTTGAAGAGCCATGATCTCTTTGATTGCTATTTTGAAAGAGAGTTCGAATCCTCTACAAAGAAGATTAAATGGTTGAATAAAGGTGACATGCACATTGGAAGAATGAAGCTTACTATGATTGATTACATATTGTACCCGACCATCTTTGATATTGAAACTCCAAAAGAGTTATGGGCTCATCTGGATGAAAGATTCGGCAAAAAGAATGATGGTTTTGGTCCAAATCCCTTCAAAAGCAAGCAAGGTGAGGCATTCGCTCCACCTGATGGTCTCTCAGATCATGATGCATTCGCTCCACTTGATGGTCTCTCAGATCATGTTGCATTAGCTCCCCTTAATGATCTCTCAGATCATGAACCAGTATCATCTCATATTGAAGTTGTTGAAAAAGAACTTGCAGATTCTCCGCTCATGCTCAAACTTTCTTCTCTTTCTGTGCCAGCTCACACTCTAGATATTGCAGAAGGTCCTAAATCCTCTCTTGCACCAGAGTTTTTTGGTTTGCATCATGATCACATGATTATTTCGGAGGTAACATCAGCTATTGGAGGTAATGCATTCGCTCCTCTTCAGCAAACATCTCTTATTTACTACTATATGATCATTAGCACATGCTTTCAGAAGGTTATTGAAGAATATGGCCATTGCCACCCACTTGAGATAATTTCTCATGCATCATATGATAGTTTTGATCTCACCCCTGCTGGTTCAAAAGAGATCTCAAGAAACTGTTTTGAAAGTCCTAAATTTGATTTTGATTTCAAGCAAACATGTAATAGTTATTTTTGGCATAATCTCACCCATGGTGGTTCGAAGGAGAAGACAAAAGACTATATGCACTTTCACAGATTTGATCCTACCTTAGCTGATTCGAATCACAGGTTCAAGGATCATTCTCATATTGTTGGATTTGTTCTCATCACATTCGATCTGAAGAGCAAGTACAAGCACATGCTTTTTGAGCATGATCCACTTCTTCCCAAGAAGAAGATACCTCCAGACATATGGCCAAGCATCACACATGCTTGAGTTTGGAGCCTTTATTTTTTATGTGTGCCTTACAGTCTATTTTTTGAGGAGGGGGTATGTTTCCCATGAAATTTTCCCACTTCCTTGGTTTATTGATTGTTATTATTCATTGTATTGGGTGACCTTTGGTCTTAGTTACCAGTGCCCAGGATGGATTAAGGGGGGGTGTTAGGATATTCCTATACTCCATCCTAGTCCCACCAGTATTTTGATCCTTTACATTTTCAGTCATGCATGCACCTTTTAGGGTTTGCATGCATTCTAGGGTTTGCATGCATCCCAGTCATCAGTCCAGCACCTAGCCCTCAGTTAGCCAGCCCCCAGGAGCTTCTCACTATTCAGCTTTAGCCCTCCAGTTGCTTAATGCGCCCTTCTTCCTTGATTTTAGGGAGCAACTTGCCCTCCTTCACCTACCAGTCCAGTTGTCACTCAGTTACACTCAGTTACACTCAGTTACACTTAGTTACACTCAGTTACAGTCAGTTACAGTTAGTTACACTCAGTTACATTCAGTTACACTCAGTTACACTCAGTTACATTGAGTTACACTCAGTTACATTGAGTTACACTCAGTTACACCTACCAGAGTTAGTTTGACTGATGGTTGATAGTTACTTGAGCATTGATGACTCCACTGATGATGATGAAGACTTCCAGTTGCGCTCCGATGATCATGAGGACACCTAGTTGTGCTCCGATGACACTCCAGTGATCCTTTGATCACTCCATGAAGGCTAATTCGAATTGCCACCTTAGGCATTCGAATTCCTCATGCATTGTATTATTTATATGTCCATTTGTGATTAATAATATAGTATGACCGAAGTATTATTGCTTCTATCTGAGTTATACTGTACCATATTATTCTGTTGCTCATTATACTGCATGTATCACTCTTCTTCTATTTTCTTGCTTAATCATAATTATTCTCTTGTGAGATACATCATCTCTTAGATCTGCTGTGAGGATTTTCACAGTAACTATATCATGTTGGGATCTATGCATTTAAGGGTTTGATATTTAGGTATGGTGACCATTATCACTCATCTTCTTGTATGAATTATGGGGTAGGCTTCAATTTTCTAACTTGATAAGGGTGTAACTTATGAAACTTGCACAAAACCATTGGTAGATCTGCACATTCACTTGAAAAAGTTCAATTGTCTTATTCAAAATTGAAAGAAAACATTATAAAAACTTGTCGTGAGAAAGATTATAAATCATAAGCTCCCCATTCCAATGCAGTTGGTCTTAATTGATTTAGATTCTTCAATCAAAAAATTAAACTTTTGTTTTTTTGTTTAACCAGCAAAAAAAATCATAACTTTATTTCAAAAAATAGCAAAATTACATAACTCAGATGCTTAGAAAAATTCAGAATCTTTCTCGTCTCAGGACAAAATATATGACAAGAAATTGTCTAGATAAACTGTCTGTGAAAATACTCACAGCAGATCTAAGAGATGATGTATCTCACAAGAGAATAATTATGATTAAGCAAGAAAATAGAAGAGGAGTGATACATGCAGTATAATGAGCAACAGAATAATATGGTACAGTAGAACTCAGATAGAAGCAATAATACTTCGGTCATACTAACTTATTAATCACAAATGGACATATAAATAATACAATGCATGAGGAATTCGAATGCCTAAGGTGGCAATTCGAATTAGCCTTCATGGAGTGATCAAAGGATCACTGGAGTGTCATCGGAGCACAACTAGGTGTCCTCATGATCATCAGAGCGCAACTGGAAGTCTTCATCATCATCAGTAGAGTCATCAATGCTCAAGTAACTGTCAACCATCAGTCAAACTAACTTGGGTAGGTGTAACTGAGTGTAACTCAATGTAACTAAGTGTAACTGAGTGTAACTGAATGTAACTAAGTGTAACTGACTGTAACTGAGTGTAACTGAGTGTAACTGACTGTAACTAAGTGTAACTGACTGTAACTGACTGTAACTGAGTGTAACTGAGTGTAACTGAGTGTAACTGACTGTAACTGAGTGTAACTGAGTGTGACTGAGTGACAACTGGATTGGTAGGTGAAGAAGGGCGAGTTGCTCCCTAAAATCAAGGAAGAAGGGCGCATTAAGCAACTAGAGGGCTAAAACTGAATAGTGAGAAGCTCCTGGGGGCTGGCTAACTGAGGGCTAGGTGTTGGACTGATGACTGGGATGCATGCAGAATGCATGCAAACCCTAGAATGCATGCAAACCCTAAAAGGTGCATGCATGACTGAAAATGTAAATGATCAAAATACTGGTGGGACTAGGATGGAGTATAGGAATATCCTAACACCCCCCCTTAATCCATCCTGGGCCCTGGTAACTAAGACCAAAGGTCACCCAATACAATGAATAATAACAATCAATAAACCAAGGAAGTGAGAAAATTTCATGGGAAACATACCCCCTCCTCAAAAAATAGACTGTAAGGCACACATAAAAATAAATGCTCCAAACTCAAGCATGTGTGATGCTTGGTCATATGTCTGGAGGTATCTTCTTCTTGGGAAGAAGTGGATCATGCTCAAAAAGCATGTGCTTGTACTTGCCCTTCAGATCGAATGTGATGAGAACAAATCCAATAGTATGAGAATGATCCTTGAACCTGTGATTTGAATCAGCTGAGGTAGGATCAAATCTGTGAAAGTGCATATAGTCTTTTGTCTTCTCCTTTGAACCACCATGGGTGAGATTATGCCAAAAATAACTATTACATGTTTGCTTGAAATCAAAATCAGATTTAAGACTTTCAAAACAGTTTCTTGAGATCTCCTTTGAACCAGCAAGGGTGAGATCAAAACTATCATATGCATGAGAAATTATCTTAAGCGGGTGGCAATGGCCATATTCTTCAATAACCTTCTGAAAGCATGTGCTAATGATCATATAGTAGTAAATAAGAGATGTTTGCTGAAGAGGAGTGAATGCATTACCTCCAATAGCTGATGTTACCTCCGAAATAATCATGTGATCATGATGCAAACCAACAAACTCTGGTGCAAGAGAGGATTTAGGACCTTCTGCAATATCTAGAGTGTGAGCTGGCACAGAAAGAGAAGAAAGTTTGAGCATGAGCGGAGAATCTGCAAGTTCTTTGTCAACAAGTTCAATATGAGATGATACTGGTTCATGATCTGAGAGATCATCAAGGGGAGTGAATGCAACATGATCTGAGAGACCATCAGGAGGAGCGAATGCATCATGATCTGAGAGACCATCAAGTGGAGCGAATGCATCAACTTGCTTGCTTTTGAAGGGATTTGGACCAAATCCATCATTCTTTTTGCCGAATCTTTCATCTAGATGAGCCCATAACTCTTTTGGAGTTTCAATATCAAAGATGGTCGGGTACAATATGTAATCAGTCATAGTAAGCTTCATTCTTCCAATGTGCATGTCACCTTTATTCAACCATTTAATCTTCTTTGTAGAGGATTCGAACTCTCTTTCAAAATAGCAATCAAAGAGATCATGGCTCTTCAAATATGCTATCATTCTTGGTTTCCATTCATCATAGTTGAATGGAGAAAGAGGAGTAATTTCTTATAAATTCATTGAAGTTGTAGAAGACCTGCAAAAACAATATAGAATAACTGCAACTGCTACTGCTACAAAAATGCAGAAACTGTTGCAACTGCTGAACTTGAAATCTTGGTAATAACCTGCAAAAAACTCTCAAGAATGGAGATAAACAATACTCTCAACATGCTCTGATACCATGTGAAAATCCTCACAGCAGATCTAAGAGATGATGTATCTCACAAGAGAATAATTATGATTAAGCAAGAAAATAGAAGAAGAGTGATACATGCAGTATAATGAGCAACAGAATAATATGGTACAGTAGAACTCAGATAGAAGCAATAATACTTCGGTCATACTAAATTATTAATCACAAATGGACATATAAATAATACAATGCATGAGGAATTCGAATGCCTAAGGTGGCAATTCGAATTAGCCTTCATGGAGTGATCAAAGGATCACTGGAGTGTCATTGGAGCACAACTAGTTGTCCTCATGATCATCGGAGCGCAACTGGAAGTCTTCATCATCATCAGTAGAGTCGTCAATGCTCAAGTAACTGTCAACCATCAGTCAAACTAACTCTGGTAGGTGTAACTGAGTGTAACTCAATGTAACTGAGTGTAACTGAGTGTAACTGAATGTAACTGAGTGTAACTGAGTGTAACTGAGTGTAACTGACTGTAACTGACTGTAACTAAGTGTAACTGACTGTAACTGACTGTAACTGAGTGTAACTAAGTGTAACTGAGTGTAACTGAGTGTAACTGACTGTAACTGAGTGTAACTGAGTGTGACTGAGTGACAACTGGACTGGTAGGTGAAGAAGGGCGAGTTGCTCCCTAAAATCAAGGAAGAAGGGCGCATTAAGCAACTGGAGGGATAAAACTGAATAGTGAGAAGCTCCTGGGGGCTGGATAACTGAGGGCTAGGTGCTGGACTGATGACTGGGATGCATGCAGAATGCATGCAAACCCTAGAATGCATGCAAACCCTAAAAGGTGCATGCATGACTGAAAATGTAAATGATCAAAATACTGGTGGGACTAGGATGGAGTATAGGAATATCCTAACACCCCCCCTTAATCCATCCTGGGCCCTGGTAACTAAGACCAAAGGTCACCCAATACAATGAATAATAACAATCAATAAACCAAGGAAGTGAGAAAATTTCATGGGAAACATACCCCCTCCTCAAAAAATAGACTGTAAGGCACACATAAAAATAAATGCTCCAAACTAAAGCAGGTGTGATGCTTGGTCATATGTCTGGAGGTATCTTCTTCTTGGGAAGAAGTGGATCATGCTCAAAAATCATGTGCTTGTACTTGCTCTTCAGATTGAATGTGATGAGAACAAATCCAATAGTATGAGAATGATCCTTGAACCTGTGATTCGAATCAGCTGAGGTAGGATCAAATCTGTGAAAGTGCATATAGTCGTTTGTCTTCTCCTTTGAACCACCATGGGTGAGATTATGCCAAAAATAACTATTACATGTTTGCTTGAAATCAAAATCAGATTTAAGACTTTCAAAACAGTTTCTTGAGATCTCCTTTGAACCAGCAAGGGTGAGATCAAAACTATCATATGCATGAGAAATTATCTCAAGCGGGTGGCAATGGCCATATTCTTCAATAACCTTCTGAAAGCATGTGCTAATGATCATATATTAGTAAATAAGAGATGTTTGCTGAAGAGGAGCGAATGCATTACCTCCAATAGCTGATGTTACCTCCGAAATAATCATGTGATCATGATGCAAACCAACAAACTCTGGTGCAAGAGAGGATTTAGGACCTTCTGCAATATCTAGAGTGTGAGCTGGCACAGAAAGAGAAGAAAGTTTGAGCATGAGCGGAGAATCTGCAAGTTCTTTGTCAACAAGTTCAATATGAGATGATACTGGTTCATGATCTGAGAGATCATCAAGGGGAGTGAATGCAACATGATCTGAGAGACCATTAGGAGGAGCGAATGCATCATGATCTGAGAGACCATCAAGTGGAGCGAATGCATCAACTTGCTTGCTTTTGAAGGGATTTGGACCAAATCCATCATTCTTTTTGCCGAATCTTTCATCTAGATGAGCCCATAACTCTTTTGGAGTTTCAATATCAAAGATGGTCGGGTAAAATATGTAATCAGTCATAGTAAGCTTCATTCTTCCAATGTGCATGTCACCTTTATTCAACCATTTAATCTTCTTTGTAGAGGATTCGAACTCTCTTTCAAAATAGCAATCAAAGAGATCATGGCTCTTCAAATATGCTATCATTCTTGGTTTCCATTCATCATAGTTGAATGGAGAAAGAGGAGTAATTTCTTCTAAATTCATTGAAGTTGTAGAAGACCTGCAAAAACAATATAGAATAACTGCAACTGCTACTGCTGCAAAAATGCAGAAACTGTTGCAACTGCTGAACTTGAAATCTTGGTAATAACCTGCAAAAAACTCTCAAGAATGGAGATAAACAATACTCTCAACATGCTCTAATACCATGTGAAAATCCTCACAGCAGATCTAAGAGATGATGTATCTCACAAGAGAATAATTATTATTAGGCAAGAAAATAGAAGAAGAGTGATACATGCAGTATACTGAGCAACAAAATAATATGGTACAGTAGAACTCAGATAGAAGCAATAATACTTCAGTCATACTAAATTATTAATCACAAATGGACATATAAATAATACAATGCATGAGGAATTCGAATTCCTAAGGTGGCAATTCGAATTAGCCTTCATGGAGTGATCAAAGGATCACTGGAGTGTCATCGGAGCACAACTAGGTGTCCTCATGATCATCGGAGCGCAACTGGAAGTCTTCATCATCATCAGTAAAGTCATCAATGCTCAAGTAACTGTCAACCATCAGTCAAACTAACTCTGGTAGGTGTAACTGAGTGTAACTCAATGTAACTGAGTGTAACTGAGTGTAACTGAATGTAACTGAGTGTAACTGACTGTAACTGAGTGTAACTGAGTGTAACTGAGTGTAACTGACTGTAACTAAGTGTAACTGACTGTAACTGAGTGTAACTGAGTGTAACTGACTGTAACTGAGTGTAACTGAGTGTGACTGAGTGACAACTGGACTGGTAGGTGAAGAAGGGCGAGTTGCTCCCTAAAATCAAGGAAGAAGGGCGCATTAAGCAACTGGAGGGCTAAAACTGAATAGTGAGAAGCTCCTGGGGGCTGGCTAACTGAGGTCTAGGTGCTGGACTGATGACTGGGATGCATGCAGAATGCATGCAAACCCTAGAATGCATGCAAACCCTAAAAGGTGCATGCATGACTGAAAATGTAAATGATCAAAATACTGGTGGGACTAGGATGGAGTATAGGAATATCCTAACACTGTCATCAAACAATTCTAACATTTTTTCTGAGTTGTACAATCTCAAAAATTATAAAAGTAGTTATCATCTTTGTTCTTAGACCTCTTAGACAATAGTACTCATATATCATAGATAAAATCATCATAAAAGAATTCTTTAAAGCACTAAAAAAGGAACCATCTTCAAAAAATTATTTTAAAAGGGGGGAGGATGAAATTCATGGCAACGGTTGTTTTAATCTCCCGGAATGATCCAATCCCCTAAGCCTAGAAGAAGTCCTAATTTTTATAAGTTGCCTACAAACATGTTCATCTCTCTATAAATGTGATTGTAAGAAATAAAATTAAACCCTTCCTAACTACCCCGACTTTCCTAAAAGAGTGGCTGGTGGATGAAATTTCTTAAAGTATATTCCTTGTTGAACCATTTTATGACAAGCAGTGAGTTCCCGAATATTTGAATGTGGGATTTCCTATATTCTGCAACAAAAAAGAGAATCAACTTCAATGCCATCATCTTATAGACATTATTTATCCCAACTTCAATGCCATTATCTCAGAGAAATTATTTTTCCACTAGCCTATGCCCACTTTGAAGTAGAGGCAATGAGAATTTGACAATTAGAGGATTCCTCTTGACACCACCTTTGGATGGTTTCTTTGTGAAGCACCATTAAAGTATATGCCCAAGCCCCCGTAGATCAGCTGGTTTTAACTATTGTATCCTGATTACAAGTCAAAATAATAGGATCCCTTCGAATTGGAAATTTTGTTGTGTAGGTTTTGATTATGAAAACGACACTTTGATCAAATATATTTACAAAACATTTTCTATAAAAGTGTACCAAGGTTTAGTGGCTCTAATATAACTTGTAATACTCCAAATACAAAAATAAAAATAAAAAGAGAACCATAAAATACATATATTCTTCAGTAATTCCAAATATGTATATATTAATGCCAGGGGGGGCATCTCCAAAAAAAATATCATGACCAAAGGAAAACATAGTGGGGATATTTTGATCAAATATATCTACACAAAGTTATACTTGTGGAAGTGCACCAAGGTTTAGTGGCTCTATTGCATCTTGTAGTGCTCCAAATACAAGAAAAAAACAAAACAACATCAAACAAAATGTGGAAAATCAATGATGTAACATACACATATGTTAAGGTGGGAGGAAACAATATCCAAACACATATAATGACCAAAGGAAAACATATTGAATAGGTTACAACAAGGATATATCAAAGGAAAAATGTTCCTATCACATACGATTTGGGGAAAAAATTCTACCATAAGATTGTAGTAGGTATCGTGTATTGAATTCTAATTGATGTGTACTGTATATTATTAGTGAGTTATTAATTACTCCATATTGGCAGTTATGGTTAAGTCATCTAATACTAGCATCAACAAAATAAGGTTTCCATCTCAATTGTAAATTTAGTATTGCTTAAACACTTTATTAGGTTGATTTTATAATGTTATTTTGTCTTGGGTTTGTTAATCATGTGAAGGTGTTATCTAATATCTTTAATGGTATGAGGATTGGTGGTGTCATTTCCCGGAGATATTTGTGACTTTGTAATATGTACATTAGGTTAAGAGTGTATTGTTTTTTTATGCTTTATAGTTTACCTATTGCTTGGACATTGTGTAACTCTTGTTCTTTCAAACGAGTGCTTTTTAGGGTGAATTGTCTCATAGTCTCTTTCATCTATTTTTGGCACTTGGAGTCACATTAAAGTTGTTTTTATATAAATATGTGCAATAGGTGAGTTGATATGTGTGGGCATGTGTGTTTATTTGATCCTGTCACATGTGGAGAAACATGTTTGGCAAAATTTATCATCAAACCACCCATCTTTAGCACATGTGAGGTGCTCTAGTTGGATAAGATTCTCTTGGAGGGTGAACTCTCTTAAGTTAGGGTTTGATCTTGTTATGTGTAGCACTCCTTTCTAGAGGCTTCTTTTGCAACTTCATGTATTCTCTTATTCTATAAAAAAGAAGGGGGGATGCATTATTTCACATAGTGATAGTATGTGAGATGTTGTAGAGATTTGCTTTATGAGCTTCTCAAACATTGGTTGGTTTCAATGTGGTGAAACTATCTAGAATTAAATTTCATTTAAGTTTTGAAACATCCCAATGTTTTGAGTGGACATTCCATCCATCATTGGGAGATCCAATTGAATCTGTACAAGATAGAAAAGAGTGATCCCATTAATAGAATATATAGGTTGTGAAAGAGTTAGTCATTAGAAAAAATAATAATATGAACATACCTTTTGATTATTTGTACATAGGTGGATTTCCTGGAGGAGTTGCTCCATTGGGATTAAGGGTCGAATGATAATACACATAATCTTGCAAGAAATGGGTGAATTGTCACTGCTTTAAAAAAAGGGAATACAAAGCTAACTTTACTCGCTGCATGAGTACAATGTATGTTGAACTAGTTTTAGGAAAATACATTCAAAACCTTGCTATTCAGTTACCTCGGGCTCAAGATCTTTCACTCTTTGCTCATCTTCCATCACTTGACCTTCATTGTGGTGGACCTAGATGGTTGAATATTAAAAAAGAATCAATTTTTGTATTAATGAAGGAAAAGGGATTTAAATATTTCCAATGAATTATTTAACACACTTAACCACCTAAACATTACCGGTTCTTCAACTTTTTCATGCATTTTTTCCTTGTATTCCTAAAAAATAAATTGCACTTCAAATTCAATGGTGTGTGGTAATCAAATGACAACATTGCAAATGAGACTTGAAAATGAATGATTCTTAATAAATAAGAAGGAAAACATCAAGTTAGACACATAAAGAATTTTGTATGCACAACATTAAAAATGACATTTTTCACAGATCACCAATACAAATATTTAAATTGGAATAGAAAGAAAGATTGTACTAATATGTGCAATTGCACTGCCTTTCTCCTTTTAAGAACAAGGTTAAAATGACAAAGATACAATTTTGGAAAATGACTGAAATATTATATAGAATTTGTCAATAAACCGAGACCTCTTAACCTCTGATTCATCTTTTAGTGATCCCAAACATATTTTTAATATCGTTAGTTTCCAAAGTTTGCTAAGGTCAATGGGGATTAGCTTAGGTGGTGAGTTGACTAATCATTTGGAGTGGCAAGTGTAGGGGTTGGGGGGAAGATGTTTTTCTTAACTGCGATGGAAAATTAGGAGAAAATTTTGAATGGGGGTTGGGTATAGCCACTAATAATCAAGTCAATGCACTTTCTCTCTTTCAAGGCACTTTCTCTATTTTGTCATTTGGCCATAGTAGTGATTTCTTTGTTTGAACCCATTTAGGCTAGATTTCAGGTGCAAGTTCAATGTCTTATTGAATGATAGCATTTCTCATAATATATGGAGAATCAAATTTAGAGTTACTTAGCTGTAAATAAAACTAAATTTCTTTCGTTTCTCTTTTACTTCAATACACAACATTCATTGAATGCATGTTGTCCTCTCCTTATTTTACTTTATGTTTTTCCCCTTTCGACGTTCCTTTTCATCTCTTGGGACAATTGCTAATATTAACATCCATGTAAGTATTATGTTCAAATAAATTTACAATTATATATATATATATATATATATATATTATGAACATCCTTGTGCCCTTATAAGTGGATGTCAAGGATACGGTGGTCCCTTGTTGGGGATAGATGGATTTCATTCCATCCACCCAGGTTCAATTCCGTTGAGACATCTTTTGGATTGGATGACCGGTTGACGGTTTGCTCAACCTACCATCCACGATATGTGAGGAAGTTTGTTGAGATTTATCGTGCGTGTTAGCTTTCCTTGACGTGGGAAAAAAGTGAATTATGATTTACGCCCAAGGAAATCCACATGTTATTTTGATGGTTAATTTTGATTAGGGTTTTTATTTTTTATTAAATATAATTTATAATTAGTATTATAGATTTAACTTAAATTCAATTTATGAGTTGATATAATTTTTTTTTTTTTAGTAGTTTATGACTCAACATAAATTTTGTATTGTTTTAGATTATGTTAATGTTTTGGACGGGATCAATCCTATCATTGGTATGGGGAAAATTATGTCTTATCCCCTTATCCGTTGTATTATTGTGTTGAACTTGGTTTTTTCACTATGGATCACTTCAAGAGACCTTCTGGGATGCCTCCGTCGGATTTTTACTGGCTGACTACTTCAGATCTTGGGCTAGGAAGTTGCTGGGCAGAGGAATGGAACATATATATCTTCCATTTGAATTTTGCTGGTATTAGATTGAATTTTGGCGATGATGAACTTCTTTGGTACTTCAATTCTGCTACAGGACATATACTGCTAAGGTTTTTTATCTTGTTATTGGTCAAGAATACACTTATAGTGCTCCCAATTGGTGGTTCGAAAAATTATGGAAACAGTTGATCCCTTTAAAAACCAAGTGTTTCTTATGACTTATTTTTTAAAATTGTTTGAAGACTTGGGATAATCTATTACACAAGGGATAGATTGGTCCTAATAATTGTACCTTATGTAAGGAAGACAGTGAGACGATAGAGCACTTATTTCTTAAATGTAATTTTTCAAGAGAGGTTTGGAGGATTGCTTGTAACTATCTTAACATTTCTCATTCTTGGGCATTCCATCCCTTTGATCAAAAAATTTATGAATGGTACAAGAATTGCACTAAGCATAAAACTTTACCATCTTTTATTACATGGGGAATTTGGAGGGAAAGAAATTATATGCTATTCGAAGGGAGGCCCATCGAACCCTTTGATTGTAGCTTTTGGAGCATTGGTCTTTATAAAGACTACTACAAAGTTGATACCATCAAAGTCAGTTATAGACATGTTAGGGAGCCTCACCACACTGTTGGATCTTCTGGCTTCTTTGATGGGGCTTCTCATAATGATATGTGTGCTGCTAGGATCGTTCTTAGACTCAATTAGGATCATTATTTCAAACTCAAATTAAACTGTGGGAAGGGTACCAATACAAAGGAGGAGTTGTTGGCTTTAGGTGTCTTACCAAAGTGGTTTATATGTTTGGTATTAATTCTCTTAAAGTCTTTGGGGAATCTAAGGCAATCATTAGTGCATTACATGTGACTGAGCTACAAAACCGGTGCAGGAGAATCAAATCCCTCCTTTCATCTTTCTCTGCTATCAGACTTAAACACATTTTTCGTTAATTAAATTTGGAGGATGATATGCTATCAAAAGAGGCACTCCAAGGTGCTGAAGGAATTCTCTACTAGGAAGACGTTATAAAGAATTTTGTTGATTTTTTCTGTTCTTTTAGTATCTTTAGGATATAGATAGGAAGTTTTTCGTCCTTTTTAAACTAATTTGGGACTTTTTGGTCTTTGTATTGGACTGCATTTTTATTTCTCTTTGGGGTGGTAGTATCTTGATCAGACATATGTTTTTTAATCAATTGTAAAGGTTGATAAGATGTCTGATATGTTTTTTAATCAATTGTAAAGGTTGATAATATTATTATTGTACTTTTTTATTCTACATTAATTAAAAAAAAATTTCAAAAAAAATATTCTCAATACTATTAAAACTAAAATATCTCAAAATTTGATTTAACACATTAAATTTCAAAATTAAAATATGAATCATTTATATCTATAAAATTTAAAGCTTTATAATGTTTTATTAATCATTAAATTTTAATTTCTAATTTATTAAATATTAAAAAAAATATTTAATATAAATAAAAACTTTTAATATAAAAAATTATTTTTCAATTTAAAGTTTTTATTTTCATATAAAAATATAATATAATATAAATAATACAAAATAAATTTCATTATATACATTTCAATAATGTAATAAAAAATTAAATTAATACATTCAATCATATAATATAATAATAATGCATTTCATTTGATTGTATAGTGCATCTCTTTTTCTATACAATTATTGGAAATCATATGAATCAAACTTAATTTTATATCATCCCACAAAGTCTCCACACCCTTATCATAGTAAAGTAGGATCTAAACAAGTATTATTTTCTAAACAAAGATTCCGTACCATTAGACTAGTCTCACCCTCTAACAATGACTAGGATTGAATAAGGAAGATTTTCCACCACGAACACACTTGTCACATCCACATGTCAATGAGTATGAGTACTTTCAACATGACACGTTACAATCTCGCATTAAGTGAGGTGGGACAAGATTCATAATAATTTATAATTAGAAAATGTAATTACAAGTTAAATTATATTATATATTTCATTCATATATATAAATAAAATATATCTCATCTTTCTCAACGCAATTATTAGAATAGATATATGATTCCATTTATTTTTTTAATTATCTTATGTAAGATAGTCCATATCAAATAGAATTTTAAATTACTAAAATTATTGTCTTTAATATATTTTAATATATAATTAAATCTAATTTTTTAATATTAAATTATATAATATCAATTTCTTCATTAATAAAATAATTAATATTTAAAATTTTAAACTAAACCAAATAAATATAAATTGATAATGAGAAAAATACATACAAGTTAAATTAAATTACACGTATAGTTTACGTCACTTTGATTATCAAAGTCTACGCTCCTTTCTTTATCATATTAAAGTGTGAGACTTAATTAACTAAATTTTCTAACAATGATTCCACGAATATTCCACAAGTGGTAGTCTCGATTTAAGCAGAAGAATTTTAATAACAAAGATTCCAGGAGTATTAGACTAGTCTCACTTTCTTAATTCTTAACAATGATGATGAGATTAACAAAGAAAGATATTTCATATGTAACAGAATTTGGAAATTGTATAAGGGTTAACTAAAATGAGAATAATTTTTGTTAAAATGGCAATTTGGAGTGCTCAGATTGTAATTTGGACGATCTGGGTAGTTTTAAAATTGGACAGCTAGGTTAGAATAGACAATCTCAATTGCAGAAATTACAAAATTGCGAAAAAAACACAATTCTCAACAAGAATTTTAACGGGCTTTTATCCCAAAATCATCGGAAAAGTGGAACATTTTGGTTGGAGTGTGATAACTGGCACTCAAATCACCTCGACCGACGACGGAAAATTTTCCAGCAAGACACAGTTCCATTCCTTCCCTTAAAATAGCTTATTTTAATAACAGGATCTAGGGAACAAATCACCCAAAAGACAAGGCTTTGGTTGTATTTTATCCTAGAATTTGTCACACCCTCATATCATATCAGTGGTCCCTTCAGCATGTCACAGTACAACCGCAAATTAAGTGAGGTGGGACAAGATTTTGTCATAACCACTCATCTAATTTCAACAATTACAAATTAAGGAAGGTGGGACAAGATTTTCTCAGTCGCTCATCTAATTTCAACCATCTCCAGCGTACCAAATTAGAGGATTTCAACAATCTCCAGCCTACCAAATTAGAGGAGATGACACAAAATCGGGTCATATGTTAGAGGAGATGACACAAAATCGGGTCATATGTATTCTGATTAGTTTTTAAATTTTCGAATAACTTAAATTCAAGAGATATTAATTGGATTTTCATATTTATTAAAATTATTTCACTGTTTTTGACTTTTAAATAAGTTTATGTCTCTTGTTATTAGTGTATGAGTATGAGACTCTATGGATGCTCCATCGGTGGAATTGTATGTATATCCCGTGTGCAAGTACAATTCTAGCCCAAAAGTGTGAATCATCTTACAGGCTTAACATGCCTCGATGGTTTCCACGAGCTTTCAGACTTGTCTCCGACGAAAATTCTTGCTTCATTTCCAAAGCATTTTCGGAATTCTGTGATACAATTCAAAATTGATCGGAAGTTTTTCAATCCTGCAGATTTCGCCGTTAGGTATTTTGTTTCTTTACCAAAATTGTCGAAAATATTCGCATTCTTTTCAAATGCCTAATTTCTTGAATCTGTGTAATGTCATCCGAGTAATTAATTTAATCCATTGCGCTTGTTGTTGTGCAGCAAGCAAAGGATTTTCAGAAAGCCTATAATGGCGAAGAACGGGCTAGAAGTACTAAATGCCTTGGATGTGGCCAGAACGCAATGGTACCACTTTACTGCAATCGTTATTGCAGGCATGGGGTTTTTCACGGATGCCTATGACTTATTCTGCATTACCACAGTCACGAAGCTTCTTGGAAGGATCTATTACTTTGATCCGAAGAGCCCGAGTCCCGGTACCTTACCTCCAAATGTCATGGCGGCCGTGACAGGGGTGGCCTTATGCGGAACACTTTCCGGGCAGCTTTTCTTTGGTTGGATGGGCGACAAAATCGGACGAAAGAAAGTTTATGGAGTAACGCTTATGCTTATGGTCACTACCTCCATAGCATCCGGTCTTTCTTTTGGCAGGACAGCTAAATCTGTGATGACCACGCTGTGCTTTTTCCGATTCTGGCTCGGCTTCGGCATCGGAGGGGATTATCCTTTATCCGCCACTATTATGTCTGAGTATGCCAATAAGAAAACCCGAGGAGCGTTCATGGCCGCAGTGTTTGCTATGCAAGGCTTCGGAATTCTTGCTGGCGGCACCGTCTCCATTATCGTCTCTGCAGCTTTCAAGAACAAGTATAACCGCCCAGCATACCAGATTGCTCGTCAGGGTTCGACCGCCTATGAAGCCGATCATGTATGGCGGATCATTCTCATGTTCGGAGCTGTTCCCGCTGCATTGACATACTACTGGCGAATGAAAATGCCCGAAACGGCTCGCTACACGGTGCTTGTCGCAGGAAACGTAAAGAAAGCCACGGCCGACATGTCGAAGGTTCTTCGGGTAGAAATCGAAATAGACCAAGAGGCGGCTGTATGGAATGGGGCAGGGTACGTTTTATTTTCCAAAGATTTCGCAAGGCGACATGGCTGGCATCTATTAGGCACTGCAGGCACATGGTTTTTCTTGGACGCGGCCTTCTACAGCCAAAATCTTTTCCAAAAGGATATCTTCACTGCCGTGGGATGGCTTCCCAGCCCTGAATCAATGAACGCCATAGAAGAAGTTTATGAAATAGCAAGAGCGCAGTCTATTGTTGCTCTGTGCTCGATAGTCCCAGGTTACTGGTTCACAGTGGCCTTCGTTGATCGTATTGGTAGAAAACCAATTCAACTGATGGGATTCTTCTTCATGACAGTCTTTATGCTCGCGCTTGCTATCCCATACAACCACTGGCGAGGCACCAAATGTAACAGCCGCTACTGCGGCGGCAATCCTGCGGCCTTCGTTGTACTTTATTGCTTCACCTTCTTCTTTTCAAACTTTGGTCCAAATGCCACCACATTCATCGTCCCGGCAGAGATCTTCCCAGCAAGGCTGCGTTCTACATGCCACGGCATATCGGCCGCAGCAGGCAAAGCAGGAGCCATAGTCGGAGCCTTCGGTTTTCTCTACGAGGTTGACAAAACAGACACAGGCCACCGCTCAGGGATTAGCCTTAAAACTTCTCTGTTTGTCTTAGCAGTAACAAGTGCTATAGGTTTCTTTTTCACGTTCTTGATCCCTGAAACAATGGGGAAATCCCTGGAAGAGCTCTCTGGTGAGAATGATGAAGAGCAGATAGTCCAATTATCTCATGCACACAGGACTGTACCAATTGTATAGCTGGTAAATCTCAATTTCCTCAACTAAATTGTGTCAAATTATTTTCCTTAACATGCATGCAACAAATTGGATTTATAGTCGTCTGCAGCACTGGATTAAAAATTTGTTAAATGTGATTGTTCCATGGCCTTATGCGGAAATGTCGATAAACTGAACTGAATGTTTTAGGCTTGCGTATTTGGGGATTCCAGTCTCGGCCCACATAAAATTACTGTGTCCATTCTTTAACTCTCAGGAAACATGTAATTCATCCGACCTTATCAAAACAATCCAAAGGGACCACTTGTTCTCTAAAATTGTTGGGTGTATATAAAAGGATCCGTCGGATCACGCATATTCCCAGTTTTCTGAGGCCACCTAATAAAAACTGTTTGACAGTACCGAAGAGAGCTGGTTAAGCAGTCGTTTTCATTTCAGCCCATGTCCACGCCAATAACATAAACAGGACAGGAGTTGGACAAGATCCGTCATCGTCATGGTTCGTGACGGAAAAATCTTGAACTCGCCTGAGATTCTGGCCGGAAGCATAAGGTAGCAATGCACACGGGAGATTGACAACGTGTCCTGCCTGTCACCTTATGTTCGTGGCAGATTTTTTTATAAAGGTCCTCTCATGTCTTAGCTGGATTGATGGATATTTTTTAAATCTTTATACGACTTTTACATCTACAGTCCAAAATAATTTTTTTAATAAAATAAAAATTTGCGATCACTTTGTCGCATATAAAGGTAAAAATAATATAAAATTTTAAATATCTTTCTTAGAGTTTCAGATTTCGTCTTAAATAAAGTCCAATTTTTTTAATAAATAAAATTTTGAGATCACTTTGTCATCTAGGAAGGGTAATAAATAATATAAAAATTTAAATGAATAAGATGGAAATAGTGTGCAGCGATGAAAGACAAACATATAGTTTTTAAATAAAATTAAATTTGGAGATCACTTTGTCGTTAAGGAAGGGTGATAAATAATATAAACTTTTAAAAGAAGGGTTGAATTTTTAACACATCATCAATGTTCTCATTCTTAATAATGGTTTGTCCTAATAATCCAGTTTGTTCAACGAGCATTGTAATTTGGGAATGTGTTTTTAGGGTTTAATATGTAATACTTGTTTTTGGTATTTAAACATTTAAAATTTAAAATTATGATTATTTTTGTGTTTTCCAATGTTAAAATTTTTTTACAACATCAAATCATATATATATATTCTAAGAAAATAACCACAACTTTATTGCATTCCTGGGATGTTATTTAAAGCATAAATATTAACGTATTGGTATATGCAATGTTTCAAGTATTATTTAATCATAGGTATTCAAAGACTTTTTGATATCTTGTTTTTTAAATCCTAATGATTCCAACTCACTCATTGCAACATTGACATTTCTTTATTATCTTTGTCTCTGCTCTTGGCTTTAAAAAACACCAATGGTAATGGTATTTCGATCTTATTATTAAGATGGATGGTAAGTGTGTAACTCAATGACAATTTGATAGATCAAACAATAGAAATTGAGTGAACCCAAGGAAATGAGGTCTCTCCTTGTTCACATATTCCGTCGTTTTTAGGTATATGATAAGTTGATTCATACTTATTTTGTTGTATTGGTAATGCTATGTTGTTATAAGGCATGATATAGTTACGTATGTAATTGATATACTTCTTGACCAATTAGTATGTAATTAATGTTATCTCAATTATTACAATAAATAATACTTATAGGAACAAAACAACATAATTAATAGTTGATATAAATATCTTAACAATCCATGCATCTTTTATAAAACTAATTATTGATTTTGTTTGGGATAAAAAAACTCAAACTCAATGAAATTTTCTAATGTATATCTTATTCATTAATTTTAGATATGAGCCTCCATAAAATGGATATTTATATAACATTAAAATATTTAAAATTGGGATTACAACAATGAGAATTATAACTTAATCATTCAATTTCTACAATGCTCAAATCCTCACTCCTCTATTTTCCAGAATGATCATTCCATTTTTCCAATTCTATGCATATTTATTTATTATATTTTTTCACTTTCTTCTTGTATTTTTAGCAACATTGACATTAGGGTGATGATACTTTGCATGTCAAATATTTTGAAAATAACCCATGGCTCTCCTTCCCTTTTCCTCATCCCAAACCCAAAATCAATGAGTCATAAACTTTGTAGCATTAATCTTTGGAACAACATTTTTGATGCATTAGTGTGATTCTTAAGAAGCTAGGGAGAAGGTAACACAATTTTTGTTATCATTAAACTTATGCATTAAGGTGTTAAGAACCCATGTCGACCCTTCTATTTACTTTGTTAGTATATTGTTATTGGACACATATGATTTGTAAGTCGTCCCGTAGTATTTGTTGATCCATAGTTTGTATTATTGTTGTTGGATGCATATGTTTTGTAAGTCGTCCCGTAGTAATTGTTGATCCATATTTTGTATTGACACATGGTATTGGTGCATAGACTTAGTATATAAGTTTTTGTTGAGACCAATGAAGGTACCATGAAGTTATTTGTATTGAGCTTGCTCAAAGGAGGTTGCCCCCTCGAAGTGGTCTGTGATCAATATAAAAGTGATTCTGAGTTCTGTTATTTTTGCTATCTTGTGTGTTTTCATTTATTAATTATTGCAGGTTCATCACATCTGGTATCAGAGCACTTTCTTGGGCTCATTGGGTGGAATTTCTGTCAATTTTTTTTTTCGACATCTGTTGCAAGTTCAGATCTGGGAATAATCCCTATCTGCTTAACTGTGGGAAGTACTTTGTCATAATCCCTAAAACCCATTGTGAGGAGTACCATAGGAACTCCAAAGTAGCTGGCCCATTGAGAGGACCTGCCAGTGAAAAGGGCAACGACCCCTACCTGATTGACTAGTTCCCACCCGTGAGGTAAACCAAGAGCTGTCATTTGTGGCAAAGCGGTTATTAGTTTTACCTGAGCCGTGGAGTGAGGAGTACTGCCCCAATACGCAAGCCGCCAGATAACATTGGTGTTCGAGTGAAACCCCTGAACTGTTAGGAAGTCGCACACACCTGGGGTCCATATCTATTTTCAGTTGAACTGTTGCCGATCAGTTCCGCGCCGTTTCAGATCCATTCTAACAGTCGTTCCAGATCCAGCCGTTTCAGATCCATTCTAACAGTCGTTCCAGATCTAGCCATTTCAAATCTACTCTGAAAGTTGTTTCAGATCCAGCCTTTTTTATCCATTCGATGTCATTTCAGATCCATCTGTTGCTGATACCTTCAATGCCGTTGCAAATCTATCTGTTTCTGATCCCTTCCGCGTCGTTGCAGATCCATTCCTAAGAAAAAAAAAATCTATTTTTTCGCCATATCTCCCTTGTTTTAACTTCGTTTCCCTTGAAACTTCCCAGACACCCCTGCAATCCCATTCTACATATTTCATTCCTGACGACCCTATCCAAAATTCTACTTCCCAAAGCCAGAAATCTCACATTTGTTTATTTTTAGGGTTTGCCATAACTTCTTCAATTTTCACCCACTCGCCTCCAAATTTTTCCACTGTGTTCATTCCCTATTTCTGCTTCTTGGTCCATCTTTGACAAATTTTCTCATTCTTTCACCCCGCTTCTGAAATCCCAATTTTTTGCTTCCCTACCCATCAGAAAGTGTTCAAAAACTATTGAAACCCCAATTACCCATCCAATTTTTTCCCAAATCCAAATTTCCCTTTACTAAATAAGATTTTGTTTGTGTTTTTCTATCCATTACACCCCCCCCAACAACAAAAAAAACTCTTGGTTATTGTTGTCACACGCGTAGGAGCAAAAACCATGGAGGAAGCACTTGCAGCCATCCAAACCAAACTCCAAGATCTGGATGAAAAATTTCTTAGACTGCATCTTCAGCATTCAGCATGAACAATAACCGATAGCAATAATCTTCTGCAACTAATGGGTTCTCTTCTTCCAGCACTTTCCGTGGTCTGAAGCTTGAATTTCCTCGCTTCAATGGTACTGATCCGACTGGATGGATCTATCATGCAGAACAATATTTTAGTCTGCATAATACTTTTGATGTCCAAAAAGTTCCACTTGCATCATTTCATTTGAAACAGGAAGCCCTTCAATGGTACCATTGGTAAATCAAGGCTCATCCCGAGCCAAACTGGACAGATTTTTGCCAACTCCTTTTGCCATGATTTGGTCCTAGTGCTTTTGACGACTTCACAGGAGCACTCACTAAACTTCACCAAACTGGCACAATGAGAGAGTATCAGACGGAATTTGAGAAACTAGCCAACCACACAGAAGGATTGTCTGATGACTTCTACAGGAGTTGTTTTATCAGTGGTCTTAAGGATGAAACATGCCCAGAGGTCAAAATGTTCTATCCCAACATAATGATGGAAGCCCTGGGGTTGGCTAAGTTGGAACAAGACAAGATTATCGCCCAACAATGCTCTAAACAAACTTTTGTTCCCTTCTGAAATATGTGTTCTCAATGACCTCCCATCCCGCTAGCTCCTCGACCAAAACCTATCAAGCATTTGTCCGAAACAGAGATGCAGGCACGCAGAGAAAAAGGGATTTGTTAAAATTGTGATGAAAAATTCACTTGGGGACATAGATGTGTTCAACAAAATCTCTATCTCTTGGATGTGGATTCTCCGCCCACCTTTGAAGTTGGTGAAGAGGCTCCAGATACATCGGATGATCAGGTCGACATTCAGGAGCCGCCTATTGACCTTCCATCTCAGGAAGACCACTCAGAGATATCTCTCCATGCTTTATCCGGCATCACCACCCCACAAACAATGCGGGTCAGGGGATACTTCAAGCAACTCCCTCTTACCATACTCATTGATTCTGATAGCACTCATAACTTCATTGACCCTTAGATTGCCAAACAGGATGATTGTTTTGTCCATCCTTGCTCCAACTTTGAAGTCATGGTTGCCAATTAGGGCACCTTACCTTGCAAGGGGAAGTGTCACAATGTGCGTATCTCTATGGAAGATTATAACATGCGCTCTGACATGTCTTCCTTGTCCTTAGGCGGATGTGATGTGGTTTTGGGCGTTCAATGGTTATGCACACTTGGCCTCATCTTATGGGATTTTGCTGAACTTTGGATGCAGTTTTCAGTCAAGGGAAAACAACACAAATTTAAGGGCTTACAACAAGGGTCTCTCCGCCTCATCAGTTCACATCGCTTGGAAAAGATCCTTAAGAAGAATTCACATGGTGTTATCGCTCAAATCCATTCCATTCGGATGCACCCATCAACGGTCTCCCCTACTTCCTTTTATAGATATGCAGGTGTCCTTGCTAAACCAATGGGCTTGTCTCCTTCAAGAGACCTTTCCAGTAAGAATTTAGCTGCATCTACATCTGAGCAGGAAATTATGGCTATTTTGCATGCAGTACAGAAGTGGCAACCGTACCTATTAGGTAATTATTTCTGCATCAAGACTGATCTCCAGAGTCTGGAAACCTTCCTAGAACAATGGGTCTCCTCCCCAACACACTTGAAATGGGTTATCCAACTAATGGGTTATGCCTATGCGATCACTTACAAGAAGGGAAAGGACAATATGGTGGCAGATGCTCCTTCTTGCACATTTGATGATCCAGTTTCTCTTCTAGCTATTTCTCTGCTTTTTCCAAATTGGTTATAATTTGTTCAACAGGGCTATCTCTTCTATGCACTCCATGCTTCTTCATCAGTAGGGCACTCTGGGTTCCTCAAAATGTATGACCAAGAACAATGTAACTTCTTTTGGCAGGGACTGAAAATGACAATTCAACAGATGGTGGTTGACTGTGATACTTGCCAGGACAACAAGGGTGAAACGACACTCTTTTCGGGATTGCTCGAACCCTCGCCCATCCCTACACAGATTTGGACAACTATTTCTATGGATTTCCTAGAAGCACTCCAGTGGTACAATACCACATCTAAAAGGACATCATATGAAGCCGTCTATGGACAAGCACCGCCAATTCTTCTTCCATACACCCTCAGCAGCTCCCTAGTTCAGGCAATTGTGAAGAACCTGCAATAATTAATTAATGCAAATACACAAGATATCAGAAATAACATAACTCAGAATCACTTTTATATTGATCACAGGCCACTTCAAGGGGGCAACCTTTTTTGAGCAAGCTCAATACAATTAACTTCACCATCCTTCATAGGCCTCAAAACACACTTATATATTATGTCTAGGTGCCAATTCTATGAGTCAAAACCATGGGCCAATACAAACTATGGATCAACAAAACTATGGGCGACTTACAAAGCATATGCGCCAACAACAATAACACAAACTATGGATCAACAAATACTATGGGATGACTTACAAAGCATATGCGTCCAACAACAATATACTAACAAAGTAAAGACATGGGTTCCTAACATCCCCTCTCCCTTAGAAAAAGCTTTGTCCTCAAAGATTTAGATGTGGAAATTGATGCAGAATCTAAAGGAGTGGGTCCCCTGTAGCATCCTCGGGTTGCATTCCGCGCCACTGGCGCCTTTTCTGTTTTAGGGAGGATTACGTGGAAGGCTGTAGACAAAGAAGAACCATATCAGTGACATGAAAAGTGCACGCAGAAGGATGCTGATCGACTTGTTGTTTCGGTTGAATTCTTGCCATGTGAAGATTGAACTTAAGAATGAGAAGAAGCTGATCGCGGTTTCGAAGAATTGAGTCAATTTCCTGAACTGGGGAGCTGCTGGCGGTGTATGGAAGAAGAACTGGCAGTGCCTGTCCAGAGACTGCTTCATATGGTGTCTTTTTAGATATGGTACTATACCACTGGAGCGCTTCTAGGAAATCCATAGAAATAGTTGTCCAAATATGTGTAAGGATGGGCAAGGGTTTGAGCAGTCCCGAAAGGAGTGTCGTTTCACCCTTGTTGACCTGGAAAGTATCACAGTCAATCACCATTCGTTGAATTGTCATTTTCAGTCCCTGCCAAAAGAATTTACATTGTTCCTGGTCATATGTTTTGAGGAACCTAGAGTGCCCTGCTGATGAAGAAGCATGGAGTTCATAGAAGAGATAGCCCCGTTGAACAGATTGCAACCAATTTGGAACAAGCAAAGAAATAGTTGTAAGAGAAACTGGGTCATCAAATGTGCGAGAAGGGGCATCTACCACCATATTGTCCTTACCCTTCTGGTAAGTGGTCGCATAGTCATAACCCGTGAGTTGGATAACCCATTTCAGGTGTGTTGGGGAGGAGACCCGTTGTTCCAGGAAATTTTCCAGACTCTGGAGATCAGTCTTGATGCATAAATAATTCCCCAATAGGGATGGCTGCCACTTCTATACTGCATGCAAAATAGCCATCATGTCTGGCTGAGATGTAGATGTGGCTAAATGCTTACCAGAAAGGTCTCGTGAAGGAGGCAATCCCACTGGTGCAGCAAAGACACCTGCATATCTATCCAAGGAAGTAGTGGAGACCATTGGTGGGTGCATTTGAAGGGAATGGAGCTGAGCAATGACACCATGTGAATTTTTCTTAAGGATCTTTTCCAGGCTATGTGAACTGATGATGTGGAGAGACCTTGGTTGTAAGCCCATAAATTTCTGTTGTGTCCCATTGAATGAAAACTACATCCAAAGTTCAGGAAAATCCCATAAGATGGGGCCAAGTGTGCGTAACCATTGAACGCCCAAAACCACATCACATCCGCCTAAGGACAAGGAAAACATGTCAAAGTGCAGGTTATAATCTTCCATAGAGATACACACATTGTGACACTTCCCCTTGTAAGGTAAGGTGCCCCCATTGGCAACCATGACTTCAAAGTTGGAGCAAGGATGGACAAAACAATCAGCCTATTTAGCAATCCGAGGGTCAATGAAGTTATGAGTGCTACCAGAATCAATGAGTATGGTAAGAGGGAGCTGCTTGAAGTATCCCCTGAACCTCATTGTTTGTGGGGTGGTGACGCCTGTTACAGCATTGAGAGAGATCTCAGGTGGGTCGTCCTGAGTGTTAGGAACCCATGTCAACCCTTCTCTTTACTTTGTTAGTATATTATTGTTGGACGCATATGCTTTGTAAGTCGTCCCGTAGTATTTGTTGATCCATAGTTTATATTAGCCCATGGTATTGAACCATAGTATTGGACGCATATGCTTTGTAAGTCGTCTCGTAGTATTATATGTCCCATGGTTTTGACTCATAGTATTGGGCATAGACTTAGTATATAAGTGTGTGTTGAGGTCATTGAAGGTACCGTGAAGTTAATTGTATTGAGCTTGCTCAAAGGAGGTTGCCCCCTCAAAGTGGCCTGTGATCAATATAAAAGTGATTCTAAGTTCTATTATTTCTGATATCTCGTGTATTTTCATTAACTAATTATTGCAGGTTCTTCACATCTGGTATCAGAGCACTTTCTTGGGCTCGTTGGGTGGAATTTCTGTTTTTTTTCACATCTGTTGCAAGTTCGGATCTGGGAATAATCCCTATCCGCTTAACTGTGGGAAGTACTTGGGCATAAGCCCTAAAACTCATTGTTAGGAGTACCATAGGAACCCCAAAGTAGCTGGCCCATTGAGAGGACCTGCCAGCAAAAAGGGCAACGACCCCTACCCGATTGACTAGTTCCCAACCGTGAGGTAAACCAAGAGCTATCGTTTGTGGCAAAGCGGTTATCAATTTTACCTGAACCGTGGAGTGAGGGTTATTTCCCCAATACGCAAGCCGTCAGACAACATTGGTGGCCAAGTGAATCCCCTGAACCGATAAGAAGCCGTACATACCTGGGGTCCATATCTATTTTCAGCTGAACTATTGCCAATCACTTTCGCTCCAGATCCAGCCGTTTCAAATCTATTCTAAAAGTCGTTCCAAATCCATTCATCATTTCAGATCCAGCCGTTTTTCAATCCCTTCCGCGCTGTTGCAAATCCATCTGTTGCGGATCCCTTTCGCGCCGATGCCGATCCATTACGGATTCCTTGTTTCAACTCTGTTTTCCCTGAAACTTCACTGACATCCCTGCAATCCCATTCTGCATATTTCATTCCTGAAGACCCTATCCCAAATTCCATTTCCCAAGACCAAAAATCCCACATTTGTCTATTTTTAGGGTTTTCCATAACTCCTTCAATTTTCACCCAAATGACTTCAAATTTTACCACTGTGTTCCTTTCCTAATTCTGCTTCTTTATCCCTCTCTACCAAATTTTCTCATTCTTTCACCTTGCTTCTGAAATCCCCATTTTGTGCCTCCCTATCCATCAGAAAGTGTCCAAATCCTAGACAAACCCCAATTACCAATCCGAGTTTTTTCCAAATCCAAATTTTCCTTTACTAAATAAGCTTTTGTTTGTGTTTTTATATCCATTTCCATTAAAGAAAAAAAAAACTCTTGGTTGTGGTTGTTACCCGTGCAAAAGAAAAAACCATGGAGGAAGCACTTACAATCATCCAAACCAAACTCCAAGATCTGGATGAAAAATTTCTCAGCCTCCATCTTCAGCATTCAGGCATGAACAATAATCGACAGCCAGAATCTTTTCAGCCATCGGGTTCTCTTCTTCCAGCAATTTTCGTGGGCCGAAGCTTGATCTTCCTCGCTTCAATGGTACTGGTCCGACTGGATGGATATACCAAGCAGAACAATATTTCAGTCTGCATATTACTTTTCATGTCCAGAAAGTTCCACTTGCATCCTTTCATTTGGAACAGGAAGCCCTTCAATGGTACCGTTGGTACATCAAAGCTCATCCCGAGCCAAACTTGACAGATTTTTGCCAACTCCTTTTGCCATGATTTGGTCCTAGTGCTTTTGACGACTTCACAGGAGCACTCACTAAACTTCACCAAACTGATACAATGAGAGAATATCAGACAGAATTTAAGAAACTAGCCAATCACATGGAAGGATTTTCTGATGAATTCTACAGGAGTTGTTTTATCAGTGGTCTCAAGGATGAAATCTGCTCAGAGGTCAAAATGTTCTGTCCCAACACAATGATGGAAGTCCTAGGGTTGGCTAAGCTGGTCGAGGAAAAGATCGCAGCTCAACAACGCTCCAAACCCACCTTGTTCCCTTCAGAAATATGGGTTCCCAATGACCTCCCATCACGCCTGCTCCTCGACCAACTCATATAAATCATTTGTCTAAAACAGAGATGCAGGCACGCCGAGAAAAATGGCTTTGTTATAATTGTGATGAGAAATTCACTCGGGGACATAGATGTGTTCAACAAAATCTCTATCTCTTGGATGTGGATTCTCTGCCTGCCTCTGAACTTGTTGAAGAAGCTCTAGATACAGTAGATGATTGGGTTGACATTCAACACTCGCCTATTGACACCCCATCTTAGGACGACCCACCCGAGATCTCTCTCCATGCTGTAATCGGCGTTACCACCCCACAAACAATGTGGGTTAGGGGATACTTCAAGAAGCTCCCTCTTACCATACTCATTGGTTCTGGTAGCACTCATAACTTCATTGACCCTCGGACTACTAAACAGGCTGATTGTTTTGTCCATCCTTGCTCCCACTTTGAAGTCATGGTTGCCAATGGGGGCACCTTACCTTGCAAGGGGAAGTGTCACAATGTGCGTATCTCTATGGAAGATTATAACCTGCTCTCTGACATGTTTTCCTTATCCTTAGGCGGATGTGATGTGGTTTTGGGCGTTCAATGGTTATGCACACTTGGCCCCATCTTATGGGATTTTGCTGAACTTTGGATGCAGTTTTCAGTCAATGGGGCACAACACAAATTTATGGGCTTACAACCAGGGTCTCTCTGCATCATCATTTCACATCGCCTGGAAAAAAATCCTTAAGAAGAATTCACATGGTGTCATCGCTCAGCTCAATTCCATTCAGATGCACCCATCAACAGTCTCCACTACTTCCTTGGATAGATATGCAGGTGTCTTTGCTGAACCAATGAGCTTGCTGCCTGCAAGAGACCTTTTCGGTAAGAATTTAGCCGCATCTACCTCTCAGCAGGAAATGATGGCTATTTTGCATGCAGTACAGAAGTGGCAGCCATACCTATTAGGGAATTATTTCTGCATCAAGACTGATCTCCAGGGTCTGGAAAATTTCCTGGAACAATGGATCTCCTCCCCAACACACCCGAAATGGGTTATCCAACTCATGGGTTATCCCTATGCGATCACTTACAATAAGGGTAAGGACAATATGGTGGCAGATGCTCCTTCTCGCACAATTGATGACCTAGTTTCTCTTACAGCTATTTCTCTGCTTGTTCCAAATTGGTTGCAATATGTTCAACAGGGATATCTCTTCTATGAACTCCATGCTTCTTCATCAGCAGGGCACTCTGGGTTCTTCAAAATGTATGACCCGGAACAATGTAACTTCTTTTGGCAAGGACTGAAAATGACAATTCAACAGATGGTGGCTGACTGTGATACTTTCCAAGTCAACAAGGGTGAAACGACACTCCTTTCGGGACTGCTCAAACCCTTGCCCATCCCTACACAGATTTGGCCAACTATTTCTATGGATTTCTTAGAAGCGCTCTGGTGGCACAATACCACATCTACAAGGACACCATATGAAGCAGTCTATGGACATACACCGCCAGTGCTTCTTCCTTACACCCTTAGCAGCTCCCTAGTTCAAGAAATTGACTCGGTTCTTCAAAACCACGATCAGATTCTTCTCATTCTGCAGGACAATCTTCACATGGCCAGAATTCGACTGCAACAACAAGCCAATCAGCACCATTCTGAGCACACTTTTCATGCAGCTGATATGGTTCTCCTTCGTCTACGGCCTTCCAAGCAATCATCCCTGAAACTGCAAAGGCGTTAGTGGCCCGAAATGCAACCTGAGGATGCTACCGGGAAACCACTCATTCAGATTCTGCACTAATTTCCCCAACCAATGCTTTGAGGACAAAGCTTTTTCTAAGGGAGAGGGGATGTTAGGAACTCGTGTCAACCCTTCTCTTTACTTTGTTAGTATATTGTTGTTGGACGCATATGCTTTGTAAGTCATCCCATAGTATTTGTTGATCCATAGTTTATATTAGCCCATGGTATTGACCCATAGTATTTGACGCATATGCTTTGTAAGTCATCCCATGGTTTTGACTCATAGTATTGGGCATAGACTTAGTATATAAGTGTGTGTTGAGGTCATTGAAGGCACCGTGAAGTTAATTGTATTGAGCTTGCTCAAAGGAGGTTGTCCCCTCGAAGTGGCCTGTGATCAATATAAAAGTGATTATGATTTCTATTATTTCTGATATCTCGTGTATTTGTATTAATTAATTATTGCAGGTTCTTCACACTGAGATGGGGTGTCAATAGGCAGGTGTGGAATGTCGACCTGATCATCGACTGTATCTGGGGATTCTTCACCAAGTTCAGAGGTAGGCGGAGAATCCACATCCAAGAGATAGAGCTTTTGTTGAACACATCTATGTCCCCAAGTGAATTTCTCATCACAATTATAACAAAGCCCTTTTTCTCGGCGTGCCTGCATCTCTGTTTCAGACAAATTCTTGATAGGAGTTGGTTGAGGGGTAGGCATGATGGGAGGTCATTGGGAACCCATATTTTTCAAGGGAACAAAGGTGGGTTTGGAGCATTGTTGAGCTGCGATCTTGTCCTCTTCCAACTTAGCCAACCCTAGGACTTCCATCATTGTGTTGGAATAGAACATTTTGACCTCTGAGCGGATTTCATCCTTGAGACCACTGATAAAACAACTCCTATAGAATTCATCAGACAATCCTTCTTTGTGATTGGCCAGTTTCTCAAATACTATCTAATACTCTCTCATGGTGCCAATTTGGTGAAGTTTAGTGAGTGCTCCCGTGAAGTCATCAAAAGCACTACGACCAAATCGTTGCAAAGGAGTTGGCAAAAATCTGTCTAGTTTGGCTCGGGATGAGCTTTGATGTGCCAACGGTACCATTGAATGGCTTCCTGTTCCAAATGAACGGATGCAAGTGGAACTTTTTGGACGTCAAAAGTATTATGCAGTCTGAAATATTGTTATGCTTGGTATATGCATCCAGTCGGATCAATACCATTGAAGCGAGGAATATCAAGCTTCGGCCCACGAAAATTGATGGAAGAAGAGAACCCGATGGCTGCAAAAGATTCTGGCAGTCGGTTATTGTTCACGGATGAATGTTGAAGATGGAGGCTGAGAAATTTTTCATCCAGATCTTGAAGTTTGGTTTGGATGGCTGCAAGTGCTTCCTCCATGGTGTGTGCTCCTGCACGGGTGACAACTATAACCAGGGTTTTTTTTTTTTTTTTGTGGAATGGGTAGAAAAACACAAACATAAGCGGATTTAGTAAAGGGAAATTTGGATTGGGGAAACAATTTGATGGGTAATTGGGGTTTGACTAGATTTTGGACACTGTCGAAAGGACAGGAAAGCAAAAAAGGGGGATTTCAGAAGCGGGGGGATAGAATGAGAAAATTTGGCAAAGAGGGACAAAGAAGCAGAATTAGAAAATGAACGCTGTGGTGAAATTTGAAGGCGATCAGGTGAAAATCGAAGAAGTTATGGAAAACCCTAAAAATAGACAAATGTGAGATTTCAGGTGTTGGGAAGTGGAATTTAAGATAGGGTCCTCAGAAATGAAATATGTAGAATGGGATTGCAGGGGTGTCAGAGAAGTTTCAAGGGAAACGGAGTTAAAACAAGGGAGATATGGCATAAAAACAGAATTTGGGAGATATGGGATCGACAACGGAGGGATCTGAAATGACACCGAATGGACCGAAAACGGTTGGATCTGGAACGAATGTCAGAATAGATCTGGAATGGCTGTTAGAATAGATCTGGAATGGCTGTTAGAATTGATCTGGAATGGATTTTTGAATGGATTTGAAATGGCTCAGAATGGATCTGAAACAACACGAAAGTGATCGACAACAATTCAGCTAAAAATAGATATGGACCCCAGGTATGTTCGGCTTCCTAACAGTTTAGGTGTTTCATTCGACCACCAATGCTGTCTGACAACTTGCATATTGGGGCAATACCCCTCATTCCACGGCTCAGGTAAAAATGATAACCGCTTTGCCACAAACTACAGCTCTTGGTTTACCTCATGGGTGGGAACTAGTCAATTAGATAGGGGTTGTTGCCCTTTTCGCTGGCAGGTCCTCTCAATGGGACAGCTACTTTGGGGTTCTTGTGGTACTCCTCACAATGAGTTTTAGGGATTACTCCCAAGTACTTCCCACAATTAAGAGGATAGGGATTATTCCCAGATCCGAAGCTGCGACAGATGTGAAAAAAAAAATTGACAGAAATTTCACCCAGTGAGCCCAAGAAAGTGCTCTGATACTAGATGTGATGAACCTGCAATAATTAATTAATGCAAATACATGAGATATCATAAATAACAGAACTCAAAATCACTTTATATTGATCACAGGCCACTTCGAGGGGGCAACCTCCTTTGAGCAAGCTCAATACAATTAACTTCACCATCCTTCATAGGCCTCAACACACACTTATATACTAAGTCTAGGCGCCAATACTATGAGTCAAAACCATGGGCCAATACAAAGTATGGATCAACAAAACTATGGGCGACTTACAAAGCATATGCGCCAACAACAATAACACAAACTATGGATCAAGAAATACTATGGGATGAATTACAAAGCATATGTGTGCAACAACAATATACTAACAAAGTAAAGACATGGGTTCCTAACAGCAATTGACTTGGTTCTTTGAAACCACGATCAGATTCTTCTCATTCTGCAAGACAATCTTCACATGGAAAGAATTCGACGGAAATAACAAGCCGATTAGCACCATTTTGAATGCACTTTTCACGTAGCTGATATGGTTCTTCTTTGTCTACAGCCTTCCAAGCAACCCTCCCTAAAACTCATAAGGCGTCAGTGGCCCGGAATGCAACCCAAGGTTGCTACAGGGGAACCACTCCTTCAGATTCTGCATCAATTTCCACATCTAAATCTTTGAGGACAAAGCTTTTTCTAAGGGAGAGGGGATGTTAAGAACCCATGTCAACCCTTCTATTTACTTGTTAGTATATTGTTGTTGGACGCATATGCTTTGTAAGTCACCCTGTAGTATTTGTTGATCCATAGTTTGTATTATTGTTGTTGGACGCATATGCTTTGTAAGTCGTCCTGTAGTAATTGTTGATCCATATTTTGTATTGACCCATGGTTTGTATTGATATATGGTATTGATCCATGGTATTGGTGCCTAGAAGACTAAGTATATAAGTTTGTGTTGTGACCAATGAAGGTACCGTGAAGTTATTTGTATTGAGCTTGCTCAAAGGAGGTTTCCCTCTCGAAGTGGCCTGCTGTTAACACCCAAAAAGTGCTCACTAGCTCATTCCCTTATTCACATGACCCATTTGTCCACTTTTCCACCATTTGAGCCTCTAAAGCCATCAAAAGGTCACCAAAAATACCATAATACACTCTTTTTCCCCCTCAAAATATATATTTTTCCTCAAAAAACATTAAAAAACCCTGAAAAAGGGTCCATAATTCCCAAAAATATTAAAAGGGAATAAAAATATTAAAAATATTCAAAAAAGAATAAAAGAGGGAAAAAGAGACCTAAACCATGTTGGTTAATACCATTGGTTTCCTTAAAACCATAATGGTATTCTCCATCACCAAAAACTATAAAAAGGTGATAGGGGCTCCTCACTATCCATCCATCCATCATCCTATCCTCATGCTGTTAAAATGTCTCTTGAGTTCTTGACCATTGTAGCGATCTTGGAGAAGAGACCATTAGAGCCTGGAGCATCTCACCCTTGGAGCTGCTCAACACCACAAA
The DNA here is from genome assembly GCA_027924585.1 of Larix kaempferi. Classification (NCBI taxonomy): domain Eukaryota; kingdom Viridiplantae; phylum Streptophyta; class Pinopsida; order Pinales; family Pinaceae; genus Larix; species Larix kaempferi. The sequence continues at coordinate 5,590,472 of BSBM01000006.1, read as the reverse complement.
TCCTCACCATTTGAGGTATGATAATACAAAACATTCTTTTATTTCTTGTTCTTTCTATGAATCATTTTTAGATTTATTTGTTATATGCACATATTAATTTAGATTTAGATTTAATTCATAATCATTTTTGCTTTCTATATTGAAACTGCTATCACATTGTTGATAGGTGCCCATTGCACAAGCTTGGTTGCAAAACCAAGCAACAGTAATTTCCTCTAGATATATGTTTGGGTGGATCTTAGGAAGCTCTTTCATAAACATTTTAGATTAAATAATAAGAAATGTATGCAATCATGGTAGGTTTTTATGTCCATAGAGGTATATAAAACAAGTAACGCCTCTTCATTGCTCTTATAATGTTTTGATACAACTATCACCCTTCAACAAATGCTTCAATTTCATGTACCTAGTAGCATCTTTGCACCATTGAGGCAACATAATACCTCCATTTCAACATAAAATTTTATTCTCTTACCCAATTTGAATTTCATTGGATTGTTGTAGATTTTAATAATGGAGGAAAAATTACAACAAACCAATTAATTACATTTCCCCCCTGGATAAGGATGTAGTTCTACCATGAATTCATCCACAATTATGTTCATTGCATACAAGCACATGGGCTTGTGGAAGCTAATGAGGGTCACTTTGGCGCTTTAGATGCAATAAAAAACTGAAAAATCAGGCATCCCTCAACTTACTTGGTTTTTTTGAGATACTTAGACAAGTATATTGCATTAAGTAAAAAAGATGAAATGTAGGAAATTGAGTCACGTTTCCGAATATATAAGTTTTAAGTATTGAAAATTTACATAACTATGTCAAATTTCATCTTTTCTAACGATCACTTTTTTTTTTGTTGCAAATGATAAGGTATATGTTTTTGTGGGTGCAGCCTTTGAGTGCCTAAATGATGGTTTCAATCTACAAAAGTTGGTAGACATGTATAGAACCCGTAGCACTAGTGCAACACTTTTTTTCCAAAATTAAATGTTTAGTTTAAAAAAAAAATTTAATTAGGTAAGTGATCAAACCTCGAGAAAGGGACGCCAAATGTGGGTGCAAGCTTTGAAGGTATTAATTCAGTTATTTCGACTTGGATTTTTTATAGCATGTAGAGGTCGGTGTCTACTAGTGCAACATACAATTTTTTTTAAAAATGGTTGTGAAATGAAAAAGTTACAGAATAAACACTAACAACATGTTTTTTGACTTAAGCAGTGATGACACAAGAAAATTAGGAAACAAATAGAAAAAATCAATATATTTTTGTTAAAATTACATATTTGGAATTTGCATAAAAAATGCTATCTATGCCTAAAATTTCGTCAATAATGGTCATGTATGTCATGCTATAGAGAGCGTAGAAAAACATGCATATTGAGAAAAATGGTGGAAATGCCTGATTAGCTATGGTTCAGAAAATTCCATAGCACAGGTTTGGGAAGTCTGAACCAACCACATAGGATTGTGGATGACACACGGGCGTGGGAGTAGGGGGTTATTAGGTGCTCAGGAATGCGTGTGTATTCTATTTAAATTCAAATATTTTGGTTGGTGTGCTTGGTGTTAAAACAAATGCACATGCGTGATTGTATATACACAATGCGCGCGCATTATTGTTCACATAACGCGTGCGCGTTATGAACTTCACAAATTTATGTTTTTAAGTGTTGAATGGAGATAAAAGGGGTAAGAGAGAGAAGAGAGATATGAAAGGGGGGGGTAAGGGACATAAATTTAAGGAGTTGGGGAGAGTAATGATAAGGGAGTGAAATTAAAGGCCTAAACCCATAATTCATAAGTCCCAAACCCCCTAAATACCTACACCCCTACGCACCTAAGCCCTTAACACATAATCCCTTACCCCATTATAGTTGATCCTAAATCCCTTAACCTATAAAGGTATTACTCCTTAAATCCCTAGTCCCTTAATTAACCCTTTATCTCCCCTCACTGTTGTCCTTATCCTCTAATTCCCCAAGCCTTTAACACTATAACACCTTAGACCTCAATTCCTAACTTCTTAAAACCTAACCCCATAAGTTCAGAGTCCTTAATCCATTTACCCCTAAAGACCAAAATGTTAAACTCCTTAAGTCCTTTAATTGTTTACCTGTAATCCTTTAACCATTATCCCTTTAATCTATAGTTTACCCTATATAGGTAAAATAATTCTTTGCCTTTACACTACATTTGCATGTGCGACCTCCCTTGTGCTAGCGTGCCCTGCATTTACTTGTGCGATCTATGTTTACATGTGTGGTCTTCGTTTGCATGAGAGCTTTATGTTTGCTTGAGCTCTCTCCATCTAGATTGATCGATCCTTTCTCAGCTTTGGCATTCTTGCTTGGGCTTATGCATTAGTATCTTTAAGCTCTAATTTAACCCTTATAAGCCTTTAAGCCTTTAACCCCTTCACCATTAATGCCTAACCTCATAAACCCTAACACGCTAACCCTAGAGCACTAAATCAATTAACCCCTAAGGTCGCTAACCCATAAACCCCCTAGCCACTTTATCTATAATCCCACAAACCCTAACCCCTAATACCTAGTCCCCCCCTAACCCCTAAACAATATAACCCATATTACTTAAAAAGATCAAATCCCTAAATCCCTAATCCCTTAACCCTAGAAACAATTAAACCTTTTCCACCTACTCATAGCCCCCAACCCTAAGCCCATATTCCACCTACTCATAGCCCTCACCCCTCTCTATCTAAAAACCCCTAAAAAAACTCCTTACCCTACCCCCCCCCTCCCCTCTATCTCTCTCTCTAAACCCTCCTCTCCCTCTCCCTAATCCCCACCACTCTTAAACCCGCTATCTATATCTCTCTCCTGATCCAGTCATTGCTAACCCTCGCTCACTCTCTACCCTCCTACACCTAACCCTTATTAACCCCCTCTCTATCTATATCTTATGTACTCCTCCACCAATGCCTATCCCCACCCCTCTCTCTCTTCTAACCCCTTGACACCCTCCTCCCTCTCTATCTCTCTATAACCTCTTAACCCACCCCATCCTACCCCACCCACACCTAACCACCTCCCCTCTATGATTGTATCTCCTACTCCCCATACCTCTAACCCCCCTATCTCTATCCCTTCCTCCTCGTAACCCTTACAAACCCCCTCTCTCACTCTCTCTTCCTTACTTCTACACCTCTCTCTCTCTCTCTCTCTCTCTCTCTCTAAAACCCCTCTCCCTATACCTAACCTCTCCCCCATACCTAACCATCCTACTCTTTTTATCTCTCTCCTACTCCCCCCCATAGCCCTAAACCCCATCCTCTCCCTATCCCTTACTAAGCCCCTCCAGTGAGTCACTCTCTCTTCCCTACACCTCCACCTACCTCTAACCACACCTCCCATCTCTCTTTCTCACTCCCTACATCTAACACCCTCTCCTCTCTCTCTCTCTCTCTCTCTCTCTCTCTCTACCTCCTCTCCCCTCCCTAACCATTACTCATGCCCTCTCTCACTCTCTCTCTCTATCCCCCCCTCGCTAAGCCCCCTCCTATCCCCTTACCCTAACTAACCCCCCCCTCTCTCTCTCTCCTACCCCCCCACCCTCTCTCTCTCTCTCTCTCTCCTATTCCCCCCCGCTCTCTCTCTCCTAACCCCCCTTACCCTACCACTAACCACCCCCCATCTCTAACCCCTAAGCCCATTGACCCAAAACCCCTTGACACCTTAGCCCCTAACACCAAATCCCTATTTAACCTCCTAACCCATAGAACATGAAGCCCAAACAATTTCAAGATAAGTAGGGATCTGGGGAAATAAAGGAAATTTATTTTCTTAGGAAGAAACTATTAAATAAGGTTTTGATGAAAATGCAAATTGTGTAGATTACAATAACGTTAATGCATTTTTGGATGTAGAAATGCTCACGTATTTTTGGCCACTAGATGTTATTTAGCCATGCACCAAACATATTAATTTTGTTATAGTTTTAATTGCCTAGTTGTACGAAAGTCTTGCGCGTATTGTGTATCTATAACGCTAACGCCTTTTGTGTATCCATAACGCTAGCGCGTTTTGTCTGTGCAAAAATTTAGCAGAATACTCTACCTATTTCATACCCGAAGTTTGTGTTTTGTCTCCTCGACAGCACGGCAAAAAAACTTTATACTCTATGTTCACAATAAAAAATCAAGGCAATTGAGGAATCTTGATACTCTATGTTCACAATCAACAAGATTGAAGAGGATTCTACAGTTAGAATTGGGAATTGAGGATTCTACATTCACAATTAGCAAGCTTCAAGAGGATTCTACATTCAAAATTAGAAAGCTTCAAGAGGATTCTACATTCACAATTTCAAGCTTCAAGAGTATTCTACATTCACAATTTCAAGCAAGCTCGAGGAATCTATATGAACACAATTGAAGAAGAATCTACATTCACTATTGAGCAAGCTTGAAGAACCTATATTCACAAATGAAGATTTTGTATATTCACGAGTGAGGTAGAAGTTAATTTCACATTTGAGCAAGCTTGAGGAATCTATTTTCACAATTGAGGAAGTATCTATATTCACAATTGAGCAAGTTTGAAGAACCTATATTCACAATTGAGAAAGAATTTGGATATTTGAATAGTTGAGCACACCTCTAGAATCTATTTTCATAGTATTTCTCATTGTGGTCATAGGGAATTCGCGCAATCGAAAAAGGAAATCGACAAGGAAATATAACCCTAAAGAAACCATGGAAGAAGTTAGAGAAAAGAAAATATTGGACATGTGGAATCGAAGGCATTCCATGGAAACTCATCCAATTCCAACCGTAGATGATGCCACGGTCGTTCCTACCCATCCACGACAAGAAAAATGGAAAAAATCACTAGAGGGGCCCTCAATTTCAACAACATTTGATGAACAAGCACCCCATGGCACTAGTCAAGAAGTAAAACATAGGTGCTCATTGGGGGATGTTTCAATTCCCACATCAAGTCAACCTCAGACTATGGTAGTGAATGACTTGTTGGGTTGTAGTTATACAAGCGACGACATTAGGGAGGCATTGAAGGAAGGATTTACAATGAAAGAAGCAAATGTTATGGAGACCGTCCAAGAGAAAGTCCAATTTCCCACATCCAACTACCAACAAGAGAATGAAAGACAAGAGGCTCATATTGAAACGCTGGAGCATCCTGGTGATGTTGCACATGCTCCAGTTCCAACGCCCTTACCTCCATTAGCAACTACACCCCGAAGAACTCCGAAACGTATACAAGTTGATGAAACTCTCCTTAGTTCACTTGAAGGTACATTGTCTAAATGTGCTATTGCTTATCAAACTTGACAAATACTTAATAATTTTTTTTATTCTAAATGTGATGGGGACAAGTGAAAATTATTTGTATCATTGTTAAAATCTAGGTCTATGGTTGTTGTTAGAAGAACGTTAAGGATAAAGAAGACCAAAAAGTTAGAACCAAGTTCTCATATTGTTAAAAGTTTAGTAGATGCATTTAGTACAATTGGAAAGAAATATCGCTCAAAGGATCACAATGCGGCTCACTGTGTGTTGTCACAATCAATCATGAACAAAAACACTAGGGTACTTCATTTTCTTAAACCTACCTCCAAAATTATTAATTTGAATGTGAAGACACTTCGTAGGTATTGTGTTAGAAGAGAACAACTTGAAACTATTCAAACAGATGTTTGGGATGTTGATGTATTTGTAATTTCAGAAGATATTCACTTGTATAATGTATTTTTACTTTATTGTATCCCCAATGGAGATGTATTATTCCTCCGATTGGAAGTGTCATCAGTTGTACTTGCAAAGTGTCGCAAGTTATATTGTAAGTGTCGTAACTTATACTTGATAGGTCATTAGACCACCTTGATGGGGTTGGCCCTGTATGAGTCATGTGGGTTAAAGGATTATTAGAACACCCTAGTGGGGGTCAGCCCAATCAACATTATGTTAAGTGGTTAAGTTGGGGCCGACCTAGTAAAAGTTAAAAGACAAGTGAAGTGTATAAATAGAGAGTGTGTCTCTCTCATTTTACACATTCTCTCATTCACTCACTTCACATTAGTGAGAGAGAGAAGGAGTGCCCACAAGTGGAGGAGGAGAATGCTGCTGAAGATATCTATATCTTGGGTTTGATCATTGTGATCCTTATATTGATGCTTATTCTATCTCCGAGGAAGTTGCGGGGTTTTTAACGCTCTTGGTTTTCCCTGGTGAAATGTTTTGTGATTTTGTCTCTTGTCTCTTATGCTTGATATGTTGTACATGTTGTTCTCTCAGTTAAGATACTAGATCTATTGGATTAAATGATAAAAAAGTAACATGGTATCAGAGCTATCCTAAAGGAAGGCATGGTATGGAATTTATGACACCTGTTGCACTTGCGACAAATTGGAAGCTAGGGCTTGATATAGAAAAACCAGTCATCGTAGAAATTTCGCTATAAATTCATTTTGGTGTAGGTTTAGGTTCGGAAACTCCTACAAGTCTAAGATAACATCCCCATGTACCATATGTACAAAGCCAAAACATCTGATTCGTTGTAATTTTTGAGATATGATCCATACAATCTAGTGTTTCGGCCTCTTCCAGATCTCAGTCATAAACAAGTGACCTAGGAAAAAGGGTCACAACTTGGGATAGGAAGCTCCAAATGAAATTCTGTAAAAAGTGCCAGTAAGGGAACAGACTGTAGTCTCACATGTTCACATTTTAGAGGCCAAAGTTGAACCAATGACACATGGCACTCTGTACAAGTTCGCTATCCTGTTTTATCCCATAAACAGGTCACGTTGTGAAATTTGGCATATCGCTCTATTAGAGAATCCATTTTAGTTCAGACCTATGCAGTTGGAAAGATGACAGGTCAGGATAACACAGGACTAAGTTTCAGACCCTGTGGATTCGTAATTTCAGAGATGCACTAGAAACAATAAGGCACATATTTCTGTGAAATAAAATTGAATTCTGAGCATTCTCATTTTTTGCTTATCACTACTGTGGGAAATTAGGGCTTTTGATAGAAGTGGAATTTTGGAGTGATCTCAGCATACGATTTATCTCCTCAACAAAATCAAAATTTAGAGACCAAGATCAAAGTTTTTGGTTGGGAAGAACCCCGAGCATCATCAAACCCTAGTTTGGGATTTTGATGAGAAAGGTGGAAAATTAGGGTTTCTGCAAAAGTTGAAATTTTTGGAATCTGAGACCACGACTAGAAGCTACTCAGAAAAGTAGAATCTTAGGGTACAATATCAAACCTTTTGGTTGGGAAGAAGACAGGGCTTTATCAAAACCTAGTTCGGGATCCTGTCTAGAAGATCCAGAAGTTTGAAAGGCAATTTTGAGGGGTCAAATTTTGCAGTTTTCAAAATTGAAGTATACCGGCTTGATCAGCTCAACAAGGCACATCTTTCCATACATTCAGAAGTTTGAAATTCAAAATTTGAATTTTTGGGGTTTCTCTGACAAACCCTAATCTAGCTCCAGATCTAGTCTCAGCAAATCAAAGTGGATTGGGCTAATCCTAGAAGCAAATGAATTTTACACCTACATAAGTGAAGAAGTTCCAGTTCCAGAGGGAGATGAGGCTAAGGCCTTACATAAGAAGACTACAAGAAATATCGACAGGTATGACTTGAGGAGATACAGGAATGTGTTGAAATCTGTTCATGATTAAGTTTATGATATCTTTGTCTTCATATTATTGAGGTTAGTACAATCTTGATTAATCATAGACTTGTCTTATCACCCTAGTAAAAGTATGAATGCATGTGAATGATAGAAGACATTCATTGATTAGGGTTATATGATTGTACTAATGCACTGTGGTGTTGTATGAGGTTGATGTTGTCCGCTAACATGAAAGGTACATCAGTAAAGACAAATCAAGTTCTAGATCAAGAACATATGACCATGGGGACATGAAGACAAAGACTCATCCATAGCCATTATAGAAGCTCTACTTACGAGGTATGTATATTTTGGTTCTACAATGGTTAACTTATGAGTTATGCCGATTGCTAGCATAGGTCATTGAAGAGAACAAGAAGACATTGTTTGGGCATGTTAGACATAACTAACAAACATGATAGCCATGTATGTTTTTCCTATATCAAATTAGAATCCTACCTTGTGTTAGGATCTTATACATTTGGATGATTATTCTTGAAGTTAGAAGTTTAAGTAATCAAGGGTTTATGCATATTATGTTTCTTACTTTGATTGATGATATGACTAACCAGAAGAGTCCTATGGTCAAATAAGAATATGCATGAGTAAAAGAAGTCTTCCTTGAAACCTTGAATACTAACGCTTATTACCTATGTATGAAATGATCATGACCATACATATTTAAGATTATTTAGAATCATAATGTTTTGATAGTATTGATATTATACTAATGAATGTATGATTATGTGTGAGATCTTGAGGATGACACAATGATGACACTAGTGCACACTTAAGCATGCATAGTGGTCCAGGATGGATATAAGTTCAAGGACAGATAATCCAGGATGCAAAGATCAAGAGGGAGCACACTCCAATAGTTCCTACAAGGAAGCAAAGATTGAGAGGGAGTCCACCCTACAAATAAACAAAGATAAGTATTTGAATTGTCATTTATTATATATATGATTGATTAAATGATGTTGTCCAGTCATGTACACACTTATGTTCCTAGATTCATATTAGAAAAGTTGCATTAATGAACAAGATACTACTAATATAATGGGTAAGTGGCCTGTGGTACTGTACAACATTCCATTGCTACTTATCTAGAATGAAACCTCTTTGCTGACATGTTGGGAGTTGTGCACACTCTTAATAATGTTCTGGTATAGATGGAAGGCATCTAGAAAGTTACAGGATATGGATAAATGTTGTATTGAAGCATTGGCTAAGATAATTCCATGACTGTATGACATATGTATTTATGAGTAAGAATTTGTTCTGAAATATAGAAGATGTTTCTAATCATATAATTGAACTTGTCTTGTAGGAAAGATCCTGTACCATCACCTAAAAAAGAAGGACTACAACATTTGTTCCAACAACGAAGTTCAAAGAAAACTATCTATTGAAGATATTGAAGAATCTGAAGTTCCCAGGATCTGGGATGCAGTAATGGAAGAATGTCATGATTGAGGAATACCAGTCGATCATAAAGAATGATGTATGGGATGTGGTCCTAAGACCAGAAGGGAATTCTATTGTGACTTCCAAGTGGATCTATAAGATCAAGCATGATGCAAATGGTAGCATAGAGAAATACAAGGCAAGGTTTGTGGCTCGTGGCTTCTCCCAGAAAGAGGGGATAGATTATGAAGAGACTTTTTCTCCTGCAGCCAGATACACTTCCATCAGAACAATACTTGCTTTGGCTGCAGTGATGAATTGGAAGATACACCACATGGATATGGTGTAGTCGAAGAGGAAGTGTATGTGGAGCAGCCACTCAGTTTCGAGACACATGATAGGGAGTCATATGTGTGCAGATTGAAGAAAGCCTTGTATGGCTTGAAGCAAGCTCTTAGGACATGGTACGACAGGATAGACAACTTCCTGTCTATCTTGGGCTTTAGCAAGAGTAAAGCGGATTCCAACCTTTACTACAAGGTTGAGGAAGGCGATACAGTGATACTACTATTGTATGTGGATGACCTGTTTGTAACAGGAGAGGATGGATTGATTTTTGATACGAAGAGGAAGCTTGTTTCCAAGTTCGAGCTGAAGGACTTGGGGATGATGCATTACTCTCTAGGTATGGAGGGGTGGCAGAGTGCAGATGGAATCTTCCTTGGACAAGGGAAGTATGTAGTATAGATCCTGAAGCGGTTCGAGATGATGGACTGCAAGGCCATGCTCACACCTATGGCATCGAACCTGAAGCTATTATGTGATGCTTCATCTGAGCTGGTTGATGTCATGGTGTATCGTCAGATAATTGGGTCCTTGATTTACCTGACGAACACGAGACCAAATATTTGCTTTGCGGTGAACACCTTGAGCCAGTTTCTGACAGATCCTAGACATGTTCGCCTGATTGTTGTAAAGCATATTCTGAGGTACCTGAAGGGTACAGTTGATTATGGGCACAAATATGATGCAAATCAAAAGTTTAAACTGGGGGGGTATGTTGATTATGATTGGGCAGGCAGTGCTACAGATAGGAAGAGCACTTCAGGGTGTTGTTTTAGTATGGGATCAGGTGTGATCTCTTGGTTTAGCAGGAAGCAGTACTACGCAGCACTGAGTACTGCCGAAGCATAGTATGTCGCAGCTTGTTCGGTCAGTTGTGAGGCAGTATCGCTTAGGAAGCTACTGTCTGACTTATTTGATCTCCCGTTGGATGCTACCTATATCTATTGTGACAACCAGAGTTGTGTGAAGTTGTCAGAGAACCCAGTGTTCCATGACAGGTCGAAGGATATCGAGATCAAATATCACTATATCAAGGATATGGTGCGGAGAGGAGCAGTGAAGCTACTATATGTTTTGACAGATGAGCAGATTGCAGATGTGTTGACCAAACCACTAGCTAGAGTGAAGTTCAAGTACTTTAGAGGGGGGCTTGGTGTTCTTCAGATAGAAGATACTTCGAGGAAGAAGTGATGGGACACATTTGTAGGAGCCATTCCAAGCATGGTGGTAGGAGGATCCTCCCATGGCTGTGGATGTAAGCACTGTGTGATATGCATCAGGACGATGCTATGACAATGATTAGGATGATAATGTGTGATGAGTATCAAGATGATGCTTTGGATGATATGCATCAAGATGATGCTATGACAATGACCAGAATGATCATGTGTGATGACTATCAGGATGATGCTCTAGATGATATGCCTTAGGACGATGCTATGACGATGATCATGTGTGATGAGAAACATGACGATGCTCCAGATGATATGATCAGGATGATGCTATGATGATGATCAGGATGATCATGTGATGATGATGTGCATCAGGTTGATGCGCCGTGCGATGATGATTAGTTGGATCATGAGTATCAGGATGATACTTCCAGGTCATGGATGATATGTGGCAGGTTGTGCAGTAGCATGTAAAATATACTGGGAGATTTGATAGGTTGCGCTCTGTGCTCGTAATTAGTTCTGGGATGCTATTTCGAGGTTTTGCTAGGGAGGCATGTAATCAGTCCTGTAGATCCGATAGGTTGAGTTGTGTGCTCGTAATAAGTCCTGGGATGCTCTTTAGATATATTTCCGGTCGTGCTTTGGCACGTAAAATGTTCCTGGATAATCTTTTAAGGTATTGCCTATTCACATGTAATCAGTCCTGGAGATCCAATAGGTTGAGCTGTGTGCTCGTAATAAGTCCTAGGATGCTCTTTAGAGATCGTTTCAGTTGTGTTGCGATACGTAAACTGATCCTAGGATGCTCTTTAAAGGTATTGTGAAGGGATGCATGTAATCAATCCCAAGAGATCTTGCCGATCGTGCTTAGGCACGTAAAATGTTCCTGGGATGCTCTTGTCAGGCATTGCATCTACACATATTTAGTCCTGAGAATCCACCTCTATCAAACCATTGGCATAGATTATGAAGACCTACAAGAGGCTAGGCCTTTACCCAACATGAAAAAGGGTTGGCTCTATAGAACTTCCTATGACAAGAAGAATTCAGAGATAGCCCGGTGATTGAGATGACTGGTACAACAATAGTGATGATGATGATGCTCCGTGATACAGTGACGATGATCCAGCTCCAGAATTGAAGACTTGTGCCTATATGTATTGATGACCTATGTCAAGAGAATACCTTCCTAGTTAAGAGGGAGCGCTAATGTATTTGTAACTTCAGAATATATTCACTTGTATATTGTATTTGTACTTTATTGTATCCCCAACGGAGATGTATTATTCCTCTGATTGGAAGTGTCGTTAGTTGTACTTGCAAGTGTCGCAAGTTATATTGTAAGTGTCGTAACTTATACTTGATGGGTTATTAGACCACCTTGATGGGGTCGGCCCTGTATGAGTCATGTGGGTTAAAGGGTTATTATACCACCCTAGTGGGGGTCGGCCCAGTCAACATTATGTTAAGTGGTTAAGTTGGGGCCGACCTAGTTAAAGTTAAAAGACAAGTGAAGTAGTGTATAAATAGAGAGAGTGTCTCTCTCATTTTACACATTCTCTCATTCACTCACTTTGTATTAGTGAGAGAGAGGAGGAGTGCCCACAAGTGGAGGAGGGAGTATGTTGCTGAAGATATCTATCTCTTGGGTTTGATCATTGTGATCCTTGTATTGATGCTTATTCTATCTTTGAGGAAGTTGCGGGGTTTTTCACCTTCTTGGTTTTCCCCGGTGAAATGTTTTGTCTCTCTTGTCTCTTATGCTTGATATGCTGTACATTTTGTTCTTTCAGTTAAGATCCTAGATCTATTGAATTAAATGATGAAAAAATAACATGGGACTTCATTGGTAGGTTTCCATGCTCTGATATGAAGCTCATTGATGCGGTAAAGGGATTAGTGCAAGCTTTTTGGCATGACAGCACTAGACCTTCTTCCAACCAAAAAGATGTATTAAAATTGAGAAGGGGTTCAAAGCATTGTGTACCACACATTAAACATTTTCTTGATATGACAGAAATAGAATTATATGATATATTTAGGAATGAACATAACGAACTTAACTTGGGCCAAAGATCCTTTGAAAATTGCAAACCATGTTATGTTATAGTAAACACAATTCGTAACACATGTTGTTGTCAATACCACACTGAATATGGTTACTATTATGACACATATACATATATTTTTCGTGTATTGCATAACACCCTTGTGCAGGAATGCTCAGCTACATTACCACCGATGTCATCTAGAGACTTTATTCATATCATTTTGTGTAGCAGGCCAAACAATTACACATTTTATCAAAACAATTGCATAGATGGGACATGCCCAAGGTGTCGTGGATTGGAATTATTGGAACAATGCATACATGTGACTGATGATATTGAACTTGGGAGGCAAGAGGTGAACTTGCAGTCATTCAAATATGTCATGTATGATATTGATGGAGGGAACAAAAGAAAAAAATACAATTGGTCACTTCTTAGGTTGGTAATGAGTTATTGAATACTATTTTTTCTTCAAATTGCAATTTCATATGTAATAATCTATTGCTATGTGTCTTTATTGTTGATCTACCAGGTATGGGTTTGTGACTTCATGGAGGAATTCTTTGAAAATACACAATAGTATGTAAAGCATGTACATGTGGCTCGTTGGCAAGATGAGAAGTTTAGAATGTGTAGGGATACATTTCCTATTGGGACTATCCTGTTAGTGGTCGATTTTGTGGAAAACTACACTCTTCAACCGCAAAATGAGATTCAAATTCAATACTATCACTCATACCAGGTCAACATAATGGTCCATATCACCTATAGACATGGGGTAGATAGTACTGAAGACAACAGGGTTATATTGAAGGAGTATCACTTCTACATAAGTGATGATAGGTGTCACAACTTGGCTTTTGTACAACACAAATTTCAAATGTTCTACAATCACTTGAAGGATAACAGTATATAGATGGAACAACATTGGATTTGTTCTAACGGTTGTGCAAGGAAATTAAAAAATTCCCTTGTATTCCAATGGTTGTGTATGCTCCACAAAAGGCACAAGGTGCCACATATTTGGAACTATTTTGAGACCGGACACTGAAAAGGTGAACATGATGGAGTAGGTGCGTGCATCAAGACTACATTATGCAGGAAATAAATGAATTTCACAAATGTATCACTCATTTGAGATGCAAAAACCATCGTTGAATGGTGTGCTTCAGTCATGGGGGAGGGATCAAGAAGGCAGGAAGATCACTCAACCAAGAAAGCACATGTACATAGATATTTTTGGGAGGTGGTGGATGTAGATCGATCACAGTTATATGAGTGGAAGAACATCCAAGGAACTCATGCATTTAATTCATTTAGTATGTCGGACAATGCTATACTTGAAATGTGAACAAGGAAACTCTCATGTTTTTGTTCTTCATGCAGTAGTGGTGAATGGGACGAATGTGAATCCACGGATTGGGTTGATAGTTGGGACTGTGTATCACTCCCCATTGGTCGATGGATAGCTACAGAATTATCCCAGCTGGAGGACGACCAATCAAGTATTTCACCAGACTATGACCACATATCAGATCTCGTATAACCAGGTTCGATTAATATTTTTATATTTTTGACAACTAGTTGTCTATATTTTTGATACTTTTGACAACTAGTTGTGTCTAATTAGTTGACTGAAATGTTGGCACTATATTTTATCCAGGGCACATATACGTAGTGGTTTCCCCGAGACACAATGCATGGTGCACCGACTAATGCTTGGCACATTGCTTAGAGGGGTAGCAAACCCTAAATGTCCCATTACAGGACTCTGAGTCCAATGATTTTCCGATTGGGTCGATGGTTATAAAAGGAGAATATTTGAACTAGGTTTCCCACTCAGCAAATAGAAAAAGGCATACATATGAAGATTATAGACTAGGTGAGATTCTATACCATTATACAAACTTAGTTATTGGCACAAACCTCCAGTTGCAAACAATGCCAATGAAGAACTCATCAAAGGCACAATACTTATTTCCTTACTCCGAGCACGAGAGGTTAAGTGAAACTATTGGTATTCGAAGTGATCCTGATGGTCTAGTTGAATGACCATAGGTAGGTAATATGGTATGGTTTGCATGTTTTATTGTGTACTATGTTATAGGTATGTGGTGTACATGTATGCTATGATTTTGTTTCATGGTCTCATTGAGTATTGACATTAATATTTTGACTATTGCATCCAGACATTGATAGCTTGATAGATTGAGAAATTGCATAGACTTGGTACAAACTGATAAATTGCACAAGTTTCGTCATGGATATTTTTTTTATCCCATCTAAGTAAACCATAATATCTGAATCCTCATGCCCATTTTCATGCTCAATATCACCATCACCATCTCCATGCTCATTATCATTATCCCCATGGTAGTTGTCGCCATCACCATGCCACCATGAACATCACCATCGTGCTCTTCCTACCCATGTTGTCACCATCACCATCCCCCTTTTCACCATAATATTTTCATCCATCATCCTAAAAAATATAACCATAATTTAGAAACCTAGAAACCCAAACCACAAACATAGAAACCTTATCTAGCCTTAGAAATCTAGTCTACCCTAGAAACACGAATATAACCTTAGCAACCTAATCCATAACAATAGAAACCTTGAAACCATGCCAAAAAACCTAGTCATAATCCTAATATATACGCATGCCAAAAAAAACAATAGAAACCTAATCCTAATATAGTGATTATTAACCTATATAGGTTTAATGTGGTGCTTTGGGAACTCATAAATGGTTCTTCCCAAGTATATTTAAGGATCCAAGAATTGATCATGGTGTCTATATTCAACTTGAATTCCAAATACTCCTTGGAGAGGGATTCTGTCATGGTGTTTGAGCACAAGAATATTAAGTTTGGAATTAAATCCATTGTCCCCCCAACCATGTTTATTCCTCAAAACTTATTTATAGTGTACAAAACCTACTAATGGCACTTGTATCCCAGTTAGATGTTAAATACCCCCTACAAATTTCTCATTTTCTTGTTAAAGGACTTTGCCAATGCCCTTAAGCTTTAGAAAATTTAATATGATCATAAATCACTTGTTTCATCACTTGATGATGGCTAAGGCCCCACAATGCATTCATTGTCCTATGTGGAGGTCCAATGACACATTCCTAAATGTTGAGCTATATAATTTATCTTTAGGGCCTAAGGTTTTGGTTCCCTCCTCTAAGCATGGTGAAGGACCTAAGTCTATTGTTTCCCTTCCATGATCATGGCCAAGGAATTAGTACCCGTATGTGGAGTAAAAAAAATCTTATTGGAACACGTATCCAAATAGGGTTTTTCTCATTAAGATGCAAAGAAGATTTTGCATTAAAAGGTCAAATTCATAAAACGTTTGCATGAGAGTTTATGGACAATGCACTCATGTTGGTATCTCCCAAACACACTTTCCAAAAATTACAACATTCAATTTTGTTGCTTGGTTTGGTTATTATTCCCAAGGATGAATTTTCCATCTCTCCTTGAGACACTTGACCTAAATGAAATTGGAGGCATGAAATGAAAATTGTGCATTCAAAGGACATGTCATTAGTTGCAATACATCTATTTCATTAGGGCCATCCTCCCCATTCAATCATAGAGGTCGAATCATCCATCCCCTTTTTCACCATAAGATTCTCATCCATCATCCACACAAATATAATCGTTAAATAACTAATTTAGAAACCTAGAAACCCAAACCAAAAACATATAAACCTAATCTAGCCTTATAAATCTAGTCTACCCTAGAAACACAAATATAACCTTAGCAACCTAATCCATAACAATAGAAACCTAAACCATGCCAAAAAACCTAGTCCAAGAAACCATAATTTGTATTCTAAACCCCTGGCCTAGAAACCCTATTTTGTATCCTAAACCCTAATTTGAATTCTAAACCTTAGAAACCCTAATTTGTATCCTAGAGCCTATGTTATGTTCAAAATCCTAGAAACCCTAGTTTGTAGCCACTAACTATCATTGACCAATTGCTAATATCAATGATTCATTGTCATTGTTTCCCAAATTGGACCTTGACCCTACATTAGTGAATCGATATGTGATTTGTTTGTGTGAGGGATTTCTTACATGGTGTCTACCCCACTAAAAACTAGAAAAAACCCTAAGACGGAGTCTACAGGAACAAACTAGGAATGCTTCTTATAGAAATCCTCGATAATTCTCCCTCCTTCGTATTTTCACCATATGTACCCTCTCCTCCGGTCCCATGGCCTAGGTGTCATCTTTTAGGTTCATTTTGGAAACTAGAGTTTTGCTTAGTAAGGGACTGTGCAATTTTTGCACATAGGGGTCAACTTTGCAAAATAATCAACTGGGGACTTATGGTTAGCATTCCCAACTGGAACCTTCCTAGACACACTTGCAGGACTTCTTGGAATTTGGTTTTGTTGCATGGTTGGAATTATATGGGCCCGGTAGGTATCCAACTGGTGTCCCTAGAGGCCTTTAGGATGCGAGTTGGAACGAGCCATAGAATGATGATGTCACGTCCCCACTTTGACCCTTGTAATATTTTGGGTTATAATGTAAATATTGTATGCATATTATGTATGATTCCTAGCGTGGAGCTAAGGGCCAAGGCCCCGCTAGCAAATGCTTGACCTAGAAGAGGAAAGTATTTGAAATTATGCTACCCATGTGCTAGTGAACCATGGGAATTGTAAATATGCATCTTAATATAAATGCCAACAACTAGCTATGCAATGCAACAAGAGATGGGGGCATGATGTTACAAGGAATTGGGAGGGAAATATTCAAACCCTTGAGCCAATCAAGTCAATCCAAGTGTCAATGAGAGAACCCATGAACCCTCAACTACCCATGTTGACTTTTGTACCCAATCATTGATTTCTCCCAAGATTTGGTTGAGGTAGTTAATGCCTTTGGGAATGGGAGGTATGGCTGTCCGAATTCGAGTATGGGAAAGCCACCGTTCCTATATTTTTGTGTTTGGATTCTTGGGCAAGAAAAGGGCCACGAAATTGCTCCCCAAGCCATTATTCACCTATCAGTTTGCTCTCTCACGAGTGGGGGACCTTCCTGGGTAGTTCCCTCCATGGTTTTGTTGTGTTTACCTTCATTGTCCTAGCTGGGGAGGGCGTTTTTGCTGTGGCTAACAATGGAGAAGAAGGGAAAACAATTTAGGGGTTTTATTGAGGCCGTTTGGCCACTGAATGCTCATACATCTGTGGGAGAAATCGGTTTTCTTCCCTGGGATTGATTCCCTCTTCCCACAAATCCATTTTTGGTGTGCCTACATTTTTGGAAAAACCCATGTCCATCTAGCTTCTATGTCCCATTGCTGAAAGTGTGTTTCCAAGCCCACATCTGAGTTTTGTGTTCAAGAGAATTCTGGGATTGAGTTGGGTATCCATTGCTTTGGGCTGTGTTGTGCTCGAGGGTTCCCTTTTCCTTGTAGATATCATCCCCAGCTCGGGGGTGGTCTCTAAGTGCTAAAAGAATATAGGCTGGGCAGAGACCTATGGTTGGGAGGAACGTTGCATTGACATAGCTAGTTGTTTGGGACAATTGTACAACAAAGATAAGTGTTTTTCTGTCTATGTGTTATCCTCTGCAAATGTATAATTTCATGACTGTTATCGATGTGATTGAATACATATGAGAAATGTGTGTGGATGAGTTTATTTCCGCTGTGCATGTTTACCTGTTTTCCATCTGCACATATCTAATTTATGGCCATGAATCTAATGAATTTGGCTGAGTTTCTGAAAAGCCCCATAGAATGGCATCAGGTCCCCTTCCTTGCATTGGGTCCAAGGGTGGGTACGTTACAGATGGTATCAGAGCAAAGGTTGCAACATTTGGGCCTTGATGGGCTACCTATCACAGCTTGCGGAGGTAATTATGCTTCTTACTCATTATAGACCATTAAGAAAAATCTCAAACTTTCAAATTTTCAAAAAAATTTCTAAGTTGTTTTGAAAATTTTTCTAAGTCTGTATCGGAAAGAACTTACAAGTTTTCGTCCACAACAATGGAAGGAACTGACGAGTTTTTTCTGAAATGGTCGACCGAAAATTTTTAAGTTCGCCAAACCGGAAGAACTTGGCAAGTTCGTCTGCAACGGCGGTGAAACTCAGCGAGTTTGTCCGCAATGGAGGAAAAAGTTGGCGAGTTTCCGCCACAGTGTCGGAAGGAATTGGCGAGTTTCGCTGCAGTGACAGAAGCAAAAGATGAGTTTAGGTCAGAAGAACTCGGTGAGTTGGTCTGCAACAGAAAAAGAACCCGGCGAGTTGGTCCGAAATTGCAGCAGAACACGACAAGTTGGTCCGCAACGGTGGAAGGACTCGGCAAGTTGGCCCGAAAATTTTTCTAAGTGTCTTTCGGTAGAAGAAATTGGCGAGTTGATTTGTAGCAGCGGAAGAACTCGTTCAGTTGGTCCGAAATGGTGGAAAAGATAGATGAATCAACAGGTCGGAAGATAATTGCCAAGTCCGCCGAAAAAAATAATTTCAGTTGTTTTCCAAGGATATTTTTCAGGTGCCAAAAGTTGAAAAATGTCATGGAACTTATGAGCCAGATTGCGCGAAATCGAAGGATTTACAAAAAAAAAAAAAAAAACCGAGGGCGCTGCCCTTGACCCGCCCTGCAAAGCCACAAGGAGGCAAGCCCCCTTGACCCCCGTCGTCCCCTAGAGACAGTCGTTGAAAGTGTGAATGCATTCTTTGGATGAGAAGCAAGAATTGCATGGGAGGTTTGTGGAAGCCCTATACTGATAAGCTTGCTTATCCTTCTTGTGTTGTCAGCCTACACAGATGCAAATTGGTACTGCACATTATGAGGCAAAGTAAAGAAGGGTACACAGAAGGACTGTATAGGAATTGGTAACCTTTCTATGCTCACACTAAATAATACAAGAAGGGATGGACAAACCCAAGGAGCTGTGTAGTGAAAAGGGGTATCATCCTTATGTGAGTGGGGCCATGCTAACTTGCAGTCAAGAAAGTCACCTATAAATTTCCTAAAAGGAACCACCGATTCGCACAAAATTAGTGACGTCCTTGTATGAATGAAGAGTTGATGTGTGTGTGAAGGGTTGTGGTGCAAGAAGGTGTGGTGGCATTGGTGAAGGCATAAAATCTCTATTGGGTCAGCAGTAGGAGGGGGGCACCAAGACTGACTGAAAACCCTGAGATTCCTAAGGCTCCATAGTAGAGCATTGACCTATAATGATCAGTGGCGCGGTTTCCTTCCATTGGTTGATGACCCAGATGAATGTGCTGGCTTGGCATTGGAGAGGGCCAACCAAGTATGGGACTGGTTGGGCACCACCAGATGCTTGGTAAACCCAGTCGACGTGAAGGTGTACTGGTTAAGCATTAACTACATCAAAGTCCATAGGCGATTCCAAGGCTTTCAAAGTGAAGCAGGACCCTGTGGACCAGAGGAAAAATGCACAATACAGATAAGTATTCGTTTTCATTTATGCCTTGTTTGGAATAATGAAGATTTCAAGTATAAGTCTTCTAACAACAAAGCTGATACACTATTGCTTCTTTGTTGCAAACCTTGGTCATTGCAGGAAAGCAAGACCCTAAGAGAACTATAAGTTACTGGTAAATCCAGAGAGTAAATGAGTGGGCGATATAATTATTGGTAAAATCCAGAGAGTAAATGAGTGGGCGATATAGGTTATGGAGAAATCCAGGGAGTAACTGGTTGAATACTATAAAGTTCTTGATAAGTCCAGAGAGTGACTAGTTGGGCATTAACTACTTGATATTGTAAAGAAACCTGTATGCTGGCCCAACATTCTTTAATTAATTAATAAAACCAGTCGGAGAACTAGCCTAGCATATTGCTAAAGGAAATGATTGATAAACCCAGTCGGCGTACTAGCCTGGCATTTCCTATTTGAATGATTGTGGAGTAGCCTACGTGTTGGCCCAACATTCATAATTGTATCCACAGGAAATCCAAGGCTCATAAATAAAAGAAGGATCCCGTGGAATAAAGTGAAGACATCCAATACATATAAGTATTTGAATACCTTGCAGCTTCTTGCTTATAAATATACGTGTGTATATGATTTGGTTATGATTTCCTAAACTCTTGTTTAGAGATAAACCCTATGAAAATAAACTAAGCATGTGAATTGATTCAATGTTTGAGTGTAGGTATTGTTGGATGCAAGGACCAAGAAGGCATCATGGGGATGCTGATGGACATGTGACCATCCTAAAGAGCTCAGTATGAGCAGTAATGAAAGATGGTGCTAGTGGACATGAGTGGGTCATAGCAGCCAAAGGTTCTGTAGGAAATTATGGAGAAGGGTTCCTAGTTGAAAATCCTTAGACATACCTTAGACACTAAGTGTCATAGCCAATAAAGGAAAGTCAAAGCATTCACATTGAAGTGAGAGAGACTAAGCAGCATGAAACCACAACGATGGTGTAGCTCCATAATAGAACAAGACTAAGAGGGAGAAACTCCTACTCTTATCTTTCCTTTCGATTGATGCATTTATAAAACAAAAGATTGTTGAGTGCATGTCATGGCTGAAAATAGATTGTGTTTAATTGCTTGAAATGAATTGTGAATGCTGAAATAGTAAATTTCCTATGAAAGGATGAACATTAATGAGTTCATGTGTATGTTGGGAAAGCATGAAAAGTGTGGAATTCCCATGAATAAAGCGTGGACATTCCATGTCAATTGGGAAAATAATTGACTAATTTTAATGTTTATGTTATGCATGTCCTAACAAAGGATTTCCACGATGAATTTCATAGGTAAGAAGGTGAAACAATTGGTTGCAGCCGGCACAAGAAAGTGTTGCTAGCAAGAAAAGTATGGTCAGTTGTTTCCATTGACCATGGCAGTAGACCAAGGGCTATTAGAGTTGGCTGAAAGTCTTCTTCAAACAATTGCCAGGACCCAAGAAAATATTGGAGAGATGCTCAAGCTACAGAGGCAACAAAATGAGATGAACCACAAGGTTTTGCAGGACTCTATTCGCCTGCAAAAAGAGGTAAAAAGCATTCTGGGAGCAATCAATAAAGGAAAGGAAAGTGGATCCATGAAGAAGCATTCATCCAATCGGCCGATTAAGAAATGTTCCAGGTGGGAAGATTCAAAGAAATTTGAGCAGGAAAAGGTAAAGCAACCAATGAAATGTTGGGGATGTGGAGGAAATCATTGCCTCCGTGACTGCCCAACAATGGAACATCAAGAGGGTAGCCGCCATAAAGTTTCCAACCTTTTATATCAGCGGGAAGTTAAAGAAAGGGAAGGGATTTTTTGGAACAATGCCCTCATGCAGAGCGAGAAGGTCCTAGCCAGCAAGAGCCGTTTGTGAAGACCAAAGGATTTGGTCCTGAAAACCCAAGTAAAGGGTGAAATGCAGGATAGACCTGCCACATTTGGGGAATTTTGGACATGTATATAGCATGTATGTATTCCTATGTAATTGGAACACCGAGGATGGTGTTATTCCAAAGAGAGGGGTTTGTCACGTCCCCACTTTGACCCTTGTAATATTTTGGGTTGTAATGTAAATATTGTATGCATATTATGTATGATTCCTAGCATGGAGCTCAAGGCCAAGGCCCCGCTAGCGAACGCTCGACCTAGAATAGGCAAGTATTTTAAATTATGCTACCCATGTGCTAGTGAACCATGGGAATCGTAAATATGCATCTTAATATAAATTCCCACAACCAGCAATGCAATGCAACACGAGATGGGGGCATGATGTTACAAGGAATTGGGAGGGAAATATTCAAACCCTTGAGCCAATCAAGTCAAGCCAAGTGTCAATGAGAGAACCCATGAACCCTCAACTAACCATGTTGACTTTTGTACCCAATCATTGATTTCTCCCAAGAGTTGGTTGAGGTAGTTAATGCCTTGGGGAATGGGATGTATGGCTGTCCAAATTCGAGTATGGGAAAGCCACCCTTCCTAGATTTTCGTGTTTGGATTCTTGGGCAAAAAAAGGACCATGAAATTGATCCCTAAGCCATTATTCACCTATTATTTTGCTCTCTCACGAGTGGGAGACCTTCATTTGTAGTTCCCTCCATGGTTTTGTTGTGTTTACCTTCATTTTCCTAGCTGGGGAGGGCGTTTTTGCTGTGGCTAACAGTGGGGAAGAAGGGAAAACGATTTGGGGGTTTTATTGAGGCAGTGGGAGAAATTGGTTTTCTTCCCTAGGATTGATTCCCTCTTCCCACAAATCCATTTTTGGTGTGCCTACGTTTTTGGGAAAACCCATGTCCATCTAGATTCTATGTCCCATTGTTGAAAGTGTGTTTCCAAGCCCCCATCTGAGTTTTGTGTTCAAGAGAATTCAGGGGTTGAGCTGGGTATCCATTGCTTTGGGCTATGCTCTGCTTGAGGGTTCCCTTTTCCTTGTAGATATCATGCCCAACTCGGGGTGGTCTTTGAGTGCTGAAAGAATACAGGCTGGGCAGAGACCTATGGTTGGGAGGAACGTTGCAGTGACATAGCTAGTTGTTTGGGACAATTGTACAACAAAGATAAGTGTTTTTCTGTCTATGTGTTATCTTTTGCAAATGTATAATTTCATGACTGTTATCGATGTGGTTGAATACATATGAGAAATGTGTGTGGATGAGTTTATTTCCATTGTGCATGTTTACTTGTTTTCCATCTGCACACATCTTTTTTATGGCCGTGAATCTAATGAATTTGGCTGAGTTTCTGAAAAGCCCCATAGAATGGCATCAGGTCCCCTTCCTTGCATTGGGTCCAAGGGTGGGTACCTTACAGATGACCATGGATCGGATCGACAAACCGTCGAATCCGTTGGATTCAAGACATCAGAATAGTTCTATGGGTGCCCCTCGCCTCCGCTCCCATGGCCCAGGTGTCATATTTTAGGTCCATTTTGGAAACTAGGGTTTTGCTCAGTAAGGGATTGTGCAATTTTTGCACATAGGGGTCAACTTTGCAAAATCATTGATCAAGAAATTATGGCTAGCATTCCAAATTGGAACCTTCCTATACACACTTGCAGGACTTCCTGGAACCCGATTTTGTTGCACGGTTGGAATTCTATGCCCCCGGTAGGTATCCAACTGGTGTCCCTGAAGGCCTTTGGGATGCGAGTTGGAACGAGCCATAGAATGATGACCATGGATCAGATCAAAAAACCGTTGAATCTGTTGGATTCAAGACATCGGGATAGTGCTAGGGGTGCTCTTCTCCTCTGGTCACATGGCCTAGGTGTCATCTTTTAGGTCCATTTTGGAAACTAGGTATTTTGTCAATAAGGGACTGTGCAATTTTCACACATAGGGGTCAAATTTTCAAAATCATCGATCCGGGACTTATGGCTAGCGTTCCCAGCTGGAACCTTCTTAGACACACTTGCAGGACTTCCCAGAACCTGGTTTTGTTGCACGGTTGGAATTCTATTCCCCTGGTAGGTATCGAACTGGTGTCCTTGAAGGCCTTTGGGATGCGAGTTGGAACGAGCAATAGAGTGATGACCATGGCTCAGATCGAAAAACCATATAATCCGTTGGATTTAGGACATAGAGATAGTGATAGGGGTTCCCCTCTCCTCCGGTCCCATGTCCCAGGTGTCATCTTGTAGGTCCATTTTGGGAACTAGGGTTTTTCTCAGTAAGGGACTTTGCAGTTTTTCACATAGGGGTCAACTTTGCAAACTTTTGAATTTGATTCTAGAACTAGACATTCAAAGAGTGGAAATCAAACCTACCACACTACACCCTTGGTAGATTTCTATGTCCTTAGTGTGCCACGTCATTTAACATCTCCTTAGTGTTCCACTATATTTGCATCTTGAGTCATTAATGTCATTTTTTAAGAATTGAAAGTTCCAAATAAAAAATGGAGGCGATGTTTCATAGATGACATCCCTCTGATCCTTGCTATCTTTGTTAGATCAAATTCACCATGAACCTTTTCCATCAAGTTATGGGTGAATAATTTTCAAATCACAATGAACAACCATTACATCATCATTTGTATCAATCAAGGACATTCAATTTGAAATACATTTTTATATGAGGATAATCCATCCTTTTTACAAACATAGGACCATGAACATCTTATTTTCCTTCATCAAAACAACATTATCAAGGAAGACAATTAAACTACCTAGGTATTTAATTTTCCATGGATTCTGTATGATTACTTTTTCATTATGACAAGTGGAAAATGGACATATGAAAGAGGTAAAGCACAAACCAAGGTCTTACATACTAGGGTTTAGTAAGGATAGAGTTTATATCTTCAATGATTTTATGAGTGTGAATTCATGACCAACTATTGGTTAGCATATTGGAACAAACTAGGGTCTTACAAACTAAGGTATATTTGTTGTATATTTGACCATATGTACATGAATGCCCATTGAATGTTATTACACTTTAGTTCATGCATTCCTTTCCATTGTACTTGATACTTTGAAATTGTTTTTAGCATGCTAGAGTAGGAACACTTCAGCCGAACTTCATAGATTCTCATGTACGTATCATTTGATGAAATACGGTAGCATTGATGAAATGTGTAACATCTATTAGACTTCCTCTTAGTTTGTGAAAATTTCATATGCTTACATTGATGATATGCGTAGCATGTTTTACATGACAGAGGTTATTCAAGCATATTTTGACTTATTTTGTTAACTTTTGTTTTTTCCTTGCAACCATAATCCTAATCAATGGGTATGAACCCTTGGAGTTGAAAAAAGCCACAATTTAAAATTAGATATCAAATTAGCATGCATGTATTGAGTTCATTGAACTGTTGAAACATATTATTAGTTTGTTCCATTAGGATAATGTTTTCATAACACAATGGTGAGATGTTACTTGATCAATGCAATAAATGTAAGAGAATAAATATTGCTTAAAATGTAATTATATAAATTTCAATAGCATAATTTATCAATTTGTGGAAGAGATAAATCATAACAAGAACAAGTGGAAACTCAAGAGAAAATATGAAATATATTGTATCATGCATTGATAGCCAAATGTTTGTAATACAAAATATGGCAAAGTAGCTGGCCCTTAAATGGTCCGTCAATGTACATGTATCTCTAAGTACAACAATGTACATGTATGTCAAAATACATATATATGGGACTATCCAACATCAAAAATCAATCTTTCGCTTTTTTTTCCCCGACTTTCCTCTATCAACTATCTCCCTAGGATCGCTTTGCATGTCAGGAGTCTGTGAAAAAAATATCATTATTTTTATCAAATAACTACACTAATACCCTACCATTAACAAACTTAAAAAATTAACTTATGGCTAAATTATTTATGAAAAACACTCACCAAATCCAGTCGGGGTTGTTGACCAACGCGACCTCGGTCGACAGGGGTTCGCCTCACTGTCGACACATACCACAGTCTCCCTGGGCACCAGCCCGGGCAGGTTTGAGCCCACCCAGCAACACCCGTAGAGCAGATGACGTCTCACCCAAGGAATCCAGGAAGAGCAGATGGAACCATGTTTCCGCTGAGGGAGGAGGAGAGTTGTGGCTTCATGGACTAACTCTATTGCGATACTTAAACAGGAACTTTAATCATTCGGCAAGGAGTTACAACATATTACTTGATTGCAGCATTTATCATCACATTTGACATGGAACATATTACTTAATCACAACATTTATCATCATAGAAACAGTAAGCAGACAGTGCATCAAACAACATTCATATATTGCAACATTGCACAAAGATCGTACCAAAACATCATCATTATATTACTGTCACAATCATGTACCAGAAGAAAAACATAGATCTCCATACACATACATCTCCTTGTCTCCATTTCTACGTATTATTCCACTTCTATCTAACACTTACAACTCTCGTCTATTTATAGGCTTCTGCCATTACAATATTTTTCCACTTACAAATGACTTCCTAACCGACACTATAGACAATTGACCCAATATCTAACTGATGCAGTCCAAATAACCCCAAAAACCCGCATACCGCGGTACAACTAACTCACTATTACATAACATATGGTCCAAGTGACCCAAAACCCGCCAACTACGGTATTCTTTAACACAAAAGAATCCTTTCAAGCCCTCATCCGATGTGTCGCAGCGTCGGCGGTACCATGACATTTCCCCATCGAACCGCCTGCCAACAGGGGTATAGATGCTTGCGGTGTGCTCATGGAAGGCCTCTCTATAGTTGTGCTCTGCAAATAAAATATCATATCTCAATTAATTCAACAATTCAACATTGATCAACATGTTTGGGTAAATTGAATAAAAATACTTGGTCATTAATGAACATTTCACAACAAGAGGATACCCGGTCACAACAATGGATTCAGCGGAGGGGCTGGGCACTGCTACCTCTAATGGCTACAATCACCAAATGGGGAAATAGTTAGACATGCATGAATAAACAATATAGTAACATGGTTAAATACTATGCATTGTAATTGTTGGAATAGTTACCTCTGTATGACTTGTTGCAATTATAGATGTGACATTAACTGCAACATCAAGGACCCTTGTTAGGTGAGGGGTAGATGGATCTCATGTGTGTCTTCTATATAGGACATCCACACCCTTTCTAGGAGTGGAGCCTCTCTTATACACTTGTCCCTTTTGCAAATTTCGACTAAGAGGAGAGGAAATTGCTGATTGTTTCCTAAATATAGAAGTTGGTGGCTACAATCACCAATTACTGATGTAGTTAGAAATGCATTGGTCAATGAAATAACATTTATTAACAAACTGACAATGATGAAATACATACCGATGTACTGTATACTTCAATCAATTCTAAGAAATGTTTTGCCACCTATTGTGTCTCTATGGGAATGCTAGTGCTTATATTCCCACTAGGGGGGAGCTTACTAGATGAAATCATTTCCCTCTGAGGGGGATCTACAACCTACAATTTAGAAAAATGTAAATACTAGATCGTGTAGCATTAATTAAGTAACATGTGATAACAAACTAACATGTATTAAAATAATGTCATGTTGAAATAGTTACCTCAGTGTGAGTTGTTGTCGTTGAAGGTATTATAACATCTTGTACATCAGACAGTTCTGGTGCATGAGCCTCTAGACTATCTTCTGCATCATCAATGGAAAAGTATTGCCCCTCATTCCCTTCTTGTAGCAACTACAAGTTTTAAAATCATTAAAAATATTAGCAATCTATATATGTGTATAGTAAGGAAAAATAATTTACAAATGAAACTAAATTGTTAACCATTTACTTACATGTTTAAAATAACTAGTAAAGCTATCATCTATCTGGAAAGGACCAAAGCAAGGATGGCCGCATACTGTGCATGGGTGGGGCTCTCGACTGTGCTCATGAGGTGCAATTCTAGTGCCACTACTAGATTCTCCTCGACCATTGGAAGGTGGTGGCTCTACCCCATCGGGAGGTGGTGGATCTACCCCATCGGGAGGTGGTGAATCTACTCCACCCATAGATGGTGGCTCTAATGGCCCTTCCTGGTACGTACCTTGAAGATACATGCTAAGGGGAACAACCTCCTGTTCCAACAGTAGGAATGACTACTGCGTCTGTGGCAACAATTGATGTGTAGGAGACACATTTGTCCTAGGTAGCTTCCTGCAATGTGGAGCTATTGGGCGATTGGGATCTATGTGGATCGCATTGGGACATTGTTGAGGCATCCCCATCCCAACGCCCTAGTACTCCAAGATATCAAAATAATTAACATGCTTCCCCAAAACAAATTATGTGTACATCTTTCTAAGAAAATATAGAGGAATTTCCATGTTGTTATGTGGTGGTATATCAAATACCATGTACCATCGGTCCATCCAATTATTTATGAATGGTTGATATGTACACCACTTGATAGAAATATGCCTTTTGTTTACATTCGAGATTTCACCCATCCATGGATCTCTAAAAAGGGAAAAGATATGTTGTTTCATTATCTTCAACTTCTTAACTTCTTTGTAGCTAATTCCATTAGCTTATTCTTGCCTCTTTCTCTCTCTGTATGTAGAAATATCTTGTAGTGCACCATTTGACCTACTAAAGGTCTCTATCATTGCATCCAATTTGGATGCAAGCATACGGTGCCTATCATCAACAATTTTTTTTGAGGCTCAAATGTCTTTAAGCCTCTCAATTTCTCTTTGGATGTATGAATGTGCATCCATGGTTGTCACTGCAATCAAAAATACAAAAACAAATCATTAGAAACATATACATGTGCTATAATGAGATCTCTCAAAAATGAAAAATGTAAAAACTTTGTGCAAGAACGAATACATTACAAACATAAATATCATCTCAATATACTATAATAACAACTACATGTAAACAAAAGTAGAAGGTGAGGATCAATTGCATGTAAATCGATTAATGATCGATGGCAGAGAGCTCCTAATTCAATTAATACTGAAGGATCGAGAAAATAGGGGCCTGAAAAGAACTTTATGTACACCTTTCTAGAGCCGAGGTATTGGAGAAGATGTTATTCATCACCCTCTACCTTCAAATATTTCTCTTTTGTATCTAATTCATTTCATGTTCGTGGCCCTTTCCTTGCTCAGAATCTAGTGCATGATGAGGAAGATTTGTTGGTGAAGTCCTCTATGTCATTAAGAAAGGGAAATATTTTGAATGTGAGGGTTGATCTAAGCTTGTTTCATGAAGTTTATCTCTTATCGGTTGCTAGGTATGAAGATCCAATTCCATCGATTGAGTGTCTTGGTGGTGAAGGAGGTCAAAATAGATATGGTAGTTCATCTTAGCAACAAAGTAAGTAGTGTGTCTGCAAAGGAGGGGAACGTAGTCCCTTGGGTTTTGGGGGATGATGTAGAATCCATCATGCCATTGGGTTGGCTTCACAAGCATTGGTTAGACATTTTCAGAGTAAAAGAATGTGTGGGAAAAAACATAGGGTTTGGTTGAGTCAAGTCTAGAAAGCAATCCTAGGTTATAGTCCATAGTTCCTCCTCCTAGCCAAATTGTGGATGGCTTTTCTTTTCCAATTTGCAATAGATGTGGAAAAAATATTGAAGAAAAGTTGGTGTTGGGATTCAAATCCCTTATTTCTTAGGTTGATGCAAAATTCATTAAGGGGATTGATAGTATGGAGGAATTGCCATATGTTAAATAACAATTTTTAAAATTTTTAGTTTTGGAATTTCATTTACATGGATTTTTAATTTAGGGAAATACAAAAATCTATATTTTTATTGAGGAAATGAGGCAAGGATGAACGTTTGGATGCATACCTTTCCAATCCTCCTTTCTCTTCGAATTCACCCTCCCTCCAGTTCTCCACGTTGATGTTGGAAGCTCTGATCACTCGAGCGTTTTGGTTAATTCTTTCAATGAACAATTGACGCAGAAGTAGACTATTTTTTGGCTTTTAAAATATTAACCATAATGCATGCACGTTATGTATTTCTATAACTCTTGTGCATTATTAAATCTCGTGCTTTATTGAATTCATAACACTCGCATGATATGATTTCCTATCCTACGTGTTAACTGACATGACGGGCTCGTGCCCGCCCATCCCTAGTTCAAAGAAACGCACACACGTTTTAGTTTTACTGAACTTTAGCATGTTCCTCGAAATCAAGATTGCACCTAAAAGGTCCCTCAAATTCATGCAAGGGTCCACATATATTTACATATACTGTAAAATAAATATATGTAGAACAAAAATATAAAACTTGGAAATTTGTAACACAATTAAAGAACTTATCTTTCTCACAGATAATCCTCCAACTAGATGAAAAGTTATGATGTTCCTCCTAGCCTTAAAATATCTATCACACTTAATATATCTATGAAAAATGATACTCCTAAGATAAGGCTATCATTCTACAAGTGTTAAGTCCCTAAGCTCTAGTTTTAAGTCCCCCTACTCATCCCATAACCCATAAAACTCATTGGTGCCAAGAATATCCTCTACAAATATCAAAATCCGCCAACACTCTTCCTTTGTATTGGCACAACACTAGGAATGAGATCCACTTTTCTGCATCTAGTCCCTTAGGGTGTCCCAATTCCCATCTAGTGTTCCAACATAGGCTAGCCAAAGAATCTAAATGATGGGACTCCAAGGATTTTCACCTTTAGGATAGATTTCCTCCCCTAGTAGCACTATAATCAATAACAACAATTTGACTTGGACTAGCATAAATGTTGGATCCTTCGGTTTTGAAAAGGACCCTAATGGCGGAAGATAGCATGGGGTAAAGAGGTAGAAGTTGTGGAAGCCCCTAACGGCTGCAATAGTTTTTGACCCACCACATGGCTATTTAAAGAAGCATGAGGCAAGTGGAAGAGAAGATAGGAATTAGCAGAAGATAGAAAGATAGAGAAACAAAGAAGAGAGATAGAAGAGAAGAAAGAAACAGATTGAAGATCGAGCCGCAATAGAGTAACAATAAAGCTTAGTCTTATGTATTTGGGTTTTGGGTAATGTAATTGGGGTATGGGTGTTTTGTTCTTTGTGATACTACGATGGGTCATTCTACGAATGATTATGTAAGGCCATAGAGCCATGGATATGAAATGTAACAAAATTTGTTAGTAATATAAATTAAGGAATTTTGGCCCCCCTAATTTTTCTATGTGTGAATAATATGTATTATGTTTGTTGTCTAATGGATAGTTCATATTTCTATTTCATATAGGCATGTTATGGTTAATGGGAATTTTTTGCAATAATATAACGATGAGCATTGTTGCAGTATGAAGAACGTCAACCCTCTCAGGATTATCCCTTCATTTAACCCTCCTTATCACACATAGGTCTTGGTTGTGCTTTGGGTGAGGCATTCTCCTATCAGGGATTGAAAATGCCAGCACACTAGACTACAATGGTGCCCTTTGTTGGCCCCTATGCAAGAACCCGATCTCTAATTTTGCACCAAAATAAACTTCCATGAAAGTACAATCCTTAGTTTTTGGATAAAGGTTGTCATTTCCTCCGCCCTACATTTCACATAGGAAAGTATCATGAATGAATGATTGAATTTTCCAATTCTAAGCATTATATTTGAAGGATTATAAATCTCCACATGGTCTTCACGAGGAGCCCATGCTTTCCCTTTTATCTCCAATATTAGGATAATAATACATAAAGATCAATTAATCCAAATTAATAATCTTGGGTTTAAAAACCTTGGGATATATCACTAGCTAAGGTTTATTGTCAAGGTCTAAGGGCTTATGGTAATAACTCAATAGGTCTTCTCCCCTTATCCCCCTTTTCACTTCCCCCACTTATGGAATCATTATCCCCCCATCTCTTTTTTGTCCTTCATTTGTAGTTGTTGGGGTTTTATATTATATATAATTGTACATCGTTACAATATATTTGGTCATCCTAGACCATATAAGCCAATTTCCTATCCACTTCATCATTACATACATAATGACATTCTGGAATAAAAAGCGAGGTGTTACATCCCCCTCCCCATTAATTTATGCATCATCCTTGGTGCATATCAATAGTTGTACATTAACAAAAAATTACATAAATTTTGTCGAAAAACCATAAACCATAAACTCATCCAATTTTGCTTACATGACTCATATGTGCACCAATCCATGAAAATGATCCTTTTGCATGGATCAAGGGGTAGGTTGGTCCTAGGGTGAATTAAAAATATAACTAGATTTTGTTTTGAGATTTTCAAATATTCGATTTGGTCTCTACTGAGTCTAGTGGAATAATACTCTCTCATCTTGGCCCTACACTCAGTTATGCTCAACGATTGACCGTGAGCATTGTCAACTGAGGCAATGATGATGTTAAGGGAAGTGGCTAAGGAAAGTATCGATGGTTCCCTAGTGGTTCTAAGTTCTTGAACGAAGGTTCTTAACTGGTTTAAATGTTGGTTAATATTGCCTTATGTGGTTGGGTTCTCCTTGGTGTTAATGTTTACTTCAAGATTAAGTTTGTGGTTTTATGTTCTTGGGTTATCCATAGGGTTCTTTGTTTGGGGGCTTGGTTCCTGGTTACCATCTAAAATGATGGAGAGACAATCCGCAATTAAAAAAATGATTTTGTTTTAAGTTTAGGTTGATTTTTTACAATGTTTAGAATGCATTTTTTATTGAATCATTGGAAAAACAAAAAAAAAAAAATTATAGCTGAAATCCTACGTGGATGATGTGTTAGAGGTCTGGGAAGTGGATGGGCATGTGCATGTTCCTTTTGCTACTCTTTGGATGTGTTTTCGGCTAGACAAATTAGGGTGGAATGGGGCAGAAATGGGTCTAAGCTAATTTTTAATATACAAAGAAGCACACACACTACTAGCATGTGTGCATTAATAGCAAGTGCACGCTAGTAATGTGTGAACATCACTAGGGAATGCACACTTTTGTGCCAATGTGGATGCTTTAGTGGAGGTTCGGCAATTGCTGGACCAAAAGCACATGCATGATGACAATGGTGCGTGCATGCTTTTTAGTTTTAGCGCTGACACACTCCTATTGCATCAGTTTTGGGTGCCATCTTTGTGCGAGCGTTGTCTAATTAACGAAAAGGAAAACAAAAATTAGCATCTTTAATGCGAAGTGAAATTGAAAGTTGACTATATTAATTAAAAAGAATAAAAAACTAGACATAAAATAAAATAAATGAATATAGATCTATTTTACTCATAATCATTTAAACACATCAAAAATATTATTTCATTAGTTTTTTTTTTTTCTTTCTCATGTTGTGGATGTGTTCTTTGAAGAAGGGGAATTCACCCCTCCCTCAATTCATTGTGTAAGAGCAATTACCTATTTAAAGCACTTGACTATTGACCTATTCAAAGCACTTGAATATTGACCTATATGATAATGCAATTTATTTTTATTCTTAAGCTTACATCAACTTCAATGTTTATAATAAAGGCTATTTAAGGTGTGAGAGATCCTTTTCAATAAGTATTAATGCTTATTGCACCGAAGAGGTGCATTCTACAGCCCAGTAGGGGGAGATGTGTATCTCCTTCCGTGCTCATCCTAGAGTTGACAAGTGTCCATTTTAAAAAATAATAAAATATTATAAAAAATAACATGTAGGCTATTTAAAACATTTACAACGACATATATATATAACTACATAAATTAGAGAAATTAAAACGCTTCCTCAACATTTGCACTCTAAAAAGGGATTTGCACTTGGAGAGATTTTATCCCTCTCGGCGCTTGGTAGATCCCTTTTAAGATGGATCTATGCTGGTATAATATATCCAATGAACCCTAGTCATAATAATAAGGCTAAACCCTCTATAATCCCTCTTTTCTTATACATTTTTAAATTTGTTTTTTAAACTGTATTGTTTTAATTTCATAAAAAGCAGTAAGGTGCATTTTATATGGATAAGATGTATAGCTACATACTGTTAATAAAAAATAAAAATATATTAATAATAAAAAATAAATTAGCGTTTAGAATTATTTTAATTATAATACTAAGCACATTTTACAATAATATCATAGGGATAAGATCTATAAAACATTTCTAATAAATAAAAAGAAAAGAAAAATGACATTTTTAATATGAAGTGAAATTAAAAGTTGACTATAACAAATAAAAAGAATAAAAATGCAATACACGGGATGTTGACAACATGCCCTACCTGTCACCTTATGTTCGTTGCAGATTTTTTTATAAATCTCCACTCATGTCTTAGCTGGACTGATGGAGATCCCAGGGACATGAGTGAAAAACCTCAATCCTAGGGGAATTAAATATTCTCCGGAAAACACAAGAGGAGTAGGATCGAAATAGTGTGCAGCGATGAAATTGAAATTTTTTAAATCTTTCTAAGAGTTTTAGATCTTGTCACATCCCCTTCCATCAATCAGCTGAAAGGGAAGAAACATGACCAAGCATACATGCTTATTTGGCAATCTCAGCCCCATACATTACTAAGAAATTCATGGATAAATAAAATCTTATGTATGCATATTTATACTCAACAAACACAGTGGAATTAAACACTATATACACACACAGTTTCATCATGCATTCAGCATATAAAAAACAATCATTAATTAAAACATAGCAGAGCAAAAAATTAACATAAATCAACCACAAAGAATACTTATCTTGAATATGAAGTTGTCCAAACAATTGGCTATGTGAGAGCAACGTTCCACCCAACCATAGATCTTTGTCCAGCCTATATCTTTCAGCTGTGAGATCACCCCCAAGATGAGTTGTGTATCCACTAAGGAGGAACTAGATGGGCTCCCTATAAACCATGGTTTCACTCAACAGCTATGCTAAGCCAACACACAGTTGGGTTTATCAAGCATACAAAAGACAAAGGAGGGAAATGATAAGACAGTGAGCTCAACCACATAGCTACAGGCATCTCAAGATAATTCAAACAGTCAAAGCACCCACAGTACCTACCACACCCAACACAAGGAAGGTCCCCTTTTTTGCTGCACAGTCTCTCAGGCGTCCCTTCCCTCCAGTACTCTCCAGGATGGGCATAGAAAGGTCCAAGCTGCTAAATCCTTGAGATTCCATCCTTCTCTGGGTTTATCAAGCATTCCCATCCTCTGTTCTAGAATTCACACTTGGAATTTCTCAATTCGGTGATCAAATAACTCAATCCCGTCACTGGAATTCTGGGCTATAGAAACTGGGTTTTTCTATGGATTTCAGGGTATATAATACTCTCAAATTCGCCCCAAGGTTCATTGTTAAATTTTCAGAATTTACTTCAATCTAATCTAGGATCTTAACTGAGAGAACAACATGTACAACAAATCTATAGCATATCAATCATGGACACAATAATGCAAGCACACAAGAGACACAGAGTTTACTTGGGGAAAACCATAAAGGTGAAAAACCCTAATAACTTCCTCAAAGATAGATAGAGCAATGATACAACCAGAATACAAGAGATAGTCTTCTCCTAGCAGCAAAGCCTCCTCCTCCACAAGTGCACCACTCTCCAAAGTGTGAGTGAGAGAATAGAATGTGTAAAACTAGAGAGACACACTCTCTATTTATACACTAACTTGACTTGACCTTTACTCAACTAGGTCGGCCTCAACTTAACCACTTAACCTAATGCTGACTGGGCCGACCCCCACTTGGGTGGTCTAATAACCCTTTGACCCACATGACTTATACAGGGCTGACCCCAACAAGGTGGTCTAATAACCCATCAAGTATAAGTTACGACACTTACAATATAAATGACGACACTTCCGTATAGATGAATAATAACATCTCTATAGGAATACAATATACATATATGTGAAATACATTCCGAAGTTACATATACATCAACACTCCCTCTTAACTAGGAAGGTATTTCTCGACATAGGTCTTCTAGCACAAGTAATCTTCATTGTCACTGCTGCTGCTATCTCAATCAATCTCTAAATCTACTTGTCATAGGAAGTTCTATAGAGCCACTCCTTTTTCATACTGGATGTAGGCCCACCACCTGTAGGTCTTCATCATCTGTGCGAACAGTCTGATAGAGGTGGCCTCTCAAGACTAATTTTATGTGCAGATGCAATACCGAAAAGAGTATCCCAGGAACATTTATGTGCCTAAGCACGACCGGCAAGATCTCCCAGGACTGATTACATGCATCTCCTCCACAATACCTTTAAAGAGCATCCCAGGAACATTTATGTGCCGCAGCATGATCGTTAAGATCTCTAAAGAGCATCCCAAGACTTATTACGAGCACATAGCTCAACCTCTCGGATCTCCAGGACTGATTACATGTGAATAGACAAAACATTTAAAGAGCATCCCAGGAACATTTATGTGCCGTAGCACGACCGACAAGATCTCTAAAGAGAATCCTAGGACTAATTATGAGCACACAGCTCAACCTCTTGGATCTCCAGGACTGATTACATGTCTTTGTAGTAATACCTCATCCCAGGACTGATTAGGAGCACACAGCTCAACCTATCGGATATCTGAGGACTGATTACATACTACATAGCAATATCGGAAAGAGTATCCTAGGAACATTTATGTGCCGCAGCACGACTGGCAAGATCTCCCAGGACTGATTACATGCTATTTGCACAACCTGCCACATATCATCTCTGACCTCCAAGTATCAACCTGATACTCATGATCCCACGGATCATCATCGAACAAAGCATCATCCTGATGCTCATGATCACACTGATCATCATCACTATACCATCTTGATACATATCATTTGGAGCAACATCCTGAAGCTCGTCATCATGATCATCCTGATCATACAATGCATCCACCTGATGCATACCAAGTATCTACCTGATACATATCATCATACATGATCCACCTGATCATACAGTGTATCCACCTGATACAAATACAAATACATGATCCACCTGATCATATCTGATACATATCAACATACATGATCTACCTGATCATACAATGTATTCACCTAATACATATACAGATACATGGTCCAAGCATCCAACATGATGCATATACAAAATACATACAAATGATCCAACTGATCATATCCAACATCCAACATGATGCGTACATACATATACATATAAATGATCCAACTGATCATATCCAACATCATCCTGATGCATATACAGAGTAGTAACTGGAGCATCATCCTGATGCTCATCATCCATGATCCTCCTGATCATCATAGCATTGTCCTCTTCAGATCATCTCATCGTCCATGAAGCACAGCCTAGATGCACATCATCCAGTACTTACACCACCGACATGGGAGAACACATCTACCACCATTCGAGGAAGGCTCCAGCCCTTACTTTTTCACCATGGGAGAACACATCTACCACCATGTGAAAAATGGCTCAGCAATTATATCACGACCAAGGGAGAACACATCAACCATGTCAGAAAATATCATGTGCATCTTGTTGGCCCGGTTTTGCAACCAGGCTTAGTGCTATGGGCACCTGCTAACTAGTAGCAGCAGTTTCAATAGAAATAAATAACAATAAACTAATTAAACAAGACTATTCATGGATCTAAGCAAAGATATTAAGCAAATAACACAAATAATTTAAAATCAAGAACAAGAACATGTAAGAATAAAGAATTTGTATTGAAAGAATGGGCAAGCAAGTGCTTGCGGAATCAATACCTCTAATGGTGAGGTTGAATGGCTCCAAGGATGAGCAACTCCAATCTCCAATGGTCTCTTCTCCAATGTGGTTTGCAATGGCTAAAATGCTCAGGGGAGATTTCAGCAGCATAAGGATGAGATAATGGATGGATGTGAAATGAGGAGCCCCTACCACCTTTTTATAGGTTTTGGTGGTGGGAAATACCATTTGTGGTTTTGTGGAAACCAAATGGTATTGACCAACATGGTTTAGGTACTTTTCCCTCCTTTTTTCTTTTTTGAATAAAAATAATATTTTAATTCCCTTTTTAATATTTTTGGGAATTTGGACCCTTTTTGAGGGTTTTTTATGATTTTCTTGGAAAAATAATCTTTTTAAATGGAAAAAGGGGTGTACTAAGGTCTTTTGGTGACTTTTTGTTGGTTTCAGAGGCTCAGATGGTGAAAAAGTGAATAAATGGGTCATGTGAATAGGGAAATGAGCTAGTGAGCACTTTTTGGGTGTTAACACATCTACATCTTCCAGACTCATCACTTCCCTTTGGAAGGAACCTCGATCTGAAGTGCACCAAGCCTCTCTCTGAAGTACTCAAGCTCCACTTTGGCCAACGGCTTGGTCAATACATCTGCAACTTGCTCATCTGTCGCAACATACTCTGCTTTGGCTGTACTGAGTGCTATGCAGGACTGCTTCCTGCTAAACCAAGAGATCACACCTGATTCCATACTGAAGCAGCACCCAGAAGTGCTCTTCTTATTTGTAGCATTTCCTTCCCAATCTCAGAATATTCTTTACAACAACCAGGTGAACATCTCTCAGATCTGTCAGGAACTGGCTCAATGTGTTCACCGCAAAGAAAATATCTGGTCTAGTGTTCGTCAGGTACATAGAGGACCCAATCATCTGATACATCGTGACATCGACCGGATCAGATGAAGCATCACACAGAAGCTTCAGGTTTGATGTGTTAGGAACCCATATCTTTACTTTGTTAGTATGTTGTTGTTGGATGCATATGCTTTGTAAGTCGTCCCATAGTATTTGTTGATCAATAGTTTGTGTTATTGTTGTTGGCGCATATGCTTTGTAAGTCGCCTGTAGTATTGTTGATCCATAGTTTGTAACGGCCCATGGTTTCGACCCATAGTATTGGCGCCTAGAATTAGTATATAAGTGTGTGTTGAGACCTATGAAGGCACCGTGAAGTTATTTGTATTGAGCTTGCTCAAAGGAGGTTGCCCCCTCGAAGTGTCCTGTGATCAATACAAAGTGATTCTGAGTTCTGTCATTTTTGTTGTTTCGTGTATTCTTGTTAATTAATTGTTGCAGGTGCCTCACATCTGGTATCAGAGCACTTTCTTGGGCTCGCTGGGTGAAATTTCTGCCAAAATTTGTTTTTTCACATTTGTTGCAGGTTCGGATTTGGGAATAATCCCTATCCGCTTAACTGTGGGAAGTACTTGGGCATAAGCCCTAAAACTCATTGTGAGGAGTACCACAGGAACCCCGAAGTAGATGGCCCATTGAGAGGACCTGCCGGCGAAAAGGGCAACGACCCCTACCTGATTGACTAGTTCCCACCCGTGAGGTAAACCAAGAGCTGTTGTTTGTGGAGAAACGGTTATCAGTTTTACCTTAGCCGTGGAGTGAGGGGTACTGCCCCAATACGCAAGCCGTCAGACAACATTGGTGGCCGAGTGAAAACCCTGAACTGTTAGGAAGCCGCACATACCTGGGGTCCATATCTACTTTCAGCTGAACTATTGTCGGTCACTGCTGTGCCGTTTCAGATTCATTTTGCAAGCCATTCCAGATCCAGCCGTTCGGCGTTGTTCCAGAATCCTTCGAACCGGAGATCCCATTCTGCAAGCAGAGCCGTAGCCGCTCCAGTCTGTAAAAAAAAAAAAAAACATCGAGCCGTAGCCGCTCCAGTCTAAAAAAAAAAAAAAAAAAAAACAAAATTCCGTTTTTTCTCCATATCTCCCTTGTTTTACCTCTGTTTTCCTTGAAAATTTCAAGGAACCCCTGTCATTCCATTCTGCATATTTCATCCCTGAGGACCCTATCCTCAGTTCCCTTTCCTACAGCCCGAAATCCCACATTTGTCTATTTTTAGGGTTTGCCATAACTTCCTCAGATTTCACCCAATCACCTTCAATTTTTACCACAGAGTTCCTTTCTGAATTCTGCTTCTTTGTTCCCCTCTGCCAAATTTTCCCATCCTTTCACCCCGCTGCTGAAATCCTCATTTTTGCTTCCCTGTCTATCCAACAGTGTCCAAAAAACGAGTCAAACCCCAATTACCCTTCTGATTTTTTCCCAAATCCAAATTTTCCTTTACTGAAGTAGTTCCTGTTTTTGTTTTCCTACCCAGTCAAAAAAAAAAAAATCCCTGGTTATGGTTGTCACCCGTGCAGGAGCAAAAACCATGGAGGAAGCCCTTGCAGCCATCCAAGCCAAACTCCAGGATCTGGATGAAAAATTTCTTGGTCTCCATCTTGAACATTCAGCTATGAACAACAAACGACAGTCCGAGTCTTCAGTCGACAATGGGTTCTCTTCTTCCAGCAATTTCCGTGGTCCGAAGCTTGATTTTCCTTGCTTCAATGGTACCGACCCAACTGGATGGATCTATCGTGCAGAACAGTATTTCATTCTGCATAATACTTTTGATGTCAATAAAGTTCCGTTGGCATCCTTTCATTTGGAACAGGAAGCTCTTCAATGGTACCGTTGGTACATCAAGGCTCATCCAGAGCCCAACTGGACAGACTTTTGCCAGCTCCTTTTGCAACGATTTGGTCCTAGTGCTTTTGATGACTTCACAGGAGCCCTCACTAAACTTCGCCAAACTGGCACTATGAGAGAGTATCAAACCGAATTTGAGAATCTAGCCAACCACACCGAAGGATTGTCTGATGAATTTTACCGGAGTTGTTTTATCAGTGGTCTAAAGGATGCCATCCGCTCTGAGGTCAAAATGTTCTGTCCCAACACAATGATGGAAGCACTTGGGTTGGCTAAACTGGCAGAAGACAAGATTGCAGCCCAACAACGCTCCAAGCCCACTTTTGTTCCCTTCCGAAATATGGGTTCTCAGCGACCACCTATACCGCAGGCTCCTCGACCGACTCCTATCAAGCGTTTGTCTGAAACAGAGATGCAAGCACGCAGAGAAAAGGGTTTTTGCTATAATTGTGATGAGAAATTCACTCGGGGACATAGATGTGTTCAGCAAAATCTCTATCTCCTGGATGTGGAGTCTCCGCCTGCCTCTGAAATGGGTGACGAAGATCCAGAAACACTGGATGCTCCGGTCGACATTCAGGAACCGCCTATTGACCCTCCGTCT
Source organism: Larix kaempferi (assembly GCA_027924585.1). NCBI lineage: Eukaryota > Viridiplantae > Streptophyta > Pinopsida > Pinales > Pinaceae > Larix > Larix kaempferi. The sequence goes on along the minus strand of BSBM01000006.1, from coordinate 5,549,381 downwards.
CAGGATGGCCAGCCAGAGATATCTCTCCATGCTTTAGCTGGAATCACCACCCCCCAAACAATGCGGGTCAGGGGTTACTTTAAGAAGCTTCCTCTTACAATCCTCATTGATTCTGGTAGCACTCATAATTTCATTGACCCTCGGATCGCCAAACAAGCTGATTGTTTTATCCATCCTTGCTCCAACTTTGAAGTCATGATTGCCAATGGGGGCACCTTACCTTGCAAAGGGAAGTGTCGAAATGTGCGTATCTCTATGGGAGATTATACTTTGCGCTCTGACATGTTTTCCTTGCCCTTAGGTGGATGTGATGTGGTTTTGGGCGCTCAATGGCTACGCACACTCGGCCCTATCTTATGGGATTTTGCCAAACTTTGGATGCAGTTTTCCCTCAATGGACACAAACACACATTGACAGGATTACAACCAGGTTCTCTCAGCATCATCAGTTCACATCGCATGGAAAAACTCCTCAAGAAGAATTCACATGGTGTCATCGCTCAGATCCATTCCATCCAGATGCAACCATCAGCGGTCTCCACTACTCCTTTGGATCTACAACAAATTCTGGATCGATATACAGGTGTCTTTGCTGAACCAGTGGGATTACGACCTTCCAGGCCAGAATACCATCGTATTCAGCTCCTTCCTGGCAGCGCTCCTCCCAACATCATGCCCTATCGCTACCCATTCCACCAAAAAACGGAGATTGAAATGCTCGTTCGGGACTTATTGAAGCAAGGTATTATTCGCCCAAGCACTAGTTCCTTTTCTTCTCCAGTTATTCTCGTCCACAAAAAAGATGGGTCATGGCACCTCTGCATTGACTTCCGAGCACTTAATCACCTCACCATCAAGGATAAGTTTCCAATTCCTCTTGTTGATGAACTTCTTGATGAGCTTCATGGGGCTCACTTCTTCTCCAAGTTGGATCTTTGTTCTGGGTATCATCAAATTCGGGTTCATGAGGATGATATTCCTAAAATAGCTTTCCGCACACATGATGGCCATTATGAGTTTTTGGTCATGCCCTTTGGCCTCACTAATGCTCCTTCCACATTCCAGGCCTTAATGAATAAAATATTTCAACCCTACTTGCAGAAATTCATTCTGGTATTCTTTGATGATATCCTCATCTATAGTAAAACATGGGATGAACATCTCCAGCATATGGATCTTGTCATGCAACTTTTCTCTGACCATCATCTCCATGCCAAGCAGTCTAAATGTGTTTTTGGACAAAAGGAAGTTGAGTATCTCGGGCACATTATCTCAACACAAGGGGTTTGCATGGATCCTGCCAAAATCGACGCCATGAACAATTGGCCACGTCCTCAGACACTCAAGAGCCTTCATGGTTTTTTGGGGTTGACGGGATACTACCGCAAGTTTGTCAAGGATTATGGGAAGATTGCAGCTCCATTAAATTCTCTATTGAAGAAGGATGCTTTTACATGGACACCTGCTACTCAGTGTGCATTTGACAAACTAAAACAAGCTATGTGTACTACACCTGTGCTAGCTATGCCCGATTTTTCCAAGCCCTTCACTATTGAGAGTGATGCTTGCGGCAATGGACTTGGTGCTGTTCTCCTTCAAGATGAACACCCCATTGCGTTCACCAGCAAAGCCCTTTCAGGTAAGAATTTAGATGCCTCTACCTATGAGAAGGAAATGATGGCTATTTTGCATGTAGTACAGAAGTGGCGTCCATACCTATTAGGGAATCATTTCTGCATCAATACTGATCACCAGAGTCTGAAATATTTCTTGGACCAGCATGTCTCCTCCCCGGCACAACAGAAATGGGTTAGTAAACTCATGGGTTATGACTATGAGATCACTTACAAGAAGGGTAAAGACAATATTGTGGCAGATGCTCTTTCTCGCACATTTGGTGCCCAAGGTTCTCTTTCAACTATTTCTATGCCTGTTCCAAATTGGTTGCAATCTGTTCAACAGGGTTATGTCAATGACTCTTCCTTATCTCAGATCATCCAACGCTTGACCAACAACCCTTCTGCTGTACCACATTACTCTTGGGATGGTGCTTCTCTGCGATACAAGGGTCGTCTGGTGCTTCCCCAGAGCACAGATCTTCAACAGGCTGTCTTCTATGAACTCGATGCTTCTCCATCAGTCGGGCACTCTGGTTTTCTCAAAACATATGAACGAGCACGGCGTAACTTCTTTTGGCAGGGAATGAAAAGGACAATTCAACAGATGGTGGCCGAATGTGATACCTGCCAGCGCAATAAGGGTGAAACAAAACTCGTTCCAGGATTGCTTGAACCCTTGCCCATACCTACACGGATTTGGACAGATATTTCTATGGATTTCATTGAAGGGCTCCCTAAATCTGGCGGGAAGACAGTGATTCACGTTGTGGTTGATCGCCTCTCCAAATATAGTCATTTTTGTGCTCTCAGTCATCCCTATACAGCCTCCTCAGTTGCTCAAATTTTTATGGACCAGATCTTTCGTCTTCATGGCATCCCTTCTTCCATTGTCTCGGATCGTGATGCGACTTTCACCAGTCATTTTTGGACAGAACTATTTCACCACACTGGCACCAAACTGAAGATGAGTTCAGGGTATCACCCACAAACAGATGGTCAGACTGAAATTATCAATAAATGCTTGGAAACTTATCTTCGTTGCTTCACCTCAAAACAACAACATCAGTGGGCAAAGTGGCTCCCTCTTGCTGAATGGTGGTATAATACCTCTTACCACACTGCCTCTAAAATGACCCCATATGAAGCAGTCTATGGTCAAGCACCTCCAGCTCTTCTTCCATACACCCCCACCAGTTCACCAGTTCAGGAAGTTGACACGGTCCTTCGCAACCGCGATCAGATTCTTCGCATTTTGCGGGACAATCTTCACATGGCAAGAAATCGCATGAAGCAACAAGCGGATCAACATCGTTCAGAGCGCACTTTTCAAGTCGGCGATATGGTTTTTGTTCCTCTCCATCCATACAAACAATCCTCCTTGAAACTCAAAGAGCGTCGTAAGCTTGATCCAAAGTTCTATGGGCCATATCGGATTCTTCAGAAGATTGGGTCCGTTGCTTATAAATTGGAACTTCCTCCTTCTTCCCGCATTCATCCAGTCTTTCATGTCTCTTGTTTGAAGAAAGTTCTTGGCACCAACATCAGCGGCCAAACGATTTTACCCGAACTGGATAATGAAGGATCCATCCTTTTGGAGCCAGAGGCCATCCTCAATCGGCGCATGCGTCAGCTTCGCTCTCGCTCTATCACAGAGGTCTTAATTCAGTGGCACGGCATGCAACCAGAGGATGCTACATGGGAACCACTCCTTCAGATTCAACAACAATTTCCACATCTAAAGATTTGAGGACAAAGCTTTTTTTTTTAAGGGGGAGGGGATGTTAGGAACCCATATCTTTACTTTGTTAGTATGTTGTTGTTGGACGCATATGCTTTGTAAGTCGTCCCGTAGTATTTGTTGATCAATAGTTTGTGTTATTGTTGTTGGCGCATATGCTTTGTAAGTCGCCCGTAGTATTGTTGATCCATAGTTTGTAACGGCCCATGGTTTCGACCCATAGTATTGGCGCCTAGAATTAGTATATAAGTGTGTGTTGAGACCTATGAAGGCACCGTGAAGTTATTTGTATTGAGCTTGCTCAAAGGAGGTTGCCCCCTCGAAGTGGCCTGTGATCAATACAAAGTGATTCTGAGTTCTGTCATTTCTGCTGTTTCACGTATTCTTGTTAATTAATTGTTGCAGGTGCCTCACATGATGCCATAGGTGTGGCCATAGCCTTGTAGTCCATCATCCTGAACCTCTTCAGAATCTCTACTGCATACTTACCTTTGTCCAAGGAAGATTCCATCTGTACTCTGCCACACCTCCATACCAAGAAAATAGTGCATCATTCCCAAGTCCTTCATCTCGAACTCGGCTGCAAGCTTCCGCTGTGTGTCGGCAATCAATCTATCATCTCTTGTTATAAACAGGTCATCCACATACAATAAGAGTATCCCTGGATTTCCTACCTCAACCTTGTAGTAAAGGTTGGAAACCGCTTTACTCTTGGTAAAGACCAAACTGGATAGAAAGCTACCTATCCTACCATACCAAGTTTTGCACATATATGATTTCCTGTCATGTGTCTCAGAACCAAGTGGCTGCTCCACATACACTTCTTCTTCAACTACACCATTCAAGAAAGCTGTCTTGAAATCCATCTGGTGTATCTTCTATTTCATCACTTTTATATTTCTCTATGCTACCATCTCCAGCATGCTTGATCTTGATAGATCCATATGGAATTCATAACAAACTTCCCTTCAGGTCTTGGGACTAAATCCCAAACATCATTCTTCATGATCGACGGATCATGGCATTCTTCCCATATCCTGGGAACTTCAATATCTTCAATAGATAATTTTGTTGATGAACAAATGTTGTAGTTCTTCTTTTGTAGGTGATGGCATACAATCTTTCCTACACAACAAGTTAAATTGCATGATTAGAAAACATCTCATAGTTTTCAGAACAAATTCTTACACATAAAGAAATATGTCATACAGTCATGCAATTATCTTAGCCAATGCTTCAATACAACATTTATCCATATCCCATAACTTTCTAGATGCATTCCAATCTCTACCAGAACATTGTTAAGAGTGTGCACAACTCCCAACATGTCAGCAAAGAGGTTTCATTCTAGATAAGTAGCAATGGAATGTTGTATAGTGCCATAGGCCACTTACCCATGCATATTAGTAGTATACTGTTCATCAATGCAACTATTCTAATATGCATAATACACAACCTAATTCTAGGAACATCAGTATGAACAATATTATTTAAATAATAAAATATGTAAGTGATGACAATTCAAATACTTATATTTGTTTGTTTGTTGGGTTGACTCCCTCTTAGTCTTTGCTTCTTTTCTGCAACTCCATTCTTATGTGGATTGTGAGAAGTGGTCAACTCCCTTTGAATATCTGCATCCTTATAGAAACTACTGAAGTGTGCTCCTTTGCTTTCTTGCAGGAACAACTGGAGTGTGCTCCCTCTTGATCTTTTCTTCCTAGATTACCTGTCCTTGAACTTACATCCATCCTTAATCACTATGCATGCTTATTAGTATCATCATTGTGTTATCCTTGAGGTATCATACATAATCACACATTTCTTAGTATAATCTTAATGCTATCAAAACACAATAATATTAAACATGTATATTCATGATCATTCAAAGATAATAAACATTAGTATTCAAGGTTTCAGGGAAGTCTTCTTTTACTCATACATATTCTTATTTGATCATAGGACTCTTCTGGTTAGTTGAATCGTCAATCAAGATAAGAGATATAATATGCATAAAACCCGTGATTATTCAAACCTATACCTTCATGATTCTTCTGGTTAGTCATATCATCAATTATGGTAAGAAACATAATATGCATACAACCATGATTATTCAAACCTATGACTTCATGAATAATCTTTATCAACAACACAACAGTATAAGATCCTAACACAAGGTAGGATTCTAGCTTGATATAGGAAAAACATACCTAGATTAGCATGCTAGCTAGTTATGTCTAACATACCCGCATATTGTCTTCTAGTGCTCTTCAGTGACTTGTGCTAGTAACCTGCATGTCTCATAAGTTAACCATTGTAGAACCAAGTTATACATACCTCGAAAGTAGATCTTCTATGTGATCCATGGCAATGGATGAATCTTTGTCTTCATGTCACCATGAGCATATGTTCTTGAAGTAGAACATGATTTGACTTTCTTGGTGTACCTTTTGTGTTAGCAAACAACATAAACCTCATACAACATCACAATGCATTAGTACAATCATAAGTGTCAAAACCTTAATCAATGAATATCTTCTATTAAGGTGATACGATAAGTCCAATAATTAATCAAGATTGTACTGTAATGATATGAAGACAAACATATGATAAACTTAACCATGAAACATACCTGTAAGCCATACTTGTTAAGATTGCTTGTAATCTTCTTATGGAAGGCCTTAGCCTCATCTCCCTCTGAGACAGGAACTTCTTCACTTATGCAGGTGACCAATCCATCTTCTTCTAGGATTAACCCAATCCACTTGATTTGCAAGAACTGGTACTGGAGCTGGATTAGGGTTTGTCAAAGAAACCCCAAAAATTCAAACTTTGAATTTCAAACTTCCGAAAGGATAGAAATATTCCGAAAGGATAGAAATATGCGCCTTGATGAGCTGATCAAGTTGGTATATTTAGAATTTGAAATCTGCAAAGTTTCACCCCTCGAAATTGCCTTTTAGATTTTCGGATTCACTGGGAAGGACCCTGAATTAGGGTTTGAGTTTCTCGGAGCTTCACCTAACCAAAATATTTTATTCAAAACTCTAAGCTTCGATTTTTCTGAGGAGCTTCCAGCCGTGGTCACAGATTTCCAAAATTCCAATTTTTGCAGAAGCCCTAATTTTCCATCTTTCCGATCAAAGTCCCGAACTAGGGTTTGATCAAGCCCGTCCTTCTTCCCAACCAAAAAATATGATATTGGTCTCTAAATTTCTATTTTGATGAGTAGAATATAGCCATGGTCTCCGATTAAAAAAATTCCAACTTTCTCCGAAGCCCTAAATTCCGGAAGCCATGAATGAAGGTACTCAAAAATAATTCTATTATGACATAAATATGTACCTGATTGTTTCTGGTATAACTACAAACTTTTCGATCCAAAGGGTCTAAAAAGTTTTCCTGAGATAGCCCGACCTATTATCTTTCCATCTTGATAGGTCTGACCTCAATTGGATTCTCTGAGAGAGAGTTATGCCAAGTGTCGCAATGTGACCTGTTTATGGGATAATACGGGAGAGATAACTTGTACGGCATTCCACATGTCACTAGTTCAACTTCGGCTTCTAAAAAATTTTCTTGAGATAGCCCGACCTGTTATCTTTCCATCTCTACAGGTATGACCTCAATTGGATTCTCTGAGAGAGAGTTATTCCAAGTGTCACAACATGACCTGTATATGGGATAATACAGGAGAGCAAACTACTGCATGCCACATGTCATTGGTTGAACTTCGACCTTGAAAATTTTTTCCTGAGATATTACAGTCTGTGTACTACCTATCACATTTTATGAAATATCATTTGGAGCTTCCTATCCCAAGTTATGACTTTTTTCCCAAGGTCACCTTATTTTGACTCAGATCTAGAAGAGGCAGAAACCCTATATTGTACAGATCATAAATCACTAAGTACAACGAATTAGAGGTTGTCCTTTGGAAACAAGGTACATGGGGATCTGATCGTCGACCTGTAAAAGGTTCAGATATGAAAAATTCTCCAAAGTGGATTTATAGCGAAAGTGCTACAATGACTGGTTTTTTCTATATCAAGCCCTAGCATCGTAAGTGCAACAAGTGTCATACATGCCATATCATGCCTTCTTTCAGGCTAGCTCTAATACCATGTTAAATTTTCAGAATTTACTTCAATCTGATCTAGGATCTTAACTGAGAGAACAACATGTACAACAAAGATACAGCATATCAATCATGTACACAATAATGCAAGCACACAAGAGACACAGAGTTTACTTGGGGAAAACCATAAAGGTGAAAAACCCCAATAACTTCCTCAGAGATAGATAGAGCAATGATACAACCAAAATACAAGAGATAGTCTTCTCCCAGCAGCAGATCCTCCTCCTCCACAAGTGGGCCACTCTCCAAAGTGTGAGTGAGAGAATAGAATGTGTAAAATGAGAGAGACACACTCTCTATTTATATACTAACTTGACTTGACCTTTACTCAACTAAGTCAGCCTCAGCTTAACCACTTAACATAATGCTAACTGGGTGGACCCCCACTTGGGTGGTCTAATAACCCTTTGACCCACATGGCCGACCCCCAATAGGGTGGTCTAATAACCCTTTGACCCACATGTCTTATACAGGGCTGACCCCAACAAGGTGGTCTAATAACCCATCAAGTATAAGTTACGACACTTACAATATAAATGACGACACTTCCGTATAGAGGAATAATAACATCTCTATAGGAATAAAATATACATATATGTGAAATACATTCTGAAGTTACATATACATCAACATTCATATCTATGGATCCCCCATTCGATTTTACTGTCAATACCAAATTCTGGGCATTTATGGCTCTTCAAAACGTGGGTTCTAGCAAAGTTGCGATTTCTGGTTTTTCTCATTGTTGGGCATTCGTAATGGATGAAAAATGAAGCTGGGATCTTCAACAATGGAATAGGAATGAGGAAGAACCAATTCCCATGAAGTAGAGTGACTTGTGGTACATGAAAAACAGATCCCATACCTTCCATATGAATTTCTGGGCTGCCCATGTTCCATTGAAGCCATGGATTGAATTCTTCAACAACTTCCTTACAACAGAATTAAATGTCAGGAAGGAAAGTCAAATGGGTTCTCAAGATGACATTTGGCAGCATATGGTTCAATCTCAGAACCCCCTCAACACTTCCTAGTGGATACGCGTGGCCCCTTCTCATTAGTTGCTTCCATATCCAGTTTTGGTATTTTATTGCAATATTAAATATTTACATCATTTTACAATATCCCATGGCTTAATAGCACATGGATAAAAAATGTCAAATACTTGTCTTTCTGAATAATTACAAGCATACACTAGTGGGGCCTTGGCCTTGAGCTCCACGCTGGAAAACATAGATCGCATGTATACAATATTTACATTCAAATCCAATATTTCATAAGGGTCAAAATTGGGGTATTACATTCCCCTTCCCCTTAGAACAACACCATCCTCAGTGTTCTCAAAATTGAACAAAAATGGAAATGCCTCTCTCATGGCATCCTCCAGCTCCCATGTAGCCTCATTAGGACTAAGGTGCTCCCATTGGACCTTTACCTGCCCGATGGATCTGTTCCGGAGCAAAGTGACCTTCTTGTCGAGGATGCACATAGGCTCTACTTGGAACTCTCCCATGGGTTCCACCTATATCACATTCCAATCAATCATATGATTAGGATCATGTACATACTTCTTAAGCAAAGATACATGGAAAACATTATGAGCTCTTATATTAGCAGGCAATACAATTCTATATGCAACTGGCCCTATCCTATCAAGGACTTCAAATGTCCCATAATATCTTGGTGCCAGCTTGGCACAACTCCCCAACTTGAGAGAAATTTTCCTTGGTTTCACTCTCAAATAAACATGATCTCGAATCTGAAATTCCTTATGCACGCTTTTCAAATATGCATAACTCTTTTTCCTGTCCTAAGATGCCTTTAAATTATGTATGATCTTAGCAACTTCCTGTTCAATTTCCTTAATCATATCTGGTCCAAGTACTACCCTGTTCACCGGGCTGTCCCAATTCACTGGAGTCCTGCATCCCTTGCCATACAATGCCTCAAATGGACTCATCTTTAATGATGCATGATGTCCATTATTGTATGCAAATTCTACCAAGTGTAGGTAATGTTCCCACTTGGATGGTTTATCCATCACATACATTCTCAGCATGTCTTCAAGAACCTGATTCGCCCTCTCAGTTTGGCCATCTGTTTGAGGATGACATGTTGTACTAAAATTCAATCTAGTTCCTAATTCCTGAAATAATCCTTTCCAGAAATTGGAAGTGAACTTTGTATCATGATAAGAAATTATTGCCTTAGGCAATCCATGCAATTTCAATATCTCTCTCATGAAGATATTTGCAATTTCATTAGCCTTGTGAGTGGACTTGACCGGAATAAAGTGAGCTACCTTTGATAGCTTTTCCACCACAACCATTATTGAATCATGCTTCTTCCCTGTCATGGGAAGACCTGTTATAAAATCTATAGAGATCACTTCCTACTTCCACTCCAGAATGGGTAAGGGCTGCAACAATCCTACTGGACGTTGGTGCTCTGCCTTGACTTGTTGGCACTTTTTACACCTAGCAATGTACTCAACTATGTCCTTCTTCATACCATGCCAAAAGTATTGCTTTCTTGCTACTGTTATAGTCTTTTGATATCTTAAGTGTCCGGAATATGGCATTTGATGTATTTCATCCATCACTAGCTTCTTCAAATCTGCACTATTTGGAATGTACAGTCTAGTACTCTGATAGATGATAAAATCATCCTCACCCAAGTGATATATTTCACATGCTTCATCCACATTACTCTACTACAACTTTTATTTAATTTGAAGGCAAGTTTCATCACTGGTTTGGGCTTCAAGAACTCTTGTCTTCAAATCTAATTTACACACACTTAATGCTACAACATGAAATTTTCTGCTAAGAGCATCTGCAAGCTTGTTCTCTTTCCATGTTACATGCTTAATTTCAAAATCAAATTCACAAAGAAACTCCATCCATCTAGCTTGTCTAACATTCAAGTTTGGCTGGTCAAACAAATACTTCAAGTTCATGTGGTCTGTTCTAAGCTCGAATCTTCTTCCCAACAAATAATGTCTCCACATCTTGAGAGCATGTACTATGGCTGCTAACTCTAAATCATGTGTGGTATAATTCTTTTCATGATCTCTTAATTTCCTTGGCTCATAGAAAATCACATATCCTTCTTGCATGAGCACTCCACCTAGCCCTTCAATCCAAGCATCTGTGCACACTACAAAATCCTTCTTTGGATCTGCTATCTTCAAAACAGGAGTGCTGGTAAGTAATTCCTTTAACTGCTGTAAAATTTTCTCACACTTTTCAGACCCTACAAACTTGATATTCTTTGTTGTTAGGGATTATTACCTTATAGTGAGGATATACACTAACAACTTGGGTGGGGTTGACATGTAAATACATTCATTTCATTGCACTTAGTTCCTACAAATGAAAGAGATCAAGATATCGAAAGATGTACCTTTACTCGACGGCTGGTCCTATATTTTGCTTGGTCTTCCGCTTGATCCTTCGCTATGATGAACTTGCAACACAAAGGAAACCTTCCTCAGCATATCTTGACTATATAAATATGATGAATATTGAAAGCAATCAAACATTAAAAACAATTAGATACTAAACCAAATGAACATACAATCCAATAGACATTCGATTTGGGATAGGAAGGGTATTTCCACCTTTTTATTGTCAAAGAAACATGAATCAGTACAATTATACCTGATCGATCATGATGCTTCTGAAACCGAGTCCTGGGCTCATGCTCTTCACAATGACTTGGGAATTCCTCCAGCATAACAACACTCAAAGCATTCTTTCTAGGTCTAGTTCTAGTCTCCTCTCATGGATACTCCTTCTATTTATGAGATAAGGTAGGCCTTTGGATTCGAGAGGTGGTTGAATTGGGAGGTTGGGGAAGTTGCAGAACCAACTTCAACTAATCCCAATTCGTAATCATAATATATTTTTTGACTTCATCTTAAGATGTACGCGGGTTTCATAAAACCAGAGTGGCGTATAGTAAGCAACTTTTGTGCTTTACAACAAGTGTTTGCAACATTTTTATTTGTGTATGCTGGTTATCCTTGAGGAAAGCAGCGTTCATATCTAAGGTGTATGCTGGTTTTCTGTACAGAGAGTAGCGTACATGTGATGAAATCAGCAGAAACAGTAAGTTTCTCAGCTGAGGAGAGTAGTTCCAATCAATAAGTCATCCATGTCAACCTAGCTGTTCAATCCTTAATGTCCTTTTGTGTGATCAACAAAGCAATGTGATCACGGACAAAGAAGTGCATATTTGACCTATAACAAATGCCCCCTAATGTGTGAGATCAGAGGGAAATGATGGCCAAAATACATTATAATTCCAAGTCAGAGGAGGAGCAAGAAACCACAGAGCCCAGTCACAAAAGTACATGAAACAACGATCAAGGTCAGTGAGAAATTACAATCTTGACATCATATAGATGTATAGCATGATACAACATGATCTCCGATACATAACTAGGAGATGTATATATAGCATGGCCACTAAAATACAAGCGTGGATCCATATCAAAATGAGAGATCATAACCATAACAACAAACTAGATCTATGTCTCATGAAGAGCCAAAATGAGTGAGGCTCAGTCTTGCGCAGCTTCGGAGATAACATAAATATGGTGATGCTATCAAAATCCCAAGGTCTTCATCCAAACAACCCAAGGTACAAACCCTAACCATGTAAATAAGTGAGTCGTGGTCGAACATGGGGGTTATCGTTTGATTACCGGTCATTGATGTATACCGTTAACAAACGTGAGGACTTCCATCGATAATGATAATGGGGTCCAAGGTACCTAGTATGATCCAAAAAGCATGAATAAGTGGACTTGAAGTCGAACACTTGAGGAACCTGTCGAATAAGAGACATTGATGTATTCTCATTATTCAACGGTGAGGGAAACTTCCATTGATGACTGCAATCCCCAAGGTACTAACCGAAACTCTAAACTTCATTCCCAGAGCATAATGAGCTGAAGTCGATGGGAAGAAGTTCGTTGGAAGGGAGGCCTTAATGCATCATCCATCATCCAACACGAGGAACACTCAATAGGTATGAGCTGATGTGGAGTAGGACAAGTAACAAGATGAAACAAACTTACACCAAGATGGCTGACACATGAAGTCAAAGTAAACTGCAGAATGGACGACACAGGCTATATCCTTGAACAGTGAGAACGACACAAAGTGACTTAGGCAACTTTTAACATGAAGGGGAAGTGATATAAGCCTTCAATGTAGGAGACTTTAACAGACCCTCCATATGGTTGGAAGAATAACCAACCGGGGGAGTAAAACTCGGAGATCAGGTTCACCCTAAGGTAAAAAACTAAAAACCTAACTGATATGAAAGACTCAAGTAGGTGCTGTGTTCAAGGACATGACTTATTTAACTTCCTTTGAAACTGAAAAGATGTGATATACCCTTCTTATCCCTTATTCGTTTTGGTAAAAGAATGTCCTTCTTGTTGTTTTAATGAGTCCAAGAAAGAAAGAAAACTCAGTAAGTCCAACCATGTAAAAAGTCTAACGATCCCATGGGAGGAAGACTCAGGACCTTCTTCATTTTTTACAGAGTTTGAAGAAGAGATAGATGAATACTCTATAATACCAATCTCTGGAATTTAATATCGAGCCGAGATCTGTTCTTGCTCGCCAGTGTTTTCTTATTTAAGGAGTAAAAAAAACTTAATTAATCCTCCATACACTTACTCGTGGATTTTAATATTGAGCCCGAGTAGGTTAATGCTCGCCGATGTTTTCCTGTTTATAGAGTCTGAAAAACTTAAACAATCCTCTATATACCCTCTCGTGGATTTCACATCGAGCCCAAGTAGGTGAATGCTCGCTTGGTGTTTTCATGTTTTGAAAGCCTGAAAACCCTAAAGAAGGCTCCAAAAGGTCATTTTTCGTACAGTTAGTCTCCTCCCCCGAAACAGTGTAAAAGAATGGAAGAAGAACTCTTCTAGCCACATATGACTAGAGTATTCCTTTTTCGTTAGTAATCCGCAAAAGTCCGGAAAAGTGTTTAACTAATACTTAAGCGGATGGACCTTCAATTCCCTTAACGAGCTTGAAAAGAACAAGTTTGCTTGGCAATCTTGTTTAGTTTTTCAAATAGTCAAAACAAGAGCTTAAAATGACTTAAAAGACAACTTCTAGGATTATAGGTTCGTGACCTGCCAAAGGATAGAATCTCAACAATCACATTAGTAACTATCGACAAATTTTCTCAAAGACATAATAATAACAACATGGTACTTATATTGGTCTATCAATAAGAAAATAAGTCGTGTCCAATTTAATACTTTGAAAATCTAGTGAAAATTTGAAATATATTGGTTAAATTTAACTCACCAAAACTTGTAGGTATTAGTGATTAAATAGAACATTTTAGGGACAACTTGAAACTATACACTTTTGCAAAAAGTGGGTAAAAATTAAAGTCAATTTTATATAACTAGTTTCAAATTGGAAAATCAAATATCACAATTGAAAATTCTAGGGTAAAATTAGAGCAAAACCTTGATCTTTCTCTGTTTATTGCGACCAAACCGGACTACCGATCGATCTTCCGCTTCCACCAAGTAAGTTCATTCCTCCCAAACTTGCAATTTCATGTATTTTTTGTGAATTTTTATGGTCAAAAATCATTTTCTGGCAATATTCACATCGTGTTCTACATGTACACTGCTGTGTATGAGGAAAAGCAGCATTCACTATCCAAGTGCATTGGTTTAGCTCATAAAGAGCAGCATTCAAACGTCTATGTTTAGTACTAACAGCAGTGTACACCCCTAAAAGTATGGTAAAATGTGAAAAAGACTAAAAATTGACTGTTGCTTGGCAGGATGGTTTTGGTATGGCGTGAAAGGGAGCATGAGGACATGGATCAAGAAGAATTACAAGATCCAATGACCCTTCATAGGCTCCGAATATGTGGATTATTGAAATTTTATAGAATGGTAAACATGCGGGCACACATCTGCTTGCTTGGAAGACTTGTCCAATACTGGGACGCAAATGCCATGGTATTTGATATCTGAGGTGAGATACTGGAGCTCACCATATATGACATCTACTTTATCATGGGTCTCTCTCGGAGGGGAGACTTGGTGAATTTAAAAGGGTCCTCTCGCAATGTGGGTGCTTTGTCCATGCAAGAATATGACAATGCTTACTGCCTACCAAGAACTGAGAAATGCGGTAGTCAAATTCTCATCTCGACTGTTGCAAGATTCCCCCTCCAAGTTATTCTAAGTATTCTCAACTGAATGGGGGGGAGTGCTTCACAACATCTTGCAAGGTATTGAATGCTTACAAGGGCATGTTTATGATTGGCGTTCAAGTCTTTTGGCGAACATGAAGCTTCAACTCTCAGGGTGTAAGACCGGGAGAATGAATAATTTCGGGTATGGAAGCATACTTTGCACCTTCTTCTTTGAGAGGGTGCCTGCTATCAGTTTGGGCATGCCAGTTCCCCCTGTCAACCCTCGTGAGCCAATGCTGTCCCGTTGGGGTGAGATCTTCCTCCTCCAGGGTGGTGGCGAGAGTAACTTCTGTTACCATGAGGATGAATTATGGGGTTGGTGGGAATGACAGGTGCAATCTCTTGAGTAGTTTCCATATGCAAGCATAGACTTCCTCCATGATCCTGAGCTGGTACTTCCTCCAGGAGCAGCCTGGGGAGATATGGGTATGTTCATGTTTTTGAAAAATTATTTAATTTTTATATTTTATATATGTGATTTTTATAATGAGTTTGAAGTACTGAAACAAAGTGTCAAATGTAGATGTTGTACTAGTACGCCCTAATGGACACTCATATATTTTCATGAGACTAGTGGAAGTTGGTGCAGCTGATGCCACACTGGGAACCATAGAGAGGAAGATGAGTCGGTTGACTCATGACATTCCTACATATCGGATTGAGCGAATGCCGGTTGATATGCAGGAGGATGTGGTTGGTGTGCCCCCATCCTAGATTAAAATAATGCAGAAAGTAGCTAGGCTGGTCATTTGCTACCGAGAGGCAGCAGAGGTAGATGAGGCCCCACCTTCTCCATAGGAGAAGGATATTCTATGTATATTTTTGAGGCCATCGAGCCCAATTTTGTATCTTATGACATGACTCTATAACAGACTTATGATCCAAATTCATACTACTTTTTAATAAGGATATATATATATATACAATATCGGTTATTTACATGTGTGTTATTGTGTTTTATGCATGAATTACTATGTGTGTGAATGGTGCAAATGCCAATCTAAAACACAGTTTTCAAATGAATCAGCTAATGCATTCAAGTTCCTTGGAATATGTTGACATATGATATACTCAAACTGTCTCTCAAGTAACTTAACACGCAGAAACTAACGTAGCAAAGTAGGATCTCTAACCTGATAAATACCCATTAACTGAAAAACAACTAACTGTGAGTCGAGCCGTACCTCCAAATGTGAAATGCCATGAAATAGAGCATCTCAGAGTAGCTGTATGATTGCACTGTATTCAGCCACATTGTTGATTGTGGGACCTAAACAAGCCCCTCCCGAAGACACCAGTTGACCAGTTGGTGAGTAAATAACTTAAGCAGCTGCGGCCAACTGATGGGTGTGGCGGCTAGTGCCACCAACAAACCCTATAAAGTGATCAATTGACATCTGAAACACAAAGCAATAAATGCATAAGACATAACTACAATCGTAAACAAAGCTAACTCTACAAAATGTATAGCTAAAAATACATGAAAAGGCATAGATGCCTAAGCGTAGTACTTCTTCAAGTAGGGTCAATGCCTGGGATCTCTTCATGAGACCAGGCAAAGATGTCACGAAAATCATTAAAAATATTGGTATACGAAATGATCTCATCAAGATAACAGTCTGATCCAATAAAAATATTTTCTGTGACTCTAGGTTCAGTGGAACTGTTAATCGGGATGGTTCTTGATGTATTCGCCATATTCCCTTCAGCAAAAACAGCTTGTGAAGTGGAAGGGATAGAGGACAAATCAACATTCTCACTGGGTCCTCTCTATCAAGTTTAGAATGGGAAGTAAATAGGACCTGGGAGGTATACTTTCTTGAGGGTGGTCCAGGCCTATCATAGCTTCCAAAAACGTTTCGTCAGAAGGAAAAACCATGTCTAAATAATCAGGAGAGTGGGTAGAGTCCACTGACCATGCAGGGGAATAGTCCATATCTGACTTAACAGAGACCAATGGAGTCATGATATGTTCTGTTGTAGTTTGTTGTGAATCCAAGTAGGTTACTTCTACAACAGATACAGGCACAATTGGTTCTGATTCAGTAGGGAGAATCCACAGATCTCTTGTTGAACTAGCCGTGAATATATTAGATGAAGAACATTCTTTAGAACCAATAAAATTAACAGGAGAAGGTAGGTCAAAAGTTCCTATTAATGACATTTAGAGACTTACTCCCAAACTCTTAGTGAATAGGCAGGACTGATCAACCAACGGGATAGTTGAATCCGATGAAGTCTGGTTGGTCTTCCGGGAAAATGAAAGTTGATCGACTGTCACGATCTTGCCTTCGTGAGGGAACATTATGACCCGAAAGACAACTGATGGCACTTCCTGCATGGCATATGTCCAGCTCCTACCCAACAACAACTTATAATTGAGTGGAGCTTCTAGAACTTCAACCTATACCAATACTAGTTTGCTCGCAAGTTCAACATCAAATGATGGTAAGACTCCGTATGGATGGAAATATCTTCCATCAAAGGCGGTAAGTATTGTATTAGAGGGGGAAAGCTCAAGTTCGCCTAAAGCCTTCCAACAAGAAATAGACATTACACATGTGGACACGCCCTCATCTACAACAGCTCGTCGAATGGTCATGGGACCATGGATGAGCTCTATTTGGAGTGCGACGTGGTACGACAACCAAAAATTGATATCTTTCATATCAAAACGCGTAATCATGGTGGATGAATCAACACTCCCAATCGTTGTGAGGAGTGCACTGCATTGCAATGGGAAAATTTGTAGTACCTCCAAAGTAGACATGGCACAGGGGGTTTGGGATAAATCCTCCACAACATTGTAGTTGGGGGAAGCCCGCGCATTGGGGTTGTCCACATCCCATTTGTAGACACCTTTCAGTATCTTCGACAACGCCTCCACTGGTTTGTGAAGAGGAGTAGAGGATTTAGGAACACCCTTCTGCTGCGGATCTGAGCTATAATTTCTTGCTCGCGTTTGCAATAGAGCATCTGAATTAACCATATTAATTAATGACTGATCAACTGAGGTGGCACGAGTGGTGACCCCAGCACTATAGCTTCCAGAAGCTGAACTCTGTCCATGAGGAAAAGGATCTTTTATGACAGCTGGTTTCTTCTCACAGATCAGCTTTTGGGATTCTTCCATTAGAGGGCATTGATGGGTAAGGTGGTCCTCTTGGCATAGCTTGCAAGGGAACTTAACCTTCCTTCTGTAGAAGATTGTTTGACTGACAAGGCAAGAAACCTGCTTTGTTAAGACATCAAACACCGTAGAGTCAAATGAAGCCACAATGCCATCAACATGTGGTCCAAGCTTAGGATTACCTAAGTCTATATTAAACCTTGGTGCATCAGGAATAATTTTGTATAAAATCCCAGATTGAGCATAGTCCAAGTCCAGCTATTGGGTTCTCAAAATGGCTTCCTCTTCGGAGGACACCCCTGAAGTGGAAACTTCCTTAGAAATATAAGGAAGAAGAAATTTAAGGTACCATTCTAATAAGAATACTGGGGGGATGTTGACTTTGATGAGCCTCTTTCTCCTTTGCCACTCCTGAATATGATCAGATAGATGAGTGGCTTTGTTCTGTCGAAAGGTCGACAAAAGTTCTATGCCACCATCATACCGGATGGGAAGTTGAAAGTGGTTCAGAAAAACAATAGCAAGATCCCAACAGGTGCCATAGGCAGCTGTAGGTAATTCAATATACCACTTGGCTACGACACTTGTCAAGGTTCTTTGGAAGATCCTTAACCTTATGGAATCATCATTCGACGAATTTGAGGAGCACCAGAGATGAAATGTCGTAACATGGTCACTGGGGTCGTCACTAGTTTTACCTTCAAACTTTGGTATGTCTGAGGGAAACTTAGTGGGAACAGGTGGCCATGCAGGTTCATGACGCATGGGGTCGTTTGTAAGCTTTGAAAGATTTGGCATGTTCAAAGTTGCCAGAAAAGGTAAACGGGGTTGAGCTGATGGCATGTGATAGACAGGAACCTGGTATTGCGAACCACCCATCGCCTGGTTCGTGTACAGTTGGTTGGGTTTTCCCCTAGCCATTGGTTGTGAAACGAAAGGATTGAAATTGTCCCACCCAAAAAAAAAGCAGATTAATTCCCTGTGTGTTT
This sequence comes from Larix kaempferi, assembly GCA_027924585.1. NCBI lineage: Eukaryota > Viridiplantae > Streptophyta > Pinopsida > Pinales > Pinaceae > Larix > Larix kaempferi. Next base: position 5,530,513 of record BSBM01000006.1, on the reverse strand, counting down.
TTCCATTGTGGTTGGGTGTTAAACTCGCCATACTACTAGCTAAACATATTACCCCATCCTCCAGATGACAAAGAGAAAGGCATACTCCCTACGGGTTGTTAAATTTGGAGCATTAATTCACAATACTCTAGGATCTTCACTGAGAGAATAACATATACAGTATATCAATGCATGACGATCACAATAAGCATGACAAGCATCACAAGAATCAAAAGCATGAGAGACAAGAGACACAGAGTTTCCATGGGGAAAACCCTAAGGTGAAAAACCCCACAACTTCCTCAGAGATAGAGAGAGCAATGGCTCAACCAAAGTACAACCAAAATACACTGAGATTCTCTCCTAGTAGCAGATGATCCTCCTCCTCACTATTGCGCCACTTTCTGAGTGAGAGAGATATACTTTTCCGAATGATCTAAATAGAGATCACCTGATCTCTATTTATACTAACCTATTTTCCCAGTGACCTTATGGGGCTGACTTGTCTAGCTAGGTACATCCACATTATAATATATATATTTCAGGGCCGACCCCACACATGGTGGTCTAATAACCCATCGGCAAGTACACACACTTGCGACACTTGTCAATCCACATGACGACACTTTCTTATAGAGGAATAACACATCTCTAAAAGGGTACAATAAATATATATGAAATACATAGATGAAATACATTCTGTAGTTACATATATATCAACACTCCCTCTTAACTAGGAAGGCATTTATCGACACAGATCTGCAAGACAAGTCTTCTTCTCAGGATCATCGTCATCGTCTTCGTCACTGCTGCTGCTATCTCAACCAATCTCTGACTCTACTCGTCATAGGAAGTTCTAAAGAGCTAGTCCTTTTTCATACTGGATGTAGGCCCACCACCTGCAGGTCTTCGTCATTACTGGCCATACTGTGGAAACCTCAGGACTTATTACGTGCATCACAAAACCTTGAAAGAGCATCCTAGGATGTTACGAGCACACGACTCTACCTATAGGATCTCCCAGATCCATATTATATGTGACTTCACCACAAAACCTCGCAAGAGCATCCTAGGATGTTTCCCATTGACTGAAAACTGCATCCAAAGTTCAGCAAAATCCCATAAGATGGGGCCAAGTGTGTGTAACCATTGAACGCCCAAAAGCACATCACATCCGCCTAAGGACAAGGAAAACATGTCAGAGCGTAGTTTATAATCTTCCAGAAATATATGCACATTGTGACACTTCCCCTTTCAAGGTAAGGTGCCCCCATTCGCAACCATGACTTCAAAGTTGGAGCAAGGATGAACAAAACAATCAGCCTGTTTGGCGATTTGAGGGTCAATGAAGTTATGAGTGCTACTAGAATCAATGAGTATTGTAAGAGGAAGCTTCTTGAAGTAACCCCTAACACGCATTATTTGGGGGGTGGTGACGCCAGATAAAGCATGGAGAGATATCTCTACATGGTATTCCTGAGATGGGAAGTCAATAGGCAGCTCTTGAATGTCGACCTGATCATCCAGTGTATCTATAGCTTGTTCACCAACTTCAGAGGTGAGCGGAGAATCTACATCCAAAAGATAGAGCTTTTGTTGAACACATCTATGTCCCCGAGTGAATTTTTCATCACAATTATAACAAAGCCCTTTTTCTCTACGTGCCTGCATCTCTGTTTCGGACAAATGCTTGATAGGAGTTGGTCGAGGAGCAGGTGTGATGGGAGGTCGTTGGGAACCCATATTTCTGAAGGGAACAAAGGTGGGTTTGGAGCGTTGCTGAGCTGAGATCTTGTCCTCTGCCAACTTAGCCAACCCTAGGACTTCCATCATTGTGTTGGGACAGAACATTTTAACCTCTGAGCGGATTTCATCCTTGAGACCACTGATAAAACAACTCCTGTAGAATTCATCAGACAATCCTTCTGTGTGATTGGCCAGTTTCTCAAATTCTGTCTGATACTCTCTCACTGTGCTAGTTTGGTGAAGTTTAGTGACTGCTCCTGTGAAGCCATCAAAATCACTAGGACCAAATCGTGGCAAAAGGAGTTGGAAAAAATCTGTCCAGTTTGGCTCGGGATGAGCTTTGATGTACCAACGGTACCATTAAAGGGCTTCCTGTTCCAAATAAAAGGATGCAAGTGGAACTTTCTGGACATCAAAAGTATTATGCAGACTAAAATATTGTTCTGCTCTGTATATCCATCCAGTCGGATCAGTACCATTGAAGCGAGGAAAATCAATCTTTGCCCCACGAAAATTGCTGGAAGAAGAGAACCCGATGGCTGCAAAAGATTCTAGTTGTCGGTTATTGTTCATTGTTGAATGCTGAAGATGGAGGCTGAGAAATTTTTAATCTAGATCTTAGAGTTTGGTTTGGATGGCTGCAAGTGCTTCCTCCATGGTTTTTGCTCCTGCACGGGTGACAACCACAACCATGAGTTTTTTTTTTTTTTTTTTTGAAATGGATAGAAAAACACAAACAAAAGCTTATTTAGTAAAGGAAAATTTGGATTTGGGAAAAACTCGGATTGGTAATTGGGGTTTGACTAGGATTTGGACACTTTTTGATGGACAGAGAGGCAAAAAATGGGGATTTCAGAAGTGGGGTGAAAGAATGAGAAAATTTGGTAGAGAGGGACAAAGAAGCAGAATTAAGAAAGGAACACGTTGGAAAAATTTGAAGGCGTTTGGGAGAAAATTGAAGGAGTTATGGCAAACCCTAAAAATAGACAAATGTGAGATTTCTGGTCTTGGGAGTGGAATTTGGGATAGGGTCTTTAGGAATGAAATATGCAGAATGGGATTGCAGGGATGTCAGTGAAGTTTCAGGAAAAACAAAGTTGAAACAAGGGAGATATGGCCAAAAAATAGAAATGGATCGGCAATGACGACGCGAAAGGGATCCACAACAGATGGATCTGCAACAGTGCAGAAGGGATAAAAAAAAAACTAGATCTAAAACGACGATTGGATATGGAACGACTTTCAGAATAGATCTGAAACGGCTGGATCTGGAGCGGAAGTGATTGGAAACAGTTCAGCTGAAAATAGATATGGACCCCAGGTATGTGTGGCTTCCTAACAGCTCAGGGGTTTCACTCGGCCACCAATGCTGTCTGACGGCTTGCGTATTGGGGCAGTACCCCTCACTCCATGGCTTAGGTAAAACTGATAACCTCTTTGCCACAAACGACAACTCTTGGTTTACCTCATAGGTGGGAACTTGTCAATCAGGTAGGGGTTGTTACCCTTTTTGCTGATAGGTCCTCTCAATGGGCCAGCTACTTCGGGGTTCCTGTGGTACTCCTCACAATGAGTTTTAGGGCTTATGCCCAAGTACTTCCCACAGTTAAGCGGTTATGGATTATTTCCAAATCCGAACCTGCAAAAGATGTGAAAAAAAATTTGACAGAAATTTCACCCAGCGAGCCCAAGAAAGTGCTCTGATACCATATGTGAGGAACTTGCAATAATTAATTAATGCAAATACACGAGATATCAGAAATAATAGAGCTCAGAATCACTTTTATATTGATCACGGGCCACTTCGAGGAGGCAACCTCCTTTGAGCAAGCTCAATACAATTAACTTCATGGTACCTTCATTGGCCTCAACACACACTTATATACTAAGTCTATGCCCAATACTATGTGTCAAAACCATGGGACATATAACACTACGGGACGACTTACAAAGCATATGCGTCCAATACTATGGGTCAATACTATGAGCTAATATTAACTATGGATCAACAAATACTACGGGATGACCTACAAAGCATATGCGTCCAACAACAATATACTAACAAAGTAAAGAGAAGGGTTGACACGGGTTCCTAACACAACAATCTCCCACTTGGAGTCTAATCACAACAAATACACCACTGCTTCACTTGCTGGACTTGGACTTGGAAACTTTCTCCTCTTCACCTTCATGCTAGAAATCTAACTGAAACCGAGCAGGAACTCAGTTCCTTTCTGGTCACTACCTTTGTGAACATGTCTGCAGGATTCTGTCTAGTGTGTATCTTTTCCAGCTTTAACAGTTCATCTTCCAGAACTTAGCATATGAAATGGTGCTTGAGCTGTATATGTTTAGTCCTAATTTGGAATGCTGAGTTCTTTGCAAGATGAATGGAACTCTGGCTATCACTGTACAACCTGCTATCCTTCTACTTCTTACCCAATTCCTACATAAACCTCTACAACCAAATCATCTCTTTACTAGCCTCTGTAACAACAACATACTCTGCTTCTATTGTTGAAAGTGCAACAACCTTCTGCAGTTTCAAAATCCAACTTACTGTTGTTCCACCTACAGTAAACACATACCCTGTGGTGCTCCTCCTGCTATCCTTATCACCTGCCATATTTGCATCAATATATCCTTGTAGAACAGTGTCTGAACCTTCAAAACATAATGCCTAAGTGGTAGTACCTCTCAAATACCTGAGAATCCACTGTACTGCCTTCCATTGTTCTTTACCTGGATTGTTCATATATCTGCTTACAACTCTCACTGCTTGTGCAATATATGGTCTTGTGCATGCCATGGCATACATCAAGCTGCCAATCACTGATTGACAGGGAATCTTAGACATGTAGTCTGTCTCTTCCTGTTTCTTGGGACACTTTTCCTTACTTAGATTGAAATGGCTGGCCAAAGGTGTACTTACTGGTTTTGCATTCTGCATTCTGAACCTCTCGAACAACTTTTGTATGTACTCACTCTGAGACAATGTCAATTTGTGATTTTCCCTATCTCTCGTTATTCTCATACCAAGGATTTGCTTTGCAGCACCCAAATCCTTCATCGCAAATGAATTAGCTAGCTTCCTTTTGAGTACATTTATATCCTGCATGTTAGACCCTGCAACAAGCATGTCATCCACATACAATAACAAGATAATATATCTTTCATTATCTAGCTTCTTGAAATAAACACAGTGGTCAGAATGACATCTACTATAACCTTATTTTGTCATAAACATGTCAAATTTTAAATACCACTGCCTTGGAGCTTGCTTCAAGCCATACAAACTCTTTTTCAACCTGCATACCAAGTTCTCCTTACCTTTGACCTCATACCCTTGTGGCTGCTGCATATATATCTATTCCTCCAAATCCCCATGGAGAAAGGCTATTTTTACAATTAACTGTTCAAGATTCAAATCTTCTACCGCCACTAGATTGAAGATAGTCCTAATTGAATTCATCTTAACAACAGGAGAAAATATTTCATCAAAATCTATACCTTTCTTCTGTGCAAACCCCTTTACAACAAGTCTCGCCTTGTACCGCTTCTTACCTCCTTCTTCTTCCTTCAACCTGTAAATCCATTTGTTCTGCAATGCTCTTTTACTAGTAGGCAACTGAACCAAATCCCAAGTCTGGTTTCCTACCAATGAGTCCATCTCCTCATTCATGCCTTGCTCCCACTTATTTCTAGTTTCCACCTATATTGCTTCTTCATAACATTCTGGTTCACTAGCATCAGTCATCAACAAATAATACATTGAAGGAGAGTATCGTTTAGGGAGTCTACTTAACTTGGTAGATCTTCTTGCAGTTGCAGGAGTTTCAGGCACTTGATGCTATTCTTGATTTTCTGGCACCTTTGGAACTTCATTTTCTGTAATTTCATCAAGTACTGTGTACTGTGTACTCTGTGTTTTCCTTTTCCTATTTTTTTCCTTGCAACTGATCTTTATACATGACCTTTTCATTGAATATGACATCTCTACTTCTAATGATTTTGTGATTTTCATAATCCCATAAACGATAACCAAAATCATCAACCCCATATCCAATAAAGGTACATTTCTTGGATTTAGCTTCAAGCTTTGTTCTATTTTCTTTATCAACATGGACAAATGCTTAACAACCAAACGTTCTCAGAAATGAGTAGTTTACATTTTTATCTGTCCATGCCTCCTCTGGAATACCACCATCCAAAGCACTTGAAGGTCCTCTGTTTATTAAATAAACAACAGTATTTACAGTATCTGCCCAAAACTGTAAGGGCAACCCTGCATGCAGTCTTATACACCTTGCACGCTCCATGATCATTCTATTCACCCTTTCTGACACACCATTTTCTCGTGGTGTTCCTAGGACTGTATTCTCTCTACAAATCCCATGGTATGAATAGTAACTATCAAACTCCTTGTCGCAGTACTCACCTCCATTATCAGATCTGAGACACTTCAACCTTTTTCCTGGCTCATTCTCAACCAAAAATTTCCACTTTTTAAAAGTAGCAAACACATCATATTTCTGTCTAATGCAATAAACCCAAATTTTCCTAGTTGCATCATCAATGAATGTAACATAATAATGAGAGCCACCAAGAGATTCTATGTGAGCTGGTCCCCATACATCTGTATGCATTAGCTCTAACTTTTCATTCTTCTTCTGTTTCCCAACCCTGAGAAATATGACTCTTCTGTTTTCCATAAACACAGTTCTCACAAAATTCCAAACTTACCTGCTTCAAATCTGGCAACAACTTCCTTGAGTGGAGAATCTGCATCCCCTTCTCACTCATGTGGCCAAGCCTATGATGCCATAATGTTGTATCTGTTCCTATGGAAGCTAAAGAGATAGAATGGTCAGTATTATGACATAAATACAATGTACCTACCCTGTCTCCTTTTGCTATCACCATTGATCCTTTAGTGATCTTCCACCACTCTTCTCCAAATGTAGATAGATAGCCGTCATCTCCCAACTGCCCTGTTGATATTAGATTTATTTTCATAGCAGGAATATGCCTGACATCTTTTAATAGCTAGTCAGTTCCATTCTTAACTTTTATCCATACCTTACCCATTCCAACAATTTTACATGGCTCATCATCACCCAATAAAACATGTCCAAAATCGCCTAGAACATAATCATGAAAGTATTTCCTATGGGGTGTAGCATGACATGAAGTCACTGAATCTACTACCCAATAATCACTAGTATTATCTAATGCAAGAATCAAAGCATCTTGTAACACATCACCTGCTACATTTGCTTCCTGGATAGTTTCCTTATGTGCATCTCCTTTCTTCTTTAAAGATCTGCAGTCTTTCTTCAGATTCTCTTTCTTTCCACAGTTCTAGCATTCTATCTTTCCCAGTCTGGACTTGGATTTGCCTATTTTAGACTTCCCACAATTACCTTGGCTCTTTCCTCTCTCTTTTTGTCTTCCCCTGGTCTCCATTGTCAACACATTACCTGATGTCTCACCTATTCTTTTTCTTCGCATTTCCTCGCTAAGAATAACACTAATAACATTATCAAATTTCAAGGTGTTTGAACCAGAGACAAAGTTACTTACAACCATGACGAAGCTATTCCAGCTTTCTGGCAATGAACAGAAGATTAGAAGATCCCTAACCTCATCATCAAATTTCACACTTACAGAACTTAGTTGATTTGTAACCGTATTAAACTCATTTAAATGATCAGTAACAGATCCACCTTCAGACATCTTCATATTAAATAAACGCTTCATTAGAAATACCTTATTGGAGGCCGAGGGTTTTTCATACAGCTTACCCAATGTGCTCATCAATCCCTTCGTTGTTGTTTCTTTTGAGATATTGAAAGCCACCAACGAAGTCAGGCTCAACTGTATTGTTCCTAGAGCCTTTCTGTCAAGAACCTCCCATTCTTCGTCCTTCATAGCTGCCGACTGCTTTGCTCTTCCTATCAACTGTAGGAATAGATCCTTCTGGTACAGATAGTCCTCCATTTGCATATTCCATAATTGGAATTTTTGGCCGTTAAACTTCTTGACCTTAAACTTTCATTCTTCTACCATTGCTCCCACTCGAACCATAAACCATAAACCCTAGCTTCCTGCGGGTTTATCTACCAAATAGACCTTTGGCTCTGATACGAATTGTTAGAAAAACAGGATCGCAGAATAATAACAATAAACAGAAATAAAAATATAATCCCACACACATTACAAGAGAGACATAGATATATCGTGGTTCACCCCAACTTGGGCTACGTCCACACTAAAGTTTGAAGTCCTTATTATTATTCCGTCCAGCAAAGTGAAGGGATACAACCTTGTAACGTCCCCTCCCGCCTTCCAAATGCAGGGGAGAGAACACGACCAAACATACAGGGCTTTTGGCAGACTTAGCCCCAATATTATTTCTTTTCTCATAAATTCATAACATTTAAAAACTTTCGTGTGCAAAATCAACTCAATATAAACACAGCGGAATTAAACATAATAGCAAGCACACAAACAGTAATGCCTAACATATATACATATATCACAGCAGAGGATGATTCAGCATATAGAGACTCAATCTCGTTCTAATTCCATGCATGGATTCCAAATTAAGATAATCAATTCAATTCTTTAAACATGGACAGTTTAACATATTGCAGAACACAAAATGCAAATAATTTATAACACATAGAACACTTATCTTGAAGATGAAGCTGTCCAAACAACTGGCTATGTGAGAGCAACGTTCCACCCAACCATAGATCTCTGTCCAGCTTGTATTCTTTCAGCTGAGAGATTACCCCCGAGCTGGGCTGTGTATCCACTAAGGAGGAACTAGCTGGGCTCACTCACAGCCATGGTTTCGGTCATCAGCTATGCTAAGCCAACACACCGTTGGGTTTATCAAGCATACAGATGACAAATGAGGAGGATGCTAAGCCAGTGAGCTCAACCACAAAGCTACAGGCATCTCAAATGAACTCAGCAGTCATGGCACCCACAATACCTACCGCACCCAACACAAGGAAGGTCCCCTTCTCTGCTGCACAGTCCCTCAGGCGTCCCTTCCCTCCAGTGCTCTTCAGGGTGGGCATAGAAAGGTCCAGCTGCTAATTCCTTGAGATTCTAGCCTTCACTGGGTTTATCAAGCAAACCAAACCTCTGCTCAGTCATTCACACTTGGATTTCTCACAGTTCTGTTATCCAATAACTCAATCCCGTCACTTCATTTCTGGGCTGTAAAAACTGGGTTTTCCAATGGGTTTCGGGGTATCTAATACTCTCAATTTCGCCCCAAGGTTCATATCTATGGATCCCCCATTGGATTTCACTGTCAAATACCAATTCTGGGTGTTAATGGCTCTTCAAAACGTGGGTTCTTGCAAAGTCGCGATTTCTGGTTTTTCTCCCTGCTGGGCATTCGTTTTTGGATGGAAAATGGTGCTGGTAAGTTTCACAATGGAATGGGGATGAGGAAGAAGCAACATCCCTGAGGTAGAGTGGCTTGTGGTACAAGAAAACAGAGCCCATACTCTGCCATATGAATTTCTGGGCTGCCCATGCTCCATTAAAGCCATGGACTGAATTCCTCAACCACTTCCTTACAACATAAATAAATGTCAGCAAGGTAAGTCAAATGGGTTCTCAAGGTGACATATGGCAGCCTATGGTTCAATCCCACAACCCCCTCACCACTCCCTAGTGGATACACATGGCCCCTTCTCATTCGTTGCTCCCATAGCCAGTTTTGGTACTTTATTTCAATATCAAATATTTACATCAATTTACAATATCCCATGGCTTGATAGCACATGGGTAATAACATATCAAATACTTGTCCATTTTAAATAAAATCCGAACATATACTAGCGGGGCCTTGGCCTTGAGCTCCACGCTAGGAAAACATACATTACATGCATACAATATTTACATAAAAGCCAATATTTCCTAAGGGTCAAAATTGGGGTATTACATTCCCCTCCCCCTTAGAACAACACCGTCCTCGGTGTTCTCAAAACTGAACAATAATGGAAATGCATCTCTCATGGCATCCTCCAGCTCCCATGTAGCCTCATCGGGACTAAGGTGCTCCCATTGGACCTTTACCTGTCCGATGGCTCTGTTCCGGAGCAAGGTGACTTTCTTGTCGAGGATGCGCATAGGCTCTACTTGGAACTCTCCCTCGGGTTCCACCTGTATCACATTCCAATCAATCATATGATTAGGATCATGTACATAATTCTTAAGCAAAGATACATGGAAAACATTATGAGCTCTTATGTTAGCAGGCAATGCAGTTCTATATGCAACTGGCCCTATCCTATCAAGGACTTCAAATGGCCCACAATATCTTGGTGACAACTTGGCACAACTCCCCAACTTGAGGGAACTCTTCCTTGGTTTCACTCTCAAATAAACATGATCCCCAATCTGAAATTCCTTATGTACTCTTTTCAAATCTGCATAACTCTTCTGCCTGTCCTGAGCCGCCTTTAAATTCTGCCTGATCTTAACAATTTCCTATTCCATTTCCTTGATCATTTCTGGTCCAAGCATTACCATGTTCACTGGGCCGTCCCAATTCACTGGCGTCCTGCATCCCTTGCCATACAATGCTTCAAATGGACTCATTCCCAAGGATGCATGGTGTCCATTATTGTATGCAAATTCAACCAAGTGTAAATAATCTTCCCACTTTGATGGTTTGTCCATCACATACATTCTCAGCATGTCTTCAAGAACCTGATTCACCCTCTCGGTTTGACCATCTGTTTGAGGATGATAAGTTGTACTGAAATTCAATTTAGTCCCCAATTCCTGAAACAATCCCTTCCAAAAATTGGAAGTAAACTTGGTATCACGATCAGAAATTATTGCCTTAGGCAATCCATGCAATCTGAATATCTTTCTCATGAAGATGTTCGCAATGTCACTAGCCTTGTGAGTGGACTTCACTGGAATAAAGTGAGCTACCTGTGATAGCTTATCCACCACAACCATGATTGAATCATGCTTCTTCACTGTCATGGGCAGACCTGTTATAAAATCCATGGAAATCACTTCCCACTTCCATCCCGGAATGGGTAAGGGCTGCAATAACCCTGCTGGATGTTGGTGCTCTGCCTTGACTTGTTGGCACTTTTGACACCTAGCAATGTACTCAGCTATGTCCTTCTTCATACCATGCCAAAAGTATTGTTTTCTTGCTGCTGTTATAGTCTTCTGATATCCTGGGTGTCCAGAGTACGGCATTTGGTGTATTTCATCCATCACTAGTTTCTTCAAATCTGCGTTATTTGGAATGTGCAACCTTCACCCAGCTGATATCCTGCACCATTTTCATCCACATTACCGTGCTGCAACTTCTCTTTAATTTGAAGGCAAGTTTCATCACCGTTTTGGGCTTCAAGAACTCTTGTCTTCAAATCTGATTTGCACATACTTACTGCTGCAACATGAAATTTTCTGCTAAGAGCATCTGCAACCTTATTCTCCTTCCCTTTTACATGTTTAATTTCAAAATCAAATTCACAAAGAAATTCCATCCATCTCGCTTGCCTAGCATTCAAGTTTGGCTGATCAAACAAATACTTCAAGCTCATGTGGTCTGTTCTAAGCTCGAATCTTCTTCCCATCAAGTAATGCCTCCACATCTTAAGAGCATGCACTATGGCTGCTAATTCCAAATCATGTGTGGCATAATTCTTTTCATGCTCTTTTAATTTCCTGGATTCATAACAAATCACAATTCCTTCTTGCATGAGAACCCCACCCAGTCCTTCAATGCAAGCATCTGTGCACACTACAAAATCCTTCCTTGGATCAGCTATCTTCAAAACAGGAGCGCTGGTAAGTAACTCCTTCAAATTCTGAAAACTTTTCTCACATTTTTCAGACCATACAAACTTGATGTTCTTTCTTTGCAACGAAGTGATCGGATGAGCTATCCTGGAGAATCCTTCAATAAACCTTCTGTAGTAACCAGCAAGGCCCATAAAAGATCTAACATCTGAAACATTTCTTGGAGTTGGCCAATCCATGATGGAATTAATCTTCTCCGGATCCACTGCAATTCCTTCTTCTGAAATGACATGACCCAAATATTGAATCCTCTTTTGATAGAATTCACACTTGCTTAACTTGGCATACAGCTGATGTTCTCTAAGAACTTGCAACACCATTCTTAGATGCTCCTCATGTTCTTCTTCATTTCTTGAATAGACAAGAATTTCATCTAAAAACACAATCACAAACTTATCCAAATATTTGTTGAATACGCTATTCATGAGACACATGAATGTGGCAGGTGCATTGGTAAGGCCAAATGGAACCACAGTGAACTCATAATGACCATATCTAGTTTTGAAAGTTGTCTTGTGAATGTCTTCTTCTTTAATCCTCACTTGATGGTAGCCAGACCTCAAGTCAATCTTTGAAAACAATTTGGCTTCCTTCATTTGATCAAACAAGTCATCAATTCTTGGTAATGGATACTTGTTCTTAATTGTCACTTTATTGAGCTGTCTGTAATCAATACACAGCCTTAAAGTCCCATCTTTCTTCTTGACAAATAACACTGGTGCTCCCCAAGGAGACACACTAGGCCTGATATACCTTTTATCCATTAATTCTTGTAGCTGCATCTTCAATTCCACCAACTCCGGTGTACTCATTCTATAAGGAGCTTTGGAATTTGGTGCTGCCCCTGGAACAAGATCGATGGTAAAATCAATATTTCTTGTCGGTGGCAACCCTGGTACCTCATCCGGAAACACATCTTGGAACTCTTGCAATATCCTGAAGTCTTCTAGCCTTGGTCCTTTGTCCTCTAATGAATCTGGCATATGGACTGCATATAATTGACAACCCTTCTTATAAAACTTTTTCAACTGCAGGGCTGAAATCTGCCTTACTGAGACTTGCTTGGGAATCCCTTTTACCAATGTTGGCCTTCCCTTTTCATCAATGCACTCAAGTGCTTTCTCATAACAGTCCAATTTGGCTCTATGTTTTTCTAACCAATCCATGCCAATTAATGCATCATAGGATCCTAATGGTAACACATTCAATTCAGCATATGTGTGGAGTCCATTCAATTCTATGGGACACTCCATCACTACCTCACTTACTTTCCTCTTGGTTCCCGTGGCTAATTGCACTAGCCAAGACTTATTATGCTTCATTTTTCTAAGAGAACAACCTTCAACCACCTTTGGAGAAACATAACTATGAGTGGATCCTGGATCAATCAAAACAGAAATAGATTGCGTAGCAATCTTACCTTCGACTTCCACCACTGATGATTGATGGTCTGCTTGATGATTATCCAGCGCTGCATAAATCCGAGGTGTTTCCCTTGCCATGTCCTCCACCGTAGCTACTCCCTTCAGGTTGTTCAACTTTCGAGAATTGTCTTTTCGATGTGGACAATTCTTCAGCATGTGGTTTTCTCCACATCCCCAACACTGAAGTGGTCCCTTTGATGCTTTGTCTGCTGCCACTGCTGGTTTGAATCCACTCCTTGCTTGCTGCCCCTGTGGAAAGGTTCTAGACTGACCTCTGAATGGTGGCTTGAAGCCATTCTTCTTTTGATCAAACTTCCCTCTTGGCTTTCCTTTCCATGCTGGGTTAGCCTCTGTTTTTCCTTTATTCTGCTCATAACAATGCATTGCCATCCTAATGGCTTCATCCAAACTTGGTGGATTAACAAACTCAATACGATCTCTGAAACTTTGAGGTAGACCTCCAAGGAAGCATTGGATTTTACTCTCTCATCCTTAATGTAGTCAACATACCTCAGTAATTCCAAGAATTTGTGGACATGCTCTTCCATAGACTTTAGTCCCAACCTGAGTTCATTAAACTCTTTTCTCTTACCATCATAATACCTAGCAGAAAGGTATTTCTCCTTGAAGTACCTCTTAAATATTTCCCAACTGATCCTTCTCTCATTAATTCTTTTCACTTGCAAGAGATTGTCCCACCAAATGGAAGCTCTGCCATTTAGATTGTAAATGGCAATTCTGGCTTTCTCATTTCCTGAGTAGTCTTGAATTCTGAAGTATTTCTTCATTCCAAGAAGCCATGCTTCTGCCTCTTGGCCAGTCTTTCCTTCCCCATCAAATGTGGGAGGTCTTGCCTTCCTGAATTCTCCCTGTGGGATGCCCTTGAACTTCTTTCTTCCATCCAATCTCTTAGATGCATGTCTTGGACTTCTCCTAGAACATTTGGAGTCACATGACCTGCTGGAAGAAGACCTTGATGAAGATGTTTTATGCTTTCTGCTCACCGAATGCTTCCTTGGGCTTGGAGTCCTCCTCTTCGAACGACCTCTAGAATGACTCCCTGCATCTCTTCCTTCTGCACCCATATTGCTTGGGTTGGACCCAAGATTTATCTTATGCTGCATATTAGTGAGGCTTTGCAAAATAGCAGCATTGAGTTGGTGTTGTTCTTCTTGAGCCTTCATCAATCTTTCATTGAAGCTCACCATGGTTTGAACCAAATTTTGAGGAGTCACCTGCTCCCTTCTCCCATTGGATTCAGTCTCCGCATTCCCTTCATGCACATTTTCTCCTAGAATGTCTTGTTCGTGTTCATAAAGATCTTGAGCATCATTTATGGTCACCATCCTTCCTGTATGCTACCTCTGCTACAATTATAAATTTTATGCGCTACAAGCACTGTGCATTATGAGAATATTTGTCAGACATCATAAGAATGCATATAGAAATATACACAATCAATATTTAACAGAATAGAGCTCATGGAATAATTCACACAGTTGCTATGCATTCCTTTCCCTTGCCCATTCAAGCAATTCTGGAAACTGCCCATATTTATCAATAATTTGTCAAAACAGTCGCTGGTACATTTATGCTCTAATTATCTATGATGTCTGCTAACCCAATTCAAATTTCAGTCATACACCATTATTCCTTGCTAGACAAGCTTTCCAATGCCTGTCCCCGTGCTCCATTCTGACATCGGGTGTGGAAACAGCGTTGTTTCAAAAATGACAACTCTTACCAATAATTCTGCACATTTTACACAGTTGTATTTTGGTCCAGAATGCCAACTTCAGCCACCTGTGGAAGAAAATCTATGAAGAATCACAGAACTTTTATATCGAGCGAAGTTAGTCCATATAACAAGGAACACTCGGCACTTCGCGGATCTCAATTTCGATGCACCATTCATCTTTTATAAAATTCTGGGTTTAACTACTTCTTACTTTTCACATTTTTAACTCCCTTTGCATCCCATGCTCCATCAGTGTGCCACCTGCGCACAACCTGCGCGCCATCCGCGCACTATCCGCATGCAACCTGCACGCAATCTGTGCGCAATCCGCGCGCAATCCGTGCGCGATCTGCGCGCAATCTGTGCGCGATCCGCGCGCAATCCGCGCGCAACCCGCACGCGATCTGCGCGCGATCTGTGCGCGATCAGCGCGCAATCCGCGCGCAATCCACGCGCATTCCGCGCGCAACCCGCACGCAATCTGCGCACGATCCGCGCGCGATCCGCACGCGATCTGCGCGCGATCTTCACGCAATCCGCGCGCAACCTGATGCCGCGCACCGCGCAGATTTAAAACTGTCGCCGCGCACCTTGCGTTTCCTGTAACTTCCGAGGTCCGTTTCTCCTTCGTCCCTTAACCAAATAAGGCAAGTTTGGTACCGTTGGAAAGATCTTGGAGAGATCTATGCAATGGTGTGATCTTATTCTTCATCTGAGAAGTCTGTCCCTGCCATTTTCTCAAATCAACATTCCACCCCCAACTTCCCAATTCCACATCAAAAACCATTTTGTTTCTTGCCTGTAACTCAGAGTTGGGCCCAAGCAGCCCCAGTGCTGCAAGCTGGGCTCTGATACCACTCTGTAACATCCCCTCCCGCCTTCCAAATGCAGGGGAGAGAACACGACCAAACATACGGGGCTTTTGGCAGACTTAGCCCCAATATTATTTCTTTTCTCATAAATTCATAACATTTAAAAACTTCTGTGTGCAAAATCAACTCAATATAAACACAGCGGAATTAAACATAATAGCAAGCACACAAACAGTAATGCCTAACATATATACATATATCACAGCAGAGGATGATTCAGCATATAGAGACTCAATCTCGTTCTAACGCCATGCATGGATTCCAAATTAAGATAATCAATTCAATTCTTTAAACATGGACAGTTTAACATATTGCAGAACACAAAATGCAAATAATTTATAACACATAGAACACTTATCTTGAAGATGAAGCTGTCCAAACAACTGGCTATGTGAGAGCAACGTTCCACCCAACCATAGATCTCTGTCCAGCTTGTATTCTTTCAGCTGAGAGATCACCCCTGAGCTGGGCTGTGTATCCACTAAGGAGGAACTAGCTGGGCTCACTCACAGCCATGGTTTCGGTCATCAGCTATGCTAAGCCAACACACCGTTGGGTTTATCAAGCATACGGATGACAAATGAGGAGGATGCTAAGCCAGTGAGCTCAACCACAAAGCTACAGGCATCTCAAATGAACTCAGCAGTCATGGCACCCACAATACCTACCGCACCCAACACAAGGAAGGTCCCCTTCTCTGCTGCACAGTCCCTCAGGCGTCCCTTCCCTCCAGTTCTCTTCAGGGTGGGCATAGAAAGGTCCAGCTGCTAATTCCTTGAGATTCTAGCCTTCACTGGGTTTATCAAGCAAACCAAACCTCTGCTCAGTCATTCACACTTGGATTTCTCACAGTTCTGTTATCCAATAACTCAATCCCGTCACTTCATTTCTGGGCTATAAAAACTGGGTTTTCCAATGGGTTTCGGGGTATCTAATACTCTCAATTTCGCCCCAAGGTTCATATCTATGGATCCCCCATTGGATTTCACTGTCAAATACCAATTCTGGGTGTTAATGGCTCTTCAAAACGTGGGTTCTTGCAAAGTCGCGATTTCTGGTTTTTCTCCCTACTGGGCATTCGTTTTTGGATGGAAAATGGTGCTGGTAAGTTTCACAATGGAATGGGGATGAGGAAGAAGCAACATCCCTGAGGTAGAGTGGCTTGTGGTACAAGAAAACAGAGCCCATACTCTGCCATACGAATTTCTGGGCTGCCCATGCTCCATTAAAGCCATGGACTGAATTCCTCAACCACTTCCTTACAACATAAATAAATGTCAGCAAGGTAAGTCAAATGGGTTCTCAAGGTGACATATGGCAGCCTATGGTTCAATCCCACAACCCCCTCACCACTCCCTAGTGGATACACATGGCCCCTTCTCATTCGTTGCTCCCATAGCCAGTTTTGGTACTTTATTTCAATATCAAATATTTACATCAATTTACAATATCCCATGGCTTGATAGCACATGGGTAATAACATATCAAATACTTGTCCATTTTAAATAAAATCCGAACATATACTAGCGGGGCCTTGGCCTTGAGCTCCACGCTAGGAAAACATACATTACATGCATACAGTATTTACATAAAAGCCAATATTTCCTAAGGGTCAAAATTGGGGTATTACAAACCTGCAGCACAACCACTACACTTCCTCTTCACTGTCTCATAGTCTCTCTTCTGATGTCAGATATCTTTACAATGCATAAAACCTAATACATCCATCCTAGCCGTATTACAATGTCCTTCTTTTATAGGGAAAATACAATGGAAAAAATACCACGGGATACCCAAAACCATGGGCCCACAAAACAGCTAGCGAAAACATCCCCAAAAATTTTTCTAGGTCCAGTAAGAGGAGGGTTGAAAGGAGTATTGAACTCTCTAGAAGTTAGGTCCTCAACCTCGACAGTATCAAAGACTTGTCGATCCGAGGTTCTGGGTTCTAGTTCACCAAGAACCGATGTGTCTCCCGTAAATTCAAAAGAATCACGGGAATCTATCGTCTCATGTCGCAGTGGCGGTGGAGGCTCCACAATGGGTGGGGGAAGGTTTTGCAACCTCCTAGACCAATGAAGATGTTGGTCCTCCACAAATATAAAAAAATAGACTAAGTAAAAAACCTAGTGGCCACTACAACTAAGGAGCAACAACATACCACTAAAAAATTTCCTAAGTAAACAAACCAGGAAAACAATGGAAAATACTCTCGGAAGAAAGTCTGGGATGATTAGGGCCCAAAAAAGACTAACAAACTATCGACGATCAGTTACGTCGAATCCTCCGAAGGTCCTCTAGGTGCAAGCGTTTGAATCACTAAACCGCCCTCTCGAGATTATTGCCAAAGGGTTACCTTCCACGTTTGTCCAAGGTGAAGTAGGAATAACCGCCCACTCTACCTATGTAGAGCCCTAAAAGTTTGATACTAAGGCTACCATCAATACAAAACAGCCTGGGGGGATAGTCGTCAACCTAGTCGAAATGCATGGGCAGGGTAGCAAAGCCCAAAATCCGAAAGGAACCCCGTACGCGAATCAACTCTAGCTTATGGTTGAGAGGAAAGTGAGGGGATATCCTCAACAGTTCCAATCGCCCACGGCCTCGTGCTTAACTCTGGTTTGAGTAGAGAATCCAAGGACTATTTGATAGAGATGGATTTACCTAATAGATATTCGTACTACAATTGTTGAGTAATGAAGTCAGTTTCAGATATTTTAAGGTGATTTAAGTCCGAAACTCTAGCCTAAGCTAGTTGATGATGTGTATACCTAAAAAGAAAAATGTTTCTATTTAATTTTATAAATATTTATTTGTAAGGGCTACTTGTTACTAAAGAAGGATAGTGCGGTGTGTGGAATGGTTTGTACGAAAGTAAAGTGCATGTAAAGTAATGCTTTCAAATTCACAATTTTTTTTTCTCTTTTCCGTTTATATTCTTTCAAAAATTGAAAACTAGGCAATCCTAAAATCAAACTTCTTTTTGTATTTTCTTTTAATATTTCAAAGCAAACTATGTTACCTTGAAATAATGAAAGACCTTACTACTAAGCTACTTAAACAATTTTTTATCTTTTCTGATAATTGTAAAAGAAAGAGAACTTGTACAAGAGCAAGTAAGACCTAAATTTAAAGTGTGAGTAAGATAAACAACTAAATGGCTCAAAACAAACGAATCAAAAGATTCGAGGAAGACTCAAACTACCACGTTGCTTCGAAAAGAAAAAAATTTAGGCTTGGAAACAAAGTGTAAAAGAAACAGGGAAAATAGATGCTCGTAACAAAAAGGAAGACCTAAAAAGGTTGCTCCTAAGCACCAAAACCCTAAGAAAACACTAAGCCAAGCAAAAAGTAGGCAAGCGAACCAATAATGAACTTACTAACACACGGACACAAAAGAAAGATAACTAGAAAGATTTGACTCACTTGGACTGAATTTAAAGGACAATCAGAAAGTATCTAAACCAAACAACCTTTCGAAAGCAACCCTAAGGACTTAAACTTGAGGTCAAACCCTAATGGGAAGAATAAGACATAGTGAAAGTGTGCTAATGTTGCCACAAACAACAAACGTTAAGAACGCAGGTCTATATGACTGCAACAAGCAACTAGGGTAAAAGTATGCAGCTATGTCTAAAAGAGAATAGTGCACAAACTTCAAAAAGGGCTAGAAAATAGTAAAGACACTTAAACAAGTACTCAAGCAAGCAAAAACAAACTAAAAGACTCGAAATAGGAAAACTAGACTCAAAAGAGACATGGAAGTCTCAGGGATCAGTCAAGGAGGCAAATCAATAGGCTGGGAGTGAACCCAAGCAAACTGGAAATCAAACCCTAATAGAGAACTAAAAGTTACAGGGAAATACACTATTGTGCAGTGTATAAACTAGCGTACACTATGACAGAAACGCTACTATATAATGTACAAAGCAACATTCATTAGGTAAAAGACGCTACTGTAGGTAGGGTAAACCAGTGTACAAGGCTCAAAAGAAAACAAAAAGGCTTTGCAGCAGTGGATTGAGATGAGTGAAGATATAAAGAACATGTAACAAAGACCTATAAGACCTCTTAGAGAATCAAAAACTGAAAATGGACTAGATGAAACCTTAAATTAGGTCTCCTAGAGCAGAAAAACTATCGGTCACTCCCCAGTGGAGTCGCCAGTCTATTGTTAGGGATTATTACCTTATAGTGAGGAGAGGCACTACCAACTTGGGTAGGGTTGATAGGTAAATACATTCATTTCATTGCATTTAGTTCCTACAAATGAAAGAGATCAAGATATCGAAAGATGTACCTTTAATCGACGACTGGTCCTAGCTTTCGCTTAGTCTTCCGCTTGATCCTTCGCTATGATGAACATACAACACAAAGGAAACCTTCCTTAGTGTATCCTGACTATATAAATATGATGAGTATTGAAAGCAATTAAACATCAACAACAATCAGATACTAAACCAAATGAACATATAATCCAATAGACATTCGAATTGGGACAGGAAGGGTATTTCCACCTTTTTATTGTCAAAGAAACATGAATCAATACAATTATACCTGATCGATCAAGATGCTTCTGCAACTGAGTCCTGGGCTCCTACTCTTCACAATGACTTGGGAATTCTTCCAGCATAACAACACTCAAAGCATTCTTTCTAGGTCTAGTTCTAGTCTCTTCTCATGGATCCTCCTTGTATTTATGAGATAAGGTAGGCAGTTGGATTCAAGAGGTGGTTGAATTGGGAGGTTGGGGAAGTTGCAGAACCAACTTCAACTAATCCCAATTCTTAATCTTAATATATCTTTTTGAATTCATCTTAAGATGTACCTAGGTTTCATATAACCAGAGTGGCATACAGTAAGCAACTTTTGTTCTTTACAACAAGCATTTGCAACATTTTTATTTGTGTACGCTAGTTGTCCTTGAGGAAATCAACATTCATCTCGAAGGTGTACGCTGGTTTGTTATACAGAGAGTAGCGTACATGTGATGAAATCAACAGAAAAAAGTAAGTTTCTTAGTTGAAGAGAGTAGTTCCACTCAATAAGTCATCCAGGTCAACCTAGCTCTTCAATCCTTAGCGTCCTTTTGTGTGATCAACATAGTAATGTGATCACGGACAGAGAAGTGCATATTTGACCTATAACATTCTTCATTTGCAATGAAGTGATTGGATGAGCTATCTTGGAGAAGCCTTCAATAAACCTTATGTAGTAACCAGCGAGACCCATAAAAGATCTAACATCTAAAACATTCCTTGGAGTAGATCAGTCCATGATGGCATTAATCCTCTTTGGATCAACTACAATCCCTTCTTCAGAAATGATATGACCCAAATATTGCACCTTCTTTTGGTAAAACTCACACTTGCTTAACTTGGCATACAACTGATGTTTTCTAAGGACTTGCAAGACCATCCTTAGATGCTCCTCATTTTATTCTTCATTCCTTGAATAGATAAGAATGTCATCCAAGAACACAATCACAAACTTATCCAAATATTTGCTGAAGACACTATTCATGAGACACATAAATGTAGCAGATGCATTGGTAAGACCAAATGGCACCACAGTGAACTCATAATGACTATACCTAGTTTTGAAAGCTGTCTTGTGAATGTCTTCATCTTTAATCCTCACTTGATGGTAGCTAGACCTCAAGTCAATCTTTGAAAACACCTTAGCTTCCTTCATTTGATCAAATATGTCATCAATCCTTGGCAATGGATACTTGTTCTTGACTGTCACTTTATTGAGCTTCCTGTAATCAATACATAGCCTTAAGGTCCCATCCTTCTTCTTAACAAATAACAACAGTGCTCCCCAAGGAGACACACTGGGCCTGATATACCTCTTGTCCATTAACTCTTGTATCTGCATCTTCAACTCTACCAATTCCGGTGTACTCATTCTATAAGGAGCTTTGGAATTTGGTGTTGCCCCTGGAACAAGATCGATGGTAAAATCAATATCTCTTTTTGGTGGTAGTCCCAACACTTCATCCGGAAACACATCTTGGAACTCTTGCAACAATGAGAAATCTTCTATCCTTGGTCCTTTGTCCTCTGACGAATCTGATATATGGACTACATATAATTGGCAACCATGCTTGTAAAAAATTTTCAACTTTAACGCTGAAATTTGTCTTACTAAAACTTGCTTGAGAATTCCTCTTACCAATCATGGCCTTCCGTCTTCATTAATGCACTCAAGTGCTTTCTCATAACAATCCAACATGGCTTTATGTCTTTCCAACCAATCCATACCAATTAAGGCATCATAAGATCCTAATGGTAGTACATTTAAATATGCATGTGTGTGGAGTCCATTCAATTCTATGGGGCACACCACCACTACTTCACTAACTTTTCTCTTGGTCCATGTGGCTAATTGAACTAGCCAAGACTTATTGTGCTTCACTTTTCTAAGAGAACAACCTTCAGTCACTTTGGGAGAAACATAACTATGAGTAGATCCTGGATCAATCAAAACATAAATAGATTGCTTAGCAATCTTACCTTTAACTTCCACCACTGATGATTGATGATCTTCTTGATGATTATCCAACGCTGCATAAATTGAAGGTGTTTCCCTTGCCATGTCCTCCATTGTAGTTGCTCCCTTTAAGTTGTGCAACCTTCGAGGATTCTCCTTCCGATTTATACAATCCTTTAGCATGTGGTTTTCTCCACATCCCCAACATTGAAGTGGTATTTTTGATGTCTTTTCTGCTGCTACTGCTGGATTGAATCCACTCCTTGCTTGCTGCCCTTGTGGAAAGGTTTTGGGATGACTTTTGAATGGTGGTTTGAAGCCACTTTTCTTTTGATCAAACCTCCCTCTTGGATTTCCTTTCCATGCTAGGTTAACCTCTGATTTTCCTTTATTCTGCTCATAGGAATGCATTGCCATTCTAATGGCTTCATCAAGACTTTGTGGATTAACAAACTCAATTCTATCTCTAAAGTTTTGAGGTAGACTCCTAAGGAAGTATTAGATTTTTACTCTCTCATCTTTAATGTAATCCACATACTGAGTAATTCCAGAAATTTATGGACATGCTCTTCCATAGATTTCTGCCTCAACCTAAGTTCATTGAACTCTTTTCTCTTACTATCATAATACCTAGCAGAAAGGTATTTTTCCTTGAAGTACATATTAAATCACTCCCAGTTGATCTTCCTTTCACTGATCCCTTTCACTTGCAAGAGGTTATCCCACCAAATTGAAACTCTACCATTTAGATTGTAAATGACAATTCTGGCCTTTTCATTTCCTGAGTAGTCCTAAATTCTGAAATATTTCTTCATTCCAAGAAGCCATGCCTCTGCCTCTTGGCCAGTCTTGTCTTCTCCATCAAATGTGGGAGGCCTTGCCTTCCTGAATTCTCCATGTGGAATTCCTTTGAAATTCTTTCTTCCATCAAATCTCCTAGGCATATGCCTTGGACTTCTGTGAGAACCTCTGGAGTCACATGATTTGCTAGAAGAAGATCTAGAGGAAGGTGTTTTATGCTGCTTGCTCATAGAACTCTTCCTTGGGCTTGGAGTCCTCTTCTTTGAAGGACCTCTAGAGCGACTCTCTGCATCTCTTCCTTCTTCACCTACATTGCTTGGGTTGGACCCAAGGTTTATCCTCTACTGCATATCACTGAGGCTTTGCAAAATAGCAGCATTGAGTTGGTTTTTTTCTTCTTGAGCCTTTATCAACCTTTCATTGAAACTCACCATGGTTTCAACCAAATTCTGAGGAGTTACTTGCTCTCTTCTCCCATTAGATTCAGTATTAGCATTCTCTTCTTTCACATTCTATCCTAGTACATATTCTTCATGCTCATAAGGATCCTGAGTATCATTTATGGTCACCATTTTTCTTTGAAGACTCTCTTCCCTGTATGCTACTTCTACTACATTATTAAATCTTATGAGCTGAAAGCACTGTGCATTATGATATTTTTTTTTAGACATCATAAGAATGCATATAGAAATATAAAACATCAATATTTAATATAATTAAACTCATGGAATAATTCACATAGTTATTATGTCTTCATCTCTTTTGCCCATTCATGCAATTCTGGAAATTGTCCATATTGTCAACAATATGTCAAAATAGTCACTAACACTTTTCTTCTCTAATTATCTATGGGGTATGATAACCTCATTCAAATTCTGGTCATGCACCATTTTTTTTATTCTGGATAAGCTTTCCAATGCCTATCCACATGCTCCATTCCGACTTCGGGTGTGGAACTTACATCACTTCAAAAATGACAATTTTCACCACAATTCTGCACTTTTTACACAGTTGTAAAATATCCTGAACTGCCAACTTCAACCATTTGTAGAAGCAAATATATAAGGATTTAGGAAAACGTTTCTATCGGGTGAAGTTAGTCCATACAACAAGGAACACTCAGCAACTTGCAGATCTCTGTCACGATGAACCATTCTTCTTCTATAAATTTATGGGTTTGACTACCTTTCACTTTTAACATTTTTTGTTTTTAACTTGAACCCGCAACCCGCAATCCGTACTGCAGAACAGGAATTGCAAAAATTTCAAAACACAAATTTCAAATTTTTTCGTTTCTGCAACCCACAACCCGCAATCCGTACTGCAGAACTGGAATTGCGGAAATTCTAAAACGCAAATTTTGAATTTTTGTGTTTTCGCAACCCACAATCCGTACTGTGGAACTGGAATTGCGGAAATTCCAAAACGCAAATTTCAAATTTTTGTGTTTCCGCAACCTGCAACCCACAATCCGTACTACAGAACCGAGATTGTGGAACCAGAATTGCGGAAATTCCAAAACAGAAATTTTGGAAATCCTCGTTCCTGCAATCCACAACTATGGAACACCTCTGTCCCTACAGCTTGCGGGGTTCATATCTCCTTCGTCCCTTGACCTAATCATGTGAGTCTGGTACCATTGGAAATCTCCTGCAGAGCTCTATGCACCTGTGTGATCCTCTACCACATATGAGAACTCTGATCTTTCCATTTTTCCAATAAAAAAAGATGCCCAAACTTCATCAATACTGCGTTAAAACATTATGTTACCTACCTGTAACTCACAGTTTGGCCCAAGCAGCCCTAGTGCTGCAACATGGGCTCTGATACCACTCTGTCACATCCCCTTCCATCAATCCAGTGCAAGGGAGGAAAAATGACCAAGCATACCGGCTTATTTGGCAATCTCAGCGCCATACATTACTAAGAAATTCATGGATAAATAAAATCTTATGTATGCATATTTATACTCAAAAAACACGGCGAAATTAAACACTATATAAACACACAGTTTTATCATGCATTCAGCATATAAACAACAGTCATTAATTAAAACATAGAAGAGCACAGAATTAACATAACTCAACCACAAAGAATACTTATCTTGAAGATGAAGTTGTCAAAACAACTGGCTATGTGAGAGCAACGTTCCACCAAACCATAGATCTCTGTCCAACCTATATATTTCAGCTGAGAGATCACCCTCGAGCTGGGTTGTGTATCCACTAAGGAAAAACTAGATGGGCTCACTCACAGCCATGGTTTCACTCAACAACTATGCTAAGCCAACACACAGTTGGGTTTATCAAGCATACAAAAGGAAAAGGAGGGCAATGCTAAGCCAGTGAGCTCAACCATAGAGCTACAGGCATCTCAAGATAATTCAAACAGTCAAGGCACCCACAGTACCTACCACACCCAACACAAGGAAGGTCCCCTTCTCTACTGCACAATCCCTTAGGCGTCCCTTCCATCCAGTGCTCTTCAGGATGGGCATCGAAATGTCCAAGTTGTTGAATCGTTGAGATTCCATCCTTTACTAGGTTTATCAAGCATTCCCACCCTCTATTCTAGAATTCACACTTGGAATTTCTCAATTCGGTGATCAAATAACTCAATCCCGTCACTGGAATTCTGGGCTATAGAAACTGGGTTTTTATATGGATTTCGGGTATCTAATACTCTCAAATTATCCCCAAGGTTCATATCTATGGATCCACCATTGGATTTTACTGTCAATACCAAATTATGGGCATTTATGGCTCTTCAAAACGTGGGTTCTTGCAAAGTTGTGATTTTTGGGTTTTCTCATTGCTGGGCATTCGTAATGGATGAAAACTGAAGCTGATATCTTCAACAATGGAATGGGAATGAAAAAGAACCAATTCCCATGAGGTAGAGTGACTTGTGGTACAAGAAAAATAGAGCCCATACCTGCCATACGAATTTCTGGGCTGCCCATGCTCCATTGAAGCCACAGACTGAATTCTTCAACAACTTCCTTACAACAGAATTAAATGTCAGCAAAGAAAGTCAGATGGGTTCTCAAGATGACATTTGGAAGCATATGGTTCAATCCCACTACCCCCTCACCACTCCCTAGTGGATACACATGGCCCCTTCTCATCAGTTGCTTCCATAGCCAGTTTTCGTATTTTATTGCAATATTAAATATTTACATCATTTTACAATATCCCATGGCTTAATAGCACATGGATAACAAAATGTCAAATACTTGCCTTTCTGAATAATTACGAGCATATACTAGCGAGGCCTTGGCCTTGATCTCCACGCTAGGAAAACATACATCGCATGTATACAATATTTACATTAAAAGCTATTAATTCATAAGGGTCAAAATTGGGTTATTACAGATCTCGTCTTATAAGAATAAGTCCAAGATATATTATTTTAATAAAATAAAATTTTGAGATCACTTTGTCATCTACGAAGGGTAATAAATCATATACAATTTTAAAAGAATAGGATGGAAATAGTGTGCAACGATGAAAGTGAACCTGTTTTATATAAAAATTTAAAACCAAGGTTGCATTTTTAACCAATCATCAATGTTCTCATTCTTAATAATGGTTTGTCCTAATAATGGTTCGTGCAATGAGCATTGTAATTTGAGCATGTGTTTTCAAAGTTTAATGTGTAATATTTGCTTTTGGTATTTAAACATTTAAAAATTAAAATGATGTTTATTGTTGATTTTCTATTTAAATTTTATATAATGTATTTTTTTACAACATTAAATCAAGAACATAGTCCACGTTTAGATAAATTTATCAATGTATTGGGCTATGCAATGTTTTAAGTATCCTTTAATTAGAGTTATTAAAAGAATTAAGGATATCTTGTTTTTTAATCATTACTTGAATTCATGTATTATAAACATTATAGATCCCCGTCGATATAAGAAGTGACATTGCATTTAGTTTCTATAATTAATGTTTCCTTTTTTTTTTTTTCCTCGGAAAATGTCCGTAATTTTATTTCAAAAAGATGATTAAAATTACATATTGCACATGTAGTAGGATCAACAAGGATCCCTACATTTTCACATATTTCTGTCCCATATAAGCAGATACAACAGCTTATAATGAGCTGAACCATAAAAAAAAGAAACCCAGAGAATGTTGCCACAAGCAGTAGAACAGATATATCATGAAAAAACATAAATGTGCCCGCCCTGTAACTGGTTTCTATGTCTGAATCATAAACGCAAGTCGTCATTCTTGTCTCGGAACTCCTTGGCTCAGATAAGACCATCTAAGCCTCTGCACTCAGAGATCTGGCCCCTGTTCAACTTTCAGTCCTCCATCACATAATGTAAATGTTGTAATTGATAGACATCAAGATACTCATGAATAGCTCTCGAGATACTCACTGCACATCCAAAATTGACACAATCTTGATATTGTGAAGGCCTGACACGATCCCCCAGACACCTGAGCTTCTCAGATATGACATCATGTTGAAACGTGCCTTGTACAGCAAGCAAACCTTTCCTCGGTGGCGTATGGCAACTTGAATATGCATTTGACTATCATGCCTCTGTGCACCAAGCACACAGCTCAGAGATCTCTGTAACCGCCGCCGCCACCACGAAAAGTGCCGCCCTCCCTCCAAATCTCAGTCCAGTCGTGGCTCCATCCTAACGCCGAACCTTGAACTCACAATTACAAGAAACACGTCCACGGCAGGCAAAGACTCTTCGTCTTCATTATTGGACGGAAGATACATCTGCAGCACAGATCACATCCTATGCCGAGGAGAGAAAGATCCCCACGCCCATCTTTTTGTAAAAAAGACGAGCCATCCCCATAATCATGTCTGGATCAGGAATGCTCAGAGTACCTCTGTCGATTTCGAACCCACGACCAACCACGATCTGCGCCACCGCCACACGCAAGCAACAGCCGTCGTATTGGCCGCCTTGCCACAGAACGGCAAAGAATCACCGCCGCAAGTCCCATACAAAATCATGAGGAAGATTGCTGTCCATACAGCCCGCATAGATCCGACAACATAGAAAATACAGGAAAACTGCTTCGATCTTTCCAGCTTCCATATAAAACAAGAAAACCTAAAATCCCGTCCACCATGAAAAGCACAGAACAGCAAGAAATTGCCATAGAAAAAAAAAAAAAAAACCCTCCCAGAATCCTTGAAATGATAACCATGCCACTAGCGGCTGTGAAGATACACCCCCGGACGCCGAAAAACCATGGCGGCCGCCACCGAAACGCAGTTGACTGCCTATCTTGATGAACCAGGGTATTGGAAACCGTCGCACCGCATCTTCTGCAAGAATACCAGCAGCAAGGAGTACAGGAACCCTTGCTCTACTGCCCTCGCAGCCGCCAACATCTTCGCCAAAATCGCCACGCCCCGGACCAGCATCTCTGAACAAGCGTTACCCGCCGCCGCCACTGGGAAGCCGAAGACGCCAGCCCCCAATGGGTCGCCGCGCCAAGTCTAGCAGGCACTCCAAGGTGGGAAAAAAAACCATCCGTCGGCATGACAGAAGCCAACGTAGGGGAGTAGTGGATCGGCCATGGAAGGATCCATGGCCGCCAGAAAACTTCTTCGAAGGTCGACTTTCAAAACCCTAGTGCAGAGCTAGGTCGCCCTGTTCTCCTTGCTCCCCATAATTAATGTTTCCTATACTTGTCACAATAATATTTTTTTATTATTTTTGTTTTTGTTTTTGGCATTAAAAATCACCAAAACAATTAGTCTTCGATTGTGGGTGTAAATTGTAATGGCATCTAGATTTTATTAATAAGATTAATTGTAAATGTGTGATTCAATGACAATTTGGAAGAGAAAATAATAGACATTAAGTGAATCCAAGGAAATGGGGTCCTCTCTATTTCTTCAAGTTCACATATTCCATCTCTCTTAGGTATATGATATGTTGATTCATAGTTATTTTGTTGCATTGGTAATGCTATATATTTCTTGTTATAATGCATGGCATAATTATAACATGTGCATCTGATAGTTGATGTTTATTTGAGTGCATCCATGGGTCTCTCTACCACTTAGTATGTAATTCATGTTATCTCCATTATTACAATAGATAATAGATACTTGATAGGAACAAAATACATAATTAATAAGTGAATATAAATATCTCAAGAATCCATCCATCTTGTACAAAACTATTTATTGATTTTGTTTGGGATAAAAAAACTCAAACTCAATGAAATTTTATAACATGTATCTTATTCATTAATGTTAGATATGGGCTTCCATAAAATGGACATTATAACATTAAAAACCCTAAAATTGGGATTACACCACTGAAAATTACGACTTAATTATTCAATTTCTACAATGCTCAAATCCTCACTCCTCTATTCTCTAGAATGATCATTCCTTTTTTTCTAATTCTATGCATATTTATCTATGATATTCTTTCATTTTCTTCTTCTTGTTTCTAGCAACACTGGCATTAGGGTAATGATACTTTGAATATCAAATATTTTGAAAATGCCCCATAGCTCTCTTTCCCTCTTCCTCATCCCAAACCCAAAATCAAGGGGCCATATCCTTTCTAGAATTAAAATGTGTGGAACAACATTTTTTATGCATTAGTGTGATTCTTAAGAAGCTAAGGAAAAGGTAACACAATTTTTGTTATCATTAAACTTACACATTAAGGATTTTGCTCTAACATCCCACTTTAACACTCATTTTTGCACGGTGAATAATCAATATCCTTAATAAGAACGTAATTGGTGGAACTTTGATGAGTAATTTCCTCTAGCTATGTATTTGTGTGGATCTTGGGAAGATCAAATTTATAGACATATTAGCCTAAATAATAAGCAATGGATGCAATCATGGTATGTTACGGAGAAAAACCTCCTATGGCTTGGAGTATACCACAACAGATAGATGACTACCAGAAATCAACTCAATTCCCAATGCATGCTATATAAATGTAGATGCTAGGAAGTGGAATAAAAGACCAACCTTTAACTGGACATTAGATGTAGATCCCCGTTGAGCTTTCCAATCACCACACTTGAACTTGCAGCTTAGTCTCAACAATAAACACAAGCAAGTGCATATGATATATGAAAGTTGTTAGCATAAACAGTAGCATAGTCCATTATATATGTAAGCAAATGTACCCAATGATAATAAACCATTCACAACATCAATTGGCCGAGAAAATGAGTATTTCTATTAATATGAACAAGAAGTACATGATACAACCTCTTGCCGGAAACTCATCTGAACCAAGAACTAGGTCCCTCCACTTGTGCCTCCACCACTTCAATCCCCCATGAAATGGAAAAATCACGAGTAAAGGAATGAGTCCTTCACAAGATATGGAAGAGTTTGGCAGGTCAACATAAAGGGTTCACAACAACTAGGATCAATAGATGTAGACTCAAGCTATGGAAAAAATCCAATAGAGTTTCTATGCTCTCTCTTTCTCCTCCTTCCATGCACCATAAGAGCTCAATATATAACCCTCCAAAGGTAGGTGAAAGGTCGAATCGAGTCATTTCGGGATACATGGAGGGCCAAAGGTCACAATGGTCACTTTTTGGAATGAAAAAAATAGAGTTTTTACTAGTATTTACCAATTAACTCGATGTACATGGGCTATATTGGTACAACCAGCATATGCACGAGTTGCAGTGAAGCAGCTCGCGTACAAGAAAAAAAATAGGGAAGCAAGGGATCCTGGAGGACAAAAAGTGTTTCTAAGTCAATCAAATGAATAATGGAGGCCAATGATTTCTAATTATCACAAGGTGGCAAAACATGTTGTAACATGGTAGGTTTTTATGTTCTTACTGTTAGAAAAACAGGATCGTAGAGCAATAACAATAAACAGAAATGCAAATATAATTACACATACACATTACAAGAGAGACACAAATATATCGTGGTTCACCCAACTTGGGCTACGTCCACACTGAAGTTTCCAGTCCTTATTATTATTACGTCCAGCAAAATGAAGGGATACAACCTGCAGCACAACCGCTGCACTTCCTCTTCATTGTCTCACAGTCTCTCTTCTGATCTCATAGATCTTTACAATGCATAAAACCCAAGACATCAACCCTATCCGTATTACAATGTCTTTCTTTTAGAAGGAAAATACAATGGGAAAATACCACGGGTTACCCAAAACCATGGGCCCAAAAACTGGTGGCAAAAACAACCCCAAAAAATTTTCTCGGGGGCTACGCCCCCAAACCCCCTTTCTCGAGGGCCCGCTAGCCCCCGCACCGCCTAGCCAAGGGAGTGGACACTCCTCTAGACCCCCCTAGAGTCATGCCAGGATCATAGCCAAACCTGGGGTACAGATACAGCTGAATAATAATATCTCTGAATCTGGAGATTAGGCTCCACAACCAACACTTACAGGTCTATAAAACAAGTAATGCCTCTTCATTTCTCTTATAGTGTTTTGATACAACTATCATCCTTCAACAAATGCTTCAATTTCATGTACCTAGTAGCCTCTTTGCACTATTTAGGAAACAAAATACCTCAATTTCAACATAAAAAATTCTTTTATTACCTAATTTGAATTTCATTGGATTGCTGCAAAATTTAACAATGGAAGTGAAACTACAACAAACCAATTAATTAAATTCCCACCCCTAGATAAGTATGTATTTCTACAATGGATTCATCCATAATTATGGTAATTACATCCATGCATATAGATTTACATACACTGTAAAATAAATATATGTGCAGAACAAAAATATAAAACTTGGAAATTTGTAACACAATTAAAGAACTTATCTTTCTAATAGTTAATCCTCCAACTAGATGAAAAAAATGATTATCCTCCTAGACTTAAAATATCTATTACACTTAATCTCTATAGGAAAAAGGATACTCCTAAGCTAAGGCTATCATTATACAGCTGTTAAGTCCCTAAGGTCTAGTTTTAAGTCCTCCCGCACAACCCATAACCCATCAAACTCATTGGTTCCAAGAATATCCTCTAAAAATATCCAAATCAATGAAATCTCTTCATCTCTATAGACACAACACTAGGAATGAGATCCACTTCTCTGCATCTAGTCCCTTAGGGTATCCCAATTCCCTTCTAGTTCCCCAACACAAGCTATCCAAAGAATCTCATAGATGGGACTCCAAGGATTTTCAACTTTAGGATAGATTTCCTCTCCTGGTAGCACTATAATCAATTGAAACAATTTGAATTGCACTAGTATAATTGTTGGCTACTTCATTTTCAGAAAGGCCCCTAGTGGTGGAAGATAGTGTAGGGTAAAGAGGCAGAAGTTACAAAATCTCCTAACAACCACATTGGTTTTGGACCCGCCTTGTGACTATCTAAAGAAGCATGAGGAAAGAATAAGAGGAGAGATGAAGTAGAAGAAGATAGAATGATAGAGATACAAAGAAGAGAGACAAAAGAGAAGAAAGAAGAAGATCGAAGACTGAGCCACAATAGAGCAACAATGAAGCTTAGTATTATGTATCTAGGTTTTGGGTAATGTAATTGGGGTATGGGTTTTCTATTCTTTGTGATACCACGACAGATCATTCTGTGGATAATAATGTAAGGCAGTAGATCCATGGATTTAAAATGTAGCAGAAGTTGTTAGTAATATAAAAGAAGGAATCGCCCCCCCCAATATTTTTTGTGTGTGAATATTATGTATTATGTTTGATGTCTAATGGATAGATCCTATTTCTCTTTGATATATGCATGTTATGGTTGATGGTATTTTGTTTCCATAATATAAATATGAACATTGTTGTGGTATGAAGAACGTCAACCATCTCAGGCTTATCCTTGCAATTAACCCTTCTTATCACACACAGGTCTTGGCTATGCTTCGGGTGAGACCTTTTCCTTCGACGGATTGAAAATGCCAACACACTAGAATACAACAGTTCCCTTCATTGGCCCCTATGCAAGAACCCGATCTCTAATTTTGGGCTAGCAATAAACCTCCATGAAAGTACAATTCTTAGCTTTTGGATAAAGGTTGCCATTTCCTCTTCTTTATAGTTCATATAGGAAAGCATCATGAATTAATGATTGAATGTTCCAATTACAAGAATTATGTTTGCATGATTATAACTCTCCACATGGTCCTCGTGAGGAGCCCATATTTTCCCTTTAATATCCACGATTAGGATAATAATACATAAATATCAATTAATCCATATTAATAATCTTGGTTTTAAGGAACTTGGGATATATCACTAGCTAAGGTTTATAGTCAAGGTCTAATGGCTTATGTTAATAACTGAATAGGTCCTCTCTGTAAAATTCAAGCAGAACATATCTATGGAACAAGCACAACAGATACTAGATATGCATGCAGCAGAATGTATGAAAACACTGCTCAGAAGGTTTGCAACAGTAAAATAATGTCATATACTCAGAAGAAACATTACAATGTGTAACAATGGCCACAATAAACCAAGCATTTTGAATTCCAGAGTGGTCATTCAAATTGAATGCATGAGAGTGGCTTACTTGGCAGTTAACACCACTCGGCACATCAGTTAACCACTTAACTATTCAATAATTGACTCTTACAGACTCTAAAGCTGACTAACTGAGTCTAACTCAGTCCAGAACTCAACTGAATGCCAAAAAATAGGAGAGGGCGCCTTCTGTCTGCAGTTTAACTGAATAGTAGGTGAGAATAACACCAGATGAAGTCAAACAATGTAGTAGGGTGCCTTCTAGTCTTCAGTTGGGTGAGTTAACTAGTAAATGTTGTCAGTTGGACTGAGTAGTGCGCATTAGTCATGCAAATAAACTCCTGAATGGTGGAGGAGCCTCAGATGATGGGCTAGTTGGCACGTAGAATGTAAGAGGAGGCTCATATGATGGCCTAGTTGGTTCCTAGAATGTAGGAGGAGGCCCAGTTTATTGAAACTGTGATCTACTGATGATGTAAGCACATGATTGAGTCAAAATACTTAGGATAAGTGGATAATTAAGCTGTAAGGCTCAAATAAATGATGTGTGGTTAGAAAATGATCCAACACCCCCCCTTAAGCTAATATCATGGAGGTATAAAAAATATTAAAAGGGCCCTAACAACAAAGTCAATAGGTCACCCAGTACAGAAATAATCCAAAAATGCTAGAAAAAATCTAAGTGAGGAAAGAGGGAAAAACCCAGTGGGAAAGAAACCCCCCCCTCAAATTGAACACTGAAGGATCTAATATGTCCTCACCATAGTAGAAATCACCCCCAACAATTAACGAAGGTAAGATAACTTCTTCTCAGTGAAGCTCTTGGTGAAGATGTCTGTAATTTTCTCTTCTGTAGGACAATATTGCAGTACAATGGTTTTGTCATGCACAAGCTCTCGAGTGTAGTGCATGTGGATATTGATATGCTTGGTCCTTTGTATATGAACCAGATCTATTGAGATCTTGATAGCACTTTGATTATCACAAAATATGACATTAGAAGTGGTGCTACCAATATCAAACTCTACTAGAATACCCTGCAACCAAACTGCCTGAATGCAAGCATTGACTGCTCCTCAATACTCTGCCTCTACTGAAGATAAGGAAATGGAGGCCTTCTTTTTTCTTGACCATAAAATAGGCCCTGTTCCAATCATGAAAACATATCCAAAAGTGGACTTCCAATCAATGTTATCTCCCTCCCAATCTGAATCAGTGAATCCAACCAAATCTACATCGGAATCTGCAGCATAGTGAATGCCAAAATGTCCAGTACCCTGTACATAGTGCAAGATTCTTTTGGCTTTCTTCCAGTGAATCTCATGGGGCTGCTGCGTATACCTTGACACAAAACTCATGGTATAAGAAATATCAAGCCTAGAGTGTGTCAAGTATAGAAGACTTCCAATCAACTGTCGATAAAGTGTAGAATCCACCAATGGTGTGGAATCACAATCCTCAAGTCTGATTCCTGAGAGGAATGGGAATGGTGCCGCTTTACAATCTGCCATAGTAAACTTGTTTAGCAGGTATGGGGAATATTTTGACTAATATATGATGATCCCATAAAAATTCTGAGTGATCTCTAATCCAAGAAATTGCTTCAACAAGCCTAAATCACTCATGTCGAATGCTAGATCATTAGTGTGGTTTTTATATTTCCGATTGAAACAAGAGTGCTTCCTGTAATCAAAAGGTCATCAACATAAAGGAAAATGATCAGAAAATTACCTTCATTCTGTTGTACGTACAAATTTGGATCTGATTTGCATCTTGCAAAATTTTGTGACAGAAGGAAGGAATCCATATTTGCATACCAATCTCTTGGGGCCAATTTTAAACCATATAATGATTTCTTCAGTCTGGACACTAATGTCGGATCTAATATGTAACCTTCAGGTTTCTTCATGTAAATATCTTCCTGAATATCTCCATGAATAAATTCACTCTTCACATCCATGTGGTGCACCTCCCAGTGCTTAGATGCAGAAATTGCCAAAACTAGGCGGATAGAGTCCATTTTTGCAACGAGTGCAAAGGTTTCTGTGTAGTCCACACCATGAACTTGTGAGAAGCCTTTTTCCAGCAACATAGATTTGTATTTGCAGGTTGATGCATCTACAACAACATTGGTTTGGTAGAACCATTTGCATTGAACAAATTTCCTCCCAGGTGGAAGAGAAACTAGCTCCCATGTAGCATTTTTCTGAAGATAATTGTACTCTTCATCCATGGAGGTTTTCCATCTCGGATCTCGGTGGGAATGATAGTATGATTTAGGACCTGAAACTATCATCAAAAAAAATTTCTCATATAGTAATGGATCGGAATATGAAAGAGCCATACCTTCTCTTTGAAAGTCTGTTCGAGTTCTTCTTGGATCGACAGGATTTCCAATGTTAGAACCAACAGAATTGAGAGTCTTTTCTGCCCACTTTGGAAACTGAGGGGGATCATTTGTATCTAAATATGAACTTGATTTTCATGTTAATTAATTTTTGATAAAATATCATAAATATCAGAACACAAAATTTCATCATCTTCTTCCGAATCTTCTTCTTGGAGAGGAGGCAATTCAACAGTTTCTTCCTTGAGTAGTTTTAGATCTTGAAGCAGTTCTTCAAATTTGACACTTCGCTCGATGAATATATTTTTGGATCTGATATACATGATTTTGTATATTTTTTATTCTTGAGCATATCCAATGAGGATGCACTCAGTACTCTGTGGTTCCAAATATTTTCTCTTCTCAGGAAGAATTCTAGCCCATGCAGTGGAGCCAAAAACCATGAGATTGGACACATCAGGCTTGTGACCAGTGTAGGATTTGAAGGGAGTAGTACCTTTGACAGATGAGTGTGGAACTACATTTTTAATGTATGCAGAAAAATTCATGGAATCAGCCCAAATATTTGGATCCAAACCTTTCGACTCAAGCATACAAGTGCCCATCTCTTTCAGTGCTCCGGTTTTCCTCTCCGCTACACCATTCTGTTGAGGTGTGTAGGGGACTGTGTGCTGGATTTGGATTCCATTTTCTGCACAAAGTTTCAGCAGATATGATTTTATATATTCTACACCATTATCAGATCTAAGATCTTTGATCTTGCTCTCAGTAGTAGTCTCAACAGAAGCCTTGAAAATCTTGAATTTTTCTAGCACTTCCGATTTGTTCTTGAGAAAGTAGACCCATGTGAATCTGGAGAAATCATCAATAAATTTAAAACATATCTTGAGCCATTCATGGAGGTATTTGACATCATACTGTTTATATCACTGTGAATCAACCCGAAAATACAAGAAGCTCTACTAGCGTTTCCTCGATCAAACTTGTGCTCGGGGTGCTTCCCAATGATGCAACCCTTGCATATCCCTTTCGAGGATTTGATTTTCGCAAGGCATTCAACCATGTATTTATTTTGATGCAGCTGAAAATATTTATAATTTAGGTGTCCAAACCTCTCATTCCATATCCAGATAACCTCATTTCCATGAGTCAGAAGGGCACTTGGCTTTGAATGTGGAAAAAAGTTGGAAAACTCATATGTTTTTGCAGCATGATTTTCCTTTCCTACTACAATGATCTTTTCAGTGGAAATATCATAAATTTCAACATTATTAGGGCTGAATACAACCTTCTTTGGAAAACCAGTGTGTGTCATTTGATGCACAGAAAGAAGGTTCGAAGATAGAGAAGGAACATTGAGAACATTTTGAAAACCGTCATATTCTAAATGAATAATACCTTTGCCTTTTGAAGAAATTTGTGAGTCATCTCCCATGTGGATGGAGATGCAGATGTCAGATTCCAATTATGAGAAGGATTATTTTCTTGCAACCATGTGATTCAAAGCTCCTGAATCTACGAAAGAGTTGTAGAATTCAAAACACTTTCCATGAGTGCATGACCTCTTTTTGCATGATCATTATTGTTCTTCTTCCTTGTGCCATCTGGAAGAGTTATGTTGGTTTTATTCAAGAGAAGGGCCATATGAGCAATAGTTTTCTTCATGCATGAGATTTTAGGATGAAATCCCCTACCACAGTAAGAATAGTTTGTCTTCTCTTTTCCCTTTTGCTTGTCTTTCCTTCAACTTGAGGGCTCATCTGATTGCTGGTTCTTCTCCTTTTGCTTCGGATGATCAAAATTGGCCTTCTCTTTCCTTTGATTTCCTTTTCCATTCGTAGCTTTGGGTCCTCCAGCAAAAAGGGCTTGATCTTTTGAGGTTTTTATGGACCCCATTTGAACAAGCTTATCATGCTCTTTTGTTAAGGACTCAATGAATGAATTCAAGGTAGGCATCTTCCAATTTGGAAAGGTGATTTTCCCTGAAAGGAAAGCAGAGACAAACACTAAATAATTTAAACCTAGCTTCGTAAGGATTGAAAGAATCAATTGTTCATATTTCTTCTCAACACCACATTGCTTCAACTGTAGTACCAAATGCTTAAACTTGGTGAAAAACTCAATGATGGTTTCGAAATTCTCAGTATTTAGGGAAATCAGTTCATTCTCCAACTGATAAGCCCTCATCTCATCCTGCTTCCAAAAATATTGGCAAGTTGTTCCCACACTTCTTTTGGAGTAGTCAATCCACTGAGATGGAAAATAAGATCCTTCGAAATATTGAGACAAAGAAAACCATAAGCTTCATCAAGCTTATTGAAGTACTTGGACTTCTCTACTGCAGAATTAGGATATGGTTCTAGGACCATGGTGACTCTGTAAAATCCCTTAGAGCGCAACACAATATCAACATCATCCTTCCATTGATGTGAATGGAGTGAGAATATTTTGTGAACAAGAGTCCATCTCTACAATAGCGAATGCAATAAGAGGGAGTGAGAAACCTGCAATCACATACAAACAAAAATTTTTTAGGTCGACAACCTGCACTTTTCAAGTTTCATCACACCCGAGATAGACTATAAAGCAAGCTTGAAGAGTCAAAAACAATATCCGGGAATTATGTGGAAAACGTTCGGCTTCTGGTGCAGAATTGGAATTTTTGAGCAATAGCTGCAATTGTAGAAAACTGCTACAATATTTTTGAGAAAAATTGCTCAATATTCATATGAAATCTCTGTAGAAAAGATGTCTTGTCCCTTCCATGGATCTGATACCATGTAAAATTCAAGCACAACAGATATATGGAACAAGAAGAACAATTACTAGAGATGCATGCAGCAGAATGTATGAAAACACTGTGCATAAGGTTTGCAATAGTAAAATAATGTAATATACTCAAAAGATACATTAGAATGTGTAACAATGGATACAATAAGAAAAGCAATTCAAATTCCAGAGTGGTCGTTCGAATTGTGTTGACCAACGCGGCATCGGTCGACAAGGGTTCACCTCACCGTCGACACATACCACAGTCTCCCTGGGAACCGGCCCGGGCAAGTTTGAGCCCACCCAGCAACACCCGCAAAGCCGATGAGGTCTCACCCGAGGCATCCAGGAAGAGCAGACGAAACCATGTTTCCGCTGAGGGAGGAGGAGAGTTGTGGCTACACGGACTAACTCTATTGCGAGACTTAAACAGAGACTTTAAACATTCGGTAAGAGCATATTATTTAATCACAGCATTTATCATCATAGCAACAGTAAGCAGACAATGCATCAAACAACATTCATATATCGCAACATTGCACAAAGATCATACCAAAACATCATCATTATATTACTATCATAATCATGTACCAGAAGCAAAACATAGATCTCCATACACATACATCTCCTTGTCTCTGTTTCTATCTTCCGCTTCTCCTTTTTCCTAACACTTACAACTCTCGTATATTTATAGGCTTCTGCCATTACAATATTTGTCCACTTACAAATGACTTCCTAACCGACACTATAGATAATTGACCCAATATCTAACTGACTCGGTCCAAATGAACCCAAAAACCCGTGTACCGCGGTACAAATGACTCACTATTACATAACATATGGTCCAAGTGACCCAAAACCCGCCAACTACGGTATTCTTTAACACAAAATACTCCTTTCGCGCCCTCCTTTGGTGTGTCGCAGTGTCAGCGGTACCGCGACCTTTCCCCATCAGACTGCCTGCCAACAGGCCCCCAACACAATCTTGTGGCTCTCCCTCGAGCCACGTCAACTGCTGGACATAGTGCACGTCGCGGTCTTTGCCTTGAAGTCTGCATATGACTGTTCGACATTCTGAACCAACTCTTGAGCATCCTTAGCTGTTTCCTGACTGCTGATCACATCATCGGCTGATGGGTGATCGACAAGCTTGTCCATGACCTGCTATCGATACTTCTGTACTAATTGTAGTGCTTCATTGGCCTGCAGCATCCGTTTCCTGCCAGTGTCCTAGAATTCTTTGAACTGGGCCGCAGGTATCTTCTGGCATTCATCTACCTTAGCAACCCGTTGTTACCAGTCTTTCAGCTCGCCCGACTTAGCAACTTGCTCCATTGGTGGCAGGGTTCTCATCGCAGCCTTTAATGTGGCCACCTGTCCCTCCACTTCCTGCCGGATTTTAGTGAGTTGTTCAACTTTCTCATCGTGAATGATGCAACCCCAAAATTGTACCGTTTCAGCGGTGAGCCTGGTTTCTTGTGTTTCCAACTCCTCCATCTGGGTAGCAACTTCCACAAGTGCCCTTCTTCGTTCATCCACCTCGGCCTGAGGCGTACCTGGTTTCAACTAAGCCTTCAACAGGTCGTTCTCCTGTCGCAACTGAACAATAGAATCCCCCAGCCGCTGCACTCGGTGGAGCACGTCTACCTCTTTAGTGGGATCCGGGACATGCTGATAAGCCTTGGTGATTGCGCGTTCAACCCAAACACTGTTGTCCCACATGCTAGCTTTTTTCGCAATAAGGAAGTCTTGTTCCTTTTTAAGTGCTTCTATTGCGTGACCCTTCTCGGTCCGCTCCTTCTTAAGGTCGGCTTCCAAGTCATCCACTGCTTTTCGCACTGTAGCAGCCGTGCTTGTAATCTCATCAATCTCGACAGTTGCAGCTGCCTCGCTTGTGTGCAAGTGTTGAAAGCTCTTGCTGATTTCATGCATTATATCCGCCATTTCCTGGGAGGTGACCCTCTGCATTGTCGCCAGTGCCATTTCCGGTAGTTCATTAACATTGATAGTCACGTGGGAAATCGACTACAGCACATGTTGCAAAGCCTCGTTGTCGGTCACAACTGCAGTCGGGGGAATGTTGATATTCTGGACCCGGGGCGTGGTGCGGATTGTTACCGTTTCCTGCATGGGTACATTACCGGGTTGCTTTTGTAACACTGCATTACACAAAGAATCCATACGAGTAGCAAGCACAGAGAATCCCTCCTCCGCTTTGATGAACATCTTGTCAGAAGCCGATGTGGCAGCATGGTTAAGGGCTATGTTTAACCGGCCCAACTGCGCCTCCGTCGGTAAAGACATCCCACTGATCGTCGCATGCTCGTGGTGTTGTTTTGACCAGTTTTCCTCAAGGGCGTGGTTGCTATCATCCGCAGTTGGTGTTCTGATTGACTCATGATCAGAACTATGATGAATCTGCTAATCTTGCGATGATACTCGATTCGCAGGACCAATCGACGATCCTCTAGCATCAATTTCTACTAAACTCATGGGCTGTCGCCAAGCCTCCAGCCACTCATTTACAATAACCTCCAAATATGCCACTGTCACTTTAGACCTGGTCTGCAACCATTGTTGATTAACATCATGGTGAGCTTGTATATGTATGACACTTGGTCATATTGCAAATTCCATGATAGGTGTGAATCGTGCCAGAGTATCTTCAGATATTCGTGGTACCTGTGTCGCGGCATCACAAAGCATTTCTGAATATAGACAAAACTGCAATTGGCACTCCAGGATGTGCTCATGCTCTCGTACATACCATAGATTATGATAACGTGCCCCGCATTGTTCCACTACAGCTAGGCAGTAAATACCCTGGTAGGTGTCGGGCTCTTTCCATGCAACTAGAGCAATCAGCAGCAACAACCAACTATATGAGAAAGTGCCTCTACCCACTTGGACCTCTGCGACATCCTCCATTAGTTGATTCAAGAGATATAGGGACCATTTCATCTGGATGCCTTCCGCACATTGCTCTGCACAAGAAACTATTCCCGAATTAAATTGGTTAGGGCGAACTCCCCTAATCACTTTACAGGACAGGATCTTAATGCCCATGAGTACCGCCTGATTATTGCAACTACTGGTGCGATACCCACACCCATCCGATTCCAATTCATACTTTTGTGCCAACCAACGCGCCCGCTTCTTCTCGTTTGCCTTTCCTTGAATAAACTGCACTGGATCAACGCCATTCTTAGGCAAACCGTAATGAAATAAATCAAGTCAACAGTGACTGGGACCTCTCTGTCCAACCACAATGAACCCCCATGGAAGCATGACACGAGCTGCTTTACACAAGCACCAACTTCCACTAGGTTCCCAAAATGCGGCATGTTAGTTATCCCTAACAAGCCGGCCTGCCGCAGTCCTCGTGCCGAGTCAAGTATCTCTGGAACCGATGAATTGCGTGTCTCAGGCACATATGGTGCTGATGCAATTTTGGGTTGCACCACCATGTCATGGTCCTCGTAGCGTAGGGGCATCAATGCGGGCCCAATATCCACCGAGCACATCATCCCAGTCGGGAGTGCGGGCATCTTCACACTGAATTTTTGTTTCGGATTTATCTTACGCTGGGGGGCATCCAGCCGAATAGGAGGGATGTAACCAAGGATATTATTCGCGGACTGTCCTAGCCATTGGGCAGATGGATGAATGGTGCGACTGGACTGCCCCACCTGCTCCAGAGCTTCTCCAGCCACCACAGACCGAAGAAACCTCTTACTCTGCGAAGATTTAGAAGGATGAATTCCTCAGTGCTTCTTAGCAACACTTGATGCTCTTACCGGCATGTTGGAAACC
Source organism: Larix kaempferi (assembly GCA_027924585.1). NCBI lineage: Eukaryota > Viridiplantae > Streptophyta > Pinopsida > Pinales > Pinaceae > Larix > Larix kaempferi. The sequence goes on along the minus strand of BSBM01000006.1, from coordinate 5,488,213 downwards.
TCAGTGCCAAGATAAATAGTGTCCAAGGACAAAGCTTCTCGTTCTACAGCAACCGGAATGAATGGAGACTCCACTTCACTGCTAATGTCCACTGTCTCCAACTCGCCTGGCATACCTCACCACTCCTCGTTATATACTTAACAGCAATTGGCTCAGATCACTGCAGCGCTCCACAACAACATGTCTTACTAATTCCTCGGTGTCTTCTGCCCGACGCTAAACCATACTTATAGCATCTACCCAAATCCACCATAATCATGACTAAATCATGCATTAACTCAACCAAATCCTGTATTAATGAGGCAAATCCGTCGGCGATCCTGTCCGTTGATCGGCCGGATCCTTCATTAATGCCCATCATTTGAACAATGCCATTAATTAACTGTCCAACTTTTGGCATTTATTACTGATTTGATCAGGTCGCAACACTGCCATGAATCTCTGACTGTTCCAAACTTGCGACACAAGCCTCCTCGCTTTTGCATACCTTCTTCTGTTGGTGCGTCATCGGCCACCAAGCAACCTGCAACACACACTTTTTTTTTTCCGATACGAGTCAGACATCGCACTGCTCCAAGCCCGAGCGATAGGGCTTCAACCTATGACCATTTACCAACTTGGGGAGCATCGCCCCATCCAATCGCTGCAACGGAACTGCTCCTCATGAAGTAATACTATTGATGCGATATGGACCCAGCCAATGCATCTACAACTTGCCTGGATGTTTCATAAACTTGCTGTCGTATAATAAAATCAAGTCACCTTGCTGAAACTATTTACTTTTGATGTGGCAATCATGCCATGCCTTCTAGCGATCCTTCTCCACCCCTTGGTGAAAGCCAGCGATAAATCGATCCTCTTCCAGCTCCACCAATTGTGCTAGACGTTCATCTAATGCTGCGACATCATCCATGCTCGTAACAGTCGCAATTTGTAGACTTGGAACAATGTACTCCATACGGATAATTGCTTCCTTCCCATATACCGGGTTGAAAGGTGTCTGACCAGTCAACCTTTTACATGTGGTGCGATAGGCCCACAACACTGCTGGGATTTTCATATCCCAGTCATCGCGGTTTGCTTTGCACACCTTCGTCAATGCATGCTCCAACACCTTGTTAAACGCCTCCACCGTTCCATTCGCCTGTGGGTGATAGGGTGTACTCTTCTTATGTTGTATCTGCAACTCCTCCGTCAATGCGCTGATAGTGCAATTAAGAAAGTGGCTACCTTGATCACTCAGCAATATCTTGGGGCAGTCGAAACGAGTGATAATGTGATCAAACAAAAGTTGAGCAGCTGTTGCGGCAGAGCAATCAACTACAGGTGCTACCTTATCCCATTGGGTCAAGTACTCTGTCACTGTGACGATATACCACGCACCTATGCGTTTTCCTGGTGGATGAATCAGCCCGACAAAATCCACATCCCATTTCTCGAATGGTTGCAGTGTCACTTGAGGTAGCAGCGACATCTTGTCACATCTGGAAGGATTTCCAGTTCGCTGACAAGCATCACAAGACCGTGCATAGTCTGTCACATCATTATGTAATGTGGGCCACCGAATCCCTACACTTAGTACTTGCCGGGCAATCGCCCGACCTCCATAATGTCCTCCCGCTACTCCACCATGTGCCTCAGCCAATATCTGCGCTTGCTCATGCGGCAAGAGACATCTGCGCAATATCTCATCAGCACCCAATTTATACAACTCTCCCGCGATTAGTTGAAAGTCAGCAGCCTTGACAACCAACTGCTTCTTTTGAGTAGTGGTAAAGTTAGAGGGAATGGTGTCGGTCACCAGAAACTGAAGGATGTCATCAAAATATTGATCAGCGATGGCAACATGAAATAGTTGGGCATCCGGCAACCCATCTTCGATATTAGTCAGTTCCTCCCCTGTGTCAATCCGTGACAAATGATCTGGTCCAGCATTCAAACGCCCTGGTTTCACAATGACTTCAAAATCAAACTCCTGAAACAAAAGTAGCCAACAACAGATCTTCCCCCCCAGCACAGGCTTATTGACCAAGTATTTCAATGCAGAATGATCAATGAACATTTTAAAGTGGCCACCCAACAAATAATGCATGAATTTCTATAGCGCGTAAACCATGGCCAGACCTTCTCGTTCTGTGGTAGTGTAATTTCATTCTACAGAGGATAGCTTCCGACTGGAAAAAGCAATGCGATGATCAAGGTCACCTTCTCCGGGTTGAGCCAACACAACCCCTAATGCAATCGATGAAGCATCAACATGGACATGGAATTCCTTACTTCAGTCCGGAAAGACCAAGATTGGGATCGATGCCATCTTCGCGTTAAGCGTTTCGAAGCTATCCTGACATTCTGGGTTCCACTGGAATGCCGCGTCCTTCTTCAATAACTTTTCCATAGGGGCAGTAATTGCAGCATACCCCTTAATGAACTTGCGATAATATCCCATATGACCCAAGGTCATGAGCAACTGCTTAACAGTGGTTGGCAGTTGCAACCCCAAAATGAGCGCAATTTTGGCTGGATCAACCAGCAATCCCTGCTTACACACGATATGACCCAACAATATCCCAAAGGGTGCACAGAAAATACATTTCTTCAAGTTCAGCGATATCTGGTGCTGTCGTCATCGCTCAATCATTAACCGTAGATTGGCTAGATGATCACGAATCAATCCATAAACGGTCCAATCATCCATATATAGCTGCAAAAACTCTTGAATAAAATCTTTGAATGCGGCAACAACGACCCGGGAGAATATCGCAGGTGCATTATTCAAACCAAACGACATTACCATGTACTGAAAGCAACCCCATTCAGTAACGAAAGTTGTCTTATGGCGATCTTCCTTGGCAATGCGAATCTGATGGTAGCCAGAGAATCCATCAGTGAAAGAGTACATCTCCTGGGCACCCACTCCATCAAGTACTTCATCAGTAAACGGGGTCGAAAAAGGGTCATGCAAGCAGGCATCGTTCAACTTCCGTAAGTCGACGAAAATACCCACTTCGCCTGTTTTCTTGTCCTGCACCACCATAAGACTGATCCATTTGGAATCTTCCACAGGTTTGATAGTACCAACATCCAACATGCAATCATGTTCTGCCTTGACCTTTTCTTTATGTCGTGGATTCAACCGATACGGTCGCTGTCAGACTGGCTTAGCATCTGGTTTCAATGGAATCTTCATCTCTCCTAAATCACCTAGGATTCCCTTCATTTCGGAAAACTTCATGGGAAACACATCTTGAAAATCATGAAGTAACTCAGTAACCTTACTCATCATCTCATCGTCCCAATAATCCACAACATTAGCAAACTTGGGAGTAGCCTCAGTGTCGATATTCATCTTGCGAAGCTAAAATGGTTGACTGAACGGATTACTCGGTGCAATAGGTGGGACCACATCATGACTTCCTTCAGATTTGGAATGTTAACATTCTGGGGATCATCATCGTCCTCCGGGCCACCATTGATGTTGAAGCACTCCATGAGTGACTGCATCTGACAATGTGTGTGCGGGTCGACAGGGTAGGCCGCCGGAACAACCTGAAGTACCACATCGCGGATGAGCTGCAGGGCGTTATGGACATCAGGGTTGGCATCCGCAAAAGTGAACATATGAGTGAAACAAATCATCAACTCCCCCCATGTTGTAATGTCTCAGTGCAACTCAGCTGCAGTGTACCACGAACGTAGTATCTCATCCAAAGTATGGACGAAAGCATGGACCCACTCATCTCTGGGTTGCGCTACCCATTAGCGTTGGCATTCCATCACATGATCACTGGGATCAGTCCGGCCATTGTACTTGCCAGTGTGATAAACCTTAGTATCGCCGAACCGAACCATCATCAACCTTTGACACTGTGACCAACCTATAATGAATTTCTTATGTGTCGCCCACCAACGTGCTAGAGCAGCCTTCAGTGCTTCCTCCAAGGCCAGCAATCGCTGTGGTTTTGGGACGCGGTCTTCAAATTCTGCTAAAAAGGTGTTTAGGCCAGGAAACCCCTCATAGATAGGCAATGTGATCATTTCTGTTGCAACACGACATAAGGATTGCATAACTAAACCACGTTTCCAGATTGATACTTCATGCATTTGATTCTTCCAATGTTCCAATGCATCATCAGAGTCGGAAGATGTAGAGCTCTCGCTGCGCCACTCCAACTCACCGTAGGCGGTAGGATGAATATAATATTCAAAAATATTAAATGCATGATCCCATCTAGTAGGATCATCATCTTTTATAGGCTCCACGTAGCGACGTCCTTTAGCCGGATCCAACAGGGCTATGACTTTGAAATCGCGATTCTCAAAGGTCATCATGTACTTCTTGAAGTTGATTATAGATCCACTATCGTTAGCCCATCCGATCCCCAAGAGCGCCAGATAAGAGCTTCCTCCCTCAACCACTTCAATAACATCAAAGTCAGCATAAGTCTTCATGCCCTCAATATCAATCGTGAGCTGCGGAACTCATCCAATAGGTTTTACCTTCTCATGGTTAGCTAACAGGAGCTGCACAGGAGACTAGCTCAATGGGGGACTCCCCATCTTCTGCCACACCTGCTTGGTTAAGAAGTTAACATCCGAACCAAGGTCAAGCATCACAGAGTCAACATCATATTCACTAATCTAAATATTCATTCGCATCTCCTTGCCAGTCTTCCATCGCTGTAGGGAGTTTACTGCCGAATCCTTCCATCCTTTCAGAAATCGCTGCAACCATCCCTCAATCCCAACCAGGGCAACCGAGTCTCGGTCCAATAGCAGATAGCTTTCAAGAAAATTTTGCAATGTCCCCAGTGGTGGCGGTCGATCAGCGTCTGATGTAGTATCAAAGACAGGCGGCATATCGCAAACAACAGCCTTACCGTGGTCTTTCTCTAAGGTGCGACATGCTTCCAGGAATGTTTCCCGCTTTGTATCAATGTCGAAAGGTACTGTCTTCTGACTGACTAACCGAATCAGAGGTCGTGAACCATCCTCCCCAGTCATCTTGCCTCCACGAGTGACAACAGCCACCGAAGCATCTTGTGGTCGCGGTTTGGAACAAATGGTCGCAATATTTGCACCCTGCGTCTAGTTCTACTGTAGATTCCCCAGTTGATTGACTTTTTGACTAGCGTTCAATGGTGGTCACGGGGGCTGGTTCTGTACTAGTTGTTGTACCAGGTTTTGTACTGGTTACTGTGGCTGGGCCTGATTTTGTAGTTGCGGAGTGTTCCCAGCTTTCCATCGTGCAATCAAATGTGGACAATTCTCAACCGTATGATCATTACCAAAACAAAACGTACACTGATTCTATAGCAGTGGGTAGTCGTGTTAATAATGCCCCCATACCGCACAGTGGTAACATTGAACAGGTCCACGACCAAATCCGCTACTGCGTCTGCCCCTGTATCCTCCCCGGTAGCCGCCCTACTACTGGTATTGTTGCTGCATTAGTGCTGGTGGAATCCCTTTCCCTTGTGGTGCATACTGCGGTTGTTGTACATATTGTGGCTGTGGGGGAGTCATCTGCATCAGAGTGTATTGTGGCATGAACTGCTGCGGTTGTTGTTGCTATGGTGCGAACTGCATCTGCGGTTGCGGTAGCGGCTGGGCTACCTGCAGTTGCAATTGTGGTTGTTGCACAGTGCACTAATCGTCCTTGACGTAGAATGCATCACACATCCTCTCCTGTAGCAACTCATATGCACGAAAACCCTTGTCATCATGACTCACCGACTTGTAGAATGTGCAGTAAAGATTTCGCGGGGTTGTGACCATTTTCTGCATATATGGGAAATTATCGTGATTGTGCCCAAACACATGACAAACACGACACCAACGGCATACTGCCGCTATTCAATGGGTTTGGCACGCCTGACACCAAATAATTACGAAAATATGGGCAATTATCCTTTGTATACCCTTCTCCTCGGCATCGCGTACACCATACTTCATCGCGCTATTCCTTGTTCTTCTTCAAATCTTGCAACTGTATAGTCAGGTTAGTGAGCTGTGTCTGTATTTGTGACATCCTGGCTGCATTATCTCCAATCGATGATGCCTCCAATCCCATTGCAATCTCTAGAGCTTCGCTAGGCGTTGATATGTTTTGCTGCATCAGCGGCAGCCGAATGTGAGGCAATAGTGCTGCAATGAACCATTCTTTATGTTGGATGACGCTCATATCAAAACTAACCTTTACCATCAGCGTTTTGAATCACTGGTCGAAATCCCATACCGTCTCATTGGGATACTGCTTAATTTCCTTCAATTCAGTAATGTATTGGGCCTCCAACTTAGGCCATCTAAATTCAGCAATCCGCCCATCCCGAATCTCATCCAGTGACTTCTCCAGGGCCCATTTAGGGACTAGAATAAACTTCATGAACCAATCTAATGCACGACCTCACAGATTCATGGCTAACTGTCCTTTCTTAGCATTGGCATCAGTGATCTGTTTCATGGTACAGACCGCTTCACACAAAAACCAATACTGTTCTGGGTTGTCTGTCACACTTCCATGGAACAACGATAACTTAGCATCATCGCCCTCCATTTTGGGCTTCCTTCCTCCTATCACTGTGCTACTACCAATTGATGAACTTGGCGGTGTCGAAGTGGTATTTCTTGTTGTTTGTGAGTCAGTGAGAGGAGGTGTGGTAAGTTGGTGCTAGGGTTTGGTCCTACATCTATCTTGGGTGTAGCCTGGTCATCCCTATCAGGACTATGAGTTCGCTTCATCCTGTGTGGTCTTCCTTCGTGGTTTTACGGTTCGATTACAGCAGGACCTTCTCTCGTCCTCTGCCTCTTCTTCTGTCGAAACCTCGCTCCTCCTCTTGTAAGACCACTTTCTTCCTCAACTTCGCTCACAGTCTCCTCATGGTCTGCACCCGTCTACCCCTTACCATTCCATGTACCATTCCCCAGCAGTCGCAGTACCCACGGCCTCCGCCCACCAGGCTATCTACTGATCAAGGTGCATCTTTAATATACCCTTTTCGTAGATTAGCATCTTAATCAACAGTTGGAGTGACAATAGAAACCTTCCCCTCGGTCCTTGGAAGAAGTATCTTTCAGCTTCACTATAGGATTTCTTCGTGTTGATTGCAAATTCAGTGATATATCCTTATAGGATGCTATCAAGCCAAACTTCGACAACCCGCGATGCCTTATTATTGACTTCCTGCAGTTCTTGAATCAACTCCAGGGTCCAGGCCGTCGGCTGACCACCTTGGAAGTTCCTCTTCTGGAAGGTCAGCTTCGAAAACCATTTGTACAGAATGACCGGGAATTCACAGAAAAACCATTCATGTGTACCGTCATGAATATATCTTCCCATCCAGTGATCTAATGTCAGTCGCGTGTTTCAGATTTCTTCTTTAGCAAAATCCTGCAGCTTCTGATCAAACCATTTCTATATCTCTGGCTTCGTCGGGTGCCACAACATGACCTCCTTCTACTCTACACACGGTCCCGACAACCTAACCATTTGTTGACCAACGCAACCTCGGTCGACATGTGTTCACCTCACTGTCGACACATACCGCAGTCTCCGTGGGTACTGGCCCAGGCAGGATTGAGCCCACCCAGCAACACCCGCAGAGTGGATGAGGTCTCACCCGAGGCATCCAGGAAGAGCAGATGGAACCATGTTTCTGCCGAGGGAGGACGGGAGTTGTGTCTGCACGGACTAACTCTATTGTGGGACTTAAATAGAGACTTTAAACATTCGGCAAGGATTTATAACATATTACAGCATTTATCATCACATTCAGCATAGAACATATTATTTAATCACACCATTTATCACCATAGCAACAGTTAGCAGACAGTGCATCAAACAACATTCATATATCGCAACATTGCACAAAGATCGTACCAAAACATCATCATTATATTACTGTCATAATCATGTACCAAAAGCAAAACATAGATCTCCATACACATACATCTCCTTGTCTCTATTTCTATCTTCCCACTTCTTTTTCCTTCTAACACTTACAACTCTCGTCTATTTATAGTCTTCTACCATTACAATATTTGTCCACTTACAAACGACTTCCTAACTGACACTATAGACAATTGACCCAATATCTAACTGACTCGGTCCAAATGACCCCAAAAACCTGCATACCGCGATACAACTGACTCACTATTACATAACATATGGTCCAAGTGACCCAAAACCCGCCAACTGTAGTATTCTTTAACACAAAATACTACTTTCGCGCCCTCATCCGATGTGTCGCAGCATTGGCGGTACCACAACATTTCCCCATCAAACTGCATCGCCCATCATTTTGGGCTTCCTTCCTCCTGTCGCTGTGCTACTACCAATTGATGAACTTGGCGGTGTCGAAGTGGTATTTCTTGCTGTTTGTGAGTCAGTGAGCGAAGGTGTGGGTACGTTGGTGCTAGGGTTTGGTCCTGCCTTTGTCCTAGGCATAGCCTGGTTGTCCCTATCAGGACTGTGAGGTCGCTTCGTCCTGTGTGGTCTTCCTTCGTGGTTTTGCAGTTCGATCACAACAGGACCTTCTCCCGTCCTCTGCCTCTTCTCCTGTCGAAACCTCGCTCCTCCTCTTGTAAGACCACTTTCTTCCTTAGCTTCGCTCACAGTCTCCTCATGGTATGCACCCATCTATCCCTTACCATTCCATGTACCCTTCCCCAGCAGTCACGGTACCCACAGCCTTCGGCCACCAGGCTATCTACTGATCAAGGTGCATCTTTAATATACCCTTTTCGCAGATTAGCATCTTAATCGATAGTTGGAGCGATAATAGAAACCTTCCCCTTGGTCCTCGGAAGAAGTATCTTTCAGCTTCACTATAGGATTTCTTCATGTCGACCGCAAATTCAGTGATATATCCTTCCAAGATGTTATCAAGCCAAACTTTGATAGCCCACAATGCCTTATTATCGACTTCCTGTAGTTCTCGAATCAACTCTGGGGTCTAGGCCGTCGGCTAACCACCCTGGAAGCTCCTCTTCTGGAAGGTCAACTTCGACAACCATTTGTATAGAATGACTAGTAATTCACAGAAAAACCATTCATGCGGACCGTCATGAATATATCTTCCCAGCTAGTGATCTACTGTCAGTGGCGTGTTCCGACTTTCTTCTTCAGCAAACTCCTGCATCTTCTGATCGAACCATTTCTGTATCTCTGGCTTCGTCGGGTGTCACAACATGACCTCCTTCTACTCTGCACATGGTCCCGACAACGAAACTATTTGTTTACCAACGCGACCTCGGTCGACAGGGGTTCACCTCACTGTCGACATATACTGCAGTCTCCCTGGGAACCGGCTCGGGTAGGTTTGAACCCACCCAGCAACACCCGCAGAGCGGATGAGGTCTCACCCAAGGCGTCCAGGAAGAGCAGACGGAACCATGTTTTCGCCGAGGAAGGAGGAGAGTTGTGGTTGCATGGACTAACTATATTGCAGGACTTAAACATAGAATTTAAACATTCGGCAAGGATTTATAACATATTGCAGCATTTATCATCACATTCAGCATAGAACATATTATTTAATCACAACATTTATCATCATAGCAACAGTAAGCAGACAGTGCATCGAAAAACATTCATATATCGCAACATTGCATAAAGATCGTACCAAAACATCATCATTATATTACTGTCATAATCATGTACCAGAAGAAAAACATAGATCTCCATACACATACATCTCCTTGTCTCTGTTTCTATCTTCCGCTTCTCCTTTTTCCTAACACTTACAACTCTCGCCTATTTATAGGCTTCTTCCATTACAATATTTGTCCACTTACAAATGACTTCCTAACCAACACTATAGACAGTTGACCCAATATCTAACTGAATCGGTCCAAATGACCCCAAAAACCTGCGTACCGTGGTACAACTGACTCACTATTACATAACATATGGTCGAAGTGACCCAAAACCTGCCAACTGCGGTATTCTTTAACAAAAAATACTCGTTTTGTGCCCTCCTCTAGCGTGTCGCAGCGTCGGCAGTACCGCGACCTTTCCCCATGAAACCGCCTACCAACAAATTGAATGCATGAGAGTGTCTTACTTGGGAGTTAACATCACTCGGCACATCAGTTAACCACTTAACTAATCAACAATTGACTCTAACAGACTTTGAAACATACTAACTGAGTCTAACTCAATTCATAACTCAGCTGAATGCAAAAAATAGGAGAGGGCACCTTCTGTCTGCAGTTTAACTGAATAGTAGGTGAGAATAACACTAGATGAAGTCAAACAGTGTTGTAGGGTGCCTTCTAGTCTTTAGCTAGGTGAGTTAACTAGTAAATGTTGTCAGTTGGACTGAGTAGTGCACATTAGTCATGCAAATCAGCCCCTGAATGGTGGAGGAGGCTCAAATGATGGCCCAGTTGGATACTTTAATGTAGGAGGAGGCTCATATGATGGCACAATTGGCTCCTAGAATGTAGGAGGAGGCCCAGTTTACTGAAACTGTGATCTGCTGATGATGCAAGCACATGATTGAGTCAAAATAATTAGGATAAGTGGATAATTAAGCTGTAAGGATCAAATAAATTATGTGTAGTTGGAAAATGCTCCAACACTCTCCCCTTATCCCCCTTTTTCACTTCACTCAATTATGGAATCATTATCCCACCATCTATTTTTTGTCATTCATTTGTAGTCATTGGGGTTTTTATATTATATATAATTATGCATAGTTACAATATCTTTGGTCACCTAGGCAATATATGGCAATTTTATATCCAATTCATTATTACATACATAATGACATTCTGGAATAAAAATCAAGGTGTTACATCCCCCTCCTCCTTAGTTTATGCATAGTCCTTGGTGCATATCAACAATCTATAAATTATAAAAAATTTACATAAAAATTTTCAAAATAGATGTGGGTATGCCTCCCACATAGCATCCTCCAGATCCCATGTTTCTCCTTGGGGATTTAGTGGATACATTGGACCTTCACCCACCCTATTGATTTGTTCTGGAGCAATGTGACCTTCATATCTAGGATGCATATTGGTTATATGATATGGATATCTCCTTCTTATTCTTCATGAATCAAAGCACATTCAATAATATGGTTAGGATCATGTACATTTTTTTTCAAAAATGATACATGAAAAATATTATGAACTTTTATGAAAGCAAGAAATGCAAGTTCATATGCTACATGCCCTATTTTAGCTAAGATCTCAAAAGGTTGCAATATCTAGCTACTAACTTAGAAAAAACCCCTATCTTCAAAGGGACCTTCAATATAATGTTCATGTATACATGATCCTATATTATGAAATATCTTGGTAGTATTCCTTTGTCTGTATAACTCTTTTTTTTGTGTCATTCTATTTTCAAATTATGTTTGATCTTAACCATTTTATCTTCCATTTCTTTAAGAAACTACAACCCAAATACTACTTTGTATGCAGGATTTCCCAACTAAATGAAGAATTGCACTTTCTACAATTCAAATATTCAAATGGACTGATATTCAAAGAAGCATACTATTCATTATTATAATCAAACTCAACTAAATAAAAATAATCCTCCCACTTAGATGGCTTGTCTATCACATACATTTTCAACATTTCTTGATGAATTGATTAACTCCTTCAAACTATCCATTATTGTATGGATGATATATTCTATTTAATTTTAGATTTGTTCCAAATACTTTGAATATCGCTTTCCCCAAAAGTTTGAAGTAAAATTTGGATCTCTAGCTAAAACAATTTCCTTAGGTATTCCATGCAACTTGGAAATCTCTTTCATGTAAATTTCTTCTATATTAGTTTCCTTGTGAGTTGACTTGATTGGAATAAAATTAGTATCTTTTGTCAAAATTTTCACCACTACTTTGATTGAATCATGTTTCCTTCTTGTCATGGTAAACCTAGCAATAAAATCAATAGTACTACTTTCATTTTCCACTATGTTATTAAGAATGGTTGTAGCAATCCTACTCGATGTATGTGCTCCATCTTTACTCTTTGACATTACATATACCTAGTTATATATTCAACAATCTCTTTCTTCACTCCTGGTTAAAAGAATTGACTTCTTACTACCACAGTCATTTTTTGGTGTCCAAGATGTCTCGCTTATGGAATCTGATGCATCTCACTCATTATTATTTTCCTTAATTTACTAGAATTATGAATATAAATTTTATTGATATGCATAAAAATCTCATATTTTCCCAACTTGTAACCTTCATATTTATGTTATGCATTTTCCTATGATAATCCTTATTTTATCTGAAGATATTGTTCATATGCGATAACAACTGGAAGAATCTTGAGTGGAAACGCGAAGGTGCGTTGCACTTTGGTGAGAATCGGGTGCTGAAGAGACATAGCGGAAGTTATTCGACCGAATAAATTTAATTATTCAGCTGAATAAATTCAGTTATTCGGTCGAATAATTTAGTTATTCGGCCGAATAAGTTCTACATTATTCGGCTGAATAACATTTAATGGGCCACCGTTAGACCTAACGGTGGCCTCGATTTGTGTGCAAGGTTTTAGTCAGACGGAGAAAATGCACGGTGTTGTCTAATTATTCGGCCGAACAATTATTCTACATAAAAGCTCGACTGTGGCCATTGTTTGTCATTTTCTGCAAGATTTCGTGGACCCCTTTGAGAGCCATTTCCAGCCCCGCCTTCGCGCCACCCGTCTCACCACTGTTCTATCCACCCACTCATCTAGCCACAGGTCCATCTACCTGGATGTCGTTGAACTCCGCCACTTGCTTCCCCGCTCTCTGGGTGTCACTTCTCCGCCACCCTCTGCGTCATGTTTGGCTTGTTGGTTGGTCGTTGCTCGGTTGGATGTGTCGACGTCTGTTGGTGGAGTGTTCATCCACCACCTTCTTCCTCTCCCATCCGCTCGTCCCCTGCATTCATCGCCGTGTAGTTGTATAGCTGTTGGTTCGTAGTGTGCATTTGGACGTCTGGACGCTTGTTGGTGGAGTGTGCGTCTGGACATCTGTCGGTGGAGTGTGCGTCTGGACGTCTATTTGTCTGGGGATGATTTTAGCCTAAGTCACATAGGCATTAATTAAATAATTAATGGATGGATGAAGTAAGATCCCTAAGGGTGAATTTGAGGAATTAAATGGATAAGGAGGGCCCCCATGAAGTTATTAACCCCCAATTCAAGTGCTAAGGTGATTTATTAATTAATTGGGGAAATTTTGAGGCACTACACCTTATTAATTAATTAATTACTGGATAATTAATTAATTGCTAAGTTAAATTATTTCTGAGTGGTATTATTTTGATTTAAATAATTATTGCTAATAAATGTGCCAAGTGGTTGATGACTTGGCCAGGAAATTCGAATTGGTAAGTGAGCCAAACTTGCCTAAGTGATGAAACTCAGAAAATCAAGGAATTACTTAGAGTAGAAGTCAAGTAAGAACTAGAGTCCAAAAATGTTGCCAAAAATGAGAAAAGAGGAATATTTCAGAAAAAACAGCATAAATTCAGAAAGCGGGAAAGTATGAAAAGCAAGAAAGTTCAGGAAAGAAGGAAAGTCAGAAAAAGAGGAAAAAATAAGGAAAGCCAAAGCAAAGTAAGCAAACAAAGAAAGGAAAGTATGTCCACTCATGGGTGACCTATTCTCATAGGTCACCAAGCTAAGTAGCTTGCTCAATAGGTCAACAAGAATTCTATTTAAGAAGGTTTCCAACTTCATTCAAGAACTTTTGTCATTTGTAATTTTGGTTTGAGAGCTCTGAGCTTCTCTAGTTAAGTGATGTGCCTCAACTGTTCCTCTTGGGTGATGTGCCCCAAGGTCCTTTAGTTTTTCATAGAGTATTATGCAGGTCCAGAACATGTACTGGAAGCCATTATCTCTATTTGCATCCATCATTGAATATTTACAGTCAGAAGAAGAGCAGATCCCTTAGATAGTGAAACTACAACTAGTTTTGGTGAAGATTCTTTTGTTGAAGAAGTTTGATCTAGTGAATGCACCCAAGACTTGGTGGAGAGATGGTTCAGCCATTTTTGTAGACATTAGAGGAGCCACATATCAGAAATCATCTTCATAACTGAACTTTCCTTCTCTTCTATCTCATTCTCTCAACCACGGCTAAATTTGGAGGTGTTTTCTCTGCTAGAAGAAGAAGACAAGTGAAGGACTCCATATTCTTTCTCAGAGATCCATTTTTCAGCTCATACTTTGTTCCAGAACTGTAGATGATCATCATGTACTTCCATATCATGTATCTAATCATTTCATATCTCACACAGTCCATCCTGGGCTCTATGTGAGGATTTCCTAGTCATTAAGATATTGTTCTGCTGAAGAATCATTAAATGGACACAAGCTTGGTCCAGTGAGGTATATTTTGACTTGCTGATGTCATATATATTATATTAGAACCATATAACACCTCAGAACAGAGTATTACATTTAATGAAGGTCATTTAATAATCCAGAATGGAAGACTAGCTCATTGAGCATTGTTTTATGACTAGTTTTACTGAAATGATTGCCAAATCCATTCTAAGAGTTAGTTTTGCTTTCTGCAAGTTTTAGGTGGTCAATGATTAAGTATAATATCCATATCAGTCATTAATTTTAGAATTTGGAAGCATTTAACCTTTGTTTGTAAATTTTGGAAAATTCCTAGCTCAGCAATCCCGGAGTGGCTTAAGACTCCCAAATCACTCTTGCATATTCCAAATCCTTTTGAATGTTGTCCATAATGTTTATTTAACTCCTTTGACTATTATAACTCATCCTTGGACCATCAGGACCTTTCCCATTGTAGTAAGCATATGCTGGTGTGCCCAGAAAGCTTTGGAGTAGAGCTTCAGCTAACTGAAGCTTGAAACATAAATGGCCCCAGTGCTTTGTGCTTAAGACTATACCTCTGATTTGATTTGCTACTGATGAACATACCTCATATAAATTTCAGAATTGAATATCCATCCCACCATCCTCATTTGTCCTCGTCTAGTAAGCATATGTTGGTGTGCCCAGGTAGCGTTGGAGTAGACTTCAGCTGGCTGAAGCTTGAAACATAAATGGCCCTAGTACTTGGTGCTTAGGACATCTTCCTCTAATTTTCTGCTGTTGCACACATCTCATACAAATATCAGAATTAAAAGTTCATCCCATCATCTTCATTGTTGCCTCAGCTGCCCATCACTTACCACCTGCACTATTTGTTAAAAATTGTCAAAATTTGTACTTGTGAAATTTTTAAAAAATTTGAAGTTGAGATAATATATGGGTCAAATCTTGCCTAGGATATTACATCAGTTTCCATGGAACGATGAGGTTTCTCAATATTTTTCTAGATTTTTTTATGTTGAGTTTTTTTTAAATATGAAGCCAGACTATACTGATGTTCATTCAAATTTTATGGAGTTGGAAAGGGTCGAATATATAATCGAAAAGGTGCTCTTAGAGACCTTACAACTCTTCAACCTCCACCCCATATATCTCGCCCACCCAGGTTGGTGGCATTAAGATTAGAGATAGAGCCCACATATCAACTTGGGACAACTGCAAAGAATTTTGTTGGTGATGGTTTATCATTAGCATTAGTTGGAGTAGATGTGGGATTGGTTCGAGAAAGAGATCGTTCCACTATTCCTCAAAATTTTGTTTACAAAACTAATGATGAGATAGATGGAATGAGAATTGAAGATTTCAGGGCGTATGCCAAGATTTGTCGTGACATAGCGACAAATGTTATATCCAATGACACATCGAGTTTAGGAGAGGTTTGTTGATTATGATATGACTTGATCTAAATTTAATATTTTATTCATTTTGAATTGAATTTTTTGTTACATTATATGAATGATAAATTATGTTTTTTGATGTAAAGTAATAAGTACATTATGTAAATATTTATTGGTTGCAGTTTTCAATAATGATGAATGAACATTCTTTCCATATTTCCACTGGCGAAAATATAGAGCATATTCGAGAGGTATATTTATTATTTACATATTTATAATTATATTTGAACTTGATATATATATATATATATATATATTTAAATTTTAATGTAATTATGCATATGATTGTTAATTTGACTTATCCATGCATGTTTCTTTAGATACGAACTTTTTAAATGATTTACCATCTATTGTGAGCTAATGTTTTTAATTTTTTGTTTGAGTTTTAAGTTAATTGGCACTTAATGTTTTTGGTTAGCATTACGTTTTATTTATTAACACAATTTAAATTTTAGGGGGTAGAGATAGGTTCTCTGTTTAATGCAGCAGATATTGGCACGGAGGTAAATTTGTTCACACTTGAATTGATCTTTGATATAAGTTTAATATTTTAATTTTTATGAATTTAGTTAAAATTTGTTCAAGTAATTTATGAGATTCATAAATTAATTTTATATATGTTGCAGCTTGGGTCTCTTAAATCTTTTGGAGGCAAAGGGAAAACTCCTTTGGAGAATTTGATGTAATTTTGTTAATTGAATTGTTTTTTGATATATAAGTTTTATATTTTAATTTTTTGAATTTAGTTTAAATAATTTAAATGATATTTATAATCTGCTTTTATACATGTTGCAGGGTGGGTTGAGTCCAAGGGGATGCCCTAGTGGAAGATAGCATGGTGTACATTTTCTTTTTGTTGATATGCATAGATTTCAAAGATTTATTTTGGACATCGAGGAGATTTATTTTTGGACTAGATACATATATGTATATTGAACTAACATGTTCATGAACGTTTTTTTGAGGATTATATACATGTCCTTTGAACTTACATATTATGTATTTGCTTTAAATGATCTACTTAGTTTTGTTTATTTAACATATTTGGTGTGATTTAAAGGTTTAGAATATGTATTTACATGTTTAAATGAATGAATGAATATATAAGAATGAATGTTAAGGATGTTATAATCTAGGTGCAATGAATGAATGTTATGTTTTTATAGGAATTTTAAGAATGAATGAATGTTAAAATTGAATGTTAAGAATGATTTATCTTTGAATGTTAGGAAGTTTTGATAGAAAAATGAATGTTAGGAAGTTGTGATTGAAATATGAATATTAGGAAGTCAAAAAATGAATGTTATGTTCAAATTTTGATATGTATGTTACCTGAATATGTTAAGAATGAATGTTACATGGTAAGAATGAATGTTAACGAAGTTATGATAGGTGCAATGAATGAATGAATGTTAGGTTTTTATATAAATTTTAAGAATAAATGAATGTTAATATTGAATGTTAAGAACATGATATCTTTAAGTATTAAGAAGTTTAAGAATGTTAAAGGAAGTTTAAAAATAAATGAACATAGGTTTAAAGTTCAGGAATGTTAGGAAGTTTTGATTAAAATATGAATGAATGTTAAGATTGAATGTTAAGAACATGAATGTTATCTTTGAATGTTAGGAATTTTAGGAACGTTAGAAGTTTTGATAGAAATATGGATGAACTAGGAAGTTTAAAAATGAATGTTAAGTTCAAATTTTACGAATGTTAGGAAGTTTTGATTGAAATATGAATGCTAGGAAGTTGAAAAATGAATGTTAGGTTCAAATTTTGATATGAATGTTAGGAATATGTTAAGAATGAATGTGATGGCAAGAATGGATGGTAAGGAATTTATGATAGGTGTAATGAATGAATGAATGTTAAGATTGAATGTTAAGAAAATGACTTATCTTTGAATGTTAGGAAGTTTAGGAATGTCAGAAAGTTTTGATAAAAATATGAATGTTAGGAAGTTTAAAAATGAATGTTAGGTTCAAAGTTCAGGAATTTGTTAGGAAGTTTTGATTGAAACATAAATGTTAGGAAGTTGAAAAATGAATATTAGGTTCAAATTTTGATATGAATTTTTAATTAATAATTCTTATTTTCAATGTCTAGGTACATTTTATGCGGCTGAAATCATGGCAAATGGGGATTTAACGATTTTTTGTTTTTTAATCGTAAGCGAAGATTACAGGATTGTGAAGCTTGTGCTAAATTAGAGAAATGATTTTAGACAACAATTTGATGAATTTTCATCGATTTGTTGTAAATAATCATTCCTTTAATTTAGCATAAGCTTCACAATCCTGGAATATTTTCTTGTGATTAAAAATCAAATGATCGTTGTCTCCATTTGCCATGATTTCAGTTATGTGAACTTAAACAAGTGATATTTTAAAGTAAAGATTTGGGGCGGAGAGTGGCGACATCCACATCTCTTATCTCATCCCTTAAGTGCTCTAATAGACATATGGGGACCCGAATAAAGTATTTTATACAAAATTAAGACAAAAATTTTACACATTGAAGTTTTCATTACCAAATAATTTTTTAATTCATTTCAACATACTAGAATACGATCATTTAAACTCTTATATTCTAGTTCCTTTCAAGACAATAGACATAGAAAAAAAAAATCTTGTACACAACATTTTACAACGACATGGACAAAACCATTGATCTATTAATTTTTTTTATAGTTAAACACATCGCAATGGAATGCCGTCTTCAATTATCCATTCATGGTTATATTTGGACAGTTTCCATTTTTTATTTTTTAATTATTTTTTCGATAGAACTTGAACCAATTTTATTCGAGATGCACATACTAAATGACTATATTGAAAACATATAACACCAGGTTCATAATCCTGAAAGTAGACATAATTTTGAGTCATAGGGGTCTGTTGAAAAAAATATTTCTTTAAAATGATGGATCCTCTCTTGTATGTATATCCGTTATCATTGTAGTCTTCTAATAACTTCATTTTTCCTTCAGTGCATTGCATCAAATAATACTTCACATTTTTGTTGTTGTCTACAGGTGCAATCACAGCAAAAAATTCCCTGTGCAAATTACAATTGACGTTAGTATTCTTAAATCAATTAAATTGACTAATATACATGTGTATAAGGTGATGGACAAGAATGAACAATCGACAAAACAATGGTATTTGATCATTACCTTCTCTAACAAGATCTGAAATTCTGTTGCCATCAAATGATATTGCTATTTCTTCTGATTCTATTTCTTCTATGCTTGTTAGTGGCATTTTTCCTTTAGGATTAATCTCTGTGTTTCCAATGTTTTACGTAGTTGTTCGTTATGTTTTCACAAACTTCTGTAGATTCAATATTTTCCTTGCAAATATGACAAAAGCATGATTGCTTTCTACTATCAAATGCATACACGTTTTGGAAGGTTTTTGTTTGAATAGAGTGAAAATCTCTAGTCCCATGTATGGTGCTAGCATCGTATGGTATTGATCTATTTATATCTTGGACCCCAACAAGCCAAAAAAACCTAGTACACAAATGACAAATTTTGATGTTAGGTACATACTTTTTTTTAAATTGACAATAAAATATAAATTAAAATATTTGTGTTTACATACCTGCGCACATATTTTGATTGTTGATTATAATCATGGTTTAGATGTGATTTACACCATTGGACAACCTCTGCAGTTGAATGAATTTGTGCAGAACTATGGCTCATTTGCCATCTTCGAAGTGCTCTTTTTACGCATGCTCCTGCACCATCATGTTCACCTTTTCCATGACCAGTTTCAAAGAAATTCCACTAATGTTTAATGTTCAATGCTTTATGAAGTCGACATAACCAATAAAATGATTGCGAAGATTTAAATTGTCTGGCACATCCATCCGACCATATCCAATGCTCATTGAATTTAATGTTACGTCCCTTTAGTGAATTGTAGAAAATACTTTCAATACAATGCTGAACAAAATGTGTATCGTGTGTACGATCATCGTTGATATAAAAGTGATATTATTTAATCACATCTCGATTGTCACATGTGCTTTCAATGCCATCAACATCCTGTTGAGAATGTTTATATAAAACATGGACAAATACCAAAACTTGGTCAGAATGATAGTATTCACTATGTATCTCTTTTTGTGCAGCAAATGTGTAATTTTCTGCAAAATCAACCACTGACAAAATTGTTCCTGGTGGAAAAATTTCACGAGACTGTTTGAATTGAAGGTCTTGCCATCGTTCTCTATGTGAATGCTTGATGTATTTATAAATTTCACTTTCAAATTTCTTGAAAAAATCTGTCACACATATTTTATCTTCTCACAAATCAATCCTTTTGGAATGTACATCACTAGTACTTGTAATGTATTCATATCTTCTCCAATCAATGGTGACATTTGACAATGAGTGATCAGTATCGATAGGATATTTATTGTGAAATAAAACCAAATTTCCATAACGATTACAATGTTTTCCATGGACACATTTTTTATTATAAAATACTTCATCTTGATTTCTCTCACATAGGGTGTGAGATATGAGTTCATGTATTGTGGGCGGAGGTGGTGAATTTGTCCAAAACATTTTACCAAATTCAAGAAATGTGTCATAATATAATTGAAATTGCACATGATAACGGCAAAAACATGTGTCACCGATAGTAATAGGTCTAACATACCATGGTTTTAGTTGCACAAATGTAGTGATTGACACATTAATTCCACAATGATCTTCCTTGAATTTATTGAACAATTGTACCTGTGTCATATTCATTATATGTTTTGGACTTCTTACATATACTCCTCGTGATACTCTTTGTCATATTACATCTCTTGAATTTGGTGAAACTCGAGCATGTGTCAACCAATATTCCCATACAATATATTTAACACTTGCTCCCATTATATCTTTGTAAGGCTATCTACAAATAATTGCCTAGTAAGCAAGTTCATCATTTTCATCTATTTGCATTCTGAATTTTCTATGTTTGTATAATGTCTTTCTTGAGGTATGAATTGCTCTTCGTGTATGAATTGCTCTTCGTGCAACACTGATGTCTTTCTTCCTAGATTTTTCAAACTTTTTTATTGCATCACCTATATTTTCTATCACTTTATGTTTTAATTTTGACTCTTTGGTCGCCTTGTGAATACCCAATAATGATGTAGCATCTTCTAACTTTTTGGTCACTAATAAACATCTCAAAATTTGTGCTTGTCCTGTTACTGAATAATTCTTCAGAACATCATCATAAATTTTTTGAGCCCGATATCGTGCAGCATGTATGGGTATTTTTTTTCCATATTTGTTGCAATCAACGTTTTCTAACATTTCATCATTAATGGTGAAAGTACCTATACATCAAGTTAAATTTAATTCAATATGTATCCAAAAATACAATTCATTATAAAAAATGAATTTGGAAAATACATGATATATAAATACCTGGTCCAATTTCTAGTTCTTGAACTTGACCTTCAATATTGACTTCATCGACATTAGTACGTAAATCACTATTTACATCTTCAACAATGCTTTCTTCAATTTCAATTTGTTCTTCTTGTACTCCATTTTCAATTTCCATTTTATCAACATTATCATGTAAAACTGTATTTGTATCTTCAATAATCGTTGCTTGCGTTTCTGCAAGGCTTGCTTTGTTGGCATGATATTTAAGTTTTTTTTTCTCTATTGTCATCATCATCAGCACGTTTATGATCATATTTTCTTTGATGGTTTCTCTTACTGCCCATGATTGTTTAATCTATAAATGATAAATTAAAGAATCATCATTTATAGTAAAAAAACAAAATGAATATTTAAAAATAGTTACGAAATTTATAAACACATGAACTGAAATTTACTTCACCTTATCAAAATCTTGTAAGAGTCTTTTGAAGAAAAAGTCATTGGAAACAAATTTCCTTTGAAAAAAACCTTCTTTGAATGAAATAAGAACTCCTTGACAATAAATCACCTTTGAAAAAACTCATTGGAAAAGAATAAGAACACTTTCTAAATAAATCTTCTTTGTAAAACCACTGGAAAAAAAAATCTTTGAAAAAATACCTAGGAAAAAGATTTCTTTGTAAAAACCCTTGCAAAGAAATAACTTTTTGCAAAAATAACTTGGGAGAACAACTCTTTGAAAAAACCCATTTTCAAATAAATAAGAAGGAAAAATCCACCTCCTTTGTAAAAATAACTTGAAATAAAATCTTATTTGCAAAAATGCCTTAGAATAAAAACTCTGTAAATCCACCCTTTGGAAAGAACCATTTTCTGAAAAAACCACTTGTAAATTACTTTGTAAAAAAAACATCTTTTGCAAAAATATCTAAGAGAAAAAAACCTTGAAAAACCCCATTTCAAAAAATCATTTTCAAATAAATAAGAAGGAAAAATACAACTCCTTTGAAAAAATAACTTAGAATAAAAACTCTTTAAAATCACAATTTTGGAAAAAAAAATCCATTGCAAAGAAATAAGAAGTGCAAAAAGCTTGGAATAAAAACTCATTTTGCAAAAGTGCCTTAGAAAAACATTCATTGAATGTATTTCTTAGAAAGAAATAAGAAAAAAAATACCTTATAAAAAGAACTCCCTTTGCAAAAAAAACTCCTTAGAAAACCCCTTCAAAAATATTCTGACCAAAAGTATGCGAAATTAATTAAAGTATTTAGTTGTATTTATATAAGTTTAGACAAGAACGTTCGGTTTTTTTTTTTTTTTAAATTTTCGGCCGAATAACCTTTGCTCTAAATAACGTCGTTGTTACGGAAAAAAATGATTCCGCTGATTAATTATTTGACCGAATAACCTCTGAAACCGATTTTGCCTCACAGTTTTCAGGTTTCTCCATTTTCGGAAGGTAAAAAGAATCTATTACACTACAAAACGACTGTCGTACTTGATACCATTAGTTTCGTTATTGAATATACTTTCCGAATATATAGATTTTGTTGTGTATAGGTAAGATCTGATATTTGTAATTATTTGTTTTCTTAATAGGTGTCGAGTTTGGTTTCATCTCTTTCAAAATGCGGTGAAATGAAAAATCCATAAATTTAAAAATACACCATCAAAAAAATTGAAAAAAATATGGTGCAGTTAATTGGCGTGTCTACTTCAAAAGGGTATTCATAAAATTTTTAGTTTTATATTCAATTGAGAGAAAAGTTTTGGAACAAAAAATATGTTGAAAATCAACAAGGTTTCCCCATTGATCGAATTCAAAAAAATATAATAATTAGTATATAGATCCATTGGTTACAAACTTAGAGTCATACAGTAGTATATTATGTGTATATTGTCGTAGCATATTTGTTTTTTGCAAAAAAAAGTTTAACAATGATTTTACGTGTGCGACAAAACATGGCTATTTTGTAGTCCTTTCATTTTATAAGAACACACTGTCAAACATTTGCCGAATTGACATATCAAATCTCAATATAAAAAATTGAAAAAAATATGGATAGCAAGTTAACATAATTCTCTAAAAGTTTTCTTTTTAGTGAAAAGTGAAATTCCAAACAAAAATATCACTTTTATTTGCCCAAAGTTGGAAAACATGAAAAACACAGATTTATTTTTTCACGGGACCCCCCAAAATAGACACCCATCTTCATGGATTCACCCTTAAATCTGATTTACACCTGCTAATGAATATAATGTGCATTACATATACTCTATTGCTAAGTGTGTGTTGATGCCTGCAAAAACCCTTGCATCGACAATAGGGATTCTCTCCAATGAATAATCTCAATTAGATCATTCACTATTTGGAATAGGGAATCGCTTTGGTTAACAGTCTGACTACTGTAGATGTATTTCAATTAAAATTTACTAGTTGCGGCTTGGTCCACCGTTTATATTTCATATTTAATTATAAGTATGCAAATTCTCTAATCTAAAAGATGCATGACCTATAATTGATAGGTAGAAGCCTCACACGTGATGTGCAAGTTCTTACCTCTCGTCTTATCACTTATACCATATCAATCAACTAACATTATTCTAATTTAACTAATCTATCCTTGCAAAAAGAAAGTTTTACAAAGAAGAGTAATATCTGAGAATGCTTGTACAAATTCAACAGATAACCATTGAAATAAAACACTTAAAGTCACAACAGAGATAATACACAAAGATAGCTTTGATGAAATTGAATTCCATTTATTACTCTTAATTACATATACATTTGCATAAACTAGTAAAATCATTCGTTGCCATTAGAATAATCCAATAAAGTAAGAAAGATCTCACAGCATGAAGATGAACGCCAGTGAAGAAGTAATTATTATCCTTAATTCATGACATTTCATGCAAATTCCACGTAAGATTTACCCAACAAATAGTTCCTTCTCATTAGCAAAAAAATAGTTTTCATACAAAATGTTTCTAGCTTCTATTACACTAGAAAAAAGACCCTTCTCGTCTTTCTCCTCTCTCCTATTATCTTCATAAGAAAATTGTCTTTACATGACCAATCATTTTATCTCCTCTCAAACTCTTGGATTGCTGAATTTTGTCCTTTTGTGCTTGCTCAGCCAAAAATAGATAATTATATACAAATTACATTATTCTACTGGTGGGTTTTCTAAACTAGAAATATAACTGTCCCACAAATCAGTTTCATAAAATATTACATTACATTGTTGATCCTCCAATAATTTCAAATCAACCTCGTGAGTGGTTAACTCTTTTCCCATGTTTATTAACCCTTTAGTGGTTTCCTTGTGGCTTTCTTCTAGAAAATGTGCATTCATAGTTGATCATCCTCTATGTTGTTGGAGATCTTATTCAGTAAGCACGTTCAATACCTTAATGTATTCCAAGTCTTCATTCAAGATGTTCTTTAACTCTGCTAAACGTTGATCTTTGGGTGTCAATTCATACATGTCTTTAGCAATTGGGATGTGGCAATATTTGTGCACTTGACAAATATTTTGATATATTTCCTCACATTTTGAAATGGTATTTGATACCTCAATTTGTACCCTTTTGGCGGCCTTTATACAACTTTCCAAAAGAGCTATATCTAGTTTCAATTCAGCGGTTGTCTTATTTGGCAAGTTATCAGGAAAACCTTGATTTTTCCCTTTCCATCCAATCAACTTCTTCACCTTGTTAAATTTACTTATCAATTTCTGCTTTACAATGACAATGTCTGCAGAAATTTCTTTCATTATGTCTATCATTTTCCTCAGTTTATAAATTTCCTCTATCACTAACTTTTATGAGTGACAAATCTGTTCTTGTACTTTACGGGCATGTTCATAAAAGGGTGTCATGTCTTGTTTCTGATTCTAAGTAATTTTGATATGCTCCATCAGAGATTATGTTTCATTCATCCATTCATCAACCTCGGATTGTAAAGATCCGTTTTCGATCATCAATTCATTGACATGGGATTGTAAATATCCCTTTTTGATCATCAAGGATTCCACCTACTGATTTAATTCATTTTATTTTTCCTCCAATTCATTGATTCGAGAACGAAAATCATTTCGTTCTACTTTCACAATTACTAGTTGCACATTTAAATAATCTCTTTCATCCTCAAGTTCTTGATAATTCAGTAGTAGTTTTCCTTCTCGGACTCCATAGTATCTCGCTTTCTCTTCATTTCAATCCCTTTGCTTCTAGCTTGCATCAAATTATCTTTCAATTTCAACATTTTTATTTTACTCCGTTCCAGATCGTTCATCAACTTATCCACATTATTGGCATCGGCCTGGGAAACTACGATATTCACTGAAGCAATGAATTTAGGGTCTTTGTTGGTGCCTTCTACTAGGGTATTCTCTTTTATAGTTACTATATCCGGCTATGTACCCATTTTTAACCTCTTTTATGTTCTTCTTACGATCGTCTTCCTCTTAGGATAAAATACGATAGTTTCCAACTTTGCTACATAATGTTGTTTAGAAGGGGTGAATGGTGTGAGCCCAAGCTCAGCAAATGGGAGATGTCCTCCTATAAGTGGGACTTCTAAATCAATAGGTGTATCTACGTCGATGTCTTGTAAATTATGATCTTAATCTTGGATCTTCTTATATTCCACATCTTTCTCGATCCTTGCGTCTTCTTCACTTTGCTTCTCCAACTTAGCTGCCTTCTCTAACTCAGTTGCTTTCTATGTTTCTTCCTGTTCTTCCTTTCTTTATTTTTCTAGCTCAACTATTTTCTTCGCTGCCCTTTCCTTCTCTTCTTTCCTCTGAGCTTCCTCTTCTTTCTGCTTTCTTTCCTCTTCTTGTTTCCTTCTTGTTTCTTCTGCTACTAAAGCCTCTTCTCTGGATTTATGTTTCTCTACTTCTTTTGCAATTTCTTTCGCTTGACTGGAACTCGTTCCTTCATTTCTACCAAACCTTTTATTCAAGTATGCCATGTTGTTTGCTCTTTTATATACTTCCTGGTCTTTCAGGAAGTGATTTGTGTATTCAAAATGAATCTTGCACGAAGTGCAATGCTTAGCCTCCTTCTCCAACTTGTCATTCCTAATAAAAATAATTTCCCTGAAATGATATGCCTCTATGTCTTTCAAAAAGATATATGCTCCTTTCACTTCAGTAAATTTGTATGCCCCAATGGTGAAGGGAAGCAGAGGGTAAGAGGCTTTTTTTATTTTCGTTCAAAAAATGCCCAACCCTGTTAATGAAAACTTGCCTTACAGCTTCTGTATGTACTCTGTAATCCATGACATACCTTGGCATTAGGGAAGTACTTTTAGCTCCTCCATACATCTGAATATAGGTGCCTTCTTCGGTGAAGTAGTAATACCCATAATAACTAATTACCGCCATTGCATTATCTGACAGGGAATTTGGTTCTTCATTAAAGATCAGTCTGTACAAAGTAATTATGAACTCCTCGCATAGAAGCTTGCAAAATATTGCATACTTGTGAGCCCACATTATCTGGTAAGCAACGTAGAGTGGGGTCTCATCCGGGACCCTATGAAATCCCAACTTATGGAATGGGTTTCTTATCAAAATTCATTCAATTAGATAGGAGGACATAAAAATCTCTGCTTTTTTCTGCGTCATGCCTCCTTGGGAAGCAGCCACTACTGCTTCCATACTTTCTGAAATAATGTCTGCCCAATTAAAAATAGAACCATGAGAAGTGACATGGTACATAATTGGAACCCAAATGAGTTTATATATATTTGCATTCTCTCTTCTAAATATCCTGCTCAACATCATTGCTATAATTCTAAAAGGGGTTTTCAAATTTTGCGCATCATATTCCTTGCTTGCTCTTTTCGTTAGTTGTTTTCCTCGTATATGCATCTTCTTGGCATACTCTGAATGGTCTATGTTGACACCTTTTATCCAGTCATCTTTCATCATGATTTTTGGGGCAGGTAACTTATAGGCTGTGCTTATATGAGTGGTTTGAAATGAAGCAAGTCCTTGTCTATTTTCTCTCGCCATGATTCTAGAGTTGACATATATGTGAGGTAATACCCATCCTATCATCTCTGAACATGGGAATAAATCCGGACGAGTCACGACCTTATGCAGACTTGATTTATTTATGTTTTGATATACCATCCTTTCCTCAATAGAGGCATCGGGCACATTTTGGTCTCAGATAAGGTGATATAATTCACCCCATTTATACTCAGGTACTATTCCAATTACTGCCTTGGTATCTTCAAATAGGGTCTCCATCATGCTTTTTGGTACAATTTCAATATCTGAGTCAGATTCCGCAATTTTAGCTTTGCGTTTAGAGGCCCTCTTGTGCATTTTTTAATCCTATGATCATAACATTGTTAGTGTATAGATAGCATGTCAAATAGAACATTGTTATTTTTCCAACAATGCATTAATAGAAAAAAACTCCAAGCATAATGGTAATGAGTGTACAACCTTACTCTAACAAAAACCAACTCAAACAATAAAATGCAAATGTATAACCTATCCATATCAATTTTTTGCAAGAAAACAGATGAGCTAGGTTTATACTTCCATTGAACAAAAAAACATATCAAATTCAGGTTCCAAGAACTTTTCTTGATGATTCTTTTGAGTCAAGCGCCAAAGTTAAACCATTTTAGGGTTCAAAAAGAGAATTTTGGTTCGTCATTTTGTTGAGAGATACTCCTTTCACGATGTACTTTACCCTGAATGATACGGATTTAAAACCTTGAGGAGTCTAGGGTTAATACTACATGGAGAACGATACATTGTAATGCAATGGCTAAGATTTTGCATCAAACAAACCCTATGCAAAAATACCACGCGTTTCTTGTAAAAGCATGCATTTGAAAGAACCACAAAGAATGTGTAAAAAAATCCAAAACCACAATCCATTGTCCAGAACGTGGTTTCACAGTTTGCATACAGTCACAGGCCTGGAGACATTTTCCAAACCCTACATGGCTATGACTAGCACCAATGATAAGAAGCGTTTATGAGTGGAAATGAGCTTCAAGCAACGACTACTGGTAATGATTCATTATCAAGTAATCCTCCTAGAAATTACTAGTATGAATGGCTGTTGTCTGTGAATGCTATGTCTGTGACTCACTAACTCACTATGTATCATATTATGCAGGTCTAGATATATGTGGGTTTCCCTACGTAACTGGAAGGCACTAAGTGTAACCTTTTCCAACCCTACCCGCATCAGAAAATGGTGTACCTAGGGTTTATACCATGTGTAATGAGGAACATATACAGGATTTGGGCCTATGTCCTACTTATTTTTCATAGGTATTAACCAAATTTCATGGTTTGAAAAATACAAAAAATAGGGGCACAAAAACAATGGTTAAAATCTCCCTTTTATCAACCTTAAAATTGCCAATCTTGCACAACAGTTGTAACAAAAATAATGGATACCAAAAGGCCTACCTGGCTGTTCAAGGATGGTGTTAGTGATCTAGTGTTCAGAGATTCACTCCAACTCGACCAAACGGTGTTTACAAATGTGACACAAAATTCCTTAAACTCCCTCTCTTACAAAGAAACAAAATAACTATAGTAATAAATGTGTATTGATGGTGTACTAAAAGGAGTTAAAAATATGTTAAAGTTCACTTTTATCAGCGGCCCAAAAGGTTTATCAAAACTAGTTTCAGATCAAAGCGTTTAACGTCGAATCCATTTCTGGTCAAAATCCCCTTTTACGCCATGTCACATCCCCGATCCCCTCAGTTCCCTTTAAAGTGATGGGGGAACAACCTTGAAGAAGCTACTCTATTTTGTTTTCCAAAACTTATCCGCAACACTACTCTTTTTACACATCAGCAATGTCTTGGTGCGCAATTCGACATCAGAATTTAGAACCGCAGATTACAGCTATGAGGAGGATCACACCTTCGAGCTCTGAAATCCACAATCCATAGTAAGGAAATCAAAAATCGGAACACCAATTATACAACGTCGAAGAAAACCTCCCTGACTTCTGCATTACACAATCCGCAATGCGAGATTTAGAAAGTTGGAACGCCAATTACATGGCATCAAAAAACACCTTCCCGACTTCCACAATCCACAATCCACAATGCGGGATTCGGAAAGTCGGAACTCCAATTACATGGCATCAAAAAACACCCCCCGAAATTCCGAAATCTATAATCTGCAATGCGGTATTTGGAAATTCGGAACGCCAATCACATGGCATCGAAGAACACCTCCCCAACCTCCTATGAAGAACCTGCAACAATTAATTAATGAAAATATATGAGATAGCAAAAATAACAGAACTCAGAATCACTTTTATTGATCGCAGGCCACTTCGAGGGGGCAACCTCCTTTGAGCAAGCTCAATACAAATAACTTCATGGTACCTTCATTGGTCTCAACACAAACTTATATACTAAGTCTTGGGTCAATACCATGTGTCAATACCATGTGTCAATACAAACCATGGGCCAATACCATGTGTCAATACAAACCATGGGCCAATACAAACTATGGATCAACAATTACTACTGGACAATTTACAAAGCATATGCGTCAACAACAATAATACAAACTATGGATCAACAAATACTACGGGACGACTTACAAAGCATATGCGTCCAACAACAATATACTAACTAAGTAAATAGAAGGGTTGACATGGGTTCCTAACATCCCCTTTCCCTTAGAAAAAGCTTTGTCCTCAAAGCTTTAGATGTGGAAATTGATGTAGAATCTGAAGGAGTGGTTCCCTTGTAGCATCCTTGGGTTGCATTCTGGGCTAGTGATTCTTTTTGAGTTTCAGGAGGATTGCTTGGAAGGATATAGACAAAGAAGAACCATATCAGTTGCATGAAAAGTGCGCTCTGAATGGTGCTGATCGGCTTGTTGTTTCAGTCGAATTCTTGCCATGTGAAGATTGTCCTACAGAATGAGAAGAATCTGATCGCGGTTTCGAAGAACCGGGTCAATTGCTTGAATTGGGGAGCTGTTGAGGGTGTATGGAAGAAGAAATGGCAGTGCCTATCCATAGACTGCTTCATATGGTGTCCTTTTAGACGTGGTATTGTACCACTGGAGCGCTTCTAGGAAATCCATAGATATAGTTGTCCAAATCTGTGTAGGGATGGGAAAGGGTTCGAGCATCCTGAAAGGAGTGTCGTTTCACCCTTGTTGACCTGGCAAGTATCACAGTCAAACACCATCTGTTGAATTGTCATTTTCAGTCCCTTCCAAAAGAAGTTACATTGTTCCCAGTCATACGTTTTGAGGAACCCAGAGTGCCCTGTCGATGAAGAAGCATGGAGTTCATAGAACAGATAGCCCTGTTGAATAGATTGCAACCAATTTGGAACAAGTAGAGAAATAGTTGTAAGAGAAACTGGGTCATCAAATGTGTGAGAAGGAGCATCTGCCATGATATTGTCCTTACCCTTCTTGTAAGTGATCGCATAGTCATAACCCATGAGTTGGATAACCCATTTCAGGTGTGTTGGGAAGCAGACCCATTGTTCCAAGAAATTTTCCAGACTCTGGAGATTAGTCTTGATGCATAAGTAATTCTCTAATAGGGATGGCTGCCACTTTGGTACTGCATGAAAAATAGCCATAATTTCCTGCTGAGATGTAGATGCGACTAAATGCTTACCGGAAAGGTCTCATAAAGGCAACAAGCCCACTGGTGCAGGAAAGACACCTGCATATCTATCCAAGGAAGTAATGAAGACCGTTGATGGGTGCATCTTAATGGAATAGAGCTGAGCGATGACACCATGTGAATTCTTCTTAAGGATCTTTTCCAGGCGATGTGAACTGATGATGCAGAGAGACCCTGTTTGTAAGCCCGTAAATTTGTGTTGTGTCCAATTGACTGAAAACTGCATCCAAAGTTCATCAAAATCCCATAAGATGGGGCCAAGTGTGCGTAACCATTGAACACCCAAAACCACATCACATCCACCTAAGGACAAGGAAAACATGTCAGAGTGCAGGTTATAATATTCCAGAGAAATATGCACATTGTGACACTTTCCCTTGCAAGGTAAGGTGACCCCATTGGCAACCATGAATTCAAAGTTGGAGCAAGGATGGACAAAACAATCAGCTTGTTTGGCGATCCAGGGGTCAATGAAGTTATGAGTGCTACCAGAATCAATAAGTATTGTAAGAGGAAGCTTCTTGAAGTAACCCTTGACCTGCATTGCTTGGGGGATGGTGACGTCGGATAAAGCATTGAGAGATATCTTTGGTTGGTCGTCCTAAGATGGGGGGTCAATAAGCGGCTCCTAAATGTCGACTGATCATCCATTGTATCTGGAATTTCTTCACCAATTTTAGAGGCAGGAAGAGGATCCATATCCAACAGTTAGAGCTTTTGCTGAACACATCTATGTCCCCGAGTGAATTTCTCATCACAATTATAACAAATCCATTTTTCTCTACATGCCTACATCTCTTTTTTAGACAAATGCTTGATAGGAGTTGGTCGAGGAGCGGGTGGGATGGGAGGTTGTTGAGAACCCATATTTCAGAAGGGGAAAAAAGTGGGTTTGGAGTGTTGTTGGGATGCAATCTTGTCTTTTGCCAACTTAGCCAACCCCAGGGCTTCCATCATTCTGTTGGGACAGAACATTTTAGCCTTTGAGCAGATTTCATCCTTCAGACCACTAATAAAACAACTCTTGTAGAATTCATCAAACAATCCTTCTATGTGATTAGCTAGTTTCTCAAATTCTGTTTGATACTCTCTCATAGTGCCAGATGGGTGAAGTTTAGTGAGAGCTCCTGTGAAGTCATCAAAAGCACTAGGACCAAATCATTGCAAAAGGAGCTGGCAAAAATATGGTCATTTTGGCTCTCCATGAGCCTTGATGTACCAACGGTACCATTGAAGAGATTCCTGTTCCAAATGAAATGATGCAAGTGGAACTTTGGTGACATCAAAAGTATTATGCAGACTGAAATATTGTTCTGCACGATAGATCCATCCAATCGGATCAGTACCATTGAAGCGAGGTAAATCAAGCTTCGGACCACGACAATTGTTGGAAGAAGAGAACCCATTGTCTAATGAAGACTCGGGCTATTGTTTGTTGTTCATGGCTGAATGCTCAAGATGGAGGCCGAGAGAATTTTCATCCAGATCCTGACGTTTGGTTTGGATGGCTACAAGTGCTTCCTTCATGGTTTTTGCTCCTGTGTGGGTGACAACCATAAGCAGGAGTTTTTTTTTTGGGGGGGGGGATGGGTAGAAAAACACAAACAAAACCTTATTTAGTAAAATGAAATTTTGATTTGGGAAAAAATCTGATGGGTAATTGGTGTTTGACTAGGTTTTGGACACTTTCAAATGGACAGGGAAGCAGAAAATGAGGATTTCAGAAGCAGGGTGAAAGAATGGGAAAATTTTTCAGAGAGGAAAAAGAAGCAGAAATAGGGAATGAACATGGTGACAAAATTTAAAGGTGATTGGGTGAAAATTAAGGAAGTTATGGCAAACCCTAAAAATAGACAAATGTGAGATTTTTGGCTTTGGGAAGTGGAATTTGGGATAGGGTCCTCAGGAATGAAAGATGCAGAATGAGATTACAGGGGTGTCAGGGAAGTTTCAATGGAAACGAAGTGAAAACAAGGGAGATATGGAGAAAAAAAAGATTTTTTTATTTTTTTCAGAATGGATCTACTACGGCGTAGAAGGGATCTGAAAACAGATGGATCCGCAACGACGCTGAAGTGATTGGCAATAGATGGATCTGAAACCGTGCCAAATGGATAAAAAACAACTGGATCTGAAATGGCTTTCAGAATAGATCTGAAACGGCTGGATCTGGAACAACTTTCAGAATGGATCTGAAACGGCTAGATCTGAAATGGCTCGGAATGGATCTGAAACGACGTAGAAGTGATTGCAACAGTGCAACTAAAAATATATATGGACCACAGGTATGTTCGGATTCCTAATAGTTTAGGGGTTTCACTCGACCACTAATGTTATCTGACGACATGCATATTGGGAAAATACCCCTCACTCCATGTCTTAGGTAAAACTGATAACCGCTTTTCCACAAACAACAGCTCTTGGTTACCTCACGGGTGGGAACTAGTCAATTAGGTAGGGGTCATTTCCCTTTTCGCTTGCAGGTCCTCTTAATGGGCCAGCTACTTTGGGGTTCCTATGGTACTCCTCACAATGATTTTTAGGTATTATGCCCAAGTACTTCCCATAGTTAAGCAGATAGGGATTATTCCCAGATTCGAACTTGCAACAAATGCGAAAAACAAATTTGGCATAAATTCCACCCAACGAGCTCAATAAAGTGCTCTGATACCAGATGTGAAGAACCTGCAACAATTAATTAATGAAAATATACGATATAGCAAAAATAACAGAACTCGGAATCACTTTTATTGATCATATGCCAGTTCGAGGGGGAAACCTCCTTTGAGCAATCTCAATACAAATAACTTCACGGTACCTTCATTGGTCTCAACACAAAATTATATACTAAGTCTAGGCGCCAATACCATGGGTCAATACCATGTGTCAATACAAACCATGGGCCAATACAGACTATGGATTAACAATTACTACAGGACGACTTACAAAGCATATGCATCCAACAACAATAATACAAACTATGAATCAACAAATACTACGGGATGACTTACAAAGAATATGCGTCCAACAACAATATACTAACAAAGTAAATAGAAGGGTTGACATGGGTTCCTAACACTTCCGCAATCAACAATTCCCAATGGGAGATTCGAAAATTCGAAACAACAAATATCCAATCCGGGAAATTACCTCTCTGACTTCTGCAATCCGCAATCTTCCTTGCGGAAGTTGGAAGTCGGAACCACCATTTCACAACTCTGGCAAATTTACTCTTCCGACTTCTGCAATCCACAATCCGCATTGCGGGAGATGAAAGTCGGAACCACCATTTCACAACTCCGACAAAGTTACTCTTCTGAATTCCACAATCCAAAATCCATGTTGCGAGAGTTGGAAGTCAGAACCGCCGCACATAACTCCATATAATCACCCTTCAGACTTCCTCAATCCGCAATCCACATTGCGGGTTCGGAAACTCGGAAGCCCAACTGCACAACTTCTCTGGCTCATAACTTTCTCATCCCATGTCCATTTTGGGAAAACTTGGTACCATTGGAAAGCTATCGGAGAGCACTATGCAATAGCATGATCCTCTTTCACATCCAATGACTTTGATCCTATCCTTCATCCAACCTAAAATGTGTCCCCCAACTTCATCCATGCCTCTTTATCAGTCTATAGGGACTCTTATGCAACTCAGTCATGGCCCTTCCCTTAATCTGATCCACAAGGGGGGAGCATGCGAACCACAGGGGGGGTTTTATATCCCTTCCCCAAGGCCCTGACTGAACCTTCTGAGCATCATGGCCTTTACATCACCTAGTCCTATTCATCAAGGCACAAATTCATATAAGTACAAATATAAGAATGTAGATGTGCAGGAGCATGGTAAGTAACTCATGTATGCATATTTATACACCGATAAACACAGGGGAACAAAACATCATACAAACGATTAATCCCCTTCTCATGCAATGCACATACTTTATCATCTAGCATACATCATTTAACTTCCACAATACAGTCAATAATTAAACATTGTATACCATACAATGAGCATGATTCAAAGCACATAGAAAACTTATCTTTGAGATGAAATCACCAAGAAAACTAGATATGGATTGCAACATTCCAACCCAACCATAGGTCTCTGCCTAGAATTTAGTATTTAATCAGTCATAGGCCACCCCCAAGATGAGGCTATGTATCCACTAAGGAGTACCACTCAGGTTCACTCACAGCCTTGGATTCTCAGTCATTCAGGTCATCTAGCACACAGCTGGCTTTATCAAGCAAGTGGGATATAGGTAAGGAGTTTTCTAGGTCAATGAGCTCATCCACAGATCTGTATTCATAACCAAATGGCCTTAGACAGTCCAGTAACCCCCATCACCTCCACTCTCATCCGAAGTAAGGTCCCCTTCACTACTGTGCAGTCCCTTGGGCACCCCTTCCCTCATCGCTGACCTGGGAAAGTATGGGTGTTCCCGACTGCTAAATCAAGGGTAAATAAATCCACACTGGCTCTACCACGTAGTCTAAACCCTCCTGGTATCTTCCCACTATGATCCACACTCGTATCTTCTTCAATGTTGCAGTTGAATGGCTTTGACCCACAATAGGATTTCGAGCTATTATATCTGGGTTTTCTCATGAACTTCTGGACATATATCACTCTTGGATTTGCCCCATGGTTTGGTTCTGTGGATCCCCATCGGATTCCACTTTCCACATGAATTTTCTATGCGTGTTTGGCTCTGCAAATCGCGGCCTCCCTCAGGATCATGATTTTTGGTTCCTCCCTCCACTAGGGGTCTACGTTAGGTTCCAATTGATGCCTCTTCCATCAGTAATCAAAATGGGGATGAGGAATGTGTCCTCCCAAGAGTTGGAGTGGCTTATGGGGAAAGCCAAATAGAGCCCCATACCCTACCTTACAGATTCTAAGGTTTCCCCATACTCCATTGACCTCATTAATAGTCCTTCTGCAGTACTACCTTACAATAGCAATAAATGACAGCTCGGACAGTCAAAGGGGTTCTCAAGGTGACATATGGAAGGCTAAAGTTCTATCCCATAACCCCCCCCTCACTTATCCCTAGTGGATACACAATTCCCCCTCATTTAGTTGCATCCATATCCAACCCTTAGTATTTTTATTACATGATAGCTACATCATTTTACAATTTCCATGGCGTATTATCACATCGATCACAAAATGCCAAGTACTTGCCTCTCAAAGCTGAGAATTCACTAGTGGGGCATTGGCCTTAAGCTCCATGCTAGGAATCATACATCACCTATGCACAATGTTTACATTAAAATCCAATATTTTCTAAAGGTCAAAATGGGGGTATTACATTTCCCTCCCCCTTAGAATAACACCATCCTCGGTGTCCCAATACTTAGGATTACATACACAATTTACACTTGTCCAAAATTCACGAGATGTAGTAGGTATGTCCTACATTTCATCTTTTACTTTGATATTCCATGACCAAGTCCTTGGGTTCAACAAGATGCTCCTACTGGATTTGACCTTCCTTCTCTACAACAATCCCTTCCTTTCCTTTACCTTCCAGTTGATCTACAAGTATGGAAACTTCATCGATACAATTCTTCTTGATTTCCTTTGTTGGTAAGTTATGAAGGTAATGATTTCCTCCACATTCCCAACATTTCAGTGGATGCTTTTTCTTTACCTGCTCCATTTCCCTTGAGTCTTCCATCCTTGATCATTTCTTAATGGGATGATTGGGTAACTGCCTCTTCATTGAAATGCTATCCTTTCCACTATTGATAGCTTCCGGGGTTCCTTTTACCTCATTTTGCATACAAATAGAGTCCTGGAAAACCTTGTGGTTCATCTCATTCTGTTGCTTTTGTAGCTTGGGCATCTCCCCGAGATTTTATTGGGTCTTGGAAATTGTTTGAAGAATATTTTTAGCCAGATCCAATAGCATTTGGTCCGCTTCCATCATCAATGTGCACAGCTGCCCACACCATTCTTACTAAAAACACTTGTCTCGTAACAGCTACAACCAATTGATCTACCTTTCACCTGTAAAATTCATCATTGCAATTCTTGTTAGGCCAAGCATAACCTAAGCATTAAATTCAGTCAATTAATTTCCCAATTGACATGGAAAATTCATGCTTTATCCATGAGACTTCCACACATTTCATGCTTTCCCAACATAGACATGAACTCTTTCATGTTCATCCTTTCATAGGGGATTAACTAATTCAACATTCACAATTTATTTCAAGCAAATAAACACAATCAAATTTCATCCATAACATGCATTCAACAATTTTATGTCTCTAAAATTCATAAATCAAAAAGGGAAAGAGAAGAGTAAGATTTTTACCCTCTTAGTCTTGATCCAATCCATAGCCTCACCACCACTGTGGTTCCATGATCCATGGTCTCTTTCACTTCAAATGTGAATGACTGACTCGCCCTTTCTTTTTTTTGGCGATGACACTTGGTGTCTAAGGTCTATCTAAAGCTTCTCAACTAGAGAACCCTTCCCCATGATTTCCTACAGAACCTTTAGCTATTAGGACCCACACAAGTCCACTAGCACCACTTCCATTTATACTCATACTGATCTTTCTAGGATGGTCACATGTCCACATGCATCCTTAGGATGCCTTCAAGGTTCTTACTTCCAGCAATACCTAACCTCAAACATTGATTCCATTCACATGTCAAGTTCATTTTCATAGGGTTTATCTTTAAACAAGAATTTAAAAATCATATACACATGTGTATTCATATTAAAAAAGCAAGAAGATGCAAGGTAACCCAAATACTTATCTGTATTGGACATCTTCACATTACTCCACAAGATCCTTCTTTTCTTTACAAGACTTGGATCACCTATGGATACAATAACAAAAGTTTGGCCAACACATAGCCTGCTACACAACATTCAACGCCCAACCAGTGCACCGACTATATTTACCAAGCATTTATGGTGCCAAACCAGTCCCATACCTGGTTTTCCCTCTCCATTTCCAAGCCATCACTTTCGTCTGGGTTAATAGTACCAATGGAAGGAAATTGCACCATAACATTCAATTCTCAACCAGTGCATCGAATGGATTTACCAAGCATTTATGGGGCGAAACAAGTCCCATACCTGGTTTTCCCTCTCCATTTCCAAGACATCACTTCCGTCTGGGTTAACAAGCCAATGGAAGGAACTCCACCATGACCATTTCCAGGTCACGGTATCTACTATGGAGCCATAGGCATCTCCACGCGCTCCCGCCAGCCTCGACACCCACTTCACTTTGCTCCTTAGGATGCATTACCAATTGCATGTGTAATACTTGACAACACAAGATGGGTAGGTAATCTCATCAGTATTGCTGATATAAAATTGTAACTTACTTCATACAAATCCACTCTCTAATATTGAAACAATAGGAATGCGTCCATTGCTTTAGGGTGTAGTCAATGTTGACAACCATAACACAAAACAACACTCGAAAGGTGTGCACCCCTTTCTGATGTGAGTCATGTCGGCCCTAATAACACTCAAGCAGTCTGAAATAAAACATGCCCTGAACATTAATTCTAATGATCTGACATGCATAATTTTAACAAGGGTTACCAATTAATTATTTGTTTTGCAGATTTATCTTCTCTTCCTGCAATGTGTCCTCCTCAATCAAGCTCAAATCTGAGTTTACAATTATGTTCACTACAAAATTTTGGTTTATTCAACCATGAGGCCATCCTCATATTGTTTGGCTCTTATAAGTGGTATCACTCTATCCATTATGGTCTTACACTTGCTCCCATAGCATGGAAATCCACCTATAGCATGTACTTATGACACAATTATGGAGAACCAAGCAACCATTAGTACTCATTAGAGAAATCTCAAATATGAAATGTTAATCAGCCAAGCACTTGGTGAGTACCCATGTACAAAGATTTCAACATTTATAAAAAAGATTGCAACATTTATAAAAACCACTGGGGTGACCTCAGAATTATACTCAAACCATAATTCAAACACTATCAGTTGTTAGTATCTCAAGTGCAATGAAATAAATTTAGTTTATGTGTATCCTTATCACAGTAAATTGCAAGATACATTCACATCATACATACATGAAGTCAAATAAAAATTTCACCATTAATGATTACACAACCATGTCATTTCATGCAACTTTGTCCTCCCAACAGAGCATCCTGGTAGCCAATGAAAACAAAACTACCTTCTTCATGCAATTCGTTTCCCATAGCATCTCATGAAAGGATCTTAGAATTTT
Organism: Larix kaempferi; assembly: GCA_027924585.1. Lineage (NCBI taxonomy): Eukaryota > Viridiplantae > Streptophyta > Pinopsida > Pinales > Pinaceae > Larix > Larix kaempferi. The sequence continues at coordinate 5,449,120 of BSBM01000006.1, read as the reverse complement.
TAATAATTCTACCATTTCATCTATTATCTAATTTCAATGAAATATACACCATAGCCATGCATTCACACAATGCATATTAACATATATGCAATCACACATATGCATGCATAATCAACACAATTTACATCACATCTTTTAATTGTACATTTACTTAATGCACCCAATGCACTAGAACATTGATCTTAAAACATTCTTGTGCCTACACAAGTTTCTTACCATGGTAAGTTGGGAATATTAGTCAATGCTTCAACACAATACCCATCCATCTCCCTAATTACTTGGTTCACTAATTCGGTGACTTCGTCCTTCACCCAAACACAACACCTCAGGATTTCTCCCAATCCTTGGTTGTTGGCAAAGAGATTTCACCCCAAATTAACACCAATAGGGAGTTCATAGGATACTTGTTGAGCACTACAAGCTTCACAACCCAACATCCTCATAGTTTCACACATAGCATGCTCTTATTCTTATGGATGCATTCAAAAATATTAACCAGTCACATGGTATGAGATTCATTTCCCTTACTACTACATACCCCACCATACCCTTGTTGGTCACCCTATATGTCAATTAATTAAAGCTAACACACAGGATGGTCAATATAAATTGTCAAACCCAAGGAGGTCTTTTATTTCAATGGTAATAAGCATAATTTGTGCATAAACATGTCAAGCAGTTGATGTACTAAATGTCGATAATGATCCTACCAATCTATCCAGCCAAACTCACTCTAGAAAGAAAACTAAGCTAATTCACACATCTAGGGATTTGATTAAAACTACCTTCCTACAGAAATCACCCAGCAGTTATAAAATTAAGAATAGAAATAAACCAAACTGCTTTTGCAAGAAGTTAAATTCTATAATTATCGAACTACAATAGTTGATCTTTACCAAAATGATCTATCCAGTAGCTACTATTACTCAATCATAATCTTCCTACTTTAAATCAATTGAAGATACAAAAACAACCAGAATCTAAAGCTTGAACTCTAACTGATAATTATCGGAAATCCTAGAAAGCATAAACAATTGAAGGATATTGGAATTGAACTTGGTTGTTACAGCTGATTCAAACACACATGCATTAAATGAATTATCTTACACAGTCGATTGTCACACCAATCTGCTACAGCTATTCAAGATGTAGTTGTGAACTACCAAAAGGAAAGCTAATCTCTGTTGGAGCTAATAGTAACATCTGCTATGATTCCACACCACACAACAGAAAGGAAGCTAATTTACCCTACCTACTTAAGCCGACTATCTCGGTGAGAAGGCGGGCCCTGGCCTTCTAACAGAGACGCCAAGAATCACAACAAGTTAAGACACAGAAGTGAAGAACTCTGCTCTCATATTAATGATGGAGAATCGCCAGTCTCAGTGCTCTGTTACAAATTATACAAAATGGTAATTGTCCAACCCCAGGCTACGAGAGCCCTTGCATATTTATACATTGAAAGTACAGATCACGATCCACTAACTCGTGCAGCAATGAATATCTATTATCTTCATGCTGCGGAGTTACAACTAACTATTACAGCCATATTAAATGAGGTTGTTACTCATGAAGGAGTTGTTACTCCAGTAATCAATGGATCAACGGATTTGGCAAGCTAGAATGCGATTTGTCTGTTGCAGTCGGGTTCTGTTTCAGTGGAATCCTGTTACAGATTCTTGTGGATGAATGCGCTTTCCCTTGGAGTTATGTGGAGCTGGTGCTTTGAAGAGTAACAGCTGGTGTAACTTAGCTGATACACTTGAGCTTTAGACCTTGACTAAATGAAATCACATAGATCAGCATAAACCAAGGACTAGGATCTCGAACCTTAACAATCTTAGGCATAAAATAAATAAAGCTATAACGAATTATATCTGACAATATCATTGATTGATCTAGAGAAAGACATGGATATAGCTTATGAAAGTAGGATGCAATCAGGGCAAAATGATGTAATAAGGATGGCCAAAAAGGGGCATTTCCTAGATCCAACATCTCCCCCCAACTATCTTATTGCATGTCCTCATGCAACAACCTCCCTTAGTCCGAATCTGAGTCTAAGTTGAATCTGTGAAAATTTGTAAGATTGTAGGAAAGTTCTGGTGTCTCCCCTTGAGGTAAAAGCCCATAGAAAGATATCCAATGCTCCGAACACAACTCTTCTTCTTCTACAGTCAAAGCATAGCTATTTCTATAAGGAATCACATGCAACCATATGAGAGGGAATTTGAATCTTAATCCAATCCACCAAGACCCACACTTTTTCATGCACTGCACATATCTAGGAATCCTTGTCAAAGGTTGCCTGAAATTCTCAAAGCCATATAGATCCATTTCCTTCAGAGATGAGGAAGAGTACAACCATCTGTATTCACTACCTTCCAGGGCATTCTGCTACATATTAAGAATCATTGGGACACATGTGGTAAGTATTTTATCTCGCAGAATTTCAAAGTATTGGGTAATTGAAGGAACCCTGAGAGATTTAGCATGGTTTTCTATGAATGATTTTGGATCCTGAGGTTCCCCCCTAATCCAGAGAGTAGAATTCTCCTCATTCCTGAGGATGGTTTGGAAAGCTTCTCGCCATCTTACATGGTTAATGACAAAAGAGGCAAATGCCCTTAGCTGAACATCCCCTAGACAAGATAATGGATTAGATGGGGAGTTAATATAACAAGCCCTGTCATGTAAATACAATTCACATAACAAATGTTGATCCTCAAAATCACTCTTCAGAAAAGTCTCCAAAAACTTAGTAGTTGTTTCCAAATCAAATGATATCCCTTCTTTCAGAGCCCTTAATTGAAATAGAGTTGTTTGCTCATGGAGAAAGACAGGGTAAGAGGGGGATGGAGCCCTGCAACTCAATAATTCTAAGTAAAGAGTATACATTTTGTCTTTTTCTCGTTGCAAGGACTTAAGTTTATTCAATCTTTCCAATTTTTATTGAAGTTTCTCCCACCGTAGTTTCTGGAAAAATAACTCCTCAACCCACTTTTCTCTCGGCCCCTTAATGACATTCCTATGTTCTTGGAGAGAGATCATACCTATCCTAAACTGATCAATCCACTTGAGCCATTTATCCAAATCGAGATTTAACCAGAGAATCCTCTTCTCCAGTCATTGAAATCTTCTATCTTCTACCTCTTTTTCATCATCAGAGTCCAGATAAATGACTTCCTTGTTTTGCTTTGGCACTGTAACAGTTTCATCCTCTATTGGAGTTGCAGTGGTCTGTGCCTGTAATGCAGTCTCAGCCATGGATTTTGGGGATGCTGGTTCTTGTGTACCAGCATCCTTTATTTACATATCAACCTCATCCCCCTCAGTCTATGTTACAGTCTTAGCAAATATTCGTAGGACTGCTGGTTCTTGTTTGACAGCATCCTCCTTCTCCATTTCAACCTCAACCATCTTAGTTTGTGTTGCAGCTGTAGCAAATGATTTTGGAAAAATTGGTTCTTGTGTAACAGTGTTTTCTTCTTGTTCCTTGATATCAAATGTTGTTGTCTGAGTTGTAGCCTCACTAAATATTTTCAAGGGTACTGGTTCTTGTGTGACAGTCCCCTGTTCTTCAATTTCTTTGAACTGCTGAGATTTGTTTTGGGTTATATCAAGTCTTTCTGACTGATGAGACTGGTCCTGAAGAAGCTCGGTATCCCCTAATGGCTGGGACTGTACTGCTTCATCTCCTAAATTCGAATCAAGGATCCCTTCAATTCTTGGTTCATTTCCCCCCATTAATTCGATTTCTGGCATTCCTTCTTCCACCTCCTCTATCTGTACATGCCTTTGTGATACAAATCCCAGCACAACAACTCTATGTCCCGCTGCAAAAAATATATCTCCACACTCTGGACAAACAGTCTCTCCATGCTTCTCATTTTCAAATGCAAAAGATGGATTTTCTAATAAGTTTGCAGCATTTGCTAATGTGTTCAAATTCTTTCCAACTACTCCCTTCCATCTTTCCAGCTCATTTTGCAATATCTGCACCTCCTCCTTTAATAATTCATTTTAAAGCAAGAGATTTTCGATTTGAGGTTCTTCTATGGAAGGTTCCTGCATAGTAGCAGATGACTTGGGGTTCAAAATGGGAATATCTATATCTACCCCTGTTACAGGTGATTTCTCTACCATAGGTGACTCCCTATTTTCTTTGACTACTCCTATTGTCTCTGCTAAGGGTGCTTCAATATTACCCCCAATTGCATCCACTCTCTCTAATTCTTCTACTGTCTCTGCTACCTTTGTTGTTGTTGCAGCTACTTCTGCTGCTATTGCCATCGCAGTTGCTTCTGCTGCTACTACTGTGACAGCTGCTTCTGCTGCCACTACTGTCACAGCTGCTTCTGCTACCACAACCGATCAAGTACTTCTTTTCCTCACCAATCCCACTGGGTGTTCCTCACTGCTTACTGCTACTGGTGCTTTGATAGCTCTGATTTTTATTTTCTTTGCTGCAGTGGGTGTTTGACCCCTGTTCCCTGATCCTACTCTTCGTTTCTTTGACACGGGAGTCTCTTCCTTGGTCTTTTCTTCTTCAATAATGGTCCCCCTTATCTCCGGAGAGGACACAACCTCCAAAATTTCCACAGTCCCTTCTCCTACTATTCCTGTCTGATATCCTTCCTCTTGAATTTCTGCTTCTGCAATTTCAGCTTCTACTGTCGCAGCTTCAACAGCTACTTCAGTTTCAGCTTCTTTCATTTGAGTATCTACTTCTGCATTTACAGCTTCTGATTTTTCTGCCTCCTCCGCCATAGTTTCCATCACAATTTCCTTAGCAACAGGTTTTTCTGCTGATGTTGCTTCTCCCTTATTTACTTCCTCTCCGTCATTGGTCTGATTTTCTATTGCTCTAGCCTCCCCCCCAACTGGATTTGAGGAACACCAGTCCTCACTATCTTCACCAACACCCTCCATTTCTAATACAAGTTATATGATTGGCCCATCTCTAGCCAGAAATTGTTCCCAAGTTAAATTATGATTTGCAATGGCTCTTAAGACTAGTAATTTGATTAGGCCATGATTCGTAAGGGAGTAAACTGGGTGTTGGGCAGTTCTTGCATATCCAAGAATGGTTTGTAGGGCTTTAAGCAGATAAAATGGTATATTCACCAAATTGCCATGGCGTAAATGAGACAATAAGGGAAGTTCGGAGAAGGAAACAATTTGGTACCTACCTCCACAAGAGATGTATCTTTTCACAAATATTGCCACTTGATTCCAGGGTGGTGGTAAAGTTGCCAATTCCAACCCACAACGCTTTGGACTAACCTATTCTCCAACTGCCAAAAATTCTCTCACTGCATTTGGATTATGTGCCTTCCATCCAAATAAATTCTTCCCTACCTGGGGTAAGGCAGTAACCTCTACTATGCTTTCTTCTGTAACATCCAAACGCAGTCCCCTAACCTCGGAGTGAGTATTATTCAGGTTTAGGGAAAATTGCAATGCGGTTTCTGTGTGGAAACTGTTCAACCGTTCAAAGTATTCCATCCAACCTGCTGTTGTAAGAATGTCAAGGACTTATGTATTGGCACGTACAGCTTCTGTATTTACTGCTTCATGTCGAACTGGGTTTCCCATTTTAATCTCTCCTCAAAGTTCAGAACAAATGCAACAATTAGCAGTCTAGACATGGAATTTTTTTTACGAACATGCAAGGGGTCGTTGGGGTTCAAAATCAGGCTTTTAGGAAAGTCTGCGCAAGTATGAACATTCCGTTGGAACGAGGAAGTTGGTAGAATTGGGGTAATAGGTCCAAATCGGGTAAGGTGATGGGAAATAAATACAACCATGATCTTGATGTATTCCCTAGAGGTTAATTAGTATGGGTTCGCTAATCGAGGGCTACGACAGTACATAATTTTTATTATCGTATTTAATTTTCTGCCAAATCATGTAAAAGATGCGATCCGTACCTTTGCATTTATGAGTTTAGCCATGAATCAATCATTACAACCGGCCTTCATCCTCACGAGTATGAATGCACATGTGCTGAAGTGATGTGGCCACCGCCACTTGGGCTAACAGCTAATGAAGACACCCAAAATTCTCCTTCGTGGAAAACAGTGATTGGATCTTGTGGAGCGAGCAACAAAACTGACGCCTAATTGAATCATTATTGGCATCATCAATCGGAGAGAAGACAGACTGGCGGAGTCACGACTGCTAGATTTATCAAAATAAGCAAGAATGACGGAGTCGCAGCTGTATGGAAGGAGCGAAAATGAAGTGGAAATAACGGAGTCACAGCTGCTGAATTTAGTAGAATGGTAAAGAATAGCGGAGTCGTAGCTGCTGGAAAAGGAAGAAAATGAAATGGAAAATAGTAGAGTCACAACTGCTGGATTTGGTGGAATGGTCAAGAATAGCGGAGTCGCAGCTACTGGAAAAGGGTGAAAATGAATTGGGAAAGAGCAGAGTCGTAGCTGCTAGATTTGGTGAAATGGTAAAAAATAGCGGAGTCGTAGCTACTGGAAAAGAGAGAAAATGAAGTGGAAAATAGCAGAGTCGCAGCTGCTGAATTTGGCGGAATGGTCAAGAATAGTGGAGTCGCAATTGCTGGAAAAGAGCAAAAATGAAGTGGAAAATAGTGGAGTCGCAGCTGCTAAAATAGTAAGAAGGAGCAAGGTAGGGAGTCATAGCTGCACAATAATGAAGTAATAGGAAAATTCCCAGTTGACTGCTGAAAGGTAACAATTCATCTATCTTATTTAAAAAGAGCTTTATTAAATCAGGAACAATGCTAGTTGCTTGCAGTGTCTGGCCCAATCACGACCATTGTTTCTCCATTTAGTTCCTGCATAGAATTCTTAAAAAAAACTGATCAAAAGCAAAATGAAAAATAGATAAAATACAGAATGAAAAGAAAAAGGAAATAAATTATTTATATACAAATCATGTGGAGGTTGCAGTTCTTAAGAATTGACAGGGGTTGATAAAACTCCCTGTGCCAGTGTTAACTAATAATCTGAATCATCTGCCACATGTGAAATGAAATCTTCCCTCGAGATCGGCTTGTGATACAGTCGTAGCCGATGACCATTTGCAAATAATGGTACTTTGTTTTCATCAATGGTGATCAACTAGACTATTCCATTATCAAATACCCAATCTATCTGATAGGGGCCCAACCAACGGGTACGCAACTTGCCTTTAAAGTCCCTCTTAAACCGTGAATCATACAACAAGGCCCAGTCCCCTTCTTGGAAGACTTTCTTCTTTATGAATCGATCATGCCACTTAGAGCGCTGTTGTTGGATTTATGATGTACTGCAAATGTGCGCTTCTCATCCAATTCATTGAGCTGATTCAGTCAGTTCCTCTATGCCTCTGATAAATCCAGGTTTGCTTCCACAGCTGTTTTCAAGGTTCTGATTTCAAATTCAATTGGGAAAACAACATTCTTACCATACACTAACTCATATGGGGAAAAACCAGTGGTGTTACGCCACGTAGTACGATAGGCCCATAGTACCTCTGGAAGCCTTTCATCCCAATCTTTATGATGGCTCTTCACTATTTTTATCAGAATAGCCTCGATAACCTTGTTTGTACTCTCCACTTGGCCATTGGCCTATGGATGATATGGCGAGGTTATTCAGTGCTAAATATGAAATTTCTGTAACAGTGCTTCCAGCTTGTGAGACACAAACTGTGGTCCACCATTTGTAATGATTTCCTTAGGTACTTCGAACCGACTAAAAATATCTTCATATAGGAAATCAATCACAGCCTAATCGTTGGCCTTGACCAAGGCTATAGCTTCTACCCATTTGGTCATGTAATCTGTGCAAACCAAAATGTGAACTTTCTGCTTTGAGGGAGGGATGATAGGCCCTACAAAATCTAGATCCCACCTATCAAATGGTTCAACCACAAGCTGTGGTTGCAAAGGCATCTCATCTAATCTATTGGGTTGGCCCATCCTTTGGGATCTATCACATGCCTGAACATACTTCTTTGCATCCCTGAACAATGTGGGCCAGAAATAGCCCATTCTCAAAACTTTATGACCTGTCCTTTTGTCAGCAAAATGTCCCCCACAGATCTCATCATGGCAATCTTTAAGAATGCTAAAGATTTCATCTTCTCTAACACATCTTTTGATCTCTAAATCAAGCCTTGTGTAGAAAAGATGGCCATCAATCCAGCAGTACCTAGCACTCCATTGTATGATCTTCCTTTTTTCTCTCTTTGACAGATGTGTTGGGAGCTTACCTAAAGCCAAAAAGTTAGCAATATCTGCATACCATGGGGAATGAGCTGATACTGCAAACAAATGTTCGTCAGGGAATGAATCTTCAACTGGTAAATTGTCATCACTGTTAGTAAGTCGAGATAAAAAATATGTAACAACATTTTCCTTTCTTGGTCTATCAATAATTGTGATATAAAATTCCTGTAAGAGTAATATCCATCTAGTAACTCTAGCATTCGTGATTGGTTTATTCATTAAATACTTGATAACAGAATGGTCAGTGTGCACAAAAGTAGAATATCTAGTAATATAATGTCTAAATTTGTTGATGGCATAAACAATGGCAAGAAATTCCTTTTCTGTGACAGTATAATTCAGTTCAGGAGACAAGTTTTTACTAATGTAATAAATAGCATAAGGAGCATTACCTTCCTGCTGTCCCAAAATTGCCCCAATCGTTGTGTCTGAAGCATCTGAAGAAATATGGAAAGGTAGAGACCAATTGGGCCCTCGTAAGATGGGTGTTGTAGATAGCCTTTTCTTTAGCTTAGTAAACGTTGTTTGACATGCATCATTCCAAACGAACTGTGCATCCTTCATCAACAGAGGGAACAAAGGAGAAGCTAGTTTGGAAAAAATTTCTATGAACCTTCTATAATAGCCAACATGACCCAAGAAGCTACGTACATCCTTTTGAGTTCCAGGAGTTGGTATGTTTTCAATTACCTTGATTTTGGATGGATCTACCTGGATACCATCATAAGAGATGAAGTGCCCCAGCACTATGCCCTCACTCATCATCATGTGGCACTTTTCAATGCTTAAAGAGAGTTGGATTTGTTCACAGCGTTTCAAGACCTTTTCTAAGTTCTTCAGTGCTTCTTCATAACTATCACCATATGGAGTAAAGTCATCCATAAAAATATCCATGCAATCATTTACCATTTCCGAAAAGATTCCAATCACTGCTCTCTGAAAGGTGGCTGGTGCGTTTCACAAACCAAAAGGAAGTACTCGGTATGCAAAAGTCGCCCAGGGATAGGTGAAAGTGGTTTTGTCCTGGTATCAAGGACCTGATCGATGAAAGGTAAGGGAAAATGGTCTTTCTGCGTTGCTTTGTTCAATTCTCTGTAATCCACACTGACCCTCCATTTCACATTCTTCTTTGGCACAATCACAAGTGGAGAAACCCACTCACTGTCTGAAATTGGGTATATAAATCCTGCTTCCAAAATTTTTTGGATCTCCTCTTTCACTATGTCTCTTAGGTTCAAGTTCATCCTTCGTTGTGGTTGACATACAAGTCTAGAGTCGCTCTTAATATAAATGTGATGGGTGCACAGATTAAAAGGAATTTCTTTCTTGTCTGTGTACTCCCAAGTGAAAGCTCCCCTTCGTTGTTTCAACAAAGTGACTAGCTTTTCCAGCTCGCTAGGCGCAAGATTTGGATTGATATTCAATGTTTTTCCTGGACTGATTTCTACTGGAACACTCTTCGAATTCTTGAGTACTGGAATTATACTGGCATCACTGATTAGAGTTTCTTCTATGATATTTTCTTATTCTATTGCAGCTAGAGTACTTTCCAAGATATGATAAACATTCTTATTGACTGACGTGGGCTCACTGATGAAACTATTAATGGAATCATCCTCTATTTCATCTTTAAACATTAAGGCTCTCCCTATTGTGAATAATGGTTGCACACCTTCTTCCTCCTCCAAATATATCCACAATAGAGTTTCAGCTTCTGTGCTGGGTCAAGCTAGAGGGTACAGGGTCAAGCTCTTGATCTCAGTTCCATCTGAAATGGTCATAGATCCTCATCGGCAGTTGATACAGGCATCTGCTATGGCCAACCACGGTCTTCCCAGGATCAGTGGGTGTCCCCCCAATTGGGATTTTGGTTGTAACACCAAAAAATCCGCAGGGTATTCCCACGAGTCAACTGAGATCACGAGGTCATCTAAGATCCCTTTAGGTTTGATCATTGATCTGTCAGCAAGTTCCAAAATAGTAGGGGTCAGCCGAAGATTAGTGAGTCCCAAATTCTTCATAGTCTCTATGGTCATAACGTTAATGGTTGCGCCTAAATTTACCAAGACGTTGGGGATTTGTGTGTTCCCTATGTGAACTGTAACAGTTGGATGTCCAGGTTCATCATATTTTGCCATAGGGGTCTTTCCCATTATTAATTCGGAAATTTTTCCCAGTACGTGGACAGTGGGAGGATCCCTAGGCCTTCTTCCTGGTTTCTTGACACATAAATATTTAACGGTCTTGGCATAAATGGGCACATCATGGAGGGCCTGTAACAACGAAATTTTAACATACAAAGTCTTCAATCCTCCCATGAGATCAAATCAGGGTTGTTCCACTGTTTTCTGCATGGCCAATTGTTCAGGGTATGGTGGTTCTCTCATCAACTGTGTAGGCTATGATACTTCGTGTGTTACTCTTTGAGTCTCAGCTACTGTCTCAGTAGGAGTATCAGCATCCTAAATGATGGGGCTTGCTGAATTAATCATATTCTGATAGTGCTGATTTACTCCAGTTTCAATCACTGGGGATAAAATATCCTCAGTGATAATAGGTTCCACCACCCTTCCTGATCATAATTGTATATCATTGCAGGGAATCCGGGTGATGGAATACGCAGGCATGTTGGCAATCTCAAATTGATGGACTACTTTATTGTTTGGGTTCGGGTTAGGTTGTGTAGGTAGCTGTGGTCGAAGTGGTGCATTCATAGGTGCGGCATTGTTTTGGAATGGGAGCTGCGGTTGCTGAAAATGTTGGTGTTGATACTGTTGAGGAGGGTACTATTGATACTGAGTCTAGTGATGGGGAAATTTATTTCCTTGGTAAGAATTTCTCTAGTTGGAATTCCAAGGAGCATGGTTTGACTGTTGTGACTATGGTGTCCTTGAGTTAGTATTTTGCATTGGGTTCTGAGATGGATGCCACTAGTTGTTAGAATAATGTGAAGGGAATTGTGTATTCATATTATGCATATTGTTCATTCCATTCATATTATTCAGAAAAAATGTTGGGTCTGGATTCATACCTTGGTTTCGAGGCTGCCATGGTTTCTTTTGTGCCATGAAGTATGCTGGCTCCACATCTGGAATGGATTCTTGTAGAATTGCTTTGACCTTAGGTAATGAAGGACATTCCTTAGTATCATGCTCGAGTTCACATATCCTACATACCTCTGCTTTGTCCAATGGGCATTCCTTCAATGGGAGCTTTTTCCTACATCTAGGACAGAATACACCAAGTGTAAGATCTTCTACCACTTGCTTCTGCTTTGCTCTCATGACATCTAACTCTAAGGAAATGGAGCTCATCATGTTTGTTTTAAAATTCTCTTGTAAGTTTCCTATTTCTACTCGAGTGGCCCATTCACTAGCTGACTTCTAAGTCCTAGTGAAGACATCCTGGTCTCGGTCTTTGTCTCATTTGCTGGTTCTAGAGGATCCCCTAGAGTACCTTCAACATAATTCAACAATCTTTTCGAAAGGTTCCTTCGAGATATCCCCTTTTCCCAGCAGATTTAACATATCAAGGCAGTGTTCTCTAATTCCTCTTAGTAAGATGATCTTGAGCACATCCTTGCCAATCTCAGCATGACCATATCTTTGTAAATTGTACAACAATCTTTCCACAAAGTCTTTCAAACTTTATTCATCCTTCTAAACCATTTTAAACAACTCCTCTTTTATATCCCTAGTTCTGCAATATTATTGGTACTTAGAAAGGAAGGTGTTTTTCATTTGGTCCCAAGTAGTAATGGTCTCACGAACCAGACTCATGAAATAGTGTAGAGCATTTACTTTCAAGGTGGCTAGGAATAACTTCAACTTCTGAGCACTAGAGGTGTAACCATAGCTGCGACAGAGGATATCAAACTTAAGAAGAAACTCATCAGGATCCTCAGAGGACTTACCATGAAAATTCCGGAGAATCGATGGTGAGATATTTTTCATAGGAGTTGCTCTAGGTATCCGGAGGATAGGGAATTCGAATGTAGCCACAGTATTACCAGGATGATTATTTTCTCCTTCTTCTTCCTGATTATTCCCATGTTCGTTCTTGCCCTCCTGTTCTCTACCAGCCATGGTTCTAGTCCAAAATTCAATAGCTTCCTTTATGCATTCTTCCACTGCTTTAGCTTCTTCTTCTCTTCTCCAACCACACTTCTTTAGTAAGTTTGGTTCCATTGATATGATAGATATCCTCTCTATCTGGTGCACCTACAACGCTTCCCTTATCCTTAGGAGGTTTACTTTCTGCAATAGGAGTTGAAGGTCCCGTTGTATTCTCCACTATGGATGTTGAATGTTCAATATTGGGAGAAACAGAATTTCCCCTGTCTATAGATTTCCGCGATGGTCTAGTGGAAGAATCAACTCTAGCAATTATCTCATCAATGTATGTGTGTCTTCCCTGACCTGCATTACGACCTCGACCTCTTCCACCTACAATGTTAGTATTCAAAGGGGGTTCCTGATTTGTTTTTCTTGTATTCATGCATGCTGTAAATAATTGAGCTAAAATCAAATCAAATGAAACCAACTACTAACTCTGTCTATCTATTACCATCCCTGGCAATGGCGCCAAAATGTTGGTCACCCTATATGTCAATTAATTAAATCTAACACACAGGATGGTCAATATAAATTGTCAAACCCAAGGAGGTATTTTAATTCAATGGTAATAAGCATAATTTGTGCATAAACATGTCAAGCAGTTGATTTACTAAATGTAGATAATGATCCTACTAGTCTATCCAACCAAACTCACTCCATAAAGCAAACTAAGCTAATTCACACATCTAGGGATTTGATTAAAACTACCTATAGAAATCACCCAGCAATTATAAAATTAAGAATAGAAATAAACCAGATTGCTTTTGCAAGAAGTTAAATCCTATAATTATCAAACTACAATAGTTGATCTTTACCAAAATGATCTATCTAGCAGCTAATGTTACTCAATCATAATCTTCCTACTTTAAATCAATTGAAGATACAACAACAACCATAATCTAAAGCTTGAACTCTAACTGATAATTACTGGAAATCCTAGAAAGCATACACAACTGAAGGATATTGGAATTGAGCTTGGCTGTTACAGCTTCTTCAAACACACATGCATTAAATGAATTATCCTACACAGTCGACTGTCACACCAATCTGCTACAGCTATTCAAGATGCAATTATGAACTACCAAAAGGAAAGCTAATCTCTGTCGCAGCTAACAGTAACATCTGCTATGATTCCACACCACACAACAGAAAGGAAGCTAATTTACCCTACCTACTTAAACCGGCTATCTCTGTGAAAAGGAAGGCCCTGGCCTTCTAATAGAGATGCCAAGAATCACAACAAATTAAGACACATAAATAAAGAACTCTGCTCTCATATTAATGATGGAGAATCGCCAGTCTCAGTGCTCTGTTACAGTTTATACAAAATGGTAATTTTCCAACCCCGGGCTACGAGAGCCCTTGCATATTTATACATTGAAAGTACAGATCACGATCCACTAAATGCGTGCAGCAATGAAGATCTATGATATTCATGCTGTGGAGATACAACTAACTGTTACAGCCGTATTAAATGAGGTTGTTGCTCATGAAGGAGCTGTAACTATAGTAATCAATGGATCAACGGATTTGGCAAGCTGGAATGCGATTTGTCTGTTGCAGCTGAGTTCTATTTCAGTGGAAGCCTGTTACAGATTCTTGTGGATGAATGCATTGTCCCTTGGAGTTATGAGAAGCTGGTGCTTTGAAGAGTAACAGCTGGCGCCGCTTGGCTGATACACCTGTGCTTTAGACCTTGACTACATGAAATCACACAGATCAGCATAAACCAAGGACTAGGATCTCGAACCTTAACAATCTTAGGAATAAAATAGATAAAGCAATAACGAATTATACCTGTCAATATCATTGATTGATCTGGAGAAAGACATGGATATAGCTTATGAAAGTAGGATGTAATCAGGGAAAAATGATGTGTAAGGATGGCCAAAAAGGGGGATTTCCTAGACCCAACAACCCTGTGGGATGTCATTCACATAAATGCATTCACTATGGTATGCCTACCATTTTATGATGATTAAAACATTATTAAAGGATTCTTACCCATCCTTTCTCAACGCTTACACAATTATCATAATGAGCATTACCTGCATGGTTTCCATCAACCCACTGTTGTTACTTGATCAGTTAGCTTCTTACCAAGGACTACACAGTCCTTCCACCAACCTCTTGATCATGGATTTGTGCTCTAATCTCTCTTCATAAGGCTTCCAGTCACATGCCATATCATCATCATCTTCATTCATGGTTATATTATCTTTGTATTTTTGCTGTGGTTTCCAACAAACTTGGATATGTCATGTTGACCATGGTACCTAGGATATCATCTTACAAAAATGAATAACCCTTGAAACAACATTTTCATCATTTCTCAAGCAAAGAGTAAGCAAAGCATCTGAAAAATATTTTCTACACATCTTTGTGCAACATTACAAGAATCACAGGCATGCAATAGAAGCTTTTCCCGCAATCTCTTTATTGGATGTGCATCCTTGTTAGGTGTGCATTCAAATTGAAATGCAATGTGCTCCTTAACAACTTTTATCAATATGCAATACCATATGCAAGCACACATAAGATTTCATGCAGTATGCATTATCTCTTAATATGCCTACTATGCATACACATTTCATCTGTCTAATCTATTGCATTTCCAACACTCCTATACCATAATTTCCTATATATAAAACTTCAGAAAATATAATTATATCATCAGGAGAAGAGTTGAGGAATTCTCCCTTTCCAATCCCTCATCATAGTATGGAATTCCCATTCCACATCATAGCTGACCCAATTTCATGGTTGAATGCAACTCATACTTCATACCAAGTAGCCCCAGTGCTGCAACCTTGGGCTCTGATACCACTTTGTCACGTCTCGGATCCCCTCAGTTCCCTTTAGAGTGATGGGGGAACAACCTTGAAGAACCTGCTATATTTGTTTTTCCAAAACTTATCTGCAACGCTACTCTTTTTACACATCCTCAATGTCTTGGTCCGCAATCTGCCATCGGAAGTCGGAACTGCAGATTACAGCTTTGATGAGGATCACACCTCTGACCTCTACAATCCACAATGCATAGTAAGGAAATCAAAAATCGAAACACCAATTACACAGCGTCGAAGAACACCTCCCCGAATTTCGCAATCTGCAATCCACAATGCGGGATTCAGAAAGTCGGAACGCCAATTACACGGCGTTAATGAACACCTTCCCGACTTCTGCAATCCACAATACACAATGTGGGATTTAGAAAGTCGAAATGACAATTACACAGCATCAAAGAACACCTCCCCAACTTCCGCAATCCGCAATTTGCAATGTGGGATTCAGAAATTCAAAATGCCAATTACATGGTGTTGAAGATCACTTCCCCGAATTCTGCAATCTGCAATGTGGAATTCAAAAATTTAGAATGCCAAATATCCAACACGGGAAATTACCTCTCGAACTTCTGCAATCTACAATCTGTCTTGCGGAAGTCAGAATTCGAAACCACCATTTTACAACTACAACAAATTTACTCTTCCGACTTTTGCAATCCGTAATCCGCGTTGTGGGAGTCGGAAGTCGGAACCACCATTTCACAAATTCGACAAATTTACTCTTCGGAATTCCACAATCCGCGTTGTGGGAGTTGAAATTCGGAACCACCGCGCATAACTCCATAGAATCAGCCTTCCGACTTTTGCAATCCGCAGTATGCATTGCGGATTCGGAAAGTCGGAATCCCAACTACACAACTTCTTTGGATCATAACTTTCTCATCCCAAGTCCATTTTGGGAAAACAAATACCGTTGGAAATATCTTGGCGATCACTATGTGAATTCATTATCCTCTTCCACATATGATGACTATGATCTTGTCCTTCATCCAATTTAAAATGTGGCTTCCAACTTCATCCATGCCTCTTTATCACTCTCCAGGGACTCTTATGCAACTCAACCATGTCCCTTCCCTTCATCTGATCCACAAGGGGGGAGCATGCACACCACAGGGGGGGGTTCCTATCCCTTCCCCAAGTCCCTGACTGAACCTTCTAAGAATCCTGTCCTTCACATTACCTAGTCCTATTCATCAAGGCACAAATTCATAGAAGTACAAATATAAGAATGTATATGTGCAGGAGCATGGTAAGTAACTCATGTATGTAGATTTATACACCGATAAAAACAAGGGAACAAAACATCATATAGGGGATTAATCCCCTTCTCATGAAATGTACATACTTTATCATCTAGCTCTAATACATCATTTAACTTCCACAATACAGTCAATAATTAAACATTGCATATCATAGAATCAGCATGATTCAAAAAGCATATAACACTTATATTTGAGATGAAATCACCAAGCAAACTAGCTATGGACTGCAACATTCCAACCCAACCATAGGTCTCTTCCCAGCCTATAGTATTTCAGCACTCAGAGACCACCCCCAAGCAGGGGTTATGTATCCTCTAAGGAGTACCACTCAGTTTCACTCACAACCTTGGATTCTCAGTTATTCAGGTCATTGAACACACAGTTAGCTTTGTCAAGCAAGTGGGAGACATATAAGGAGTTTTCTAGGTCAATGAGCTCATCCAAAGAGCTGTAATCATAACCAAATGGCCTTAAATAGTCCAGGAACCCCCATCACCTCCACTCTCAACCTAAGTAAGGCTCCCTTCACTACTGTACAATCCCTCAGGTGCCCCTTCCCTCAGCGTTGACTGGGGAAGGTATGGATGGTCTTAAATGCTAAATCAAGGGTAAATGAGATGATAGTGGCTCTACCACGCAGTCTAAACCCTCTTGATCTCTTCCCACTGCGATCCGCACTCAGATCTTCTTTAACGTTGCGGCCGAATGGATCTAACCCGCAACAGGATTTCGGGCTATTAGATATGGGTTTTATCATGAACTTCTGGGCATCTTCCTCTCTCAGATTCGTCCCATGGTTCGGGTCCATAGATCCCCATCGGATTCCACTTTCCACATGAATTTTCTATGCGTGTTTGGCTTTGCAAATCGAGGCCTCCATCAGGATCATGATTTTGGGTTCCTCCCTCCACTGATGGGTCTGCGTTAGGGTCCAATTGATGCCTCCCCCATCAGTAATCGAAATGGGGATGAGGAATGCGTCCTCTCAAGAGGTGGAGTGGCTTATGGGGCAAGCAAAACAAAGCCCCATACCCTGCTATATGGATTTCAGGGTTTTTCCATACTCCATCGACCTCATTAATAGTCCTTCTGCAGTGCTACCTTACATCAACAATAAATGATAGCTAGGATAGTCAAAGGGGTTCTCAAGGTGACATATGATAGTTTATGGTTCCATCGCATAACCCCCCCTCACCTCTCCTTAGTGGATACATAGTTCCCCCTCATTTAGTTAAATCCATAGCCAACCCTTAGTATTTTTATTACCTTATATTTACATCATTTTACAATTTTTGTGTCTTATTATCACATGGATCACACAATGTCAAATACTTGCCTCTCAAAGCTGATCATTCATTAGCGGGGCCTTGGCCCTGAGATCCATGCTAGGAATAATACATCAGCCATGCACAACGTTTACATTAAACGCCAATATGTTCTAAGGGTCAAAATGGGGGTATTACATGCTGGGCTATTTTGGGTCATAATTTAGCTTTACACCGGACTATTTTGGGTCAGAATTAAGTTTGGCGCCAATTGATTCCATTCTAATCGGTTTCGAGAAAAAATAAGTTTTTTCACCAGGCTAATTCGGAACAAAATGAATTTGGTACCGGTCCACTTCGGATCAAAATTGAATTTGACGCTGGGCTAGTGTTGAAAACAAAAAAAAATCCACTGAATTCCTTTCAGACAAAACTGCATATCGACGGAGAATCACAATTTCAAGCGACCAAACAAATTGGTGCAAAATAGCGTTGTGTACCGACCATTTCATAGTCAAAACTTGTTTTGTTTCGACTGTGTTGGCACATAATCAATTTCTTCTTCGATCGCAACAAAAAATTGTCTCCTTCCAACTATTTCGGCAAAGAACCAATTTCTGCTCCGATCCTTTCGGGAGAAAAACAACAATTGTTTTGACTGTTTCGAGAGTAAATCACAAGTTGCTCTGAAACAAGAAACTTAAAAACTATTCTAAGTTCAAAAATTTCTAAGAACCAAAGAAAGTGTTTGCAATCAAATGAAGATGAAGCAAAATAAACCTTAGTAAATCAAAATAAAAGGAGGGGCCCCTAGAATTTTATGCAAAATTTAGGGATTAGGTTGCAGCTACAACAATGTGCAACCTTGTCCTATTTACCTTTAATATTTTTGATATCAAAATCTAAGTCAAAAAAGAAATTTCATCCATCTTGTCTACCTAAAATTAAAAGTTTTATTTTCAAATAAATAATTCAACCCACTATGATCTATTCTTAACTCAAATTTTCTACCCATCAAATAGTGTCTCCACATATTCCATGCATCATTACAATGACAACAAGTGTTAAGTCATGTGTGACATATTTCTTCTCACACTCCTTAATCTTTTTGGATTAATAACAAATCACATGCCCATTTTGTGTAAAAACTCCATCAATTCTTTATTTTCATGCATATGTACGAAGGAAAATTTTAGGGGCTAATTTTCGATGGTTTTTTTTGTGAAAAAATATTTTCCAATTTCCATTTTTTTTCTAAATGATTCATCCAAATTCCATAGGATAAAAATATTTTATGCTAAACATCACCAAAATTGTCGAGAAACTACATCAAATCCTTAGAAATTTGGATAATTTTACAAAAGTATCGACAAAAATTTAATTGTTGGAAATTTAAGAATTAGTAATATTCACCAAGGTTTATACACTTTAAGAAAATTATTGATTCTTAAAATTTTCCTTAGTTTGTACATACCACAAAATTTTCATTTGGATCAACAATCTTGAAAATTGGTGTCTTGGTGAACGACTTCTTTAATTGTTGGAAACTTTCTAACACTATGGTGTCCATTTAAATTCCACTCCTTTCTTATGTAATGATGTAATTGGAAGTGTAACTTTGGATAATCCTTCCATAAATATTCAGTAGTATCCAACCAGCTCCATGAATGACCTTACTTCTAACACATTTTTGGGTGTATGTTATTCAACAATAGTTTCAATTTGGTATCAATATACTACTATTCTTTATTAAAAAATGATGTGTCCCAAATAATGAATTTATCTTTGATAAAATGGAATTTTACTTATGTTAGCAATATGTTGGTGCTTTCTTATCACTTGTAGTACTAACCTCAAGTTATCTCCATGCTACCTCTCAAATTTTGAGTAAAGAATGTCATCAAGTAATACAATGACAAACTTATCCAAATATTGCCTGAAGATTCCATTCATCAAACACATAAGAGTAGGTGGTGCATTTTTCAAACCATATGGAACAACTTCAAACTCACAGTGTCCATATATGGTTATGAAAGTTGTCTTACTAATGTATTCCTCTTTTATCCTTACCTGATCATAACTTGGTATCAAATATATCTTCGAGAAGATATTTTATCCTCTTAGCTAATCAAACAAGTCATCAATTTTTGGTAGAGAATATTTTCTTCAAAGTGACCTTGTTCAATTGTCTGAAATCAATGCATAACCTCAAAGTTCCATCCTTCTTCTTCCCAAAAAGGAGATACACTGGGGCATATGTATTATTTCTTCAATAGTTATTCCAACTGCATATGTAACTCCTTAAATTCTAGTGTAATCATTCTATATGGAATCTTAGAAACTGAGGAATCTCTAGGTACTATATCAGTAGAGAAATAAATGTCCCTTTTCATATGCAATCCTAGTATTTTATAAAAGACATATCCAAACTCTTGCAATACTAGAATTTCATCAGTGCTTGGGATTTTACACTTTGTGGGTGCTTTCGCATGAGCTGCATACAATTTACACTCTTTTCTAAAGTATCTTTTCAATTGCATAGATGAAATATCTCTTATAGAAATAGGCCTTGGAATTCCTTTCACTATATTTTTCCCTCATTTTTCGTCAAGACAAGTAAATGTACTTTTATGGAAATTCAATACAATATGATGCACATCTAACCAATCCATTCGAATAATAAAATAATAAGAACCAAGTAGTATTATGTTTATATCTACAAAATCATTCAGTCCATTCATATCTAATGGATAACACTTTATTGACTCATTAATCTTCCTTTTTGTCTTAGTATTCAACTGAACTATCCAAGATTTATCTTGCTTACTTCTATTGAGATGAAATATTTCAACTGAATTAGGAGAAATATAACTATGGCTTGCTTCTAACTCAATTAAAATGACGATATGTTGATTTACAGTATTACCTTCAACCCCAATCAATTTTGATTGATAATATTCCTATCGATTTTCCAAGGATGCATATATTTTTGAAATGTTTTTGGACACATATTCCAGTATACTTGCTTCTTGAATGTTGTGCATAGTCCTCATTCTATCTTCCCTTTGAGAACACTCTCTATACAAATGATCTCCTTCACATCCCCAATATTTGATTGGTTTCCTTGTTCTTTTTTCTAACGACTATGCCATGTTGTGTCCATTATGATCTAGATGGCTTGGATGTCCATTCATAAAAAAATAAAGTTTAAATCCATCCTTATTTGTATCCTACTTGTTTTTCTTCTTATCTCTCCAAGATTTATGAAATATTCCCTCATTGGTTTTGATCATACATTTGGTTTGAATTGTCTCCTTAAGGTTATTAGCATCATCAAACTAAATTTTATCTCTTTAGAATCCAGGAAACCTACTTATAAATTATGTATCTTTACCTTGTCATCGTTCATAAACTCAACATATCTCAGCAGTTCTAAAAAATTTCTCTCATATTGTTCCATTGCCATATTCCCCATCTTGAGTTCAAAGAATTCATGCATTGTCTTGTCATAGTAATGTTACACTAATTTTCATGGAGGTACTTTTGCTGGAAATACTTTTTTAATTTCGCGCATGATATCCTCTTTTCATTGATGTGCTTCACTTAGTTAGTTGGCCCCACCAAATTGAGGCATTTCCTTGCAAATTGTAAATGGCAACTTTGATTTTCATGTTAGATGACTATTTATGTAATTGTAACAAATGTAGTTGATGATAAAAATAATAACAATAACAATAATTAATAATATTTAATAAACATTAACTACATGTTTAACAAGAGGACATGACTCCTCGTATTAATGGTCAAGCCATATTTAAAGGAGGCCAATCAATTGTAAATCATCACCTTATATTTGATCAATTATCAACTATTGTGGTTTTTTCTCGAATTATTGTGGGTTTCCGAATTAAGTCCACTCCAAGTGGTATCAGAGCCGGTTCACTCCTCCTCTGAGCTCGGATTCAGATCAGCATTCATTGCTCCCTTCCACATGAAACATCACTCGTTTCTCCCTTCCACGCGAACCCTGCTCCATCGATCCATCCTCTCCCTGTACACACTCCAGCCCCTTCACACTACCCCATTCCTTCAAACTCTTTCCCAGATACATGTTTTCTTTCCAATGCATATCCCTCCATGATTTCCCTCCCACTCCCTCTCGCTTCTACTCATGCTCTCTCCTCTTCCACATACATGCTCTCCATCCCAGACACTCTCCTCACCTCCATCTTCGCTTCTCTTCTCCTGCACTATTCCTCAGCTCACTTCCCATCGCATACCCTTCCTCCAAGCACACCTTGTCATGTCCCCATTTTGAAATCACCATGGAGTTTCATGTACCCTCCCTAGTGATCCTTTATCACTCTCCTAACCCATTTAATCCATGGGTCATTAAATAATTAATTAGAAACATATTACTTAATAAATGTTTTTGGAAAGTTGGTGGAATAACTAGTTGCACATGTAATTAGTATTTTTATTATTAATCATGTAATTTTTATGAATGGATACTATTAGAAGAGTCCAAGAAGGTGCATAAGGATTATTTGGCTTGACATATGTTGCAAAAAAAATGATAATGGAAGAAAGAAGAAAGCCA
Organism: Larix kaempferi; assembly: GCA_027924585.1. Taxonomy (NCBI): domain Eukaryota; kingdom Viridiplantae; phylum Streptophyta; class Pinopsida; order Pinales; family Pinaceae; genus Larix; species Larix kaempferi. The sequence continues at coordinate 5,426,781 of BSBM01000006.1, read as the reverse complement.
GGAGAAAGTAGGACAAAAGCAGAAAAAGGAAAGAAAGCAGGAAAGGTAGGAAAATCCCGAAGAAAGCAAGGAAAAGAAGAGAAAATCATAGAAACTAGAGAAAAGAAGGAAAGTGACAGGAAAGGTAGGAAAAAGCAGAAAGAAGGAAAAATATCAGGAAAAGAATAAAGAAGCAGGAAAAGCGGCACAAAGCAGAAAGTCATAATTTTTCTAATTTATGCAATCAAGAAGGAATAGTAAAAGCATAAAGCAACCATGAGGCTTTATGAAAGCTAGAATAGATAATTTTATCTAACGAGGGAGAAATCATTAAGGTAAGTGGGTCCAAGGAAAAATAAACTTACCAAGGAAGTAACCAACTCACCAAAATATATTCTCTCCTAAAAAAAATATTAATTATTATTTTATTATTTTCATGAGACAAGTCTAGAAGGAAAGAGCCAGTGTTCAGGTTCAATGCATCTAACTCGTGGGTTACTTTCCCAAGAAGAAAACCAAGTTATAAAATAAGGTGGTGTGCACCCTCTCACATCGTTTCGTCATTTTGCTTATTGTCTTGAGAGCATTGCTTCTCAGAGGTTGAGTGACGTGCCTCAACTAGATTTGGGTGATGTGCCCCATTGCAAATCTTGTTCCAGATATATTATTTTCAATGTCATTGTAGCTAGTGAATCCATTATATTTTAACTTTAGGTATGATATTACATCCAGTATAACTAATCAAATTCAATAGATGAAGCAGAAGTATCGTTACTCATTGCTCCAACACAAGAGTTTCATTCAGTGAGAGGACCACTTGAAGAGGGCACATTCAATGAGTTGAAGCAGATATAGTGTGTCCAAGATGAACCATAATTTCATCCAAAATCCCATGGTTCAAATCTAGTGGTGAAGACTTCTTCTTCCTCTTACAATTTTCAAATTTCTCTCTATGTTGTAAAATCCTCATCCCTTAGGGTTTTCTGGCAATTTTGATGTAATAAATTAATGAAGGAGCCTATAAATATATGATTAAATATTGATGATTCTTTATTAAATTTTATCAAACCCTCTAATGTCCATTTTTTCAAAATTATTAATTTTATCGAGTCATTTAAATGGTCACAATTCAAGGCTATCTCTTTATGCATGATTTTCTTACTAGTTTTACTGTTTCGGTCATAAATGATATTCTATGCATCCAAATTCAGTTCCGCAAGTTTTTGAATATTAATAAGACCCTATTGAGACCATTCCCACTTTCAGATCAAGTTTTGGTTTAGTTCATATAGTGCTTGAGTTAGCCTAAACCTTAAGTAGTTGAGTTGCCCCTATAGCGGCAACTTCCTCCAAGTCACCCAAACCCAGTCTAATTGCATCAAAACCTTTATATAATTTTTGTATAAATATATTAGAGGGTATTAAAAATATGCATACCTTCTTATTTCACCCGAACCTAGTGGAAAGTATCTATTTTTCATATGCTAGTGTACCTAGGAAACCTTGGAGTAGACTTCAACAGTAGTTGATTTCGAGACATAAATGGCCCTAGTATGTTGTGAAAAGGATTCTTGAGATAGATTATCACATATTTTTTAGGATTCTGAACATTTGATATCAGACATTCCTAATCCAAATATTCCTATTCTAAAAGTTTGGTTGAGTTTAGTTGTGTTCAGTATTAGTTTCCCCAATTCTAGTTTTAATAACTAATCTCCATTCTTGCAAATTTATGATTTAAAATTTTGTGATTTAATTAATATTCTCAAATCTGATTTGGGGATATTACACACTTCCAATCCAAAAAAAAATCTCTCATGCTTGTTCTCATCCCCACACCCCCCGCAACCATCCCTCTCTTTATTTCTACACCTTCTCTTCACCCTCCTTCCATGCTTCACACTCGCACTCATATTCATCCACCATCCCACACTCCACTTTCTCCTGCAACAAGATAAACGTAGCCCTCATCTCCTATCCTCCTTCCAATCCCCGTATACCACTGCTACGCACAGACCCATGCCTCACCATACCACGCATACCCCCATCCGCAGTGCTTTGTTACTCACTCCCACTGCTTAGTGTGATCTCCTTCATGAACTCAAATCAAATTCCCTTTGTAGCTCCATTTGCACTCCCATTGCGCCCTCATACTCATTCTTTTCTCCCACGTGCTTCACCCATGATCATCCCATCTTCTCTCATTTCTCCAACACTGCGCTCCACTCCTTCACAATCACCTGCATGATGCCCACTCCACCCGCTACTAGTGAATTCTACCATTCTCCTCACTTCTCCCTCAACAATTAATCTCCTCCTTCCTCCGTTGCATACATCAAATCCCTTTCACCTCGGCTACCCCCCTCCATCTCTCTCCCTATTTTCTCATCATCACATCCACATCCTCATTCATCTCTATGCCCAATCATAAAAAAGAGAGTATATTATATAATAATAATATTATTATTATTATAATAAATATTTTATTAACATCTTTAAAAAAATAGTCATAATAATAATATTATTATTTTTTGTAATACATTTTATTATTATATTCTAACCTTAGACTTCTCCATTTTCACATTCCTTTAACCATTCCATCACATTAAGCATCATTCACCCCATATAGATGAAAATGGAATCTAATTATTCAACCCCACATAGTAGAACAATGATGACAGAATTAAAAATCCAATTCAAGAAATTGGAGACAAGCTTGAACGCCACATTGGAATCTATCATAAAGAGGATGGAAAATTATAAGTGTAGCAATCACCATAAACCTACATCCCCAATGACATCACCTCCATATAAAACAACTCGAAATCCACCAACTTCCAACAAGGACAATGACAACTTTCGAGAGAAGAGATTAAAAGCCGACATCTCCCTGTGGAATGGGTAGAGATGACCTTGACAAGGATTGTGATGAAGAGGAAGATGAAAAAAAAGTTGACATATTTGATAAAGATGATGTAAAAGAGAAAGATCCAGTAAAACATTATGTCAACAAGGATGAGATTAATGATATTAATCAAGATAATAAGCAAGGAAAAGATACATAGTATCACATTGATGATGAAAGTGACAATGATATATTTAAATATGAAGATGATCTTCACCAAGTTTGTGATGAGAGTTAGGCCGGTGATGCTGACAATAATGAGGATCAATGCAATGACAAGGGATGGATCCTATAGTGTGAAAAAAAAATCAAGCCTAAGAAATCAAATATTTTAGATTCAAAATCTACCTTGACTATTCTCTCACCTCAAGAGAACATCAATGGGAACAACTATAATATTAATCAGACACAAGATAAGATTGGTGTTTTTGTGAACATTATAAGTACAAATATTGTCTATCTCTTGATCCGTCGCCTCATCTAAGGTTGCATGTCTAAATGGATCCTTATCCTTCAAGGATATGACCTTGCATTTGTTACACCTAATAGTACCAAGGTCCTTGCACTAGCACATCTCGTGACCAACTTACCTTAATTATTGGTTTCCGCTCTAATAACGGATAACCTGCCTGATGAACATTTGTGTACCATTCCTCGGATGACCCATGGTGTGGAGACATTCTTGTGTACCTTCGCACGCAGAAGTTTCGACCTCAATTCACTTGCGATGATTGACGTCGCCTTTTCCATCAAGCATTGCACTACCTCATGATCGTTGATATCCTTTATCGGCGTGGCATTGATACCATTTTACATCAATTCCTCACACACGATGAGGCGAAACAAGTCATGAATGACTGTCATAGTGGAGACAGCGACGACCATTTATCTGGAATGACCATTGCCCAGAATTTTATCTGTGACAGGTATTTTTGGCCCACACATTTTTCCAATTACATCATGGCAGTTAGGCAATGCCAGAATTTCCAACTCTTTTCCCCCAAATCTAGGACCCCTCCCGCCCCACTCCATCCGGTGATCACCATCGACCCTTTCTGTAAATGGGCCATCAATTTTATGGAGTGAAATCCCACCTCAGCTAGTGTCCATAAGTACATTTTTGTGGCTGTCGATTATTTCACTAAGTGGGCCGAGGTCATACCCACATTTAACTGTCAGGCCTAGACCGCGACACGATTATTTTTTAACCATGTCATTACACGGTTTGGGGTCCCTTAGCAAATTGTGTCCGACCATGGCATACATTTTGAAGACACCATTTGGAAGGAGTTGTCCACCCTCTTGAAGTTTGAATGCTACTATGCCTCATCCTACTATCCTCAGGGGAACGACCAAGTTGAGGCTATCAACAAGATTCTGAAAACAATACTTCAATGCACAACAAAGAAGCACAATTCAAACTGGCACCATATGTTTGTTCTTTCACTTTGGGCCTACCGCACCTCTACTAAGACCTCTATGGGCTTTACCCCTTTCCATTTGGTTCATGGTGTGGAGTCTGTTCTCCCTATTGAGTTTCAGATTCCTTCCTTACATATTACTATTGAGATTCTCCCAGATACCTTACATCTTGAGCAATGTTTACTCTTATTGGAGCAGGAAAATGAAGATATTTGGGTGGCCTTACAGATAATCGAGGCTAACAAACATCAATCCAAATCCCATTATGATACGCGTGTCCATCCTCTCACCTTCAAAGAAGGTGACCTCATGCCTGTTTATGACCAATCTCATGACAAACATGGAAAAGGAAAGTTCAAAGCCATGTGACATGGCCCATACATTGTCCAAACTTGTCTTTGAAAGGGGGAATACATCCTCGCTTATTATGAAGGACACCCTTTAAGCAACCCTTGGAATGGGTTGTACCTCAAATGATTTTATGCTTAATTCCTCCGGACCCACTAGTCAGTGTTATATAGTTTTCTTTCTTTTTATTTTCGACTTTTTTCCCTTTTGAGCTTTACAGTTTGCTTCCATGACAGAAACCAGATGGATCCTGTTCCCTCGGTCTATGTCGGTTTCACTAACAACACAAGTCTATGGTTTCCTAACCTCACTTCGACAGCTTGGGTATTGTATTCCCCCTCACAGGAGTTGATCCACCTTGACAGAGTAGGTATCGGCGCTCCCACCAATAACCAAGCTGAGTACGATGTTGTGACCACTCTCTTGACTGCTACCCTTTAGATCGACATAATTCACCTTCATGTGTTTCTATACTCCCAACTCCTTGTTTCCCAGCTCAACAACTTTTAATAGGTACACGATCCTTGCGTTTTTAGAAAGTTTTTGCACACTAAAGAGTTGATTAGACAGTTTTAATTCATTACATTCACCCATGTCCCATGAAGTTAGAATAGTGTTGCATCCCAAATGGCTAATGAAATTTTAGAATGGAATATCAATCACAACATATAGGAATTAAATCATAACAAGGCATCATCATATCATTTTTCATTCACATGCACATATACACATCATATAGGCATACAACATCATATAAAAGACTCATAATCATAATATATCAACCAAAAATGCATCCACATGCATATATATATCATCAAAATTTCATAGTGTTTATATCATAACATAAGAATCAACGCATAGAGGATCCCCAACAACTTCCTTGTCATCACAATACTAGCCGAGTACAAAAATTCCCCATGCTCGTCGCATTAGGGGGAAGTTCCATAAACTGCCTAGTCATCTGAGTCCTCTGCGTTGTCCTCATTGTCTTCATCCTCATCCTCCTCCTACTCCTCCTCCTCCTCGGACTCAATCTCCTCATCGCACTCCTCCTCCTCATCATCATAAGGGGCATCCCCCCGAGACATGGATCTCACTACTTCAGATTCCATAACAATCCTTTGCATAATCAGTCTCCAATATCGTGGAGCAGCATAGCAGATGTCAATCAACTCTTGATCCAAATGCTACCACCCGTCATCCACCACCCCCTATAGTAAGCGGTTAATCCCCACATGTAGCAAGTCCAAAGTCACCAAATCACTCCGATGCTGCTAATTCCCATGGCCAAGAGGATCCACTCCCTCCTCTTGGCCCCTCTGCACTCAATACCCTACTGAGGGCCTTTTCCTCACATCTGCACACATAACCAACTCATCAATACCATCATCATATAAATCCTCTAGCTATCATGTATGATATTCCATATAAGAACATGGTACTGCAAAAATAAATCGATACATACCATTCGGTCCCCATGCCTCACCAGGAGATCATAGCGGCTCCGCATCCCCTCTGTAGTCCATCCCTCCATAAGGATAGTCCTCGATCACCATTGATATCTGTCGCCACTTTGTAAACAAATATCACATAAATAACCGACCCACCAGTCCCCCACCACCCTGATTCATCATCTCTCCCCATCGTCGCATCCTTGGCTCAGTGGGCCCATCATCTCATACTATTATGTGTGACCGCAGAGTTGGAACCCACTCAAAGAAAAATGAGCACAAACATGAAGGGAAATATAAATACCCTCTAGTACAACTCATCTTTTTTAGCTCTCGCCGAACCACCATAAGATACATCTTCCCCTATCCAAAGTACATCCTCGCTAGGGCGTGCTCCACTTGCATCATCTAACCACCAGACAACCTGTGGGACACTTTCGACCCCAATATCCACACCACCAATGCTTCTATGGCCCGCATCTCCAGAATATCTATGTCACAGATCATTATAGCATTGTCATGTACATAGGATGATGCGTAACAGTGTCGCTACAATAGATCCTCCATGGAGACATCACTAGGATTCCTCAGTTGTGTGTCTGCAATCACACCCAACCGCGACATCCCTGTCAAAAAGTACACATATGTCAATGTAATATCCAACCACTTCTCCTTTATCACAGATTCCCCCACGTCGGCTTTCCAAAACTCCACTAACTTATTCAACAGTAACTTTGACGTACACATAGGGGGTACCTTGGCAAACTTTAGCAACCCACATTGGGCCAACATCTCATGTACCTCCTAATCATAATTAATGTCATCCAACAGCTTTCCGACCTCCCACTCTCGCCAATTCACCCTCCACATCCTATAGACACATGTGAAAACCCCCAATCAGTACCGCACAACACCACAAAGTCCCCTTTGGGGCCACAACATCACTGTTGGGAAAAAAAGCGCACTTAGAACGCGCCTTTCTACTTGACATGCGTGCTCTGTAGCATGATTTTTCCATTCAAAAAGCACACTCCTCGAGCGTGCTTGTCTAGCCCATAGCTCCGCTCAGAGTGCTCTTTTCTTGGAGGAAGGTGTGTTGCACAAGCGCGCCTATCTGGCCCACATCTGCGCTTGGAGCACCCTCTTCGTGGAGGAAGGCATGCTCCATGAGCACACTTGTTTAGCCAACAGACACTTGGGGCATTCCTTTTCCCTCAAAAATCATGCTCCGATGCTTTTGAGCCCTAACCCAGCTCGTGGGGACTCCATAGAGGACCAAATCCCAAAACAAACAATGAAAAATGAAAAGAATAGCGTTAAGAGTTACTTGCAAGTCGTAGAATTTGATTCTGCTGGACAGATGGAGAGAAATCACAAATTCCCTTTTTGGGCCCCTCCACACTCCTACCACTTAGAAAAGTGAAAATGACATGTGGAGGTGGGCTCCCTTTCTATTTATAGCCAATTTTTGCCTCTTTTCTCTCTTTTACCATTCCGGAGACCTCCGACCTCTGTTTTTCGTACCATTTGCACCGTCGTATTCAAAATTCCATGCCCTTGATGATCCTTGAGATCATTTCTCGCTCTCACTTCCCTTTTTTTCAACTGTTTCTCCCACGGCCCTCCACCTCGATTTGTGTTCCATCAGGCATGACGACGATTCTTGGTATATTTTTACCGTTTTATCCATTGTGGCCTATTCACGATTCCTATTCTCCCTCCATGCTACAACTATTTCATTATTTTTCTGCCATTCATCTACCTGCAAGGAGGCCTCATTAGCGTTCCCTATCACCTTCTTTCTTGCTCCACTCATACTGCTCCTTGTTTGAACACTTCCTCCTTGCCTCACTTTCCCATCTATTCAGTATACGTTTACCCCTTTTTCGGCTCGAGCATCGCCTTTTACAAAAAAGGTACTTAGGGTGTTTTGGTTAAGCTCTTTTTTTACTCCTTAAAGAATGAAAAGATCATCGAGAAAGCTTGCTTCCTTTCCTGCTCTTTAAAGTATCTAAAAGGGCGTCTATCTGGCATAAGTTTAACCCTTTTCCAGATCTGGTAGACTAATTACGAAAAAATAATACTCTAGTCAAATTGGCTAGAAGAGTTATCCATTCCATACTTTTCTACTTTTTCAGGATTTGGGGACTAATACACTAAAAAGAACCCCCTCGAAGTCTTCTTATTTCTTTCACACTCTGTAAAATTGAAAGCAACCAGAAACATTCACCATCCTAGGCTGGTATAAATCCACATGACGGTACCTTCTCACCATCTTAGAGTCTTCTTATCACTTTCAGACTCCTTAAAATTCAAATCACCCACGATCATACACCCTCATGGGCCCATACAAATCCACATGACGGTATCATCTCAAGCACACTTCTATCCCCTCTTTGAGCTCCTTAAACCATGAAGAAGTCCCATATGGTGCTTCTCGGCACCACGACCGATCACATCTAGCCCCACCATTATGGAAGCATCCCTAGTATGGTCTCCTTTGTTTAGAGTATTCTGCGATGTGTCACCCTTGGAGTCTCCTGATCTCACTCATCAGTTTCCCCCCCTAAGTATCCCCCATTGCAGTCACAGTCCTTGATCCCTTAAGCTATGATCCCCTTCCCCTGAGGTCATTTTCATATGCTTCCATGTCATCCCTCCCATCATACTCTTAAAAAAGGAAGTTTCAATCCCCCACTCCGTGACCCTCATACCCCTCTCCAGTATGCCAGTATCACATCCAGTACTATCCCATATTGGTTGTACACATCGTGATCCTATCAAGGAAACATTATTGCCTTGGTAGTTGCAGGTATCCCTCTTTCGACACCAGTACATCGATTTCAAAGGATAAATCTAGAGGTCCCTGTACCTTGGACTCATCTCCATCAATGGTGAGTGCCTAAGAATCATCTCAGAGGAGTCCTTAGTGCCTCTTAGAATGGTTGTTTCTCATGTGCTCAACTTCAATTCCATTATCACACCATTGAGATTCGTACAAGGTATTGATCCCATCAGTTATTGGTCGAATACCCTGAATGTCCCCTGACTCTAGTACATTGGTGAGTCTATTCAGAACCCCTAGTTGTATGTTCCTATGGATATTCGGGTTGTGTTGGTGACATTGTTTGGAAGTCCTTAGTTTTGTACTTCCTCGAGTATCGAGTTCACATGCAGTTCAGTGTACCTTTGAGATTTCGACTCTCAGTCGTTGAGTTCATATAGTTGTTAGACCTCTTAATATCCAGTAGTGCATCAATTTTTATGGTACTGCATTCAAGATGGATGCCATTTTTCTCAGTTCCATCTCTTCAGATCTGTCATGGTTGGACCATGAGTATGTCCCAGATTTGTGTTCCCTATGGATCATTATGATGTACACAATAGTTCTCTATGTATTTTTTAGGTCCCCTTTGGGCCTCACCATTATTTGTATATCTTGATACGATCATGGGTATTCCTTCCCCATCCATATATTTGTGATTATATGTTCCTCATCCATTATTGAGGCGATGTATTTCTAGTTATATCCTTTGTTGTTTGTATGAGGCACGTGTTCCAGTCTCAAATCGGTTTTTTCTCTCTTCCATCATAGTGCTCACACCCATGGGAAATGTCAAAACCTATGATGTCTATCAGCCATATGATGAGCTATTTCCCTCATACATCAGGGGGCACTCTGGTAACACCCAAAAATTGTTCACCTAGCTCATCCCCCTAGTCACATAACCCATTTATCCCTTCTTCCTACATTTTTGGCCTCCAAAAACCCAAAATTACTATAAAAAGGTGGTGGAGGCCCCCCATTCGATATCCAACATTCATTCTTCCTACCCTTATGCTGACGAAATTCCCATTGAAACCCCAGTTTTCCTTTAAGCTTGTATTTCCCCATTTTGGTTGAGGTTTGACCACCATCAGAGAATTTGGAGAAGAGCAAGGAACCTTGGAGACCCGGAGCACCACTCTTCGTATGGCTGTGAGGGCCCCCATCTACTCACCTTTTTAGGTAAACATCCATTGTAAATCATTTTTTACAGCATAATACAAAATCAACATTTCATTCATGGGTTCCTGTTTATTTGTGATTTTACTTCAGTAATCATTTAGTTTATTTGTTTTTACTTTTATTTTGCACTCTCACACTTCCCTTTCACGAACCGATACTAAGGGTTCCATAATCCTTAGCAGGTGTCCTTTTTCACTAGCTAGTGTGAAAACACTAGCTACGTTAAGGACACTTAGAAGCATAATGACCTACTCCTCCACATTTGAAATATTTGAAGGCATCTTGTTCTTATACTTACCTCATCCTCTTTTCAGCTTTCTAACAAAGTTTGGTTCTTCATCATCTGACTCATTGCAACAGTCCTTATCATGATGATGCTCGTCCTTTCTAGTGGATTTAAAAGCGATTTCCTTTCTAATGGGAGTCTTTTTCTCAGTTCTCATCTCCTATGAGTCAAAATCCCTTGAAGCTCGTCCTTTGTCATATCTTCAAGAATATCTCGGTCTTCCAATACATATAATTTTCATCAAACCTTGAGGGAATAGTTCTTAGTATCTTTTGTACCACATATTTTTCTTCCAAAGTGACAAAGAGAGTTTTGATAGCACTAACTATCTCATCAACTCTTCAGAAATAAGAGGTAATGTTCTCTTCATCTTTCATTTTCAGAGATTCAAATAACCTAGAGTATTTCTGCAACTTTGCTTTCTTTCCCTTCTCATCACCTTCATAAACACCTTTTAGTTTGTCCCAAACCTCCTTGAATGATGCGTAGTGGATAACCTTGACAAGCTCATTACCAGTGAAACAACAACGTAGTGCATTTCTGCCTCTTTCATTGCATTCATAGATTCTCCTCTATAGTGGATTAACTGGTATGATTACTGCAACATTGTAACCATTAATAACGGACTGCCAAACATCTTTTCCTAGTGATTGCATATATACTTCCATCCTGACCTTCTAGAAGATATAGTTGGTTCAATCAAAACTTGGTGCTATGTTAGTAGAAATACATTTCTGCTTGTTCATGTCTGTGCATGGATATATTTTCCATATGTTAATCTACTACTGAATGTTGATGTATTTGTAACTTCAGAAGATATTCACTTGTATAGTGTATGTATTACATTTGTACTTTATTGTATCCCCAACAGAGATGTATTATTCCTCCGATTGGAAGTGTCGTCATGTGTACTTGCAAGTGTTGCAAGTTATATTGTAAGTGTCATAACTTATACTTGATGGGTTATAAGACCACCTTATTGGGGTCAGCCTTGTATGATTCATGTGGGTCAAAGGGTTATTAGACCACCCTATTGGGGGTCATCCCAGTCAGCATTATCTTCTGTGGTTAAGTTAGGGCCGACCTAGTTGAGTAGAGGTCAAGTGATGTAGTGTATAAATAGATAGTGTGTCTCTCTCACTTTACACATTTCCATTGTTCACTCACTTCGCATTAGTGAGAGAAGAGGAGGATGTGAACAAGTGGAGGAGGAGAATGCTTCTGTAGATATATATCTCTTGGGTTTGATCATGGTGATCATTGTATTGATGCTTATTCTATCTCTGAGGAAGTTGCAGGGTTTTTCACCTTCTTGGTTTTCCCCGGTGAAATGTTTTGTGTCTCTTGTCTCTTATGCTTGATATGCTATACATGTTGTTCTTTCAGTTAAGATCCTAGATCAAAATGTATTAAATTCTGGAAGTTAACATGGAATTAAATCTAGCCTGAAAGAAGGCATGGTATGGCATTTATGACACTTGTTGCACTTGCCAAGCTAGGGCTTGATATAGCAAAAACTAATCATCGTAGCACGTTCGCTAGAAATTCCTTTTGGTGAAGTTTCAGGATCTGAAAATCTTACAGGTTGAAGATAAGATCCCCATGTACCTTATGTCCAAAGGAGAGCCTCTAATTCGTTGTACTTTCATATTTATGATCTTTACAATATAGGGTTTCTGCCTCTTCCATATCTCAGTCATAAACAGGTGACCTCGGAAAAAAGGTCACAACTTGGGCTAGGAAGCTCCAAATGAAATTTCATAAAAAGTGGAAGGTAGGTCACGGACTGTACTTTCACACGTCTAATGTTTAGAGGTCTAAATTGAACCAGTGACATGTGGCACTCCGTACAAGTTTGCTCTCCTGTTTTATCCCATAAACAGGTCACATTGCGACACTTGGAGTAACTCTCTCTCTCAGATAATCCATTTGAGGTCAGACCTGTGGAGTTGGAAATTCAACAAGTCAGGATACCACATGAAGAATTTTCAGACCTTGTAGATCAGAAATTTCTGAGTTACACTAGAAACAATCAAGTGCATATTTCTGTCAAAACAAAATTGGATTTTGAGCACCTTCATTCATGGCTATCTGAATTTAGGGTTTCGGAGAAAGTTGGAATTTTTGTAATTGGAGACCATGGCTGGATGCTCCTCATCAAAATCAAAATTTAGAGACCCATATCAAAGTTTTTGGTTGGGTAGAAGGCTGGGCTTGATCAAACCCTAGTTTGGGACTTTGATCAGAAAGGTGAAAAATTAGGGCTTCTACAAAAATGGGAATTTTTGAAATCTGTGACCATAGCTGGAAGCTCCTTGGAAAAATCAAAGTTTATAGATTTCGATCAAACTATTTGGCTAGGTGAACCTCCGGAAAACTCAAACCCTAATTCAGGGTCCTCCCAAGTGAATCTAGAAGATTGAAAAGCAAATTTGAGGGGTGAAACTTTGCAGTTTTCAAATTCTTAGTATATCAGGTTGATCAACTCATCAAGGCACATCTCTCTATCCTTTCAGAAGTTTGAAATTCAAAGTTTGAATTTTTAGGGTTTCCCTGACAAACCCTAATCCAGCTCCAGATCCAGTTTCTGCAAATCAAGTGGATTGGGTTAATCCTAGAAGAGAATGGATTGGTCACCTGCATAAGTGAAGAATTTCCTATTTCAGAGGGAGATGAGGCTAAGGCCTTACATAAGAAGATTACAAGCAAACTCGACAGGTATGACTTACGGGTATGTTTTGAGATCTGTTCATGATTAAGTTTATGATATGATTGTCTTCATGTTATTGAGTTTAGTAACAATCTTGTTTAATTCTAGACTTGTCTTATCACCTTAGTAAAAGTATGAATGCATGATAGAAGACATTCATTGATTAGGGTTATGACACTTACAATTGTATTATGATTGCACTAATGCACTGTGGTATTGTATGAGGAGAATGTTATTCGCTAACATGAAGTTACAAATCAAGTCTTAGATCAAGACCATAATGACATGAAGAGAAAGACTCACCCATAGTCATGGATCACATAGAGGTGTGTATAATTTGGTTCTACAATGGTTAACTTATGAGTTATGCAAGTCATTGAAGAGAACAAGAAAAACATTGCTTAACATAACTAGCAAATATGATGACCAGGTATGTTTTTTTTCTATATCAATTTAGAATCCTACCTTGTGATAGGATCTCTTATATAAGTATACTTGGTATGATTGATAATGATTATTCATGAAGTTATAGGTTTGAGTAATCATGGGTTTAGGCATATTATGCTTCTTACTTTGATTGATGATATGACTAACCAGAAAATTCCTATGGTCAAATAGGAATATGCATGAGTAAAAGAATTGTGATAAATTATTTGTGTATGAAATCATCTTGACCATACATGTTTAAGATTACTTAGAATCATAATTTTTTTGATAGTATTAAGATTATACTAATGAATGCATGAATGAGACCTTGAGGATAACATAATGATGATACTAGTAAGTATGCATAGTGATCGAGGATGGATATAAGTTCAAAGACAGGTAATCCAGGAAGCAAAGGTCAAGAGGGAGCATACTCCAGTAGTTCCTGCAAGGAAGAAAATATTGAGAGGGAGTCCACCCTACAAACAAAACAAAGATAAGTATTTGAATTGTCATTTCTTGCATATTTGTTTGTTTAAATAATATTGTTCAATGATGTATATGCTTATGTTCCTAGACTTAGGGTGTGTATTATGCATATTAGAATAATTGCATTAAGGAACAGTATACTTCTAATGTGATGGGTAAGTGGCCTATGGCACTGTATAACATTCCATTGCTACTTATCTAGAATGAAACCTCTTTGTTGACATGTTGGGAGTTGTGCACACTCTTAACAATTTTCTGGTAGAGATTGGAAGGCATCTAGAAAGTTACGGGATATGGATAAATGTTGTATTGAAACATTGGCTAAATTAATTGCATGACTGTATCACATATTTCTTTATGTGTAAGAATTTGTTATGAAACTATGAGATGTTTCTAATCATGCAATTTAACTTGTCTTGTAGGAGATATCATATACCATCACCTACAAAAGAAGGACTACAACATTTACTCCAGCAACAAAGCTATCTATTGAAGATTCTGAAGTTCCTAGGATCCGGGATGAAGTAATGATCGAAGAGTACTAGTCGATCATGAAGAATGATGTTTGGGATGTGGTCCCAAGACCTGAAGGGAAGTATGTTGTGACTTCCAAGTGGATCTATAAGATCAAGCATGCTGCAGATGGTAGCATAGAGAAATATAAAGCAAGTGATGAAATGGAAGATACACCAGATGGATGTCAAGATAGCCGTCTTGAATGGTCTAGTCGAGGAGGAAGTGTATGTGGAGCAGCCACTTGGTTTTGAGACACATGACAAAGAGTCATATGTGTGCAGTTTGAAGAAGCCTTGTATGGCTTGAAGCAAGATCCTAGGACTTGGTATGGTAGGATAGATAGCCTTCTATCCAGTTTGAGCTTTACCAAGAGTAAAGCGGACTCCAACCTTTACTACAAGGTTGAGGAAGGAAATCCAGTGATACTACTTTTGTATGTGGATGACCTGTTTGTTACAGGTGATGATAGATTGATTGCTAACAAAAAGAGGAAGATTGTTGCCGAGTTCGAGATGAAGGGCTTGGGGATGGTGCACTATTTTCTAAGCATGGAGGTGTGGTAGAGTGCAGATAGAATCTTCCTTGGATAAGGGAATTATGTAGTAGAGATATTGAAGAAGTTCGGGATGATGGACTACAAGGCCATGGCCACATCTATGGCATTGAACCTGAAGCTTCTGTGTGATGCTTCATTTGAGCGGGTTGATGTCACAATGTATCATCAGATGATTGGGTCCTTGATGTACCTGACAAACACAAGACCATATATTTGCTTTGTTGTGAACACATTGAGCCAGTTCCTGACGAATCCGATAAGTGTTCACATGGTTGTTGTAAATCATATTTTGAGGTACCTGAAGGGTACGGTTGATTATGGGCTCAAGTATGATGCGAATCAAAAGTTTAACCTAGAGGGTTATGTTGATTCAGATTGGGTAGGTAGTGTTGCAGATAGGAAGAGCACTTCGGGGTGTTGCTTCAGTATGGGATCAGGTGTGATCTCTTGGTTTAGCAGGAAGCAGTCCTGCGTAGCACTGAGTACAGCCGAAGCAGAGTATGTTGCAGCTTGTTCAACTAGTTGTGAGGCAGTATGGCTGAGGAAGCTACTGTCTGAGTTATTTGATCTCCCGTTGGATGCTACTAGTATCTTTTGTGACAAACAGAATTGTGTGAAGCTGTCTGAGAACCCCGTGTTCCATGACAGATCGAAGCACATCGAGATCAAATATCACTATATCAAGGATATGGTGTAGAGAAGAGCAGTGAAGCTCCTGTATGTTGCGACGGATGAGCAAATAGCCGATGTGTTGACCAAGCCACTGGCCAGAGTGAAGTTTGAGTACTTCAGAGAAAGGCTTGGTGTACTTCAGATAGAGATTCCTTCCAAGGGGAAGTGATGAGTTCGGAGACACAGATGCACATGAGCCATTCTCACATGGTTGAAGTGTGTCTTCCCATGTCTGTGATATAAATGTTGTGCCATTCGAGCATCATTGAAGTGTGTCTTCCCATGGCTACGATATAAGTGTTGTTCCATTCAAGCATGGTTGAAGTGTGTCTTCCAGTGGCTACAATATAAGTGTTGTTCCATTCATGCATGGTTGAAGTGTGTATTCCCATGGCTGCGATATAAGTGTTGTGCCATTCGAGCATGGTTGAAGTGTGTCTTCCCATGGTAACGATATAAGTGATGTGCCATTCGAGCATGGTTGAAGTGTGTCTTCCCATGGCTGCGATATAAGTGTTGTGCCATTCTCGCATGGTTGAAGTGTGTCTTCCCATGGCGTAGTTATAAGTGTTGAGCCTTTCACGGATGGTTGAAGTGTGTCTTCCCATGTCGGTGAGTGTAAGTGTTGTGTGATGTGCATATGGGTTGTGCTCCGTGGATGATGAGGTGATCTTTGAAGATGATGAGGTGATCGTATGGTACACAGGTTTTGCAGAGGCATATAATCAATCCTAAGATGCTCCTGCAGGTTTTTCAGAGGCAATGTAATCAGTCTTGGGATATCTTGCAGGTTCTGCAGAGTCAATGTAATCAGTCTTGAGTTGTACCTACTTGATGGCTTGCTCGCTGAGATGACATGATCAGTATGATCATGAGTATCAAGATGATACTTCGTGGTCATGGACAAGTTGTGCAGTTGCATGTAAAAGATCCTGGGAGATCCGATAGGTTGAGCTGTGTGCTCATAATCAGTCCTGGGATGCTCTTTCGAGGTTTTTCCATGACCACATGTAATATTGCCCTGGGAGATCCGATAGGTTGAGCTGTCTACTCGTAATCGGTCCTGGGATGCTCTTTCGCGTTTTTGTGGAGGTCACATATAATATTTCCCTGGAAGATCTGATAGGTTGAGTAGTGACCTCCTAAAAGTCCTGGGATGCTCTTTCGAGGTTTTGTTGACGCATGTAATAAGTCCTGAGGATTCCACAGTATGGCCAGTGATGATGAATACCTACAGGTGGTGGGCCTACATCTAGCATGAAAAAGAGCTAGCTCTGTAGAACTTCCTATGATGAGAAGAATTATGAGATATCACCAGTCATCGAGATGACGAGTACATCAGCAGTGACGATGATGCTCCATGATCCAGTTATGATGATCTAGCTGCAGTATTGAAGACTTGTGCCTATATGTATTGATGAATTGTGTCAAGAGAATACCTTCCTAGTTAAGAGGGAGTGATGATGTATTTGTAACTTCGAAAGATATTCACTTGTATATTGTATGTATTACATTTCTACCTTATTGTATCCCCGATGGAGATGTATTATTCCTCCGATTGGAAGTGTCATCATGTGTACTTGCAAGTGTTGCAAGTTATATTGTAAGTATCGTAACTTATACTTGATGGATTATTAGGCCACCTTGTTGGGGTTGGCCCTATATGAGTCATGTGGTTCAAAGGGTTATTAGACCACCCTATTGGGGGTCGTCCCAGTCAGCATTATGTTTTGTGGTTAAGTTAGGGCCGACCTAGTTGAGTAAAGGTCAAGTCATGTAGTGTATAAATAGAGAGTGTGTCTCTCTCATTTTACACATTTCTATTGTTCACTCACTTCGCATTAGTGAGATAAGAGGAGGATGCGCACAAGTGGAGGAGGAGCATGCTGCTGTAGATATCTATCTCTTGGGTTTGGTCATGGTGATCATTGTATTGATGCTTATTCTATCTCTGAGGAAGTTGCGGGGTTTTTCACCTTCTTGGTTTTCCCCGGTGAAATGTTTTGTGTCTCTTGTCTCTTGTCTCTTATGCTTGATATGTTGTACATGTTGTTCTTTCAGTTAAGATCCTAGATCAGAATGTATTAAATTCTGAAATTTAACACTGAAGAAACCCTCTCTGATAACAATTGTTGGAATCGATTTAACACCGAGAAGGGGGGTCAATTAGTATTAGCATAGTTATCAGCATTTCTTACCTTCTTTAATAGATTAGTCTTATCTTTAATTTTGATCTTCTAATTATGCATCCAACATAAATAAAACATTCATCCACATATGCACCAAGAAAAATAACACAGAACACATAGGATTTTGACGTGGAAACCCAATCAGTGGAAAACCACAGAATGCTCTTTTGTAATGAAAATAATATATTCAAGGAAGCACCAACTTCCTGTGTTTACCAGCACCAACTAGAAGGAGGCACTAACCCCCTAGTTTTACAGGCACCGACTTGAAGGAATCTACAACTCCCTATGTGCTCCAAAACCAACTAGAAGGACTATACAACCTCATGCTCCTTGCCCCATCCTACCGCCCATATGAACAACATAAGATGATGTCTCTCTAAACTTCAAACACACGCACACTTCTGATGTTCTAATATTAGTTTTATTGTGCGCTACATTCGTATGTAGATGGTTAACTGTCATTGTGCTGCATACATCACTTGAATTATCATTCCACTCAATTCTTGACTGCTGCTGATGACTTACTTCATGTACTATGTGCTATTGATCCTGCAGTATTCATCAGGGTTCACTCTATCATTTTGCTACTACGCAACTGCAATCACCAACTAATACTGTGATTTCAATTGATAGCTTGTTGTTCTTAGACTATGCACCAATATCATATGGAATTGCACACTTATTGAGATGTGTCTGTTCTATTTAAGTGCCATAGTCTTTAGACAATCTGCGACATGTTGTGCATCAAGTGATTCATCTTTTCAATTTAACACAGTTGTCTGATATCATCCTCATCATGACACGCTTATTGGATTCTGCTACTACTTTTTTGTTACACATCTGATGGAATTCTTTACTTCACACACTTCACTTCAACATTCATGCATCATCCAAACTTCTATGAATCTTCTGATATATTTCGGTTCTATCTCTGTGCTTCTATCTTAAAACATCTGTGACTGTCTTTGTGATTCCAGTAATACTATCATTCGGTCCTCACACACTTGTGCATAGTTCTGTGATTCTTCCTTTTAATGTTTTCACATCCATCATAGATCTAAAACATCATTTTGTGCACCATCATTATTTCATTTTTTTGCATGTGTGCACTCGGCTCCTCGCTAGATCATGTTGTTCTTTTCTTGATCCCTTGATGCCCCAAATATAAATCTGTATCTTCCTCTTGAATCTCTATATACTTGCCATCAAGATAACTTCAAATATCCAACTCGCATCTCTATTTATACATGTCCTGCATGGATTGTATGTCCACAAGTTGGTTGTGCCATTCCTTCTACCTTGCTTCACGGATTGTTCTTTTGCCACATGTCATATTCTGTGCTTCTGATGTGTCATCCTTTGTGAGTCTTCCACATCCATGGTCCATGACTTAGTGGAACTTTACACCTCAGTGGTGTAGTCTTGTACTCTCTAGGTACCATTGCTTTGGAGAACATGCTCGAGCATGGTCCTTGACTTAGTGGGTCTTGCACACTTGGAGTATCAATGATTTGTGCATACGTGATATTTGAATTGGTGGGACTTTGACCTTTGCGGTACCATCAATTATGGGACTTGCACACTTGCTGAGTCTTCGGCTTTGGAATTTGATCATATATTGACTTCAACCGCTACACCCTTCTTGGAACTTGTGCATGCTATATCAACTGAAACCATCTTTTGATTGGTGAGACTTGTGTTCTTTCAAAACTATTCAACCATAAGCTCTTTCTTGTTGCTTGTGCACACATGATCTTTGACCATACAATTGTTTAGACTTGCTTGAGCATTCCAGAATATTCTCTTGATTTTCTTGCGCACTTGTGCCTTTGCTGGACCAACTCCTTGGATGCTTTTGCACATGTACCTTTGTTCAACAAATTCTTTGGCTGCTACCTGTTGAACCCCCAAAAAATTCACCTTTATTCTGGAAAATAAAGGGGCCCCATTAGAATTTTGTAAATACTTAGCTTTTGGTTTGCTTGATTTGGTAGGTGATTACATGAATTTCCTTTTCTGGACCCTTGACTTTTGTTGCTGCATTTTCTTTGTCTTGTTTTCATCGAAAAATGATTTGATGGCCATATATTTTGTTGCTTGACCCTCTCAATTCCTTGATTTCTCAATCATGCATACATCCTCTTATCTGAGCTCGTGTGAATTGAATGCATACTTTGGTTTGGCTTAACTGGGTTGATATCATTTTTTTTTCATCCTACAATCTTACGAAATTTGGTCTTCAATACTTTAATTGCTTAAAGAGTGCATTTTGATAGATCAATTTAAATTAGCTAGTCACTTAATTTTTCAAAAATTGATTCACTTCTTGAAATGATATATTTAGATAAATGAAAGTAGTCCTTTGATTCTAATTTTGTACAAGCCTTTAAATTTTAATATGATTTTTCCTTTCTAAACAATTATAATAATTTTGGGCAAAATTATTATAATTTAATTAAGGCGTATTTATAATTCATATCATGTATTAAAGGATTTATATTAAGGTTCGAAGATAACACCATATTTTTTTTAGTTTGAACCAAATATCATATTTTTTGTGGGACTCTTGTTTTTATTAAAAATACATTTTCTTACTTGTTAATGAATTTAATTATTTTTCCTAAATTTTAATATTACGTTCATTACAATTGAGAAGATCCATGCAATGACCAAATATTTATTCATAATATTGAAAAGGAATATCATACAAGATTCCATGTAAATATTAATTTTTTTATCTTGCACTTGTTAGATATAGCTCTAGATAGTTTTGATTTTGATTTTTACATTTTATCATTCTCATTTCTAATTTGCGATGTACATGTGTCTGTTTGTTTGAGTTTACACGACTGGTTCCATTAGCTATATGATTTCACTTGATTTTTATTTCATTTGATCTCTCTTGTACATATGTATGTAGGGTTTTGTTTTCCTTTTTATTTTATATTTAGTTTGGTTTTGTTTGATTTGGAGGGGTCCTGTATATAAATAATATTATGGTAGCACACCGTCTGATATTAACATGTTTCTTTATTATTAAACCCGATATCTTTTGAAGAAAGCATTTTGAATTATCTTCTTGTCTTATTAGATTTTATTATTTATGGCCAAACTACTCCTAGCCTTGAAATTTTTTGTTGTACTTAGATAAGTAGTTAATTAAATCCCTCAACATTATTATCATAATTTTATCTTTTGAATGATGACCAAGTCATAGTGATATCACTTTTTGAAGAGTGTTCTTCCCAAAAATTTATAGCAGTCGATAGCATTTCCCATTACTATGCTATCCACATAATCTAAAAAACATGCAATCTAAATTATTTTGCTCATCCATTAGAATGAATTTGTAAATAAATAAATAAAAACTTTGGTTTGAGAATAGGAGGTCTCTCCATAGAGCCGACCTATCATGATCATCATCCCTGTTAAGGATGACATCATTTCTCATCACCAGGGTGATGGCTCTTGGTCATAAGATCAAGGGATATGAGGTCTCATCACGAGTCGGCCTATTCATCTCTGACAGTTCTCATGAATGATGTTGTCGATATCTGGTTACCACGCCAAGACGGTAGTATTAAACTAAAGTTCTAATTGTTTTATGTAAATAAAAATTAGCAATGCAAGAGGTTAACTAAGGAAAGGGAGGTCTCATCACGAGTCAGTCATTTCATGATCATGGGTCCTACTTGATTGAATTTTCCATTTTTTTTTACCAAGCTAAGGCATTGGCTCTTGGTTTTATAATCAAGAGACAAGGGGGTCTCATCATGAGCCAGCCTGCTCAATTTCTGATAGTGCTTGTGAATGATGCTACCGTTATCTAGTTACCATGCTAGGGTAGTATTCCTTAGTTAATGTATTTTATGTTCATATAATAATAATAATAATAATAAAATGCAAAATTGAATAGTTAGTCACCGATGGATGGGTCAAATTTTTCAGATACTTTCTTTGAAAATGTGGAAGTCATATCTTTACGCTAATGCTTACTTGACTATCTTTAATTATGGAGGGATTATTTCTTCTTGAAGTTTTCTTACTATGTGTATATTAAAAGTCATTCATTTTTGTAAAGTTTCAGATATAATGATTAGGATGATTTATTTGGTTGCAACAACATTTTAAGTTCAATTCTTACTATACAGGCTAGTGAGTTAAGTGGGTCAAGTGATATCAAATCTGACACTTTGAGAAGTTGTTGTTTGTTGCTTATCTTTATTATTTTTGGGTAAATTCTCAAAGATAACTAGTTCCCCAGCATGTCACCAGTTGTTGACCTGCCAACAACTTCCCCTTTATTCTGCAAAATAAAGGGCTCCCCATTAGAATTTTGTTAATACTTAGATTTTGGTTTGCTTGAATTGGTAGGTGACTACATCGCTTTCGTTTATTGGATCCTTGAATTTTGTTGCTTCCTTTCTTTGGCTTGGTTTTCATCAAAAATGATTTGCTAGCCATATATTTTGTTGCTTGACCCTCTCAGTTCCTTGATTTCTCAATCGTGCTTACATCCTCTTATCTGAGATTGTGTGAATTGAATGCATACTTTGGTTTGGCTTAACTGGATTGATATCATTTTTTTTTCTTCCTACAATCCTACGAAATTTGGTCTTCAATACTTTAATTGCTTAAAGAGTACATTTTAACAGATCAATTTAAATTAGCTAATCACTTAAATTTTTTGAAAATGGATTCACATCTTGAAATGCTATATTTAAATAAATCAAAGCAGTCATTTGATTATGATTTTCTACAAACCTTTAAATTTTAATAAAAGTTTTTCCTTTCTAAACAATTTTAATAATTTTTACAAAATTAAAATAATTTAATTAAGACTTATTTTTAATTCATATCATGTCTTAAAGGATTTATATTAAGGTTAGAAGATAATAGCATTTTTTTATAATTTGAACCAAATATCATATTTATTGTGACTCTTTTTTATTATTAAAAATACATTTTCTTACCTGTTAATGAATTTAATTATTTTTTCTAAATTTTGATATTAAGTTCATTACAATGGAAAAGATTCCTGCCATAACCAAATATTTATTCATAATATTAAAAAGGCATATAAATAGTATTCTAATTTATTTATTTTATTATTATTTGGTCATAAAAAAAAAATCTCGTATTAACATTAAACATGTGCCAGGGTGAATGCCATGCAATTATTATTATTTCATTTTAACTATAAGAGATCATTTACATGCCTTTGATTAAGTTCATTTTGTTAATATGATAAAGTTACTCTAAATGATTAAAGTCATATAACTGTCTTATAAATATTTTAAAAAAAAGACTTTTTAAAATATTGTAACTCTTAATTTTTTAATATAATCAAATGAACATGGATTTGGATTTCTTTATAGCAACGTGATTGTATACATTTTGAAAAATATTTTTAATATTCTTCCATCTTACACTTTGATGTGGCTTAGATGCTTGAGTAAAGCTTATGTCTTTTAAATTCCTGGTATATTTTCATTATTTACGAGAAAGCATCGTAAACTCCAACGTTTCATTTGAATAGTGCATGGATGAACTATTATATTTTTAACTTCATTAGTGGATTATAATGTTTAAAACTTTTGGCATTTATCAATAACACGTAAAATGTAAAGTGTTTATTCTGGTTTTGTTTTGGATAGGTCATGGCACCATATTATGTATCACCGTCTTGGGACAAATGAGTTTCGATCTACCACGATAAAACCAATTCACTCGATTGGATACCTACGAAAAAGAATGCATGCCAAATTAGTCAATCGACAGGGAGTTTATCATGTCCCAAATTGGTATTGGGTCATAATGGCCTAAGCACATTGGACATATTCATTAGAGTTTGTCAAAATGATGTTGACGGTCAAATAATTGCTAAGGAGGAAAATTACTAATTTCCTAGGTTTGGGGTGGAAGCTTTGGGATTTGAAATAAGGGGAATAATAAATGATGTTTGAACATTAGAATGGCATAAATATTTAATAAATGAGCTAAATAAATATATACAAGTGAAAATCAAAGTGGAATTTGATCATGAAGACACATGGAGGGAGGGGGACCCACATATGGCTAGATTTCCCCACTACACTTGGCATCATTCTCTCACCAATTCGAATTCAAAGTGAATGGTAACATACTTAGGGGACTTCAAAAGGTATTATTCATTGCATGACTCAACCAAGGTCGAAATGTAGAGGAAGAGTAACTCCTATGGAAGAGGAAGAGGCAATTTGGAGCTAGTGAGACACTAGGGCTATATTCCCTGGCTCTATGACAACATTGATGAAGATGTTATGACACCTATGACACAAATCAGACCTGAAGGCTAACATATGACATATATGACATGTCAGGGATAAAAATAGCCTCCAAGAGGGCTTTCAAGGGAGTTAGGGCAGCTAAGATGCTTCCACATGTGATTTGATGGAATTGGGAGACTATGAATTGTTGTACAAGTGGTGTACTTTGGAATCTCTTCCCAACTTGAGTTGGCATGAGTCTCTTGAAAGGAATTTGACCCATGGAAGACATTAGAAGTTTATAAATGTCAATAAAAAAGAATGAAACCAGCTTTTGATCATTTGAGAAATTTGCAATTGCATTTGTGAAGACGAAGAGCTAGTGGATGACTAGTTTCTTGCCTTAGCCAATTTCGAGGGCGAAAGATTCCCATCCAAGTTGGTAATTGGAAAGGCCATTAAGACCTTTCATTTGGAGCTTTAATGGAGTGTTTATTTAGGTGTAAGCTACAGGGCATCTCATGGTTTTTTCTAGTGCAACACACTCTCTCAACCATTTCCAGTTTTGATGGCATATTCTTGACCCTTGAGGGAGGGCATTTTTGGTAAGCCCTTGTACTATTTCAGAGAGCTTCTCATGATCTATTTCTATTGTAATATGATTAATATACTATGTTCTTCATCTCCATAAATTTTCAGGTTGAAATACCAAGTGGTTATGTGTAAAATGGATTATTAATGAAAAACAATGACCATTCCCCCACTAGATTGATGTATACCAATGTATTGATGAGGATTTCGAATGGAAGAATATTTCTCTGATATATTTATGATGTATGGACTTCCATTGATGAGTATTACAAATTTCATGTTCAACACTTAAGCATTTGGAGCCATCTTGCTCAGTTTTATTTTATTTGAAGAAGATTTCATGTTATTTCCCCCAAGGTCGAACTAGTGATTTTTGTTGTTGTTTGAGAGAATGTTAGAACAGACTTAATAATTGATTAATGGTACACATTAGACCTAAATAATGTCCCTCAGACATCCCTTACCTGTGTTCAAAATTTAGAGTGATTTTGGAGGCATTTGGAGAGTCATTTTCAGTACTTACCATGGGGCGATTTGAATCCCAAATTGCTAGTTAAATTCCATACTTTGTCCAGAATCTTAAACAAGTTTTCAGAAGTATTTTGATGGTTATAAATCATCCATGAACATCATAATCAAGTACAAATATCATTCATACACCTTCACTGAAGACTTAGAGGCATTTGGAGCCAATTGGAGACCGAGAGACCAATACTAGTCAAAGGGAAATTACTAGTAAAGTTCCCTACATTGGCCAGAGTTGAAAGAAGATTTGCAGAAGTATTTTAAAGGTCTAAAAGCATCCATGAAACACATATTCATATTCTAACATCATCCATATACGTTCTCAGAAGATTTGGGAGCATTTTGGGCAAATTGGATACCTATAGGCATCAAAACTAGTCAAAGGTCGAATATGGGGAAAAAGTGAAAAATTGGTCATTTTAATAAATTTCTTAAGAAGGAATATTACAGTGGTATCAGAGCATGGTCCTTGCACCTGTGAATCAATATCATATATTGAAGAATAAGTTGCAGCCATGTCTTACTATTATGAGGAATACTATGAGTACAATTATTATGAGGAATACGCAGATGCTTATGAGCAATATGAAGCAGAATGTGAATGGTTTGAAGAAGAGTTGACATCATGCAACACTTCTTACAATTTCAGGAGGAATGAAGATTATTATTATGATTATGACCCTATGTATGATAAATATGAGTATGTCACACCACCAAAGGATAATTCTATGAATGAGTTACAAAGATGGAGAGCAAAATATAAAACCTTGCCCCAACAATATCAATAATATCTAGAATATCTTGCTTTGAGTAAAAATATACAAAACGCCATGACTTTTGAAGACTATGCTGATGTGGTGTTTGCAAATAGGCCCAATAATGAAGATGTCGAGTTAGTGAGGAAAGGTTTATGCCCTTCTTGTAAAAAAATTTGGAGAGAAAATCATGTGTGTGTGAATGATGGTGAGGACCATATAAAAATCATTGAAGAGATGACCAAGCAGTTTATGAAAGGATTCGAATTTTTGGGTATCCAACCTGAGAGAAAATATATTGATCTTAATAAAACCAAGGGGAAAAATGCATAAGCTTTCTTGAAGGAGAAAAATGACGAGACCCATGAACCACCTAGTTCTAAAATAGGTGAAGTAGAAGAAGTAGTACATGAAGAGGATCGAAAGTCACTCCCAGGTGACTCTGAAAAATATGAAGAGACATCACATGAGCATGAAGAAGATTCTATTGAAAGTATTGAAGATCAATTCGAGACACATTCTACCTTGGACATGAATCAAGGAGGATCTACTGATGGATGCTTGAACTATGAAGGAGTACCTACTGATGGGTGCTCACACCTCTATGTTGGTGACATAAAAATCACTTTTGAAAGTGTTGTTGCAAGCCAAACTTTCATTACACATAAAAATGAAGACCTTATAGCAGTTGAAGAAGAAATAAGATCAACATCCACATCACCACTTGAGCTTCATGAAGTTGGTCCAAGCAAGAAGGAAGAATATGAGGAGGTTCATTTGCAAGATCCTCATTTTCTTGAAGGGTCCTTAAAAATGAATGAAAATAAGATCCAAGGGTCCCTCAGCATTCTCCATGACACTCAAGCATTGGTGTCAAATTCTTGTTGGAGAGTTACTTCATTGGAGGAAACATCCTTCCTTGAAGACATGGAGAAGATTCAAAGAGCAATGTGCCACATCAAATGTAATTTCATGTCTTTGCTTTTTGATAGAAACCATTTGTTTGAGCTTAATGAATTGTTACATGATGCATACTTGAATAATAATGAGGATAGTCATAAGCTCACAATTCCAAATGAGCAACTTCTTGAAAAGTTGCAATATACTTGTTTTTCCTCCTATGTTTCAGATTGTCAAATGGTAGATTGTTTGGAGGATTCTTATAACATGGTGGATCATGAGAAATGTGGAAAATTGAATGTACTTGATGTGTTTGAAGATGAACTTGAAGAGATCCAAACACTTGATGTGGTGGAAGAGGAACTTGAATTGTCTCTTGATGAAGGTCATGCAATTTTTAAAGAAGAGCATGATTCCTCTACATTGGAACCAATCTATGACAAAGGTTTCACACTTTTGAAGGAGATGCATGATACTACCCATATGGATCCTTCCCATGATGAAACTTCTGCACTTTTTGATCATTTGGGTGAGTTAGTTAATTCTCCTACATCCTACAATTCCATGTTTTGAATCATTAGTCTCAATGAAGAATGGGTGAAAGGGTTCTTTTTTATGGTGCCACATGAGGAGTATGAAACTCCTAGATTTAATTTTTATGATGATATAGTTGGAGCACATTCTTATTCACATTTGCAGTAGCATCCTTTGTTTCTTTATGATGATGCACATCTACATGGATGCACCTATGATATGCATTTGAGTCACTTGAAGACTCATGGTTTTTCTTGCTCAGCACTTGATTCATTTGATGTTGGAGTAACTTCATCCAACACTTGGGTGAATAGATTTATGATTGGAGAACATTTTTGTTGGCAGCCACATACTTTTTTATATCTTTATGATTCTCACATTCAAGGATGTATGGGTGAAACTTCTTTGAGTCATTTGAAGTCTCCTTGTTTTTTCTGCTCATTGTTTGGTTCAAATTTTAGTGGAGATTATTCATTCACTCCTTGGATGAAAGAATACATCGTTGAATATTTTGATCCATATCACATCTTTTTGGAGGAGCAATATAGGACATGGGATCCTCACCTATGTCATTGGAGCAGATTTGATTGGTCACTTGAAGCTTGTATGCACTTGGAAAATGGTGGTCTACTAGCTTGGAAGTATAAGCACTTTTATGATTTTTTGATGAAGCACCTCCTTGATGTACATTTTCATTATGTTGTTATGTACTTTGATGACATATATTTTGTACTCATGATGTTTGGAAGAATGCATACAAGAAAATGGGATCCAGGAATCCTCTTATCTGATGGTATGGGTTGGAGAGAACTCCTAATTGTTGGGGTGCAGTACAAGCAATGGGACCCTGAAATAATTTTGTTGAATATTGTAACTTCTAAGAATATTATATTTTGTACTTTATTATTCCGGAGATGTTTCATCCCTCCGAGGTAATTCTATTATGTATCCGGAGATGTTTATTCCATCAATGAATTGTGGTAACCAGGGTTATTAGACCCACCATGTGGGGGTCGGCCTTGAGTTTATTATTTAGGGATTATTAGACTCCACTAGGAGAGGTCGGCCCCATTAGGGATTTTGGTCAGTCGGGAACTAGTATAAGTAGAGGAGGAGAGCTCCTCATTTGACACACTTGCTCAGCTAAGAAAGTAGTGCACTTGTGTTTGAGAGGTCTGCATAGGAGGTAGAAAAGGAGGTCAAGTCTTGGAGCACATCTTGTATTTTGGTTGATCATCTTATTGAGGAAAGCTTTGCTAGGTTTTCTACCCCATGAGGGTTTCCCAGGGAAAAATCTTTGTCTATGTTATGATTATGTTTCTTTCAGTGATCTTGCTAGTCAAATTAGTTTAAACTTAACATGGTCTTAGAGATAGCATGAATAGAACATCTTTCACAAGGTGAAATTATATTTTCTCTCTCTCTCCCAAAATTAGGGTTTTTGCAAAAGTTAGTATTTTTGGATTCTGGTTGCATGGCTGAATAGCCCTTCTAAAGATCTATCTTTTGAGCCTTGGATCAAGGTTTTTGGTCGAGTAGAACTCCGGTAAAGTCAAACCCTAGTTTTACCAAAAGTGTGATAAACCAGAAATTCTGTTGCAGATCCGGAAAAGTGAAAAGTTAAAGTTTCCAGGTAAGTACTACTCTAACTCTTATCTCTTGGACTCCCCCAAGAGAAGATGTCTCC
This sequence comes from Larix kaempferi, assembly GCA_027924585.1. Taxonomy (NCBI): domain Eukaryota; kingdom Viridiplantae; phylum Streptophyta; class Pinopsida; order Pinales; family Pinaceae; genus Larix; species Larix kaempferi. The sequence continues at coordinate 5,397,580 of BSBM01000006.1, read as the reverse complement.
AAACACTAAGCTTGAAGACAATCTAGAAGGTATAGAGAATTTATGGGCATGGAAATACAGAATTGGTCTCATTCTTGAAGAGAATGATCTTGCTCATTATATCAAGGATGAAGTTGCAGAACCTGAAGGAGATGAAGCCAAAGAGAAGCATAGGAAGGATTTGATTAGGGCAAAGAGAATCATAGTTGATTCTATTAAAGACCACTTGATTCCCCAAGTGGATTTCAGGAAGACTCCAAAGGAAATGTATGATGCCCTAGGAAGAATGTATGAAGGAAAGAACACCAATAGGAAGATGAACCTAAGAACTCAGTTGAAGAGTACCAAGATGCACAAAGGAGAATCCATTCAAGACTACTTCTCAAGGGTCTCCCAAATCAAGGAGAAACTAGATGCCATTGGTGATACTCTTGATGAAGATGAACTTGTGATGACTGCTCTAAATGGTCTCACTAGACCTTGGGAGTCATTCATTCAAACTATGTGTGCCAGAAAAGAAAGTATGAAGTTTGATGTAGTATGGGAGGATTGTGTTCAAGAAGAGGCTAGGGTAGCCAACAGAGAAGCCCTTCTCGAGGAGGATGACCAAGCCTTGGCCACACACACCAAAAAAGGAAGAAAGGGTCACTTCAAGAAAGTGGACCACAAGAAGTCTCAACCCTCTCATAGATTCAAAAGGAAATGAGGAACAAACTCAGAAAGAGACCTCTCCACAGTCCAGTGTTTCAATTGTCTTAAACTAGGACACTATTCTAGAAACTGTACTTTACTAGAAAAGAAGAAGATTTTGTTCACAAAAGACATCATGCACATATGGCAGAAGATGATAGTGAAGAAGAAGAAGAGGAAAGACCTCAAAGGAAAAGATCTAAAGTAAAGAAAGAGGATCCAAAAGAATATGTCCTATTTTCTACACTCTCTGGATCTGTATCTCCTAGAGAAGATACATGGCTCATTGATAGTGGTACTTCAAAGCACATGACAGGTCAAAAGAAAACTCTCTCAAGACTTGAAGAAAAGTCTTCTCCACAAAAGGTATCTCTAGGAGATGATTATCAATATCCCATCAAGGGAATTGGTGAAGCAAGCTACAAGCTTGATTTTGGAACACCCTTGAAGATGAAAGAAATTTTATATGTACCAGGTTTGAAGAAGAACTTACTCTCTATCTCAGCTCTAGATAAGAAATGTTTTAGAGTTTCTTTCATAGATGGATAGGTACTTATGTGGCCCAAAGGAAAATCAATTGAAGATGCAATTGTCATCGGTGAAGAGGAAGGAGGTCTCTACAAGATCAAGGGACATCCAGAAGTTGTCCTTTCTCATGAAACCTCTATCCCTAGTGAGCTATGGCATAGAATATTAGCTCACATTAACTACAAATCCCTACCCTATGTAAGCAAGGTGGTCATAGGATTACCAGATTTGAAGGTTGATCATAATGACTCATGCAAAGGATGTGAAAAGGGGAAGAATGTCAAGAACCCTTTTCCAAAGAGTGAAACAAAGACTAAGAACATTTTGGATTTAATACACTCAGATGTATCTGGACCAATGCCCACCACTTCCCTAAGTGGGTTTGAATACTCTCTCTCATTCATTGATGACTATTCAAGAAAGACTTGGATATACTTTCTAAAAGGTAAGAATGATGTCTTTGGAAAATTCAAAGAGTTCAAGGCCTTAATAGAAAATCTCTCAGAAAAGAAAATCAAGATACTCAGAACAGATAATGGCGCAGAATATACTTCAAAGGACTTTGAAGACTTTTGTAAGGAAGCTGGAATCAAGAGGGAACTAACCACTCCCTACAATCCCCAACAAAATGGGGTTGCTGAAAGAAAGAATAGAACTATCATGGAAGCTGTAAAGACTATGATACATGACCAAGATCTACCCATGTATCTATGGGGTGAAGCAGCTAGGACAGTAGTCTATGTACAAAATAGACTTTCGCATAGTGCTCTTGAATTCAAGACTCCAGAAGAAGTGTTCATAGGAAAGAAGCATGAAGTAAGTCATCTCAAAATATTTGGATGTCCTGTGTACATCCAAAAGAAAAGAGAACCAAGTTGGATCCTTCTGGTAAGAAGGAAATATTTGTTGGATATTGTGAATCATCCAAAGCTTTCAGAATTTACATACCTGGTTTTCATCATATGGAAATAAGTAGAGATGTAACATTTGATGAAGAAGCAGCTCTCAAGAAATATAGGAAGTGCCAACTTGAAGAAATCTATAAAGAAGATACACCTCCTAGAATCACAGAAGCTATGCCCATCCCTAAAGATGATACACCAAAGGATCATGACATGTTGGAACCACAAGAACCCCCTATTACAAACTTATCTAGGAAAAGAAGGCCAGCATGGGCTAGAGACATTATTCAAGGAGATGAAAAATATGGAGCTCCTAAAGGCTCAACTAGAGAAAGAAAGAAACCAAAGCTAGTATCCAACTATGTGGCCTTGATGTGTGATCTTGTGGATCAACAACCTACTAGCTATGAAGAGGCAACTCAGAAGAAAGAGTAGGTAGAAGCAATGACAGCAGAATATCAGTCAATAATGAAAAATGATGTTTGGGATATAGTTCCCAAACCAAAAGATAAAAGTGTGGTTTCTTCCAAATGGATATTCGAGATAAAACATGCTGCAGATGGTAGCATTGAAAAATACAAGGAAAGATTTGTAGCCAGAGGGTTCTCTCAGAAAGAGGGAATTGACTATGAAGAAACATTTGCAACAGTTGCTAGGTATACTTCAATTAGAACTATCATGGCACTTGCATCTATGATGAAGTGGAAATTACACCAAATGGATGTTAAGACAGCTTTTCTAAATGGTGTAATTGAAGAAGAAGTGTACAAAGAGAAACCATAAGGGTTTGAAGTTAAAGATGGGAGAACACATGTATGCAAACTGAAATAGGAATTATATGGATTGAAGCAAGCTCCCAGAGCTTGGTACGGAAGGATTGACAACTTCTTAACAAGCATGGGCTTCACCAAGAGTAAAGCTGACCCTAATCTTTATCTCAAGGTAATGGATGATGAACCAATTATACTATTGTTGTATGTAGATGATCTATTTCTAACCGGAAATGAGAAACAAATTATCAAATGCAAGAAGAAGATTTCTTCAAAGTTCAAGATGAAAGATCTCATATTAATGCACTACTTATTAGGTCTAGAAGTATGGCAAGAACCAAAAGGAATCTTTCTAAATCAAGGTAAGTATGCCGTGGAGATTCCAAAAAGATTTGATATGTTGAAGTGTAAATCCATGGCCACTCCCATGGACTCCAACTCGAAGTTATTAGTTAATGACTCATCAGAATTAGTGGACATAACTCTATATAGACAAATCATTGGGTCATTGATGTATTTAACAAATACCAAACCAGATATATGCTTTGCTGTAAATACCCTAAGTCAGTATCTAGTGGAACCTAAAAGGGTCCACTTAATAGCTGCAAAGCATGTAATGAGGTATCTAAAGGGTACATTAGATTTTGGTCTATATTATCTTGGAAATTATGAACTCAGATTACATGGTTACTCAGATTCTGATTGGGCAGGAAGTGTCTCAGAAAGAAAGAGTACATCAGGTGGATGTTATGGTCTTGGATCTGCCATTATCTCATGGTTCAGCAAGAAACAATCTAGTGTGGCTCTCAGTACTACTGAAGTAGGATATATAGCTTCCTGCTCTGCCAGTTGTGAAGCAGTGTGGCTTCGGAAGCTATTATCTAGAGTGTTTGACTTAGAAATGGATCCCACTGTGATCATGTGTGACAATCAAAGCTGTATTAAGATGACAGAAAATCCAATGTTTCATGATAAGTCAAAACACATAGAGATCCAATATTTCTACATACGAGATATGGTGTAGAGAAGAGCTATTAAACTCGAGTATGTGAGTACTGAGGAACAAATTGCTGATATATTGACCAAACCTCTGTCTCGAGTGAAATTTGAATATTTCCGAGACAAGATTGGTGTAGTTCAAAAGGACCCTCCTCAAAATGGGGAGTGATATAGTCACTGATGATGAGATTTCCCTCACCGACAGCAAGGTCGATGATGAGGATACCTGTTTATTACACCTATATATTTACATGTGCTTAGATTACTTAGATTTAGGATACTTATACTTAGAATACTCATATTACTTGTTGATGAGGATATTTGTTTTTATATTGATGTATTGATGAGAGTACTTATATTATTACATGTATTGATGTATTGATGAGAATACTTGTATGTACATGTATTGATTAATTTACTTGTATGGATGAGGATACTTGTACCTATATTGATGAGGATACATGTGAGGATTGGATCATCTTTGGACTTCAGTCCTAAAGTGAGCCGTAAACATATGTCTTCGAGAATGAAGTCCTTCGTGGACATATGAGGATTGGATCATCCTTGGACTTCAGTCCTAAAGTGAGTCATAGACAAATGTCTCCAAGAATGAATTCCTTCGTGTATAGATGAGGATTGGATCATCCTTGGAATTCAGTCCTAAAGTGAGTCATAGACAGATGTCTCCGAGAATGAAGTCCTGAGTGGACAGATGGAGATTATATCTTCCCCGGAATTCAATCCCAGATTTGATCTGTAGACATATGTCTCTGAGAATAAAGTCCTGAATGAATAGGTAGGGGATTGTATCTTCCCCAGACTTCAGTCCTAGAATTGATCCATAGACTGGTTTCCAAGAATAAAGTCCTGAATGAACAGGTAGGGGATTGTATGTTCCCCGGACTTTGGTCCCAGAATTGAGCCATAGACTGGGTCTCCGAGAATGTAGTCCTGAATGAACAGGTAGGGGATTGTATCTTCCCCCTTCGGTCCCAAAATTGAGCCGTAGACTGGGTCTCTGAAAATGTAGTCCTGAATGAATAGGAAGGGGATTGTATCTTCCCCGAACTTTGATCCCATAATTGATCTGTAGACATTTGTCTGTGAAAATTGATGACAGGACTGTATCGTCCCTGGACTCTTGGTTCAAAATGTATGAGATGGGATTGCATCATCCCTAGACATGAGACTTGTCTTAAAGTGATAAGGATTGATCATCCTGGAACTTGATCTGGATTGTATCATCCATGGACCTATGTCCTAAAGAGAGCGGGATTGATCATCCTGTAATATGATCATGTGTACTGCAGAGTATACTATGATGACGATGTTGATGATTATGTGATGACAATGCTGATGATCGTGTGATGACAATGCTGATGATCGTGTGATTACGATGTTGTTGATCGTGTGATGACGATGTCGATGATCGTGCGATGATGATGACGATGATGTTGATGTTCCAGTAACTGGTTGAGTTACTGATGATGATGTATTGAAAAAAGCTTCCGACGATTTATAGATGTATCATGTATGATGCAGTTGATGACTCCTTGCTCCTGTAGATGTTGTTATAATATCCTTCTCGTTAAGGGGGAGTGTTGAATATTGTAACTTCTAAGAATATTATATTTTGTACTTTATTATTCCGGAGATGTTTCATCCCTCCGAGGTAATTCTATTATGTATTCGGAGATGTTTATTCCTCCGATGAATTGTGGTAACTAGGGTTATTAGACCCACCATGTGGGGGTCGGCCTTGAGTTTATTATTTAGGGGTTATTAGACTTCACTAGGAGAGGTCGGCCCCATTAGGGATTTTGGTCAGTCGGGAACTAGTATAAGTAGAGGAGGAGAGCTCCTCATTGACACACTTGCTCAACTCAGAAAGTAGCGCACTTGTGTTTGAGAGGTCTGCATAGGAGGTAGAGAAGGAGGTCAAGTCCTGGAGCACATCTTGTATTTTGGTTGATCATCTTATTGAGGAAATCTTTGCTATGTTTTCTACCCCATGGGGGTTTCCCAGGGTAAAATCTTTGTCTATCTTGTGATTATGTTTCTTTTAGTGATCTTGCTAGTCAAATTAGTTTAAACTTAACAAATTTTTGTCTCATTGGTTTCAATTTTTGGGGGGGAACAAGCAATATGGGAGATGGATTTCCCACTTAATAAAGTGATTTTTATCAGAGTAGTGCAGCAGCAAGCACGGTGGTTCCTCTCTAAAATCTTCATGGAATCTCAAAGACTCAAGGTTGGGCAATTCAATGGCAACTTCAAAGAATTATACAGAAAGAAGGTTAATCAACACCCGTGTTTGAAATTGCTTGAGGACAAGCAATATTGGGAAGGGAGGATTTGTCATGTCCCAAATTGGAATTGGGTCACAATGGCCTAAGCACATTGGACATATTCATTAGAGTTTTTCAAATTGATGCTAAGGGTCAAATAGTTGCCAAGGAGGAAAATTACTAGTTTCCTAGGTTTGGGGTGGAAGCTTTGGGATTTGAAATAAGGGGAATAATAAATGATGTTTGAACATTAGAATGGAGTAAATATTTAATAAAGGAGCTAAATAAATATATACAACTGAAAATCAAAGTGGAATTCAAGTTGAATGGTAACATACTTAGGGGAGTTCAAAAGGTATTATTCATTGCATGAATCATCCAAGTTCGAAATGTAGAAGAAGAGTAACTCCCATCAAAGAGAAAGAGGCAATTTGGAGCTAGTGAGACACTTAGGCTAGATTCCCTAGCTCTATGACAACAATGATAAAGATGCTGTTAGGAACCCATGTCAACCCTTCTATTTACTTTGTTTGTATTATTGTTGTTGGATGCATATGCTTTGTAAGTCGTCCCGTAGTAATTGTTGATCCATATTTTATATTGGCCCATGGTTTGTATTGACACATGGTATTGACCCATGGTATTGGTGCCTAGACTTATTATATAAGTTTGTGTTGAGACCAATGAATGTACCATGAAGTTATTTGTATTGAGCTTGCTCAAAGGAGGTTTCCCCCTCGAAGTGGCCTGAGATCAATATAAAAGTGATTCTGAGTTCTGTTATTTCTGCTATTTCATGTGTTTTCATTAATTAATTATTGCAGGTTCATCACATCTGGTATCAGAGCACTTTCTTGGGCTCGCTGGGTGAAATTTCTGCCAAATTTTTTTTTGTTGCATCTGTCGCCGCTTCGGATCTGGGAATTATCCCTATCCTCTTAACTGTGGGAAATACTTGGGCATAAGCCCTAAAACGCATTGTGAGGAGTACCACAGGAACCCCGAAGTAGCTGGCCCATTGAAAGGACCTGCTAGCGAAAAGGGCAATGACCCCTACCTAATTGACTAGTTCCCAACCATGAGGTAAAGCAAGAGCTTTCGTTTATGTCAAAGTGGTTATCAGTTTTACCTGAGCTATGGAGTGAGGGGTACTACCCCAATACGCAAGCCGTCAGACAGCATCGGTGGACGAGTGAATCCCCTAAACCAATAGGAAGTCACACATACTTGGGGTCCATATCTATTTTCAGCTAAACTATTGTTGATCACTTCCACGTCGTTTCAGATCCATTCTGATAATCATTCCAGATCCAGCCATTTCATATCCAGACATTTTTATCCATTCGATGTCGTTTCAGATCCATCTATTGCTCATCCCTTCCACGCCATTACAGATCTATTTGTTTCAAACCCCTTCCACGCCATTGCAGATCTATTCCTGAAAAAAGAAAAAAAAATTTGCCATATCTCCCTTGTTTTAACTCCGTTTCCCTTGAAACTTCTCGGACTTCCTTACAATCTCATTTTGCATATTTCATTCTTGAGGACATATCCCAAATTCTACTTCCCAAAGCCAGAAATCTCACATTTGTCTATTTTTAGGGTTTACCATAACTTTTCAATTTTCACCCACTCACCTCCAAATTTTGCCCCCCTTTGACAAATTTTCTCATTCTTTCACCCCGCTTCTGAAATCCCCATTTTTTTCTTTCCGTCCCATCAGAAAGAGTCCAAAACCTATTCAAACCCCAATTACCCATCCGAGTTTTTCCCAAATCCAAATGTTTCTTTACTAAACAAGCTTTTGTTTGAGTTTTTCTATCCATTCCAAAAAAAAACTCCTGGTTATGGTTGTCACCCGCGCAGGAGCAAAAACCATGGAGGAAGCACTTGCAGCCATCTAAACCAAACTCCAAGATCTGGATGAAAAATTTCTCAGCCTCCATCTTCAGCATTCAGCCATGAATAATAACCGACAACCAGAATATTTTGCAACTAATGGGTTCTCTTCTTCCATCACTTTCCGTGGTGTGAAGCTTGAATTTCCTCGCTTCAATGGTACTGATCCAACTAAATGGATCTATCGTGTAGAACATTATTTCAGTCTGCATAATACTTTTGATGTCCAAAAATTTCCACTTGCATCCTTTCATTTGGAACAAGAAGCCTTTCAATGGTACCGTTGGTACATCAAGGCTCATGACAGACCAAAATGGACAGATTTTTTCCAACTCCTTTTGCAATGATTTGGTCCTATTGCTTTTGATGACTTCACCGGAGCACTCACTAAACTTTGTCAAATTGGCACTGTGAGAGAGTATCAGACAGAATTTGAGAAACTAGCCAACCACACAGAAGGATTGTCTGATGACTTCTACAGGAGTTGTTTTATCAGTGGTGTTAAGGATGAAATCCGCCCATAGGTCAAAATGCTCTGTCCCAACACAATGATGGAAGCCCTGGGGTTGGCTAAGTTGGCAGAAGACAAGATTTCTGCCCAACATCTCTCCGAACCCATTTTTGTTCCCTTCTGAAATATGGATTCTCAACGACCTCCCATCCCGCCCACTGCTCGACCAACTCCTATCAAGCATTTTTTCGAAACAGAGATGTAGGCACAAAGAGAAAAAGGGCTTTGTTATAATTGTGATGAAAAATTCACTCGGGGACATAGATGTGTTCAACAAAATCTCTATCTCTTGGATGTGGATACTTCGCTCGCCTCTGAAGTTGATGAAGAGGCTCTAGATACACCAGATGATCAAGTCGACATTCAAGAGCCACCTATTGACCTTCCATCTCAAGAAGACCACCCAGAGATATCTCTCCATGATTTATCCGGCCTCACCACCCCCCAAACAATGCGGCTCAGGGGTTACTTCAAGAATCTTCCTCTGACAATACTCATTGATTCTAGTAGCACTCATAACTTCATTGACCCTCAGATCGCCAAACAGGTTGATTGTTTTGTCCATCCTTGCTCCAACTTTGAAAGCATGGTTGCCAATGGGGGCACCTTACCTTGCAAGGGGAAGGGTCACAATGTGCGTATCTCTCTAGAATATTATAACATGCACTCTGACATATTTGCTTTGTCCCTAAGCGAATGTGATGTGGTTTTGGGCGTTCAATGGTTACACACACTTGGCCCCATCTTATGGTATTTTGCTGAACTTTGGATGTAGTTTTCAGTCAATGGGACACACCACAAATTTATGGGCTTACAAAAAGGGTCTCTCCGCATCATCAGTTCACATCACCTGGAAAAGAACCTTAAGAAGAATTCACATGGTGTCATTGATCAGCTCCACTCCATTTAGATGCAACCACCAATGGTCTCCATTACTTCCTTGGAAATATATGCAGGTGTCATTGTTGCACCAGTGGGCTTGCCACCTTCAAGAGACCTTTTTGATAAGCATTTAGCCGCATCTACATCTCAGCAGGAAATGATGGCTATTTTGCATGCAATACTGAAGTGGTAGCCATCCCTATTAGGAAATTATTTATGCCTCAAGACTGATCTCCAAAGTATGGAACATTTTCTGGAACAACGGGTCTCCTCACCAGCACACCAAAAATGGGTTATCCAACTCATGGGTTATGACTATGCGATCACTTACAAGAAGGGTAAGGATAATATGGCGGCAGATGCTCCTTCTCGCCAATTTTATGACCCAGTTTCTCTTACAGCTATTTCTCTGCTTGTTCCAAATTTGTTGCAATCTGTTCAACATGGCTATTGCTTCTATGAACTCCATGCTTCTTCATCGACAGAGGACTCTGGGTTCCTCAAAACCTATGACTGGGAAAAATGTAACTTCTTTTGGCAGGGACTGAAAATGAAAATTCACCAGATGGTGGTTGAGTGTGATACTTGCCAGATCAACAAGGGTGAAACGACACTCCTTTCCGGACTAATCGAACCCTTTCCCATCTCTACACAGATGTGGACAACTATTTCTATGGATTTCCTAGAAGCGCTCCAGTGGTACAATACCACATCTAAAAGGAAACCATATGAAGCCATTTATGGACAGGCACTACCAGTTCTTCTTCCATACACACTTAGCAACTCCCTAGTTCAGGAAACTGACTCAGTTCTTCGAAACCGTGATCAAATTCTTCTCATTCTGTAGGACAATCTTCACATGGCAAGAATTCGACTGAAACAACAAGTCGATCAGCACCGCTCTGAGCGCACTTTTCACGCAGCTGATATGGTCCTTCTTCGTCTACATCCTTCCAAGCAATCCTCCCTGAAACTCAATAGGCATTAGTGGGCCGGAATGCAACCTGAGGATGTTATAGGGGAACCACTCCTTCAGATTCTACATCAATTTCCACATCTAAAGCTTTGAGTACAAATATTTTTCTGAGGGAGAGGGATATTAGGAACCCATGTCAACCCTTCTATTTACTTTGTTTGTATTATTGTTGTTGGACACATATGCTTTGTAAGTCGTCCCGTAGTAATTGTTGATCCATATTTTGTATTGGCCCATGGTTTGTATTAACACATGGCATTGACCCATGGTACTGGCACCTAGACTTAGTATATAAGTTTGTGTTGAGACCAATGAATGTACCGTGAAGTTATTTGTATTAATCTTTCTCAAATGAGGTTTCCCCCTCGAAGTGGCCTGCGATCAATATAAAAGTGATTCTGAGTTCTGTTATTTTTGCTATTTCATATGTTTTCATTAATTAATTATTGCAAGTTCATCACAGATGCTATGACACCTATGACACAAATCAGACCTGAAGGCTGACATATGAAATATATGACATGTCAGGGCTAAACAAATCCTCCAAGAGGGTTCTCAAGGGAGTTAGGGTAGCTAAGATGCTTCCATATGTGATTTGGTGGAAGTGGGAGACTAGGAATTGTTATACAAGTGGTGTTCTTTGGAATCTCTTCCCAAATTGAGTTGGCATGAGTCTCTTGGAAGGAATTCGACCCACGGAGGAAATTATAAGTTTATAAATGTCAATAACAAATAATTAAACCAGTTTTTGATCATTTGATAAACTTGCAATTGCATTTGTGAATAAGGAGAGCTAGTGGATGACTAGTTTCTTGCCTTAGCCAATTTCGAGGGTGAAATATTCTCATCCAAGTTGGTAATTGGAAAGGCCATTCAGACCTTTCATTTGGAGATTTAATGGAGTTTTTATTTGTAGGTGTAACCTACAGGGCATTTCATGTTTTCTTCTAGTGCAGCACACTCTCTCAACCATTTCCAGTTTTGATGGCATATTCTTGACCCTTGAGGGAGGGAATTTTTGGTGAGATATTGTAGTCTTTGGTAGAGATTATAATGATCTATTTCTATTGTAATATAATTAATATACTCTTTTCTTCATCTACATAAATTTTCAGGTCGAAATACCAAGTGGTTATATTTAAAATGGATTATTAATGAGAAAACAATGACTATTCCCCCACTAGATTGATGTATAACAATGCATTGATGATGATTTCGAATGGAAGAATATTTATATAATATATTTATGATGTATGGAATTCCATTGATGATTATTACAAGTTTCATGTTCATCATTTAAGCATTTGGAGCCATCTTGCTCAGTTTTATTTTATTTGAAGAAGATTTCATGTTATTTCCCCCAAGGTCGAACTAGTGATTTTTTCTGATGTTTGGGAGAAGGTTAGAACAGAATTAATAATTTATTAATGGTGCACATGAGACATAAATAATTTACCTCAGACATTCCCTACCTCTTTTCATAATTTATAGTGATTTTGGAGGCATTTGGAGAGTCATTTTCAGTACTTACCCTGGGGGTAATTGAATCCCAAATTGCTAGTTAAATTCCATACTTTGTCCAGAATATTAAACAAGTTTTCAGAAGTATTTTTATGGTCATAAATCATCCATAAACATGATAATAAATTACAAATGTCATTCATACACCTTCACTGAATATTTAGAGGCATTTGGAGCCAATCGGAGACCTAGAGACCAATACTAGTCAAAGGGAAATTACTAGTAAAGTTGCCTACATTGACCAGAATTGAAAGAGGATTTGCAAGAGTATTTTAAAGGTCCAAAAGCATCCATGAAACACATATGTATGTTCTAACATCATCCATATACCTTTTCAGAAGATTTGGGAGCATTTGGGGCAAATTGGAGACCTAAGCATCAAACTAGTCAAAGGTCGAATCCGGGGAAAAAGTGAAAAATTGGTCCTTCTAATAAAATTCTTAATAAGGGACATTACAGAGTTTCTTGTTATTATTTTTCCTAATCCTTTAATTGGTTATTATGTTTATGAACCCTTTCTTTTGTTTTAACATTTAATCTTGGTGTGCAGATCTGGCAACATAGAAAGTGGTACTCATAACTGGATGCAACCGTAGTTGCACAAATGGCAGTTTTTAAGACTGTCACATCACGAAATGGAGAGGCAGGTCTTCATAGAGATCATGATTTTAACAACAAAGCACGAGCATATATCCAAATTTTAAGCAAAGGGATCATATGGATCAGTTCATTGAATGAACCTTAAACAAAAATGTTAGGCGCTTATTGCCTATAAAAAAGAACCAGAATAGCCATTAAAAGGGGGGAGGGGGGTCTCTAGAGATTGGAAGAGGTTTCTTTCCTTCAACTTTCTTTTAGGATGGTAATATTCATATTATATTTGCAAGAAGATATGGATGAGGCACTAAGAGTTGATGGATATCAAGGAAAATCCAGAAGAATTCGTAGACTATCGGTTTGCATGTTCAACTTCAAGAAAAAATTTGTTTTCTGGAGTTGTGGACCTGTGAATAATTGTTTGCTCATGTGCAATTTTTAATTACTATACAATTCTACATTGTTTTCTTCTGATTTATTTTTGCTCAGTTTAATATTGTTATGATCTTTTATGGTCATGGTCTTTTTATTCTTAATCCATTTACAACCTGTTGACTCAGTTTGTTTCAATAGTTGTATTTTCTAATAGTAATGATTTTTGTTACTAGTTTTGTAAATACAAAATATTTTATAATGCATTTTGATTTGTAATTCAACCTTGTTTGTGAATCTCATCATCATGTAATTTATCTTTAAATATAAACTAGTTTAACATTATTATTAGTTCTAAAAAGCTCCTGCATGTAGGATAGGAAATAGATCAGATAGGACAAATTTTAAATTTAGATTACAATTTATTTCGTAGCAGAAAACTACAGGTTTCTTTTTTAGCAACTACTAAACTGTTAACATTTTAGTAATAGTTTAGAAGCTACTAAACTGTCTATTTCAGCTATTGGAAGTTGCATCATAGTTCATTTTATATTCCATTCTAGAGTATTTTATCATTTAGGAAATGATTAAAATATGATTGTGAGACTCTCTTATTGAGAGAAAACCCATATAGGAAATGGGGCCTTTGTTCCCGCGAGAAGTGGCTATTCCAAACACACAAAGTGCTTCTTTAAGTACTTTGTGTGCGCTATTTCTCCTTTTTGGAAAGTAGGTAAGATCTTCCCGTCAACACTACCTTGAGAGAATATGACTTGGTGGACTTGACATATGTGAAGTTACCACATGTAGTAGGATACAATACTTATGTATTTATTTGAATTGGATCTACATGATGTATCTTCCTTATGTACTTCTTCATACTGGGCATACATGATATATCCTTGGACACAAATTTTCAGATTGGATGCTACTTCTAGATATACGTCTTCAGACTTGCATCCATATCCTTCATCATCTTGCGCATATACTTCTTCAAAGCGGCTTCTGTATACTTCTTTAAACTATTGTAGGAATATTGTATCCACTTTGACATCAGTTGAAATCAATGACTCAAACTGACTCAATTGAAATCCTCTTTGACATAAGTTGACATCAATGACAACCAAATTTCAACAATCTCCCCCTTTGGCATTGATGTCAACACCTTATGAAGCTGTGTATAATTGGCTTGAATGATATGCTTCATTTGTAACAACTTCTGAAGCCATGTATGATCTTCTTTAAATGTATGCTTCATCTGTACTTTGTCGCAGTTCTCCCCCTGTGTATATGCTTCCCCTGAGTTGTTTGAGCCTTTTTGATGCCTCGGATGTGCAGGGTAAGTGCAAGGCATTGGAATGGGTTCCGAGGCTCCCAACAGAGGGGGAACACCCAGACTAAAAGGATTCAAATGATCCTACGCAAGGACAGTTCTATCCCTAGCCTGTTTGGTATAGTAATCTCCCACAGATATTCGGCCTCCGCTGGCACTCTATGAGTTGGTGAAATTTGATCAATAGATCAGTCTTCCAATGAAGGAAAACAAGGGTGTAAAATTCTATAAAACAGATCTACCTAAGAAAGGGAAACTAATGTAAGTTAGACCTATTCTAGAAGGTGGCTTGTTTATGTGCAAGTCATCTTGATGTAAAAAGAAACAAGTGTTGTTCATCCACTTAACATAAATGTTAATAGATTTATCACTTATTTGCTTAAATTACCATTAATCAATTAAAATTCACCAACAATAATTTAAGGGTTAAATGCATTCAAGATCAACCTGTAACTAACTTGTTAATTGAAAAAATTAACATCAATTAAGTTTTACTGTAAAAACCATTTGCAGAAATCGATAAAAGTTTTAATTGAATAAACTCGTTTAAAACCTCATGAACACACAGATCATTAGCAAAGATAAACCAGAACTATAGATCACAGTGCTTAATAATTTGCAAAAGACTTAAACAACATTAGATAAGCAATCTGGAGTAAAATCAACATTCATCAAATAAACTTGATCAATAGACAAAAGAAAATATGGGAATAACTTTACTGTATTCAATGACAATCTATAAGAAATTACAAACTTGTATCAAAACATGGCATCTCCAGTCTCTCCTTTTGATTTTCATCCAAATTCCATCATCCCTTCTCAATGAGAAAACAACCCTTTAAATAAGAGTTACAAAAATAATACAAAGAGTAAATTCCCACAAACCGGGATTACAAAATCAAACTAAACTAATGGCCCAGAAAAACTTGCCATTTGTCCCAAATCTCTAACAACTCATCTACATTCGGATAGTTAGCTGACTCAAGCCCCAGCTGGGCACTACATATGAATGTTTCGATCTCATTTTCAGCTAACTTATTCCAAATACGGATGAAAATATGGATTTTTCCTTCCATGGTGACCGATTGCCTAATTAATTGATCCACATCATCAATTTTGACCTCCTCGAGGTGCTGAATTATCTGTTTGTCTCCCTCACACCTGTGTTCAACTTGCTCATCCATCAACTTAGGCGGGCAAGCATCTTCAATGAGCTCCAAGGCTAAGAACTGTAGAACATCCATGATGTTATTCGTTGCATACCATCGCCTGCTACACATAGCCTGTGCTTTCTTGATAATGTCTTCAACTAACTCATTAAGATCAAGCCAAGTGTTCAATGTAGATCTGATTTTCTTGAACTAAAAACTGCTAAGAATGGGCATGTCTTCTGGTATGTCCTTGATATACCCCTACCACTCACCAATTTCCTGACTTGCCTTAGAAGTTTCTAGCGTTTTGGCTTTCTGCTCTTCAAGGACAACATACATCTTACCAAAATTCATATGAGTTTCCCTAATCTCATCTAGGGTGTAAAATAGCTTCTCCAATAATTTATGATGCTCTTCATTGACCTGAAGGGCCAAATCCTTAAACTCCTAGGGAAAAAACTTAGAGAAATTAGAAGAGGCTGTACTTGCAGTTGCAACCTCAGATTGTTTTTCTAGCATCTCTATCCTCTGTGCATTTGCAAAATTCCGAGCTTGTGAATTACGAATTTTAGCCTGAAGAGAGGTGTTGCTTTGCTCCACCTCCTCTATCCTATCTTCCCATATCTTCCTGATATCAACAACATAAAATTCATGTTGTTCTTTGGTCTGAACTAACTCTTCTTCAAGCCTTTTTAATTCTTCCTTCTTCTGATCAATCTCCCTATTCAGTATCTGAACTGAATCAAGGTTTGCACCAGCAAATGCCCCTAAGGCTACAACTATCTCAATTGCTCATGTATGGGGATCATTTGTTTGTTGAGTCCATATTATTTGATTTGGAACAGATACTTCTAATCCACCTTGATCCTTGCTTCTCTTCTTACCCCTCTTGATTATTACTTTATTTTCTTTAATATAAAAATAATTTCCAAGAGGAACTACAACATCATCTTCATACTCAATCACCAGTTCTGTAGAAGTTGAAGTGACACTCACTATTGAGATCAATGGAGCTGATTGGGTGTCAGTCGTACTAGGTATAGGCATGGTAACTTGAGGAATAGTCAGAGGGGTAGTGACAATCTGAGGAACTGATGGGACATGGGTTGGAGAAGTGATTGAAGTGAAGGATTCAGAAAGTGGAACATGATCATCATTAGTATGTGATGATGAAGAAAGAACTAAGGCTGGATCATCAATGGTGGATGATGATAAAGTAGATAAGGGTAATTGCTGAGGAATAGTCGAAGACTGGACCTCTGCAATAATAGATGGGGGAATGGAAAATAGAACTGAGTTTTCTAACAATGGAGTGGCTCTGGAAGTCAAAGTATGGAAAAGTTGTGATATGGAAAATGGTGGCATCACCCCTGGGGAAAAAATAGAAAGATCTTGAATAGATGACAATAAAAGTGTCGAAGTTGTAATGTCAGGAGCAGTAGTAACTTCCAATACCTTTTGATCAAAAAAAGAGTGATCGATCTCAATAGTGTCTAACAGATCTGTAACTGCCTGGGAATCTTCAGTCACTTGTATAGTAACAGACATTGGAGGATGTGGCTCATCTTCAATATCACAGTCAATGATGTCAAAAGTAGGAACCTATGAGGTAGGAGTCAGGATTTTCTATCTCTTAGTTGGGTTGGACTCAACTATTATTAGATCATCACATACTTGTGTAGCTACAGTGGTCACTTGAATATCCATATTAAGCTTAGGAGGTTCAACTGTTTGAGTATCCAATACTGAAGTCAATTGTGATAACTCCTACTTCAAATGATGAAACAAGACTTTGACCTATTCAATTATTTTTACCTCAGGAGGATTCTCCATGGGGGCTTTACCTTTATTCCCATCTGGATAAGTAAGCATTAGAGGGACATTGGCTTGTTGTTTCTCCTTTTCTGCTCTATCCTTTCTCATTTTCTCAAGCAAATTCATTTCCATTGTTCTGTAGCTCAAAAATTTAGCTTTAATATATCTCTGATATTGCATAATCTGATGCTGCTCATCTATGTTCTTGGCCCTAGTTGGACCTCAGAAAATGTATTCACTCCTTGGTAGATAGAGTCATCTGGAATTTCTTCATGGACATAGTCCATCTTCATATGATATTGTTTAAAATGTGCATCAAGGAATTTCATAGGGTCATGCTTCCTTTTGGGAGCAAAACCCAAATTTAAAGGAGCCACCTGGTCACCAAGCACTGTAGCCCAATTTGAGGTTGGGATGACTAATGGCCCAAGGTTTAAAGAAAATTTAGGCCGACGTTTCTTTTTGGGACCAGTGAGTTTTCTGTAGACACCATCAGTAACAGTCTGATAAGAGACTTATTGAATGACCAATCTGTTAGGCACTATTCTAGGCAGAAGATGAACAGTGTCACTTCCCCAGACTCTGATATATGAATAGGACTCATAGACATACCAATCACCAATTATATTGATGAAGGCCCTAGCATCAGCCGAAAAGGCAGGTGCCTCTTGTTTGAATATCTTGAAATAAATAGTACCCATGAAATGGTCACAAATGTCATAAAGTAATGTCACAAAATTGCTCTCCCATAGTGTTGAGTGATAGATATGAATAGGTGGATCTGAAGGGGTCCAATTCCATCCCATGTTGGGATATTGGAACTATGAGAAAAAGACATCGATAATATAGGCCGAAAAGAAGAAGTGTGGCTTCCTCAAGGAAGGTGCCTTTTGATAGTCTTGGATAGTTGTTTTAAGTTCCAGTGATAGGATAAACGCCCAAGGGAAGGATTCACCCATTGTTAAGACATGATGAGAAATTGGAGCCCATTCATCCTTGAAGACTGAACAATTTAGAAGGCCAAAGAGCCTACAGAGCATGGGTGCCAGTAAAGAGTAAGGTTCCCTGAACCAGGATATCAGATAGAGGTTGTTGGATTTAGGTACAAAACTGTTAGGTTTAATCATCCATGATTTTAACATTTCATCGAAATTGTACCTGGTTTTAGAGGATTGTATGAATTTAGGGATAAGGGTCTGCACAGTCGGCTTAAGAGCAAAAGCTCTAATAAAGACTTATGGGCAGAAAGTTGTCAATTGTGACCCTGCACTGTCATTAAATGACTGGTCTTTAGGGTTAGCATTGTCTACTATCCATTTCATAGCATCTGTAGAAGAAAGGATAGCAGGCCGAGCAGAAATAGTAGGGATTTGTGAAGCCCTAATCTTCTCATATGCAAGTTGGTCTTCCTTAATGTCTAATAGGTCGTCATGATCAAAAATTGAATAAATTTTGGACCAGTCCATTTGATAATTTTCAGTAACCCTCTCACTGGTATCTGAGAAGATACCGAAATTGGGGTCTTTGGTCAACAAATTTATGTGAATTGTCTTAGACCGAGTGTTCTGTGACATTTTGGAAAAGCTTGGAAATTTTGATCAATAAATAAAACAAAAATCAAAACCAAACCATAAACAGGAAAACCATAAATAGCAAATGCGAAAATGACAAAACAAAACCAATCTGAAAATAACTGAAAATTCATGAGAATGACCCCTGGTAAGAAATCCATATTAAAATCCATGTAGCCAAGTAAATTTCCAATAATGAAAATGATAAAGAAAAATAGAAGGAATCGTCTATTTATTGATTTTCCGTCGGGTCAAATATGGACCGTAGGATTAAAAGAAATGAACAACTGAGATTAACCCCTGCGGGATGCGGGATTGGATCATAAGTTTTATTTTCAAACTTTATTCAAAATTCCCGCAATCCACAATTTCCTGGTTGCGGTTTGCGGGATTGCAAATTGCAAAACAACGGACAAAAGTGTTTTTGCAACCTGCAATCCGCAATTGCGAGTTGCGGGTTTCGGAAACGAAAACAACCTTTAAAAATAATATAACGTTTCTCGCATCCCGCAATCCGCAATTGCGGGTTGCGGGTTGCAGGAACACACAACACAATTTATTTTAAATAACAACTTTCTGCAATCCGAAATCACCAATTGCGGGTTTCGGGTTGTGAGTTGCGAAATCAAAATTTCCGAAAATATTAAAAAAGTCTTCCTGCAATCCACAATTTCGGGTTGCAGGTTGTAGGATGACACAATTTCGAAAAGAAAGAATAATCAATTCTCAGGGTTTTCGGGTTTGCGGGAAGAAAATAACACTTTGAAAGAATTGAAGGCTTTCCGCAAGTCAAATAAACAACCAAAACTTACAATTTTTTCAAAGGAAAAATGGTAATTGCACAAACCAAAAGCAAAGGTATGAGATCATGAAAAACAAGGTTTAAAAACCTCGTTATAATAAGAAACTTACCCAAATACCTTTGTATTTACAAAAAATGGGTCTCTTGTGATCAAATGAAGCATGGGATCTGTTGTACCTACAACAAGCCTTTAAATTCTGCGCATTTTGTTGTCAATACTTCTTCTGCATTTTTTTACTTCTACGCATATCATTGATCTACTTCACGCTCTTTCACATCTACTACATTTTCATGTTGTCTCTTCAATAATATGCTTCATGCTCTTTCACATTTTCTCCATCCTCATTGTTGGTTGTGGAGCCAGATCTTCTAGTCTCATAGATGATATTGTATCAGTTATGTTTGTACCCCAGTTTTATATGATATGTAGGTGGATTGTATAGTCACCCCAGCAGGGGGGTGTGGGGGGGCATCGCCCCCCGATGAGGTTCCAGGGGGGACCATCCCCCCTGGCTGGGGGGTCCAGGGGCAACGCCCTCGAAGAAAAATTTTGGGGTTGTTTTCGTCAGCTGTTTTGTGGGCCCATGGTTTTGGGTATCCCGTTGTATTTTCCCATTGTATTTCCCTTATAAAATAAAGACATTGTAATACGGCTAGTGAGGATGATGTATTAGGTTTTATGCATTGTAAAGATCTCTGAGATCAGGAGAGAGACTGTGAAAGAGAGAAGAGGAAGTGCAGCAGTTGTGCTGCAGGTTGTATCCCTTCACCTTGCTGGACGGTAATAATAATAAGGACTGGAAAATTCAGTGTGGACGTAGCCCAAGTTGGGTGAACCACGATATATCTGTGTCTCTCTTGTAATGTGTATGTGTGATTATATTTGTATTTATGTTTATTGTTATTGCTCTGCGATCCTGTTTTTCTAACACTCATGTTGTCTCTTTTATCCTCAACTACTTTAGCTCTTCTTAGTTTCAGGCCTCAACTTTTTGTCTCATGATTTTCTTCATGCTAGTTCTTCTCAGTTGCATTCAACTTCATGTTCTGTGTGCAATCAATGTACAATCAGCTTCATGCTTTTCTCCCCCTTTGACATTAATGGCAAAGAGATGCCATTACTTGCGCAATGTAGATTCTATTTTTTTTTGCGACGGCCTCTACCTTAACTATTTTTTTTTGGATGAATCCCCTTGTCTTCATGCTTCACAGTTCCTGTAATGCTTCATATTTCCTTCATAATTATCTTTGCTTGCTTTCCTTGATCATGTACCATTTTCCTTTTGTATCTTGACCTCCTATTCCTATCACAACACTTCATCATTCTTTTCTTAGTGATTCATGCAGACATCCTCTCGTGCCAACTACGCAGTGGTAAAAAATTTCTTGGATTTACATTGCCTTTTCTTTTGCTTCATTTATGTGCCTGATTGTTTCATCTATCGCATTTACTGCATTGTCACCTTGCCTTGTTGCATTTACTGTCGTCGCATCATTGCCATGACTGCCAAATATTTGGCACGTTTTTTCGCTAGTTCAGCATTAAAGTAGATATGATACTCAATTCGTGTGGGAACAATTATGTGTCATCATCGTACTTGAGATTTTGGGGAAACATTATTCAGTCGCATGGATCAATGGATTAGATTTCCGCTTTTCGTACACCTTTCCAAACCTATTAAATCCATAATTCAATTTTGGCGACTCCACCACCTTCTTTAACTTGTGCGATATTGAATGCATATCTCACCAAATTAATTTCATGCACACGAACATCTTCCATTCACTTGTATAAGAGTTCTCTGAACAATTCTTAGTTCATCACTTTTTCCACTTCTGCATTTCCGCATCGCATTGTTTCATGCTTTCTTGCCTTTCTTGCCAATGGATTCCTTTCACTAGAGAATGAACACCTCCCTCAAGAATGTGCGACTTGCAGTTTAGGCTCAACATTCTGAATTCACATGCCTACGGGTTGATATGGGAGCATGGAAACACCATATGGAGGAAGCGGAGTTCCAACACCAATATGCTCAGTCACAGATGTATATCAGGAATTCTAAGCAACTAACTTACTTATCTTGTCGGGTTGACAATCTGGAGTGCCAACAACATCATATTTTGAATGAACTATCCTAAATTTAGACTTAACATATGGAACCACCATCGTCCACAACTTTGCAACTCCTTCATGTGTGCCCTTATTCAGAGTGTACTGCACTAGTGCTAGTAGAATTGGAGCTTCATCTTGCAAACCAATCAGACATAGACATTGACCTCGAACTATGACTCTAGATTACTTCAACATTTCAACTTTGCCAGTTTTTGTTTGTATACGCCTTTCAGCCTCGACACGGAGTCCCGACTCATACAATTTTGTAAACATACTGATTTTGAATATAATGAAAAAGAATTCATTTGTGCAAACTCGTGTCTATCTTTCATAATTTTTATACCATTTCTTTATGCAAGAGTTTTCCTTTTATATCTACAATACTTAATTCAAACAATTGCTATGTTATTTATTGTATCACATGAAAGATAACTCAACAACAACTTAATGCATGCATGTATCCAAACATTCTTTTCTACAACATTTGCAACTTAACACATAACCTTGTGCAACTATGATGAATACTGCGACAGACACCTTTAAAACATAACCCTTAATTAACTTACTCCTTGAATTCTAGGATGCATCGTTTTGAATTCAAGGGTCTTCACCTAATCTTTTCAAGATCAGCAGGAGGAGTAGGAATTACTTGCTACTTTGGATGTACCTGGATTGTCTTCTTCTTCTGTGCACTTCTGAGGAGATTTATTTACCCATGTTTTCTTGTGCGTACTACTAACTTGATTTTGCACTTGAAAATTTTCTCTATAACTCCTCGCTATGTGATTTCCTTTTTGCAATAAGTCTTCATCTGGACAGTTGACTACCCTTTGATAATACATAGCCTTATGTCCAAAACAATATCATGCATAGCATCTCATAGTTTGACAATATTTTGCAACATGACCTAAGCAATTTCATCTTGCGCACTTCATCCTATTCATCCTTCTGTGTTTAGTATATTGAAAGGAGTTGTTGAAGGAACTATCATACCTGAATGACTTAACATGATTGGTTTAGTGTTCTCTGTCGCATAATTTCTTTGTTTCCTTTTCATAACCAAGACCTATTTTGTCTTTAGTTGTTCTATGATCTTTCACGATCTTGTTTAGAATTGATGTGTTATCTTTGGGATTTTTCTTTATTTCATCTTCAACACTAGACTTGTTGCTTTCTTGATGTGTGCAGATTACTATGGCATCTTGGACTTGTTTCTTACCCTTCATCTCAACCAATTTGTCTTCTAGATGAGATATATCTTCATCCTTCTCCTCAAGTTGACTTGTTAGCATCCTAATGTTCTGTGCCAATTCTTCCAAAGAATCTTCCAATGCAAATGTATTTTCCTCAAGCATTTTGACCTTGTATTGTGTGCAAATCAGTTGTATCTCATAGTTGGTTACCTTTTCACGAACTTCTGCATCAAGAGACTCTTGAAATGGCTTGTCCCGTTCTTCATACTTTGACAATTGTTCCTGTAAGAATTTATTCTTCTTTCTTAACTTATCTAATTCATCCAGGGCACTAATCAATTCAGCTTCCCAATCAATGTCTGCAACATCCTCTTACTGTTCATATTGACTATCATTCTTGACCTTTGCAACAAGATTTGGAGGTGTTTTGAACAATCCACTAAAAAAATATTTTTCTAGTAGTGTTGGTTTGCTTTGTGCAACTGGAGTATTCTTCGAACCACTCTTCTTCTTTTCATATCTACTTTCTTATTGCACAAAGCCATGAAAATTAATTCTTTTGGCTCTTCATCCTAGTTTCTTCCTTCAATACAATGCTTTCTTCCTCAATGTACATACTTTTATTTTCTTTTGGATTGAACAATCCACTAAAAAAATATTTTTCTAGTAGTGTTGGTTTGCTTTGTGCAACTGGAGTATTCTTCAAACCACTCTTCTTCTTTTCATATCTACTTTCTTATTCCACAAAGCCATGAAAATTAATTCTTTTGGCTCTTCATCCTAGTTGCTTCCTTCAAATACAATGCTTTCTTCCTCAATGTACATACTTTTATTTTCTTTTGGAATCCTCCTTTTAATTTTAGGTTTGTGCTGAGTCTGCGCATTTCTACGTTCATGATAGCTAGATTCTTCCTCACTTTCATTGTCTTCATTTTTTCTGGAAGGACACTTAGAGGCATAATGAACTACTCCTCCACATTTGAAACATTTGAAGAGTATCTTTTTCTTATACTTACCTCGTCCTCTTTTCATCTTTCTAAAAAAATTTGATTCCTCATCATCCAAATCATTGCAAAAATCCTTTTCGTGATCATGCTCATCCTTCCTAGTGGCTTTAAAAGAGAATTCCTTTCTAATTGGAGTCTCTTAGGCTTAGTTCTCATCTCGATGCAGTCAAAATCCCCTGAAGCTCGTCCTTTGTCAGATATTCAAGCCTTAGCTTTGTCTTCCAATACATATACTTTTACATCAAACCTTGAGGGAACATTTCTTAGTATCTTCTGTACCACAGATTCTTCTTCCAAAGTGACCTCGAGACTTTTGATAGTGACCCCGAGACTTTTGATAGCATTAACTATCTCATCAACTCTTAATAAATAAGAGGTAATGTTCCCTTCTTCTTTCATTTTCAGAGATTCAATAAACTAGATTAGTTCTGCAAGTTTGCTTTCCTTACCTTCTCCTCACCTTCATAGACACCTTTGATTTTGTCCCAAACCTCCTTTGTTGATTCACAGTGCATAACCTTGGCGAACTCATTACTATTCAAACCACAAAGCAATGCATTTCTAGCTCTTGCATTGCATTCACAGATTCTACTCTATACAATATAAACTGGCATGACTGCTGGGACATTGTAACCATCAATAACGGACTTCCAAACATCTCCTCCTAGTGATTGTAGATATACTTCCATCCTAACCTTCCAGAATATATAGTTGGTGCTATAAAACCTTGGTTCTTTGTTAGTGGAAATACCTTATTTCATGTCCATGTCTGCGCAAGGATCTATTTCCAAATGTTAACATGTTAGAAAGACACCTACTCTAATACCAATTGTTGGAATCGATTTAATACAGAGAAGGGGGGTGAATCAGTATTAGCGCGATTATCAACAAATTTTACTTTCTTTAATAGATTAGTCTTATCTTTAGTCTTGATCTTTTAATTATGCATCCAACATAAATAAAACATTCATCCATATATGCACCATGACAAATAACACCGAACACACAGAATTTTGACATGGAAACCCTATTGGAAGAAAACCATAGAGTTTTTTTTTTGTAATGAAAATAATACATTCAAGGAAGCACCGAATTCTTGTGTTTACCAACACCAACTATAAGGAGGCATCGAACCCCTATTTTTACAGGCACCGACCTGAAGGAAGCTACAACTCCCTATGTTCTCTAGAACCAACTGGAGAGAGGCTATGACCTCTTACTCCTTTCCCTGTACTACTACCTAGATGAACAATATAAGATGAAGTCTCTATGAACTTCGAACATGTGCACACTTTTGATCTTCTTATATTATTTCTATTGTGCGCTACCTTTGTATGTAGACGATTCATTGCCACTGTGCTACATACATCACTTGAATTCTCATTCCACTCAATTCTTCACTTATGCTAATGACTTACTTCATGTACTGTGTGCTATTGATGTTGCAATCTACGTCATGTTTCACTCTATCATTCTACTACTGCACAACTGGAATCACCACTAATAATGTGCTTGCAATTGATATCTTATTGTTATGAGATTATGCACCACTATCAGATGGAACTGCGGACTTACTGAGATGTTTTCGTTTTGTTTAAATGCCATAGTCTTTATACAACCTATGACATGATGTGCATCAAGTGATTCACCCTTTCAGTTTAACGCACTTGTTTCAGATCATCCGCATCATCACGTTCTTACTGGATTCTTTTGTTTCTCTGTCGTTACACAGCTGATGGACTTCTTTACTTTGCACACTTCACTTCAACATTCATGCATCATCCAAAATTCGGTGCATATTCTAATATACTTCAGTTATGTCTCTGTGATTTTGTCTTAACACATCTGTGAATGTTTGCGTGCTTCCAACAATACTATCATTCATAACTCACCCACTTGCACATACTTCTGTGATTCTTGTTTTCAGTGTTTGTGCATCCACCACAGATCTGCAACATCATTCTGTGCACCATCAGTATTTCATTTTGTTGCATGTGCGCACTTGTCTCCTAGCTATATCATGTTGTTATGTCCTCAAGCCCTTAATGCCATGAATATAAATATGTATCTTCCTCTTGAATCTCTATAGACTTTCCATCAAGATTACTTCAAATCTCCAACCTGCATCTCTATTTATACATGTCCTGCATGGATTGTATGTCCACAAGTTGGTTGTGGAATTCCTTCTTCCTTGCTTCACGGATTGTGCTTTTTCCACATGTCATCTTTTGTGTGACTGATGTGTCATCCTTTGTCATTCTTTCCCATCCACGGTACATGACTTAGTGGAACTTTACACCTTGGTGGTGTAGTCTTGCACTCTCCATGTACCATTGATTTCGATAACTTGCAGGAATATGGTCCTTGACTTAGTAGGACTTTCATCCTTTCGGTACCACCACTTGTGGGTATTGCACACTTGGTGTGTCAATGCTTTGTGCATACGTGATCTTTGACTTGGTGGGACTTTGACCCTTGTGGTACCATCACTCGTGGAACTTGCACACTTGCTGAGTCTTCGGTTGTTGAATTTGCTCATATACTGACCTCAACCGCTACACCCTTCTTGGAACTTGTGAGCTCTATATCAACTGAAAGCATATTCTGATTGGTGAGACTTGCGTTCTTTTATAATTGTTCAACCATAAGTTGTTTCGTGTTTCTTGTGCACACCCGATCTTTGAACATACAATTATTTAGACTTGCTTGCACATTCAAGAATCTTCTCTTCATTTGCTTGCGCACTTGTACCTTTACTTGACCAATTCCTTGGCTACTTGTGCACATGTACCTTTGTCCAGCCAATCCTTTGGATTCTACCTTGAGAGAATATGACTTGGTGGACTTGACATTTGCGTGGACACCACATGTAGTAGGATACATTACTTATGTATTTATTTGAACTGGATCATCATGATGTATATTCCTTATGTACTTCTTCATACTCGACATACATGATGTATCCTTGGACACACATCTTCATATTGGATGCAACATCTAGATATACTTCTTCATATTGGCATCCATATCCTTCATCATCTTGCGCATATACTTCTTCAAAGTGGATTCCATATACTTCTTTAAACTGTTGTAGGAATACTATATCCACTTTGACATTAGTTGACATCAATGACTCAAACTGACTCAATTGACATCCTATTTTACATTAATTGACACCAATGACAACCAAAGTTGAACAAGGTGTTTACATGATACTATGCTCATGTGGAAAATAGTATATAGAATAAACAAGAAGATCGGTACAAATTAGACTAAAAGAGCATGCTACATACATAATAAAGGAAAGAGCCTCAAGATCATCCCTGGCAGAACATGCATGCAACTCCTCTCACCACATTTGTATTGAAAATTCAAAACTAATGAACAAAGAGGAGCACTATGTGAAAAGGAAGGTGAGAGAAGCCCTTGAAATAGAAAAACACAATAACACCCTAAACCGAAACGATGGGTTAAAATTAAGTGATGCATTGAACCAGTGATAAAACAAATAATTAGTAATACCAATTGATACATCTATCACTAATATCATGAATAGTTATAATCAATTAATAACTAACAACACTAATTAACATTATTAATTTAGTATTATTTTAACACTATTATTAGTAATAATATCATATTATTAAAATTTCATTGATACCATATTTTAAAAACTAACTTAGCCGACACACTCACATTTTAGGCATCTCCTATATTTATAATTGCTCTCTTTCATCTAGTTAAACCATCTCAATGATTGTACTATGATCACCCCTGATGATGAACTCACTTGCAAGTCTAAAATGTTAGGTTTATAAACCATAAGCAAGCTTTTCCAGCTATTATCTTAGATATGTATAGCATTTTGTTTTGTTATAAAGTGATAAAAAAAGTCAATTTTATCTCTTTTTTCCAGAGAAAAAAAACTACTATTGATATTCATAAATTGAATCAAATAGTACAAAATATGTTCATGATCCAATCAAAAAGGATCTTTCTGAAATGTACCCCAAGCTGAATTCTGAGAAAGACAGCTTATACATGGAAAGTAAAAAATCACCCCAGAGGATGATCACATATACAAATGATTACCAAAATTTAAAATTGTCCTGTAAAATGCCCCATACAGCAAAAAAATGTGTCCCCCGCTATCAGCAAAAAAGGTATGGAGATAAGACAAGACATAAATATCAGTCATAGAAATATATAGATCCACATTCCTGTAGGCAGTCTTCACACCATTCTTCCCAGTGCAGGTGCCCTTCACATCCATCCAGAGCTTGTTTTGACAGTTTGTCCGCCATACTGTTATGTGCACGATAGATGTGCTCGAACAAGATATTTTGCTGTTTGGAAAGTTCATGCAGAGTTCTGGAAGCCCAGTGTTTTAAATTTAATACATTAAGCTTGAATTTTCCTTCTGCCCATTTAATAGTGACCCTAGAGTCACCGTATACCTTGAGATTTGGCAACCCAAAAATGTTGGCAACCTTTAATACACACCAGAGAGCAATTAATTCCGCCTTCATATTTGTTCCTTTTCCACAATTTAACTTGATAGAAAAATAGTGGGAGTCATTCAGATAAATAACACCTCCAATATCGCACATTCCTGCTTGAGATGCTCCGTCAAAGAAAAGGACAGGTCTATCAATAATAAGATTGAAAATACTGATGCGATCTGTTTTCAGCATCATCTCATCCACCTTGCATGAGTTGAACATTTTGAGGGCAGTCAAACAGCATTTGATGTGATCAGGTGTGGAGTTTTGAAATATGACACAATTCCTGGTATGCCATATTGCCCAAGGAATGCAAACTGCCAGGTAAAAGAACTTTTTGCAGTGCCTGTACCAGTTTAAAAAACATAAATTGAAGTCCCCAATTGCCCAGCTTTTGGTAATATTAAAATGAATGGACATCATTTCCCAGACCTTGCAAGAGAAAGGACATTGAACAAATAGATGCAGCCGAGATTCAGCATTTTCTTTACACAGAGGACAATAGTTCGGACCAATCCATCCTCTCTTGCAGAGATTGTCCCAAGTCTTTAACTTGTTCTGTAGAATCAACCAAGAGAAACATTTTAGTTTTACAGGGATGTGCCACTGCCAGATTTTTATATACCACCAGTCCGGAGGAAAAATGTATTTTTGCTGAAGAATTCTTTTATATGTTGTTTTTGCCGTGACAATGCCAAGTCCTGTATTTCCTGCCCAGACAAGCCTGTCTTCAGAATTGCTCAAATGTACACTGGCCGAATTTAAATTATTTCTGTAGTTTTCCCAAATACGTGCAAGATAACCCGATAAGCCAATCTCTTGTGCCGTGAACCACTTCTGATAATTAGCCTGACCAGAGTTTGGATGATGGATCTTATCTAAAGTTGGTAGTCCAATGATTTGTAAATACTGTGGGATGATTGGTGGAAGCAAATGTTCATGCTCAAAACCAATAATGGGATCAACTCCCACCCTGATCTGTGAACCGCAGCCAACTTGCCAAATAAGATCACATTTGATCCAATGAAAAACTTTCATAAACCCTCTCCAAATGGGGGAGAAATTCCAGCTTGACAATTTTGGGTTTCGCATCCAAGAATTTACATCAGTCTTAATATATTTTGAATGTAAAATTCTAGACCAGAGGGAGTCTCCATAAATACCACGCCCGCATCTTTTCAACCTGAGGGCGATGTTAAAGACCTCCAAGTCCTTTATTCCCCAGCCTCCAAATTTATATGGTCTGGCTAGAGAATCAGCTGCTACCATAGGGATGATTCTACTTTTTGCTGTACCATTCCACAGAAAGTTGAAAAAAAATCTCTTTATGGTTTTGATGATAGAGCTTGGGACCTCCATCAATGAAAACCAATAAACAGGGATGCTAGATAGCACCGAATTCACCAGTATAAGCTTTCCTCCGATTGATAGAAACCTATAAGACCAATGTGCTATTTTATCTTCAATTTTTTTCAAAAGCCATTGCCAATCCCGTAACTGATAATTATTAGGTTTTAACACGTAACCCAGGTATTTGAAGCCCTGCTCTAAGTTGGAACAATTGAAAGGCATGACAGATCGGATGCTGCTAATCTGTTCATCTGATAGAGCAAGGTGTAAAAAACTGGATTTTTCTTCACTAACCAACATACCTGTAGCTCTGCAGAAAATATGTATAATGTTTTTTAACATCCCCCATTCATCAACTGTGTCTATACCACCCACGAGAACATCATCTGCAAACATAACATGAGTAAAAATAACATCTTTTATAAGTTTGATACCCTTAATTTTGCCATCCATTAAAGCCCTGTTTACCAATCTGCTGAAACCATCCATTATCAAAATGAACAGAAGAGGGGATAGAGGGCAGCCCTGCCTTAAACCCCTGGAGCAACTGAAGAAATCTGTAGGACTGCCATTCACCAGTACAGATATGTTTATGGATCTGATGCAGGCCATGATCCACTTTATAAATATAGAGGGCATACCAATCTTGATGAGTATCAGTCTGATGAAAGACCAATTTTCCCTATCATAAGCTTTTACCAAATCCATCTTGAGCAACATAGCTTTTCGTTTATGAATTTTGATGCTGTGCATCAGTTCTTGTGTGATGCCGATAGCGTCATGTATTTGTCTTCCCTCTAAAAAGCCAAATTGCTCTTCAGATATATGAGCAGAGAGGGCACTTTTTATTCTATCAGCAATTATTTTTGAAATGAGCTTATATAGCAGATTACAAAGAGCAATAGGACGAAAATCACCATATGTTGCAGGCTTGTCTTTTTTAGGGATGAGAGTGACAAACGTGGAGTTGATTCCACCTGGGATGTAGCTATTTGTCATGGAGTAATTGACAAGTTCCAGAAGTTCGTCCCCCATCAAATCAAAGAAATGTTGATACAGCTCGACTGGCCATCCATCCGGCCCAGGAGCTTTATCCTTTGCAAAGGCCTTTAATGTTTGCTCAATTTCATCTAAGGTAACCTCTCTTTGTAAATATTCTGCTTCTTGCTCCTCAAAGAAATGAGGATATAGATCTGCCACTTCAAATTGTTCATTTATATGATATTCCCCAGGATCCGAATAAATATTATTAAAGAAATAATAAGCTTATGTTTTAAGATTTTCAATACCAGAGCACATCATTCCATCTTCGCCTTGAATCTCCCAAATATGCTTTGACCTCCTCCTAGCAGATGCAAATGAGTGAAAGAACTTGGTGTTCTTATCACCAAGCGCAATCCAGGTGGCTCGACTCTTTAATCTCCATGCTTTTTCTTCCTGGAGAATTAAATCTTCTTTTTTCAGCTCCAACTTCTTCATAATCCCAAAAGCTTCCTCTGATAATGAATCATTTATGTTGGCGGCAATGGCATCTTGTAGTTGTGATTCTAATTGTTGGAGCTCAATTTTATCTACAAGCTTCTTTTCCTTGATCCATTTGACAACAGCCACTTTTAAATTCTTTAATTTGAAACAAAAATTTAGAACAGGATTTGGATCAAAAACTTCACAGTTTTCCCAAAACATTCTGACCATGTGACAAAAAGATTCATCCTCTAGCCACGATGCATTGAATTTAAAAGGAGTCGACTGTAAATGATCATATTGTTCCATCTGAAGAATTATGGGCCAGTGGTCCGAGAATTTAGAAGGGTGAACCCATGACCTGTGCTTCGGAAACTGAACCAACAAGGTCGACTTAACCAGGAATCGGTCAAGGCGTTTATGAACACCTTCTACACCGAATCGCCCATTCGACCAAGTGGGGGAAAGCTTGTGTGGCAGGACATCTATGAGATGCTTCTCCAAGAGCATATTTTTAAAGAAATCCCCTAATTCATCCATCCTGGCGGAGATGCCCCAAATTTCAGAAGCCTGGTAAGAGAAATTGAGATCTCCTGCAATGATTAAATCAGATAAATCCATAAGCCCCGACCCACTCAAGTCAGTCCAGAATTTTTGTCTCTCCCTGTATGGGGCGTATACATTGAGCAGAGAAATAGATTTTTGGTTACTGCAAATAGTTCCCTTTAATAAAATACCCCAAGGGGTACAGAAAGCATGTAGATCAAAGAAATTTGGGTTCCATGCAGCAGCAAGACCCCCAGACTGTCCTCGAGAGCTAATAGCTGCTACCTCCCAGTCCGGAAGAATGTTGCAAAGTTTGTGTATGGCTAAATTGTCCTCACACATGGTCTCCTGGAGGAATAAGATTGCGGGGCCAGTATCTTTTATCAGATTGGACAAGGCCTGGGCCCGAGTCACCTTGCCCAATCCCCTAACATTTAATGACAACAAAGACATTAAGGAACAGTCCTGATGGGGGTTGCTTCTCTAAGCCCCAGGGTTTCAGATTTCTCTATCTTTTCTGCTTCTTCTAGCCTCCTAGAAATAGGAGTGTAAGTGTCAGAAATGTTTGATTCAGGTTTTTTCTTCTTGCCCCTTCTGATTGTAACGTTTTGACGATTAAGTGAGAGAATAGGATTTTGCATCGGACCCACTACTAGGGTTTTTTGTGTAAGCCTGAAGAGGAGGAAATTCTTTCCCATATGTTGACATGTGATAACCAGAATCAGTTAAGATATTCAAATCTAAAGGGTTTGTAACTAAATCTGAGAGGTTATCTCCCTTTTCACCCCAGGGATTATTTTCTGCACAATGACGGGGTTCACACTGTGTATCCACAGTAGAGACAGGAATGGCTTCAATAGGCCCTAATGAAAATTTCCCCGTCTGACTATTCAAAACACTGTCAGGGGTGAGGACTGTTTTTGACTCCCCAAGTTGCTGAGGGTCGGGGCTGAGATCACTCAAAGCATATGCCGGATTTGTGTTCGACCTTGACTTTGACTCCACAATGTGGTGTGAACAGGGATGATTTTCTGCAAGCGTGAACTCAGGGGTAGGGTTTGACATTTCATTCACTACAGAAGGCAATTCCAAAGGGCCCAAGTTCGAATTTACAAGATTCAAGTCAGGAAATAAATTTCGGCTCACATTGTTAGCAGAAGGGACAATTTCCGATTTTGATACAGGGAGACCCGTTACTAAGTCGTGCCGCAAGATTATTTCTCCATTGTTTATACGACTAGTAAGTTTTTGTTCAGATGATTCTAAGAAAGCCAGTTCCTCAGAAGACAAATCCGAGAAATTTAAAGATGGGTTTTTGTCAAACTTACCGAATTTTTGTGGTTCAGAAAACTGAAAATCATTCCCGGGCGAAGAGAATTCCGATGAGTCCCGTGAGCATTCACGCAAGGATGGACACACAGCTTTGACATGACCAGTCTTGTGGCAAAAAAAACATCTGAAAGGGATTTTATAAAAATCCAGAGCTTGATGCCAGGCCCGAGAACCCCAAGTGATAAAAACTTCTGCAGGCAAACCATCCTTCAGATCAAGTTCTACCATTACTTTGGCATAACGCCGGTCCATCCCAAATAAGTTCTGTTTGTCAAACCTGATGAAGCGGCCAACAGAATTTGCTATGCCTTTCACTACATCTTCTTTCCAAATTTCAATTGGTAGGCCAGGAATAATCATCCACAGGTGGCGCAGGGTTTGGATTTCTTTACCCGGATCAAAGTTTACATGCCATCTCTTGATGAATAGCGAACCCCTCTTAAATTCCCAGAACTTTGACAGGATCAAATCGAGATGGGTCGCCTCCGTGAAGGTGAAAAGAATCCAGCGATTCGGTAGCAGGTTTATTCGGGGGGCCAAACCAGTGAAGGGCACCCAAACCCTATTCACCCATTCCGAAATTTCCATTTTGGTGCTCGAAGTAAAAAGTCAATTTTATCTCTATTATAATCTAGATCTATCAAACACCAAGAGAGATTCAATTTCTTGAGAGGTAACATAATTAAATTTAGTAAACATCAATATTGATATCAAATAATTAAATATGTGACTAGAGTATGTATTTTTTGTAATTAGTCCATTCAGTCTGAAAAAAGGGTAAACCTATATTGGATGGATGATATTTCAAATCCTTTAATGAGTATGAAAGAAATCAATCTTGCTCGACAATATTTTATTTATGAGAGAGTCTGAAAAGAGCGTAAAAGAGACTTGAATATGGGTTTTTTAGTAGAGTTGGTCCCTAGTTCCTGAAAAGGAATAAAAGGAGACAGGGGGAACTCTTCTTGTCGGTGAGGAATAGAGTATGCATTTTTCATAAGTAGTTTGTGTGGCATGAAAAAGGGATAAACTAATAACGGACATATGTTTATGGCAGGAAATGAGGAAGTGTTCAATGAGGCTAGCTCAAATGACAAAATGGGAGCAGATGAGAGTTAGTGAGAGGACGGAAAAACACTGGTGGGACCACCTTGCGACGAGAGGAATGGTGGCAGAATAACATAAGAACTGTAGTATGGATGAGGCGGAGGGCTCATGAACATGTGGTAAGAATATCATCGTGCTAGAGCATTGAAAAATGTGAGAGTCCATAGGGTAGGAAAAAGAGTGATGGTGTGAAAGAGAGCATGCAACTTCATTTCAGGACATGAGATTACAAGGACTCCCAATCCTAAGGGGATATCAACAACATTGGCCCCAAATGCAAGGGGTACTAAATGGTAACCTATGTGAGGTAGGCTCTATTTCCAAGCAAGGTCAAGAATGCAAGGGTGGTTGGGATGGGCCACTTACTCTGACAGGGGGGTATCCTACAAGCGTAAATGAGAAGTATCGATGAAGAGTCACTTTGGTATTTTAAAATCTTTTCTATTTAGTGTGTATATTGCGTAGAAATCTAAAATGATGTCAAAATTGGAGGATTTTTTGAGTAGATTGTAAAGGCATACTTTCATTTTCAATGGTTTCTTGCCTTCTACATTAGGTTTGTACAAAACAATGTATTTAACTTATCAAAGGATTGTGAATTTTATGTCTAATAAGAACTTATTTATGATTAAGTTTTCCAATCAAGTTGATTATCCAAAAGTATTAGAGAAGACTTCTTAGTTTTGAAATAAAATAGATTTTTTAATTACCTCTTAGTTTCTCTATTTCCATCCAGTTACTATGTTTACATAGAAGACGTTTTTCTATGAGAAATGGTTTCAAGGCACTGTTCCAGATTCCTAGTCTATAGCACCACTACAAAACTACCACATGTCTTACCTAAATTTTCCTATTCGTCGTTCTGTTGTTGTGTCTGTTCTACATTTGTTCGATGAGATCATTGAATTTGCAAAGTACTGTGTTACAAGACTCTTGCATTAGTGGAGCTGGATTTATTACAAACGATGACATTGTTGAATTTGCAGAGTATTTTACACTTGCGGCAGTGGAGCTCAGGCTATTACAACCACACATCGTTGAATATTGTGTGACATAACTCTTGTGTCAGTGGAGCAGGTGTAGGATAAAAGACAACCAAAACGCTTTGCATACACACATTTATACGAAATTGTCTTTTTGAATAGGTCCATGATCTGTATTTTAGTATTTAGTCTGTTTTTTTCTTTAACATGTACGGGATTGCAATTTGATTTTGTCGTAATATGTATTGTATTCCACGATCATATTAGTAATGCTTGTTCACAAGCAACGTCGAAGAGATTATGTAGATTGCATTTTTTTTAATTCATTGATATATGTAATATTTCTTATTTATTATAAGTAATAAATTTATTGGTTTTTATTAGTTTAAAAAGCATGAAAGATGAAGGCAAAAAATTGTTAAAATTGAGTGTCTTCTTTCTTGACGTTCATACCCATCAACCAAAAAATATTACTTTCATCCATTCAAGAATATAATATAAAAAAAATGGTTATATAAAATAATACTCTTATTTATTCTAAAAGAAAATATAAATAGAGATTATGGTTATATATAAGTGATTTGTTGGAAAGTTAATTATAAACTTTAATTATAAAGATGCAAACCTATTTTGCATTTTGTATATTAATATTTTTTATCAATTGCATAGAAGTTTATATATTAAGTGTTATTAGTGATAGAGATGTAAAGCTGCCTTCTCTCGTGACGATTCATTGATATAAAAAAACATGGTAGATTGGAGCTTATATGATGTAGTGGAGCACTTCTTTTAACCAATCCAGGATATTAATTTTGTATAGAGAAGCATTCATGTTATAAAAATAATTCCAAGATGCACACATGTTAACCATATCTCATTTAATGATGAGAATTTTTTAAGGAGCCACGTAAAAAGTTACTATGGAGCACTTCTAGTGAGATATATTTTAATTTTTACACAAAAGGGAAAAGTTATAGGAACAACCATACTCACAGATCACAAACAATTAAGCATTAGGTTAGTAAGAGGCACCACTTCCTTATGAGTGCCCCATTGACATAAGGATCATGGTAAAGTGAAACTTATATATTGGTTATGGAATGATCAAAACAACTCTTTCATGTTGAAACAAAAAATACTCACTTAATAAAAAACTAAGTTAAAAAGTCGATACCTTGTGAAAGACTTTTAGAGTATTCTTCTTGTAAAAGATTGATATCTATCCATAAGATATTTCAATGTATCAAAATTCTACTAGTTTAGTAGATTATAGAAATACAATCCATACACATAGGCCAAAGTTCAAATTTAGTGAAGAGTTTTGTGTTGTTTATTAAAAAGAATAGAATTTGTGGTATACAACTCTAATTTTTCAGGTTGCACATTTCCTTGTCCTATTGCTCCACCCGATGTCATTGTTGCAATGGGATGCATAACTTTCATATCAATGATGACACTCTTAGTTGTTTCAATCACAATATTGACAATGTTTGTTTGATATCCTCACTACTTTCTTCTTATTATCGAAGAGAAAGCTCCATGCTCATACTTGTATATCCTCCAAAGTTTTCAACCATATCGGGATATGATTTTGTTTTATTTGCACCTAGTCTTTGGTTGCCTCATATGTGTTTCATTAATCTTTCACTATGCTTGGATTCCCTAGGTTTATACCCTAATGTCCACAATAATATAATTACTAGTGTTTTGAGTGTTGTTACCCTCCTTGTCAATAGTCATCTCAGTCTTACCACCTATCTTGCTCTATAGAGGGGTAGAAGATAATTTATTTCCAATTGAACTTATTCCCTTTGATACCTTTTTAAGTACAACATTATGAGTTTGTTCATTTTCAATTGCTGACATTTTCCTTTCCAAGACATGCTCAAAATATTTTCCTTTTGAAATCTTTCTCATGGTACTTTTGGTGATTGTAAGCCCAATATATGCCTTGTGAAGCAATATGATCCTTAACCACTACTAGAGGGTCATGCATTTTGAAATATTCTTTCTTAAGTTGATAGTTTTCTATCTCATTGGTTTCCTTCTGTCAATAGTGATTTAAAATAAGGCCACGTATCATTTCTTCTATGTTTTAATCCAATGCCAAATTAAAACCCTAAAAGGTCATGTGATAGGATTTATCTTTCAATATAGCTTACACATGTTTTCCCAATGTATGAAGAGCATTTGTGCCACCAAAGGTTCTCATGTAATTAGAAATCTTAGTTACATACCAATTTCCAATTGGAGCTATACTTTGTAGAGTTGGGGTAAGGATTCCCACATATGTATTCATATAGAGAGTATCCAAAACATTATTTTATAAGAATTGTAAGTTTTAACAAATTTTGATAACAAGCATTTCAATCTAACCATGAATATCCCAATATATATTACCCTCTATCTAAGCTATATCATCTACTAATTGTATTGGCATTCTCCAAATACTTCATCATCACCACTCCAAGGAACCAATTATCTTCTTTTATTCGATTTTGTTTTATGGTTCGTTCAATTGATTGACAGTTTGAGTTTTTGCGTTGTTTTCTTTGAGTTTGTAATATCTGTGGTGCTTTTTGGGTCAAGTCATGAACCATAGACTTTATTTTTTTTCTTCATTTCACCTCATATAGACACTCTATGTTCCAAGTTGTGAATCGTGACATGCAACACTGGACTAAAAACCCATTGCTCATAATACAATATGTTTTCTTTAATCTCTTTCGGCATGGACGACCTATGTTGAATCGATGATTGTATGATTTATTAGTTTTTCAGAATTTACTTCAATCTGATCTAGGATCTTAACTGAGAGAACAGCATGTACAACATATCTACAACATATCAATCATAGACACAATAATGCAAGCACACAAGAGACACAGAGTTTACTTGAGGAAAACCATAAAGGTGAAAATCTCCAATAACTTCCTTAGAGATAGATAGAGCAATGATACAACCCAAGCATAAGAGATAGACATCTCCTAGCAACATCTTCTCCTCCTCCAAAAGTGTGCCACTCTCCAAAGAGGGTGTGTGAGAATAGAATGAATCAAATAGAGTGCGTCCTGCACTCTATTTGTACTTGACTTGACTTGCCTAATAACCTTTACTAGGTCGGCCTTAAATTAACCACATAACATAAAGCTGACTGGGCCAACCCCCAATAGGGTGGTCTAATAACCCTTTGAACCACATGACTTATACAGGGCTGACCCCAACAAGGTGGTCTAATAACCCATCAAGTATAAGTTACGACACTTACAATATAAATGACGACACTTCCGTATAGAGGAATAATAACATCATTATAAGAATACAATATACATATATGTGAAATACATTCTGAAGTTACATATACATCAACACTCCCTCTTAACTAGGAAGGTATTTCTTGACATAGGTCTTCTAGCACAAGAATTCTTCTCTAGATCATCGTCATCGAATCATCGTCATCATTACTGCTGTTGCTATCTCCATCAATCTCTGAATCTAATCGGCATAGGAAGTTCTACAGAGCCAATCCTTTTTCATACTGGATGTAGGCCCACCACCTATAGGTTTTCATCATCACTGGCCATACTATGGAATCCTAGGGACTTATTACATGTGTCACAAAACCTCGAAAGAGAATCCCAGGCTGTTATGGGTACACAACTCCGACCTATAGGAACTCCCAAGATCTTTTACATGTGACAGTCACAAAACCTTAAAAGGGTATCTTGCCAAGCAAGAACCCTAAAGAGCATCTGAGGCCTTTTTCATCTTGTCCAGATCTCCAGGTCTGATTACATGTGACTCCTACCAAAAAACCTTAAAAGGGTGTCTTGCCAAGCAAGAACCCTAAATAACATCTGAGGCCTTTTTCATTTTGTCCAGATCTCCAGGTCTGATTACATGTGGTCATGGCAATGCCTCGAAAGAGCATCTGAGGCATTTTTCATCCTGTCCAGATCTCCCAGGTCTACTTACATGCCATAGGACAATGCCTCGAAAGAGCATCTGAGGCCTTTTTCATCCTGTCTAGATCTCCCAGGTCTACTTACATGTCCTCCCAGAGAAATGCCTCGAAAGAGCATCTGAGGCCTTTTTCATCCTGTCCATATCTCCCAGGTCTGCTTACATCCTCATCTGCACAACCTGTCCACAGCCACAGAGTATTAACCTGATACTCACCGTACATCATCCTGATGTGCACATGATCATCCTGATCATCAACACTACATCGTCTTGATGCATGTCATCTAGAGAAACATCCTGAAGCTCGTCATCCATGATCATC
This sequence comes from Larix kaempferi, assembly GCA_027924585.1. Classification (NCBI taxonomy): domain Eukaryota; kingdom Viridiplantae; phylum Streptophyta; class Pinopsida; order Pinales; family Pinaceae; genus Larix; species Larix kaempferi. The sequence continues at coordinate 5,358,112 of BSBM01000006.1, read as the reverse complement.
CTGATCATATAATGCATACACAGTATCTGCCTGATACATATCATCATACATGATCTACCTAATCATACAATGTATCCACCTGATACATATACAAATACATGATCCACTTGATCATACCTGATACATATCAGCATACATGATATACCTGATCATACAATGTATCCACCTGATACATCTACAGATACATACACATGATCCAGTATCCAACATGATGCGTACATACATATACATACAAATGATCCAACTGATCATATCCAACATCCAACATGATGCATACATACATATACAAATGATCCAACTGATCATATCTAGCATCCAACATGATGCATACATATATATACATCCAACTGATCATATCCATCATCCAACATGATGAATACATATACATACAGAGCAGTAACTGGAGCATCATCTTGATGCTCATCATCTAGCGCTTATATCCACAGCCATGGAAGTATCCTCCTCACACCATGCTTGGAATGGATGCTACAAATGTGTCCATCACTTATTCCTCGAAGTGTCATTAATCTGAAGAAAACCAAGCCTCTCTCTGAAGTACTCGAACTTCACTTTGGCTAGTGGCTTTGTCAGCACATCTGCAACCTGCTCATCCGTCGCAACATACAGGAGCTTCACTGCTCCTCTCTGCACCATATACCTGATATAGTTATATTTGATCTCAATGTGTTTCGACCTGTCGTGGAACACCGGATTCTTAGACATCTTCACACAACTCTGGTTGTCACAAAAGATACCAGTAGCCTCCAGCGGGAGATCAAATAAATCAGACAATAGCTTTCGAAGCCATACTGACTCACAACTAGCTGAACAAGTAGCAACATACTCTACTTCAGCTGTACTTAGTGCTACGCAAGACTGCTTCCTACTAAACCAATAGATCATACCTGATCCCATACTGAAGCAGCACCCAGAAGTGCTCTTCCTATCTGCAGTACTTCCTGCCCAATCTGAATCAACATAACCTTGCAGGTTAAACTTTTGATTCACATCATACTTGAGCCCATAGTCAATCGTACCCTTTAGGTACCTCAGAATATGCTTTACAGCAACCAGGTGAACACCTCTGGGATCCATCAGGAACTAGCTCAATGTGTTCACCGCAAAGCAAATATATGGTCTCATGTTCGTCAGGTACATCAAGGACCCAATCATCTGACGATACATAGTGACATCAACCAGATTAGATGAAGCATCACACATAAGCTTCAGGTTCGATGCCATAGGTGTGTCCATGTCCTTACAGTCCATTATCCCGAACCTCTTCAGGATCTCCACTGCATACTTCCCTTGTCCAAGGAAGATTCTATCTGTACTCTGCCACAACTCCATGCCTAGAAAATAGTGCATCATCCCCAAGTCCTTTATCTCGAACTCGGCTGCAAGCTTCCTCTTGGTATCGACAATCAAACTAGCATTATCTGTTACAAACAGATCATCTACATACAATAGTAGTATCACGGGATTTCCTTCCTCAACCTTGTAGTAAAGGTTGGAATCTGCTTTACTCTTGGTAAAGCCCAAATGGGATAGAAAGTTGTCTATCCTCCCATGCCAAGTCCAAGGAGCTTGCTTCAAGCCATACAAGGCTTTCTTCAACCTGCACACATATGACTTCTTGTCATGTGTCTCAAAACCAAGTGGCTGCTCCGCATACACTTCCTCCTCGACTACACCATTCAAGAAAGTTGTCTTGACATCCATCTAGTGTATCTTCCATTTCATCACTAGAGCCAGAGCAAGTACTGATCTGATGGAAGTGTATCTGGCTACAGGAGCAAAAGTCTCTTCATAGTCTATCCCCTCTTTCTGGGAGAAGCCACGATCTACAAATCTCGCTTTGTATTTCTCCATGCTACCATCTGCAGCATGCTTGGTCTTATAGATCCATTTGGAAGTTACAACAAACTTCCCTTCATGTCTTGGGACTGCATCCCAAACATCATTCTTCATGATCGACTGGTACTCCTCGATCATGGCATTCTTCCTGAATCCTGGGAACTTCAATATCTTCAATAGATAACTTTGTTGCTGGAACAAATGTTGTAGTCCTTCTTTTGTAGGTGAAGGTATACAATCTTTCCTACAAAACAAGTTAAATTGCATGATTAGAAACATCTCATAATTTTTAGAACAAATTCTTACACATAAAGAAATATGTCATACAGTCATGCAATTATTTTAGCCAATGCTTCAATACAACATTCATCCATATCCTGTAACTTTCTAGATGCCTTCCAATCTCTACCAGATCATTGTTAAGAGTTTGCACTACTCTCAACGTGTCAACAAAGAGGTTTCATTCTAGATAAGTAGCAATGGAATGTTGTATAGTGCCATAGGCCACTTATCCATTACATGCATATTAGTAGTATGTTGTTCATTAATGCAATTATTCTAATATGCCAAAATACACAGCCTAATTCTAGGATCATCAGTATATACATCATTGAACAATATTATTTAAACAATCAAATATACAAGAAATGATAATTCAAAAACTTATCTTTGTTTGTTTGTTGGGTTGAATCCCTCTCAGTCTTTGCTTCCTTTTTGCAACTCTATTCTGATGTGGATTGTGAGAAGTGGTCGACTCCTTCTGAATATCTGCATCCTTGCAGAAACTACTGGAGTGTGCTCCCTCTTGATCTTTGCTTCCTGGATTACCTGTCCTTGAACTTATATCCATCCTCGATCACTATGCATGCTTACAAGTATCATTATTGTGATATCCTCGAGATCTCATACATAATCATACATTTATTAGTATATTCTCAATACTATCAAAACACAATAATCTTAAGCATGTATAGTCATGACCATTTCAAACAAAAATAATAAGCATTAGTATTCAATGACTCTTATGGTTAGTCATATCATAAATTAAAGTAAGAAACATAATATGCATACACCAATGATTATTCAAACCTATGAATAATCATTATCAATCATGCCATGTATACTTATATAAGAGATCCTATCACAAGGTAGGATTTTAACTTGATATAGGAAAAACATACCTGGATTAGTATGTTAGCTAGTTATGTCTAACATACCCACATGATGTCTTCTTGTTCCCTTCAATGACTTGTGCTAGTAACCTGCATATCTCATAAGTTAACCATTATAGAACCAAGTTATACATACCTCGTAAATAGATCTTCTATGTGATCCATGACAATGGATGAATCTTTGTCTTCATGTTACCATGATAATATGTTCTTGATCTAGAACATGATTTGTCTTTCTTGGTGTGCCTTTCATGTTAGCGGACAACATAAAACTCATATAACACCATAATGCATTAGTACAATCATAAGTGTCAACACCCTAATCAATGAATATCTTCTATCATGCATTCATAATTTTATTAAGGTGATACAACAAGTCTAAATTTAATCAAGATTGTACTAACCGCAATAATATGAAGACAAACATACCATAAACTTAATCATGAACAAATCTCGAGACATACCTGGATAAGTCATACCTGTCGAGATCGCTTGTAATCTTTTTATGTAAGGCCTTAGCCTCATCTCCCTCTGAAACTGGAACTTCTTCACTTATGCAGGTGACCAATCCATTCTTTTCTAGGATTAGCCCAATCCACTTGATTTGCAGAAATTGGATCTGGAGCTAGATTAGGGTTTGTTAGGGAAACCCTCAAAATTCAAACTTCGAATTTGAAACTTCTAAAAGGATAGAAAGATGCGCCTTGATGATCTTATCAACCTGGTATACTCAGAATTTGAAAATTGCAAAGTTTCACCACTCAAAATTGCCTTTGAAACTTCTGGATCTTCTGGACAGGATCCTGAACTAGGGTTTGATAAAGCCCACCCTTCTTCCCAACCAAAAGTTTCGATCCAAAGCTCTAAACTTTGATTTTTCTGAGGAGCTTCCAGCCGTGGTCACAGACTTAAAAATTTCCAACTTTTGCAGAAGCCCTAATTTTTCACTTTTTCGATCAAAGTCCCGAACTAGGGTTTGATCAAGCTCGGCATTCTACCCAACCAAAAAATTTGATCTTGGTCTCTAAATTTTGATTTTGATGAGTAGCATTCAGCCATGGTCTCTGATTACAAAAATACCAACTTTCTCCGAAACCCTAATTCCCGGAGCCATGAATGAAGGTGCTCAAAATCCAATTCTGTTTTAACAGAAAGATGCACCTGATTGTTTCTAGTGTAACTCCGAAATTACGAATCCACAGGGTTTGAAACTTCTACCCGTGGTAGCCCGACCTGTCATCTTTCCAACCCCATATGTTTGACCTCAATTGGATTCTCTAAGAGAGAGAGAGAGAGAGAGAGAGAGAGAGAGAGTTATGCCACGTGTCGCAACATGACCTGTTTATGGGATAAAATAGGAGAGAGAACTTGCACAGAGTGCCACGTGTCACTATTTCACTTTCGGCCTCTGAACCTTTGGCCTGTGAACGTACAGTTCGTGCCCTACTTGTCACTTTTTACGAAATTTAATTTGGAGCTTCCTAGCCCAAGTTATGACCTTTTCTCCTAGGTCACCTGTTTATGACTAGATCTGGAAGAGGTAGAAACCCTAGATTGTACAGATCATAAAACACAAAGTACAATGTGTTAACACCTAAAAAGTGCTCACTAGCTCATTCCCTTATTCACATGACCCATTTGTCCACTTTTCCACCATCTGAGCCTCTGAAACCAACAAAAGGTCACCAAAAGACCTTAGTACACCCCTTTTTCCATTAAAAAAAGATTATTTTTCCTGAAAAGCATAAAAAACCCAAAAAAAGGGTCCAAATTCCCAAAAATATTAAAAAGGGAATAAAAATATTAATTTTATTCAAAAAAGGAAAAAGGACGGAAAAGTACCTAAACCATGTTGGTCAATACCATTTGTTTTCCACAAAACCACAAATGGTATTCCCCACCACCAAAACCTATAAAAAGGTGGTAGGGGCTCCTCATTTCACATCCATCCATTATCTCATCCTTATGCTGCTGAAATCTCCCTTGAGCATTTTAGCCATTGCAAACCACATTGGAGAAGAGACCATTGGAGATTGGAGTTGCTCATCCTTGGAGCCATTCAACCTCACCATTAGAGGTATTGATTCCGCAAGCACTTGCTTGCCCCATTCTTTCAATACAAATTCATTATTTTACATTATCTTGTTCTTGATTTTAAATTATTTTTTGTCATTTGCTTAATATATTTGCATAGATCCATGGTTAGTCTTGTTTAATTAGTTTATTGTTATTTATTTCCATTGAAACTGCTGCTACTAGTTGGCAGGTGCCCATAGCACTAAGCCTGGTTGCAAAACCGGGCCAACAGTTTTTGGCGACTCCGCTGGGTTTTGAACAATAGATCTCTAGTTTTGCTTTTAATCTTAGTTTTTTATTAGTTTTTAAACCTTTAGATCCATAGATCTGCCATCTTAGACAGCAGATCCATTGCTGCTCTGAGTTTTGGCCCCATTAACAGCCCGGAATTCTCAATTTTTGGGTTCGTTTTTCGGCTTCCGTGCACGACTTTCGCCTTGCGGTTTTTAGCCTGACAGTCGCGCGGTCCATCGCGGCTTTCGGCCTTTTTTCCGCGCGGTCCATGGCGGCCTTTAGCCTTTTTTCCGCGTGGTTCACCGCGGCTTTGCTGCCGATTTCCGCGCTGCACATCGCGGCATCGCGGTCATTTACCGCGCTGCACATCGCGACTGCGCGGCCCTTTTCCGCGCGGTTCACCGCGGCTTCGAGGCCTATTTGCGCGCTACACATCGCGGCTTCGCGGACTTTTTCCGCGCTGCACATCGCGACTGTGTGCCCAAATCCCGCGCGGTCCATCACGACTGTGCGACAGAAACCCGCGCGGTCCATCGCGGCTTTTCTGTCAGAACCCGCGCTGCTGATTTTTTTTTTTTTTCATTCGGCCATCCTGAGTTTAAAAATTAATTTTTACTGTACTTTCTGCCCATAGCACATTTTTTACAGTATTAAATTCTGCATATTTTACAGCTTTGAAAAAAATTTTACTATTTAAAAGGCATATCTAGAAGTCTTTTTAAAAAATTTCAAGAAAGTGAAAGAAAGACTCATTTTGCATTTTTATCTAGATTAAAAAATTTTCCTGTTTACTTCTTTAAAATCTTGCCCTTAGCAATTTACTTGAAAAAAGAAATCCATTTATTTCTTTTAAAGAAGTCTACTATTTGCTTTCATAATTCAAAGAATCCTTTATTTTTTGATTTCGATATTTGCAAAAGCATTTAGATTCCATTTATTTGAAAAAGTCATAAATATTTGCTTTTTTATTTTTCAAAAGCTCCTTTGTCTTGTGAAAATTTCCTATAAAGCATTTATCTTTTTCAAGTTCAGTTTACAATACCTCACGTGCACTCACTCGATCACTTAATTGAACTAAGCCTTAAAACGTACCCTAATCTCAACACACTTTTAACCCCACTTGGGGAACACTAAAAGAACTTTTGTAGCTAGGTAGTATTGGGGGGATAGGTGTTCCAATAACACCCCTCAGTTATTACATCTGAGACATAGAAGTTGTCCAATTAGGGAGCTAAAATCTCTTAGTACTTTTTGGCGCGGTCACAACCGGTTTGTGGGAAGGCCTCTCCCTTAGGAGGGTTGAAGTCGCGAGGATGGTTCCGAAAGCCTGAGTGGAATACCGAAATCCATTCAGTAACCGAAGGGCTACCATTCGCAGTTCTCGGGATATCCCTGTATTGGGATATTGCGATCAAAGGACCAAACGGCAGATTTACCTTTTCTCGACACGTCATGAACGGAGTATCCTAGTAGCCTGTCTTTAGGATTGATTACCCGGTGTCCCTCCCGGTAGGGGGATATCTAGCCGTTGTCTCAATATTCATATTGTCTGACTTGGATTTCATCACCTTGCAGAGGATATCGTTTGTTTGAATCACAATACTTTTAGTTAGGTGTTTGCATGATTTCAACCCACCTATGGTCTAGTTACACCTATTTTTTCTAGGAGCCGTTTGCATGTTGGTATTCCGACCATTTGTTGCTTTCCTCCACTTATTGTAGCACAGCTGCTAGAATAAGTGCATTTTTTGAGGTTGATTTTTTTGGCTTGAGAGCCTTCTTTTTTCACTCCCCTTCTTGCACCCTTGGTTGCATTAGGGTTTTGAGTCTTTTATAGATATATCACCACCTGATACTTAAACAAATTTTTTACACAAAACCTTAATTCTCACCATTGAGAATTTTAGACGCTCTCGTCGTCTACAGGGCGAACTCCCAGAGTTTAGTCCACTTGGCTCTCCACGTCACGGACGCAGAGCCTTATCCCTTGATTCGACACATCGTCAATCAACTAGACAGTCATCCGATTCTGACACACCTCACTTCACCTTTGATTTGGAGGTAGAATCCGAAAACCCCACAAACTTAACACCAACCACCATTATGGCTGGAACACCATTTGATCCACTGTTTACCAGCACCATAGGTGAGACATCCACAGACCCTTCTGCGGCGGTGCCATCCATGGCGACTACCACCCCCCTGGGTATGCCCAACATGGGTAACACTCCACATTTAGAAATGCCCAACACAGGGCCACCACCTGTTATGGGTGTACCCAACATAGGGGTCACACCCCCTCTGGTTTCCACAAACCCTATCCCAGGAATCCCCACTGCTATTCCTAACCCAAGTGTAACCCATGTTGCACTTGGAGGCGCTGGCCCATCCCAGACTACACCCATTGGAGGGCACATACCCTCCATACCTAGTATACCTTTAGGCACTACTGGACCCCTACATCATACCATAATGACTAGGCATGTCCCAGTTCCGGTCACCACATCTGCTAGCCTACCATACATGGCGAGTCTGAACCTGCCAGACTTAGCTAGGCTCACAAATGACCCCATCAGACATGATCCTGTGTGGCCTCACATGCCCACCAAAATCCCCTCTGACATCCCTAAATTTGAGGGCAAGTCAGGTGAATACCCCCAGAACCATATCATGTCCTTCCATTTATGGTGTTCCTCCAACTCCATAGTGGACGACTCAATCCGCCTCTGGATTTTACAACGCACCTTCACTTGCTCTGCAGCCAAATGGTATATCGAGCAGCCCCATGGGATGCATGCCACCTTTACCTCCCTTGCCTCGACCTTCCTGCAGTTCTTTCAGTTACCTGTCCGCTATGATGCGGGCGTCGAGATCCTACTGTCTTGCAGACAAACCACGGCCACCCACATCACTGACCACATTCATGAGTGGCATCGACGCCGAAGCCTCTGCAAAATTAAGTTAGATGACCGTATCTTTTTAGATTGGTTTCTAAAATCCCTCCTCCCTTTTATTGCGAAGGATGTGGCATCTAAAAGACCCCATTCTGAAGAAGAGGCCATCCTCAAATCCCAACAGTTTGATCTCATTTACGCCCAGTCAGGTTATCTATACACAATCATACCTGACACCCCACGAGGTGACTCTTCACGAGGTGATGCACTGGGGGCATCACATGCCGCTGATGGCATCATTGGACAAATCACCCCCCAACCTAAACCTTTCAGCATGGTGAGCACCATGCCTGCCCCAGACCTATCTAGGGCTACATCCAGTTCCAGAGCAACAACTTCTTATGCTCCAACAAACCAGACCCATCACATTCATGGACCCTCTTGTCCACAACATTGTTATGGGAAAGCGCCATCAGCATATGTACCTCCTACATACTATGCTCAACCTACTGCACAGACCCCCATGCAGTTCCCACAACAGCAGATGCATTACCCACAACCAGCTACACCAACTAACCTCACACCTCCCACAGCTCAGGGGTACCAACAACCCCAATAGGCAGCTGGACCACCTCCAGCTCCACCTGCATACTACCCACCGCAGCCTGCTCCCGCACCTGTGGCTCCCCAGAATCCCCCCAATGCTCAAGGGCATGTGTACGCACAACAACATCAGCCCCAATACCAAAATAACCAACGCAACCAGGGTGGGAAACCAAACCGCGGAAGAGGACGTAACCGTGGAAACAACCAAAAATAGAACCAAGCTCCACAACCTACCCATCCTCCGCAAAACAATAACGCGGCGCCTGCTCGTCAGAATCCTGATCGGCCACCTAAGCAAGCCAAAAATGCTAATTTACGAACAAACCATCCTTGTTCTATTTGCGGTGTTTATGGCCACTATACCCACGCTTTCCCACATCTGGAGCGAGCTCGACAACTATGGACAGATGACGCCCATCGTCAAGGGCAGGCGGCTCCTCAGCCGCCACCCAACCCTCCACCACTTCAACAACAACCTTTGGTCTTACAAAACCCTTTTCCAACACAAGGAGTGGTGAACACCCAGCCGTTAGCCCCCCCATAGGGCAACGTGCAACCACAACAAATCACTTACGCCGCTCCTGATCAACCCATATTTGATTCAGGCACTCACCACTTATTGATGATGTCCACTGCCGACGTCAATATCCAAACCCGATGGAACTAGTATGGTACTACCTCCGAGGCTCTCCCCGCCGACAAGGATACTAACGCTCATCCCACCGATCAGACGTTATGGATACCACCTCTTCCACTTGATGGCGCATCTAAAGCACCTCGTTTCCCACTCCGCCGTATAAACAACAACCCCAATGCACGGGCTACGTCAAATTACAACATCGTAGATGACTTAGGTCAGTCTCCCGCAGCCATGTCTGCGTTAGAAGTCTTGAAAAACTGTCCTACGCAGCGCAAGACTTTACTTTCCGCCATTGGGGTGATTGACCCAAATGATTCGAAATTGATGACCTTTGATTTAGACCAGTCTGAACCACGTCTCCCTTCCACCATAGCAGTCCAAGTTTCTATTTCTATTCGGAATCTTGTCATCCACCGATGTATCATCGACGAGGGTGCCTCCACATGCGTCATGTCCACATTTGTTTGGCAGAAGTTGGGATCCCCTACTCTCCAGCAATCCACCACTGCATTGCGGGCCTACGACGGCCGGTCAGCTCAACCTCAAGGTTTACTACCCAAGGTCCCCGTCCAATTAGGTGGGAAAACTGTGCTCATCGACATAGAGGTCATTAACGCCCAACTCGATTATAAGCTTTTACTTGGCCGCAGTTACATGTACACCATGAAAGCGGTCGCCTCCTCCGTTTTCCGCACCATGATGTTCCCCCACGAGGGACGCGTGGTCAAAATTGACCAACTCACCTACTATGATCCCAATGCCCCTGCAGCACCCGAAAATGTTCTTCCCATGATTGAACAACCCGCTGCTAGTGCAAATACCTCCTTTGTGTCTTCTGTGGGACCCGGAATTTACTCAGATACACCAATGACCTCTACATTCCAGGCCATTCCACCACCATCACCGGAGACCCACGTCGCTAACCTCTGCACCCTTTCACAAACACCCGGTAATCAACCCTCCTTGTTACCCAAACCACCATTGGTCCCTAGTCACATTGGGGTTACACCCATCCACACAATCCCCTTTCTATTTCCTCCTTCGGGTGTAGTAAGCGCCCCGGTTATGGCTACCCTTAGTCTACCCGGGTTAACATTGGGATTAACCGTGTGGTATATTTCGCCTCCAGTTCCACCGCCGACACCAAATGTCATCCTGCAACCGGTGCAACCCATTGTTACTTCTACCCAACCACCTCCCGGTATCACTACTCCTTCGTCATCAACGAATCCCCCTCCACTCATCAGGCCCACTGGGGGCAGAGGCCCACAACCATACATTGCAGTACCCCCACCCAAGGCAGTTAAATCTCCCCCCGTATTCCATGCTCCTCCAAAATGCTCGCTGTGTGATGAGTTAGGCCATCCAACCCATCAGTGTCCACAGTTACCTGCATTGCAGAAACACATGCAAATGTTGGACGACGACCCCAACATCCCGGTGGTCAAACTAGATCCAAACCCTATGCCTCGTGATAAATCACTACGTACCAACCACCCATGTGCGATATGTGGTATTTACGGCCACTACTCCCACAACTGTCCTGACATCCCAGACTACAGAGAAGCACTCTACGAGATGAACAATTTGGACCTAGAGACGGCACCCCCTACTATCGAGGAGATCTACCCTCCTGCATCATCCTCATCCGGAGAGATTAACACCATCCACATGATCTCTTCGACTACCACTACCTCATCACTCGATTTGACCACTCAAAGCTCCCGCAATGATGAAGAGGTTCTCGAGACTCCTACTACCTTTGATTATCCGGGGAAGACATGCACCATCGTCCATACTTCCTCCTGGAAGAGACTTCATCCACCACTGCTACCCAATCCGCGGTTGAGTCCAAGGATTTCCTTCCTACTAAAATCGACTGGTTAATGGATCTCATGGCCGATATTTCTCCCGTCATCCACATTGACATCTCTAACCCACTTGGTGCCCTTCATATCATCACATTAGGAACCTCCCACAGTGAGCATGAGATCGGAGAATACCAACAACTGTTCCAAGAATTCACTGATGTCTTTACTTGGTCAGATACTGAAATGCATGGCCTTCACCCCGCCATTTATACGATCTCCACTGGATACCCCTCTGTCCGGTCGGCCCCTTCCATTGATCCCTTTGAAACACAGGTTCAACCCTTTCAAATCGACCAGGAAACCACATGTCCACAACATGGGGGTAGGCCCAAAACCTTGCCTACTCATTATCATCATGATCCTCGTCGGAGATACTGGGGGCATCCACCCCACAAAGGGAATCCCCCATCATCATATCATCACTTCAGTATGCCACCACGACCCACAGCCTCATGGTATAACACCCCGCCAGCAGTTGCTCAATGCCCTATTGATCTCTCTCTGAGACAACATCTGCACCACATTGACACCTCTGAGTTAGGGGGAATAATAGATTACCTCGACCCCGGGATAGGGGGCATGATCAATCATTTTGAACCTTCCCCATCATCTCTATCTCAACACCTCAATGAGCCCATCGTTCAAACCAACACATATGTGATCCACAATCACAAACCCCATGCACACAACATGGGGGCAGGTCATTAACCCTGCTCACTTTTTCATATTCGTGATCTCAACCATTTTTTAGGTCACGTGTCACTTGTATATTTCAGTTGATTTGATACACCTAGTATTTTGCCCCCACGAGTCATCATTTCTCCCCACCACTGCATCCTTCACTTGGTGGGATCACCTTTATTTGTAGCCATTTTTTAACCTAGTTCTTTCCTTTAACCATTCCGGAGTCCTTATGACCTTCGTTTTTCGCACCATTTGCACTGCCATATTCATATTTCTGTGCCCGTGATGATGCTTGAGATCATTTCTCGCTCTCACCAGGACCAATATCAACATTGTGTCCCGACACCTTGTCGCCCCAGTTTGCGTGCCACATCGGCCGTTCTCCGTTTTCAACATGCCTTATATCGCCGGATTCAGTTTTCCGCGCTCGTGATGATGCTTGAGATCATTTCTCGCTCTCACCTTTAGAGTTTTCGGGCATTTTTTCCATGCCCGCCACATAGCCTCGGTTTGCGTGCCACATCGACCGTTCTCTGTTTTCGACAATCCTTATGTCACCGGATCCAGTTTTCCGCACTGATGACGATGCTTGAGATATTTTCTCGCCATCATCAATACCTTTTTGTTCAGTGTAATTTTATCCCTTTTTCGGGCCGAGCAACCCCTTTTTACGAAAAAGGCACTTAGGGAGTTTATGTTAAGCTCTTTTCTGACTCCTAAAAACAATGAAAAGATTGCCGAGCAACCTTGCTTCCTTTAATGCTCGTTAAACGTATCTGAAAGGGCGTCTACCTGGTATAAGTTTACCCCTTTTCCGGACCTTGTAGACTAATTACGAAAAAGGAATACTCTAGTCACATCGGCTAGAAGAGTTCTCCATCTGCATCATTTTATGCTTTTTCGGGCCTTGGAGACTAAAATACGAAAAAGAACACCAATAGAGTCCACTTACCGCTTTCAGACTCTCTAAACATGAAAGCAACCATGAGCACGAGCCGTCCTGGGCTCACAAAATCCACAGGACCGTACCATTTCAGAGCACACTTTTATCCCTTCTTGGAGCTCATTAAAACTACGAAGAAGGAATCAATGGTGCCTCTTGGCGCCACGACAGATCACATCTACTCATTAGGCAGCTTCCCCATTTTGGTCGCCTTTGTTCAGAATATTCTGCAGTATGTCACCTTGATAATTCCTCGACGGCACCTATCAGCTCGTCCTCCCCCCCAGAGTCAATATATACCATTCAGTCAAAGCTATGATCCCGGCACCTACTAGTCAGTTCCATACGCTGCCAGGTCAACCATGTCATCATGCTCTGAACAAAGGAAGTTTGAGTCTACCCATTTTTTGATCCAATTATTTCTCATTCCCACAAGTATGTCAGTCCTACCATCAGTACTACATCACCTCAGTTTTACACCTCGTGCTCCTATCAAGGAAACATCATTGCCTTGTTAGTTTCTGGTCTCCCTCTGTCGACGACAACCACATTCATTCCAGAGGATAGACCTAGAGGTCCCTGTGTCTTGGACTCATTACCATTTGTGATGAGTGCCTACGAATCATTTCGAGAGGAATCCTCAGTGCCTCTACGAATGGTTGTTTCTCACATGCTCGACTTCAACACCTTGATCGCATCGTTGAGACTCGCACAGGGTATTGGTCCATTCCGTTATTAGTCGAAGACCCCGGATACCACCTGACGCCTCCACATTTGAGAGTCTACCTATGGATACAACCAGTTACATTTTTTCTATATATATCCGGGTTGCGTATGACGACAGTATTCAGATGTACCCCAGTTTTATACTCCCTCGAGTATACAGATACAAATACTTCCCACAGATGGCTCACAGTCATTGAGTCCATACAGATGTTGAACACCTTCAGTTTGAGCAGTTCAACAATTATTCCAGTGTATCAATTATTGAGATCAGCCATGATCATGAGTATATCCCACAATAATGTCCCATCTGGACCATTATGATGTACCACTATATTTCTTTACGTATTAGATCCCCCTTCTTGGGACTAATTGTTTTGTATATGTCTTGATACGAGCATGGGAATGCCCGCCTCGTCCTTTATCAGAGATTATACCTCATTCATATTGAGGCCATGTAATATTTTTTGTTTTTGCAGCTTCCAAGGGCCGTGGCTGCAGTCTCCAATCGGTCTCTTCTCCTTCCCAAATCCCTGAAAAAGACAAAAGAACTATGATGTCTATCGGCCATACGATGAGCTCCTACCCTCACACATCAGGGGGCAATCTGTTAACACCTAAAAAGTGCTCACTAGCTCATTCCCTTATTCACATGACCCATTTGTCCACTTTTCCACCATCTGAGCCTCTGAAACCAACAAAAGGTCACCAAAAGACCTTAGTACACCCCTTTTTCCATTAAAAAAGATTATTTTTCCTGAAAAGCATAAAAAACCCTAAAAAAGGGTCCAAATTCCCAAAAATATTAAAAAGGGAATAAAAATATTAATTTTATTCAAAAAAGGAAAAAGGAGGGAAAAGTACCTAAACCATGTTGGTCAATACCATTTGTTTTCCACAAAACCACAAATGGTATTCCCCACCACCAAAACCTATGAAAAGGTGGTAGGGGCTCCTCATTTCACATCCATCCATTATCTCATCCTTATGCTGCTGAAATCTCCCTTGAGCATTTTAGCCATTGCAAACCACATTGGAGAAGAGACCATTGGAGATTGGAGTTGCTCATCCTTGGAGCCATTCAACCTCACCATTAGAGGTATTGATTCCGCAAGCACTTGCTTGCCCCATTCTTTCAATACAAATTCATTATTTTACATTATCTTGTTCTTGATTTTAAATTATTTTTTGTCATTTGCTTAATATATTTGCATAGATCCATGGTTAGTCTTGTTTAATTAGTTTATTGTTATTTATTTCCATTGAAACTGCTGCTACTAGTTAGCAGGTGCCCATAGCACTAAGCCTGGTTGCAAAACCGGGCCAACACAATGAATTAGAAGTTGTCCTTTGGACACAAGGTACATGGGGATCAGATGTTTGACCTATAAAAGTTTCAAATCCTGAAACCTCACCAAGATGGATTTATAGCGAAAGTGATACGATGACGGG
The DNA here is from genome assembly GCA_027924585.1 of Larix kaempferi. Taxonomy (NCBI): domain Eukaryota; kingdom Viridiplantae; phylum Streptophyta; class Pinopsida; order Pinales; family Pinaceae; genus Larix; species Larix kaempferi. Next base: position 5,342,960 of record BSBM01000006.1, on the reverse strand, counting down.
TTTTTGTTATATCAAGCCCTAGCATCGCAAGTGCAACAAGTATCATACATGCCATACCATGCCTTCTTTCAGGCTAGCTCTGATACCATGTTAGTTTTTCAGAATTTACTTCAATCTGATCTAAGATCTTAACTGAGAGAACAACATGTACATCATATCTACAGCATATCAATCATGGACACAATAGTGCAAGCACACAAGAGACACGGAGTTTACTTGGGGAAAACCATAAAGGTGAAAAACCCCAAAAACTTTCTCAAAGATAGATAGAGCAATGATACAACCCAAGCATATGAGATAGACATCTCCTAGCAGTAGCTTATCCTCCTCCACAAGTGCGCCACTCTCCAAAGAGTGTGTGTGAGAATAGAATGAATCAAATAGAGTGCCTCCCGCACTCTATTTATACTTGACTTGACTTGCCTAATAACCTTTACTAGGTCGGCCTTAACTTAACCACATAACATAAACCTGACTGGGCCGACCCCCAATAGGGTGGTCTAATAACCCATCAAGTATAAGTTACGACACTTACAATATAAATGACGACACTTCCGTATAGAGGAATAATAACATCTCTATAGGAATACAATATACATATATGTGTGTTAACACCCAAAAAGTGCTCACTACCTCATCTACCCATCACATGACTCATTTGTCCATATTTCCTACCATATTTGCCTTAAAAACCTTAAAATCCCACTAAAAAGCCTCCAAAAGGCCTAAAAAGTCTCCAAAAGGCCACAAAACCATCAAAAAAGCCTCCATAAGGCTAAAAAACCCGTTTTCCCCCCAAAAATTATCCAAAATTCCTCCAAAATAGCAAAAACCCTCTAAAAAGGGAATAAAAAATATAAAAAAATGAGGAAAAAGAGGAAAAAGGAGGAAAAAACCCTATACAGCTGACCTAAACCATATGGTTCCCAAAACCATGGGTCAACTCTCCACCACGAAAAACCTATAAATAGGTGATGGAGACCCCTCATTCCATATCCACAATCAAGTATAGCCTTACTCTGCCAAAATCTCTCTTGAATCCCTAGCTCACCCTTGAGCTACTTTCACCATTGAGAGCCCCTTTTGGCCCATTTCCACCATTGGAGAAAGAGAAGGAGCAAAGTTGGAGTTTGGAGCAACCCTCTTGGATCATTGCAAGAACTTCACCAACCTCTACATTTGAGGTAAAATTTCAATACAAAAGAAAACCATTTATTATTTCTTGTCTCTTATGTTTCATGCACATGTTTAGAATAATTTCCATTTCAATGTATTGTATTTTCATTTACTGTTTATTGAAATGCTACTAAGGATTCCCTTCTCCTTAGTAGGTGCTCATTTGCACAAGCTAGGGTGAAAACCCTAGCTACAGTTTTGGCGACTCCGCTTGTGTTTTTTCAGAATTTCTAGTTATAATTTTTTAAGTTTCAGACGTTTTAATTTTCTGCGATATCTTTCTGTTCGGCTGTCCCTTTCGGCCGCCGTCAACTGCATCTTTTACCCCCTGCAGTTGCGTTCCGACTGCATCTTTCAGGCGTTTACCTACAATCCGACCGTGGCTCTCAGACTGTTTCCGGCGACCTGCCGACCATTTTCAGTCTGTTACCTACAATCCGACCGTGGCTATTAGCCTGTTTGGGACGGTCCAACTGTGGCTGTTAACCCTTTTTCTGCGTCTCGCCTGCGGCTTTCGGCCATTTTCCCACAACCCGCCGGCGCCTTTTGGCAGTTTTCCTGCATCCCACCTGCAACTTTCGGCAATTTTCCCGCAACCCGCCGGCGCCTTTAGGCATTTTTCCTGCGTCCCTCCTGCGGCTTTCGGCCATTTCCCACAACCCGCGGGCGCCTTTAGGCGTTTTTCCTGCGTCCCGCCTGCAGCTTTCGGCCATTTTCCCGCAAGCCGCCTACGACTCTCTGCGTTTTTCTTGCATCTCGACTGTGCTTTTCTGCCAAAATCCCGCAACCTGACTGCGACTGTTGAGTTGTTTTTTGCGGTCTGACCGCTCAAATTTGCCAAAAACCCGTGGTCTGTTTTCTGCATTTTTCCCTGTTTTGAACCCAGCACTTTGCTGCACTATTTTCTGCATCAGCACAACCATCTGTCCACCTGCAGCCACACTTTCTTATAGCCTTTTTCTGCAGTTTTATTTCTGTTCCATTTACAGAATAGTTTTTTAATTTTCATCATTTTAAATTGAAAAAAGAAAATTGTGCATTTCAAAGGTTAATTTCTGTTTTGTTATTGCTAGTTAGAAAGTTGCCCCCCTTGTGGCACTTTTCTTTTGGGTTCATCACCTCACACGCACACACTCTGTCACCTAATTCAAGTGAGCCTTAAAAAACTACTTAACTCAACCAACATTCTAACCCCACTTGGGGAACACATAAGAATTTTTGTAGTTAGGTAGGATTGGGGGGATAGGCATCCAAATAGCACCCCTCGGTTGCTTACACTTGAGACATAGCTGTTGTCCATTAGGTAACCAAAATCCCCTAGTATTTTTTGGCACAGTCACGACCAGTTTATCAGAGGGCCTCTCCCCTAGGAGGGTTGAAGTCGCCAGACTGGTTCCGGAGGCCTAAGTGGAATATCGCACTCCATTCAGTAACCGAAGGGCTACCTTTCGCAGTTCTCGGGGTATCCCTGTATGCGGGTACTGCGGTAAAAGGACCAAATGGCAGATTCACCTTTCTGGATGTGTCATGAGTGGGGTATCTTAGTTGCCTTTCTTCTAGGATTGACTACCCAGTGTCCCTCCCGGTAGGGGGATATCTTTAGCCACTTGGCTCTCCTATCCATATTGTCTGACTTGGATTTCATCACCTTGCAGAGGATATTTCTAGTTGAGTTAGAATTCTATTTAGTTAGGTGTTTGCATGCTCCCTTACCTCCTTTTGGTCTAGTGAGTCCACTCTTTTTATTTTTTAGGAAACTGCTACTTGTTGGTATTCTGACCATTTTTGTTGTTACTCCACTTATTGTAGCATAGCTATTACAGTAAGTGTTTTGAGTTGGTTGTTGGCCTGAGTGCCATATTTTTTGAGCTCTCCTTCTGCACACTCGGTTGCATTAGGGTTTTTGAGCTGTTTTTCACTCAACACAACCCCCAGATATTTGACACCATTTGTCACCATTGAGTCCCTGAGACATTCTCGGCACCTCCGGGGTGAGCCCCCGCAGCACGGTTCACTTGACACCACCCATCATAGACATAGATCTTCATCACTTGATACCACTCATCATAGATCTCGAGCTTTGTCACATGACTCCACACGTCAACGGCATAGAGCTCCGTCACCCGATCTAGACACCCCCTATTTCACCTCTGATTCTGAGGCAGAGTCCGAGAACCCCATTTACACTACACCAACCAGCCCCATGGTTGGCGTGACTTCCTCCCCTTTCTTTGTAGGGACCATTGGTGGAGCATCCACCACCACACCAGCTACCACACCCGCTTTGGGTATGCCCTCGATGGGGCCCCCCATCTACCATTCAGATCACTGCACCCATTCCAGTAGCTGGAATACATATTCCCACTCCATCAGTGGCTCACACTACCCTTGGCGGCGCAGGCCCATCCCACACCACTTTCGTCCCTCCACCTGGGGGAAACATCCCGAACCCAACCCCTCCACTTGGGGGCATTGGCCCCAATTTGGTCACACCCACTAGTATGTCAAATCCTTCTACTAGTTTGCCATTCATGGCTAGCCTCAACCTTCCTGACCTAGCCAGACTAACTAACGATCCCATTAGACACGACCCTACGTGGCCTCACATGCCTACCAAACTCCCCTCCGGCATCCCTAAGTTTGAGGGCAAGGTAGGTGAAGACCCCCAGAACCATATTATGTCCTTCCATCTATGGTGTTCCTCCAACTCCATACTGAACGACTCTATCCGCCTCCGTCTGTTACAACACACCTTCACTGGCTCTGCAGCTAAGTGGTACATCGAGCAACCCCATGGGACCCATGCCACCTTCACTTCCCTTGCCTCGACCTTCCTGCAGTTCTTTCAGTTACCTGTCTGCTATGACGCGGGAGTTGAGATGCTACTGTCTTGCAGACAGAACACGGCTACCCACATCACTGGCCACATCCATAAGTGGCGTCGACGCCGCAGCCTCTGCAAAATCAAGTTAGACGACCGTATCTTCTTAGATTGGTTCCTAAAATCCCTCCTTCCTGTCATTACCAAGGATGTGGCATCCGAACGACCCCAATCTAAGGAAGAGGCCATCCTCAAAGCCCAGCAATTTGACCTCATATACGCCCAGTCGGGTTACCTTTATACCATTATACCTGACGCACCTCACGGAAAATCCTCCCAGCACGATGTGCCGGGGGCATCCCATGCCGCAGACGGCATCATCGACCGTATTACCTCGCATCCCCAACCCTTTTCCATAGCACGTCCTAGCCATGGCCCCGACCTTTCGCGAGCTACATCACAGTCCGGTGCGACCAATTCGTATGCTCCCATGGCACATCACCATCATTCCCATGGACCCTCATGTCCACCTCAGTGCTTTGGGCACACATCCCCCGCCTATGCCCCCCAGTCGCACCTCAGCCATATTACCATCCATAGGCTGCACTAGCTCCTGTGACCTTTCAAGCCCAACCTGCTTATTACCAGCCACAGGCAGCCCCTACGACCAACCCACAACCCGCTCCGCAGACATATCAGCAACCCCCACAAGGTTCAACACCTACGCAACCTCCACCTACATATTATCCTCCGGAGCCTGCTCCAACACCTGCGCAACCCCAGAACCCCCTGCTACCCAAGGGCAAGTCTACGCCCAACAAAATCAGCAGCAAAACCAAAACAACCAGCGCCAACATGGCCAGCAAAACCGTGGCAAAGGCCGTAACCGTGGGAACAACCCTCCTCCAGACCAAGGTGGTCAACCTCCCAATCCCCCAAACAATAATAATGCGGCACCTGCCAACCAAAACCCTGATTAGCCACCCAAGCAGGCCAAAAACCCTAACTTGCGAACTAACCATCCTTGTTCTATTTGTGGGGTCTATGGCCACTACACACATGCTTGCCCACATTTGGAGCGAGCTTGGAAAATCTGGGTTGATGATGCCCATCTCCAAGGGCATGCAGCTCCTCAAGCGCCGCCCAACCCTCCACACCCTCAGCAGCCACCTTTGGTATTGCAAAACCCCTTACCAACTCAAGGCATAGTGAACACTCAGTCATTGGCTCCCCCTCAAGTCAACGCGCCACCACAACAACAACATATCACTTATGCCGCTCCTGATCAACCTATGTTTGACTCAGGTACCCACCACTTGTTGATGATGTCTTCCACTGATGTCAACCTCCAAACCCATCGGAACCAGTATGGCTCCACCCCTAACGCCCCTCCCATTGACAAAAACACTAATTCTCATCCCACTGATCATACGTTACGTATACCTCCGGCTCCACTAGATGGCACCGCCAAAGCACCTTGTTTCCCACTCCATCATATCAACAATAACCCCAATGCTCGCACTGCATCAAATTACAACATTGTAGACGACTTAGCCCAGTCTCCCGCGGCCATTTCTGCATTGGAAGTCTTGAAAAACTATCCTTCACAGCGCAAGACTTTGCTCTCTGCCATTGGTTCCATTGACCCAAATTATTCACAATTGATGGCCTTCGATTTGGACCAGTCCGAACCACGCCTGCCTTCCACTTTAGCATTCCAAGTTTCTGTTTCTGTTCGGAATCTTGTCATCCATCAGTGCATTATCGATGAAGGTGCCTCTACATGCGTTATGTCCACATTCGTTTGGCAGAAGGTGGGATCCCCTACTCTCCAGCAGTCCACCACTGCGTTGCGAGCCTATGACGGTCGTTCGGCTCAACCCCAAGGCCTATTAGCTAACATCCCCGTCCAACTGGCTGGTAAAACCGTTCTCATTGACATAAAGGTCATCAATGCCCAACTTGATTATAACCTCTTACTTGGTCGCAGCTACATGTATGCTATGAAGGCGGTTGCCTCCTTCGTTTTTCGTACCATGATGTTCCCCCATGAAGGATGCGTGGTCAAGGTCGACCAACTCACCTATTATGATCCAAATGCCCCTGCTGCACCCGAAATTGTTCTCCCCATGGTTGAACAACCTGTTAGCGGTGCTGCTACCTCGTTGGTTTCCTCCGTGGGACTTAGAGTTTACTCAAATCCGCCGATGACATCAACATTCCAATCCATTCCTCCCCCATCATCTGCACTCGAAGTATCTGACCTATGTACCCTTTCCCACAATACACAAACACCTAATACTCAACTACCCTTGTTACCTAAACCACCATTGGTACCTAGTCACATTGGTGTTACACCCATCCACACAATCCCCTTCCTAGTCCCTCCCTCGGGAGTAGTAAGCGCCCCAGTCATGGCTACCCTTAGCCTCCCTAGGTTAACCTTGGGATTACCCGTGTGGTACCTTTCGCCTCTCGTTCCCCCCTCGACACCAAACGTCATCCTACAACCAGTGCAACCCATGGCTACTACTAGTCAACCACCTCCCAGTGTCACTACCCCTTCGTCCTCTACGAATCCCCCCCCTCTTATCAAGCACACTGGGGGCAGAGCCCCACAACCATACACTGCTATACCTCCTCCCAATACAGTTAAGCCCCCTCCCGTTTTTCGCGCTCCCCCCAAATGCTCGTTGTGCGATGAGTTAGGCCATCCAACTCACCAATGTCCACAGTTACCTGCATTATAGGAACACATGCAAATGCTTGACGATGACCCCAATATCTCGGTTGTCGAACTCGACCCAACCCCCAAGCCTCGTGATAAATCATTGCGCACCAACCACCCTTGTGCCATATGCGGTATTTACGGCCACTACTCTCATCACTGTCCGGATCTCCCAGATTACCGAGCAGCTCTCTACGAGCTGAATAATTTGGACCTTGAGACGGCACCCCCCCACAATTGAGGAGATCCACCCACCAGTCTCCTCCCCATCCGGCGAGATTAATACCATTTATATGATCTCTTCGACTACCACTCCCTCGTCAACCGATTTGACAACTCAAATGTTCCGCACTGATGAGGAGATTCTAGAGGCTCTCACTGCCTCGGATTATCCCTGGGACGACATGCACCATCGTTCGTATTTCCTCCCAGAAGACTCCTCCTCCACCACAGCTACCCAATTCACGGTTGAGTCCAAAGATTTCCTTCCCACCAAAGTCGACTGGTTTAAGGATCCTATTCCTACTCCTGATGCCTTTGAGGAAGGTAACATGGCCAACATCTCTCCTGTTATCCACATAGATATCTCTGCCCTAGGAGGTGCCCCTGAAATCATCACTTTAGGAGCCTCCTGCAGTGAGTTTGAGATTGAGGAGTACAAAAAACTCTTCCAAGAGTTCTGTGATGTCTTTGCCTGGCCCTATACCGAAATGCCTGGTCTTGACCCCGCTATTATAGAGCACCACATTGACACATGGCCAAATGTACCCCCCGTTCGCCAGAAACAACACCACATTGACACCTCTGAGTTAGGGGGCATAATAGATTACCTCGACCCTGGGATAGGGGGCATGATCAATCATTTTGACCCTACCCCATCACATCTATCTCAACACGTCCATGACCCCCTTGTTCAAACCAACACATATGTGATCCACAATCACAAACCCCATGCATATAGCATGGGGGCAGGTCATTAACCCTGCCTACTTTGTCACATTTGTGATCTCAACCATTTTTGAGGTCACGTGTCACTTGTATATTTGATTTGATTTGATACGCATAGTTCTTTCCTTTGACCATTCCGGAGTCCTTATGACCTCCATTTTTCGTACCATTTGCACTGCCGAATTCATATTTTCGTGCTTGTGATGATGCTTGAGATCATTTCTCGCTATCATCAGAACCTTTATTGACATCGTGACATGACACCTTGTCACCTCGGTTTGCATGCCACTTCGGATGCTCTCCGTTTTTGGTATATTTTATCTCATCAGATTCATTTTTCCGAGCCCATGATGATGCTTGAGATCCTTTCTCGCTCTCACCCACAGATTTTTTGGGTATTTTTTCCAAAACGCCCCCCATCGCCTTGGTTTGCGTACCACATCGGTCGTTCTCCATTTTTGACACTTTTTATGTCGTCGGATTCATTTTTCCGCGCTCGTGATGATGCTTGAGATCATTTCTCACTCTCACTTGGTACAGTTTCAACCTTATGTCCTGACACCTTGTTTCCTCGATTCACGTGCCACATCAACCGCCATCGAATTGTTCCACATTTTTACATGAGCCATTCACTCCTATCATACTGCAATTATTTCATTATTTTTCCACCATTCATTATCCCGCAAGGAGGCCCATCAGTGTTCCCCCCCACCCTCGTTCTTGGTCATCATTAATGTTCCTTGATTGAGCACTTCCTCCTTGCCTGGCCATTCCTTTTGTTCGGTATAATTTTATCCCTTTTTCGGGCCGGACAAGTCCTTTACGAAAAAGGCACTTAGGGAGTTTCTTTTAAGCTCTTTTCTGACTCCTAAAACAATGAAAAGATCGTCGAGCAATCTTGCTTCCATCATGCTCGTTAAAGTACCTGAAAGGGCGTCTATCTGGTATAAGTTTAACCCTTTTCCAGACCTGGTAGACTAATTACGAAAAAGGAATACTCTAGTCACACCGGCTAGAAGAGTTCTTCATTGCATTCTTTTATGCTTCTTTGGGCCTTGGAGACTAACACACGAAAAAGCAACCCCCTGGAGTCTTCTTATCGCTTTCAGACTCTCTAAAATTGAAAGCAACCACGAGCATGAACTGTCCTGGGCTCTTATATATCCACACGACAATACCATTCCATTATTTCAGAGTCTTCTTATCGCTTTCAGACTCCTTAAAATTGAAAGCAATCACGAGCATGAACTGTCTTGGGCTCGTATAAATCCACACGACAGTACCATTTTACACACACTTCTTCTAGTTCCTTAACCCATGAAGAAGTCACCCCGTGCCTCCTGGCACTATGATCGATCATCTCGGCAGCACCCCCAATCAGGTCGCATTTGTTCAGAGTAGTCTGCAGTCTCCTGCCATTATACACCAGCCTGAGAATTCCTCATCCCAGTCACTATCCTTGATCCATTACAGCTATGATCCCTTTCCCATCAATCAGTTTCATATGCTGCCCGATCATCCCCGCAATCATACTCTAAACAAAGGAAGTTTGCGTCCACCCACTCTACTTGCCTAGTTATCCCCCACAGTTTGTCAGTCCTACCATCAGTACTCTCACACTTCAGTTCTCCACCTCGTGCTCCTGTCAAGGAAACATCAATGCCTTGATAGTTGCAGGTCTCCCTCTGTCGACGACAGCCCCTCTATTCCAGAGGATAGACCCAGAGGTCCCTACACCTTGGACCCATCACCATCTGTGGTGAGTGCCTACGGACCATTTTGAGAGGAGTCATCATTGCCTCTCCGAGTGGTTGTTTCTCACATGCTCGACTTCAACACCTTAATCGCATCGTTGAGAATCGTGCAGGGCTTATATCCCTTCAGTTATTGGTCGAAGAACCCGTATTTCCCCCGACTCTAGCACATTGGTGAGTCACTTCGGAACGCCCAGTTATATGTTCCCGTGGACGTCCGAGTTGCGTTGGCGATTGTATTCGGAAGCCATCCAGTTATATGCTTCCTTGAGTACCCAGTTCAGTGTACCATTGAGAGTATGACCCCTTGTCCCTATGAACCAGCAGCTCATCAGTTCCTTTGGTACCACACTCAGTAGCACTGTTGTCATTCCAGTGTATCAGTTCTTCAGCTCAGGCATCGTCAGCCCAGTAGTATGTCCCAGCTTTGTGTCCCCTCTGGACCCTTACGATGTACACAGTGGTTCTCTATGTATTCTATAGGTCCCCCTTTTTCGGGCCTCACAATTATTTTTTATGTATCTTGATATGAGCATGGGTATGCCCGCCTCATCCATATATTGAGATTCTTCCTCATTCATTATTTGAGGCCATGTATATGTCAGGTACCCATATTTTGGACCCCATTGTTATTATTGTTCTACATCTTGATACAAGCATGGGAATGCCCGCCTCGTCCATATGATCAGATTATTCCTCATCCATTATTAAGGTTATGTACTTTTAGTTTTTGCAGTTTGTCCGGGATCGTTGTTCCAGGCTCCAGTTTGTTTCTTCTCTTCTCCACACCCCAGGAAAACCATACAGGACTTATGATGTCTATCGGCCATATGGTGAGCTCCTGCCCTCACACATCAGGGGGCAATCTGTTAACACCCAAAAAGTGCTCACTACCTCATCTACCCATCACATGACTCATTTGTCCATATTTCCTACCATATTTTCCTTAAAAACCTTAAAATCCCACTAAAAAGCCTCCAAAAGGCCACAAAACCATCAAAAAAGCCTCCAAAAGGCTAAAAAACCCCTTTTCCCCCAAAACTTATCCAAAATTCCTCCAAAATAGCAAAAACCCTCTAAAAAGGGAATAAAAAATATAAAAAAATGAGGAAAAAGAGGAAAAAGGAGGAAAAAACCCTATACAACTGACCTAAACCATATGGTTCCCAAAACCATGGGTCAGCTCTCCACCACCAAAAACCTATAAATAGGTGATGGAGACCCCTCATTCCATATCCACAATCAAGTATATCCTTACTCTGCCAAAATCTCTCTTGAATCCCTAGCTCACCCTTGAGCTACTTTCACCATTGAGAGCCCCTTTTGGCCCATTTCCACCATTGGAGAAAGAGAAGGAGCAAAGTTGGAGTTTGGAGCAACCCTCTTGGATCATTGCAAGAACTTCACCAACCTCTACATTTGAGGTAAAATTTCAATACAAAAGGAAACCATTTATTATTTCTTGTCTCTTATGTTTCATGCACATGTTTAGAATAATTTCCATTTCAATGTATTGTCTTTTCATTTACTGTTTATTGAACTGCTACTAAGGAGTCCCTTCTCCTTAGTAGGTGCTCATTTGCACAAGCTAGGGTGAAAACCCTAGCTACAATGTGAAATACATTCTGAAGTTATATATGATTGTATGATCTATATTGTATCAATTATTGCAGCTTAATTCTTTCTCGGGGCTTATTGAATGTTTGAAAATGAATCAAACATAACACTGGTCATTCGAGGTTGAAGCAACAAGCAAAGCTGAGCATCACAATTGGTTGCATATCACCGTTTGATGATCAAATAAATATATAACAATAATAATAACATTTTTTAAGGTCACAACCATGCCAAACACCAATTTGGTGTATGAGAACCCCTTGTTTCTAGGACAAGAGACCTCCCTCTACGTAGTGATGTAACTGATAAAGTCTACAGAGGTGTACATACTCTACACCATAGGGAACTAATGATAAGCATTAGTTCCCTAGGCCACAAAAATTGATAGTCAAATAAAAAAATGAATGAAGTTGCATCCATAGAATAAGTAGGTCCACAATGAAGGATATTGGCAATTTCTTATTGCATGAGACATCGTCTTTTGGCACCACAAACTATCAATAATGAACTTGTTTTCAAATGCTCATTCCATTTGTGGTTTATGTGATTGTCCATAGAAATTCTAAGCTTTAATTTTCAGTTGCATAGTGCATTTCATCTGGTAGGATCGTTACTCTAAACTCTAAATAAATACTTTAGGACTAGGTACGTTAACAAAATGGTTAACTATAATTGCATTCGTCTAGACTCCAATCAAATACTTTAGGACTAGATACATTAACAAAATGGTTAAAATGGTTAAAATGTTAATTATATTTATGATTTGAAATTTTTAAAATCGGTGTATCTTCGTTGAACTTCTCTTCGATATGTAAACCTTATGTTTCCTATGTTGATTTCAAATTCAATTTATTGTGTTAATTTCCCCTTCATTCCAAGTTGCTTTGTTGTAGATTTCTTTCACCGAGTCTTATTATATCTTTTCCTTTGTCTTCCACTACTCTCAAGATGATTTTTCTCATTCTGTGATTAACATTGCTTGTAGTTTTAGTGTCATGTCTTATGGCTCTTCTTTATTTTTTGGTTGTTATCTATGTGACGTTACACACAATCTTATTTCAATAGCATATCCCTTGTTGGGATTCTATTCCACGTTAATATTCTCATTTTTCTTTTATAAATATAAAAATATAGTATGAACACATTGAGTTGACATAAATTATTTATATGGTGGAGACTTAGAACAATGGTTGTGTTGAAGACCCAAGTTCAAATCAAATCATGTTGGACATGTTCCTTTTTTTATAGGATTACAAAATTATTTTTTCTTTTGACGCTCTTTTGCACCTTCCAAAGCAATTACTAATTATAGCTAAAATATGAGTTTAAATTAAACTTTCAAATAATTAATATTTTATACTATTACATAAAATAAATTTAAAAACAAGTTGAATTAGGTTTATACACCTATGTTAGAATATGTGTCGAAATTGACATTAGCATGAAAATAGACGTGTAAACCCATAAGCCATAGTCCAACGAAACATATAATAAAATCATGACCTTTCAATGCCCAGCATCCAGATTCGTTGTATTTCTAACATATGGCTTCCATTGACGAAATCTCAGTCGGAAACGTTATAGTCCAACTGAATTTAGAATATAATCATGACTTCTCATCCATATTCATTGCATTCTAAACATACGGCCGCCGCCATTTACGAAATCTCAATTGGAAACGTTCATTCAACATATATGACAATTGAGAGAATATCATGACCATGTTATCTTCAACGACTTTTGTCGAGTTGTTGGGTCCATTTCGACTTACGTGGACACGTGTCTTAATCTTGTTGTCTCATGTTGAATGTGCTGGAGTTATGTCAATGTCATCTTTCAAGACGACGACGATCAATATCTAGTTTACAATCAACTTGATGTTATCCCGTTAAATGATCTGTAGCAAGCTGGAAAATATTCACCAAAAAGATTACTAAAGATTTCAATTTAATGGGAAACCATGTGTTAATGTTTGCAATGGGACATTAAGATGACTAAAAGACTACCAAGGAGTCTATGTGCGAACTAGGCAATGGAACATCATGGTGAAATGGAGGAATTATAATTTTTATTTGGTGATAGAAATAATTTTTAAATTTGGAAATAACTTTGAAGGTTCACTTTGGTTTCTTGTTTGGAATTTTGATTATGAAATGTTGTAATAGAGGTTTGATTCATTTTAACAACAAAAATATAAAAAGACATAATTAAATTTAGTAAATATCAATAATGATATAAAAAACATATGGATTGAAAAATTGATTTGATTGCCCAATGACCATGCCCATCTTTCATAAGGATTTGGCACAAATTGTAATCAAAAGGATCGATCAAATTCCAAAAATTACATTCAAAGTGGTTCAGGCACATATTTTTATCATGGATGAGAAAGATAAATCACCTATGCACATTAATATGTATAAGGTTAAACAGTATATCAATACATGTATTAAGGATCGAAGAAATACATGAGCTTATCAAGACATGTACAGCCTATAAAAAGGTTAAAGAAAATATGTATATATAAAATCTAAAATAACTTGTGCTAAAATGCAATGCAAAATTTCTAAACTTGGAGTCCATTGCATTTCAAATGATTAATAGCAAAAAAAATCGCTCCTTGATATAGTTCATAAGGTTGATAATTAGATAACACTTTATATAGTTTATAGAATTATTTAGTTAAGCCAACCCAGATAAGTTATATAGTTCTAAATAATACATAAGTGACATGGTAGTCCACAAATACTACAATATCTACATAGTGTCCATATTATCTATATTTTGTCTTGTGATTGGCTTTTAAAGAACAATTTGTTTTATCTGGCTAACATTTGATTACAAATGGAACACTTTGAAATCCCTCGTTCCATCCAATTTTATTAAATACCAACATGATGTTTTTATTTATTTCATTTATTTTGTTTCTTCATCCACATATTTCCTTTCTTCTTTTTTTCAATCATCTTATAAATATTATGGAAAATAAGTAACCTTTGTCTTAGTCTTGTTTACACACTTGAAACTATACATTTAATGGAAACATTACACCGATCCATATAAGGAGGTTTATGTTGTCATTTATATAATATAATATATATTTTATATTATAACTCATTGGAAATATCATTATCATTGATGTAAAAAAAAGGATATATTGTTGTCATTAAGGTCAAAGACAGGGGAGACTGCAAATAGATATTGCAAGATGAAGATTGTTCGAAATATTGTTTTTTGATGCCCAGTTTGGATACTCTATCTTTGGAGTCATTTTTACTCTAGATACCTAGGTCAAATGGGAGTATAGGTCAGTTTGGATACCTATCTTTGGAGATTCACCCTAGAAACCACACAACCAAGGGTAGAATGTGGAGAGTGAAGGGAAAAGAGGATAAACAATTGACTACATCTCCATCCCAAGGACTAGAAGTTGTCCAATGATTGTAATTGCATAGGAGATTTGCATCACCATTAAAGAGGACAACGTATTGATGCCTACATCAAAGATGGTCCCGTTTCAATTGTTTCCTTCATTTTTCCAAAAGAACATTCCCTTCTTAGAGATATATCATAAATTGGAGCATGAAGTTCAATGACATTGGAGGTTTCTTGGAACTCCATGACATCCACCAATTATAACCGGATATTGGATACCTCATGAATGTTGTGATTGCACATGAAGGATGTTGTCTAGATGACAATGTTGTAGAAATGAAGCATTGTACAAGCAAATGAAACAAGAGAGTTTTGTTTCCATATCAGGAAGAAATTGATCTTAGTAAAGTACAAAAGTGCACATCAATTTTCATGATGACATATTCTCATCGGGATTTCAAATAAAAAGAAGACTAGAATATGACTTGGCTTCATTGAATTCCAATATGGACTATATTCAAAGCTAGAGAATGCAAGAGACTTGCATGCTAAAGATGGAAGTGAGTTATATTCGAAGAGTTCATATTTGAAGCTTGCTCAAAATTGGGAGTTAATGGGAACACTTCTAAAGTGTAGGAACAAGTGAGCCAATAGCCAAAGCTAAAATCAAATCCATAATAGATCTATTCCATAGAGCTAGAGCCAGAGTTAGAGTTGTATCCAAGAGGCATAGGTAGTGCCATGTTCCAAAGAAGTAAATAGAAGGTACATTGATCTAGACTAGTTCTTTAATATTTTGGAGACTAAAAGTCCTCTCAATGGGGAGGTGTGATTTAAAATGGATCCAAACACAAAGAAATGGTTGTAATGCATAGTACCTAAGGAAATTTGATAATTATATAAGGTTAGATAAAACATTAAAGGAAATAAAATGTAAATGTACATAAGAAAAAAGAGAGGAAAGTCAATATGTAAAAGAAATTAAATACAAATAGGAGAGAGGAATGGGGGTTGAAAGGTCTCTTCTCGTTGGCATGTCATTACCCACAACTCTTATAACCTCTTGTAATTTCACTCTCAAAGAAATGTTCTCTTGTTGTTGGCCAAGAGAGTAGAATTTCAAGAGAGCGCATAGCTACATTGTAACTAGACATTGTTGAAATAGAGAATTGAGCAACCCTTCAAGGTTGGTTTCCTCATTTTCGTTTCCATGGTAAATATTTTCTCCAATGTGCTAGAATTAGCTTGATTATATAATATAGGTGGTGGAGATGAACATTTAAGTAGTGTGCCTTGCATGAATGCAATAAACCCCCCATAAAGAGTGAGACCTACCCATATATATGTACGCAGTTATGTATTACTCTGTTGTTGAACCCATACTGTACATATGTATGTAATGATGAAGTGTCCAGAATCCAAACTAAATGGTTTAGGATGAAAAAATATACTATAATGATATGCACTTAAAAATAATTTAAAAATACCTAATGGATGCAAATGAAGAAGGACAAAGAAGATATGCAGAGCTATGATTCCACAAGTGGGGTGAGGAGAGATGACCCTAGTTAGTATTAACCTAATACCTTATCCTTACTTGTCAACCTTGGTTAGGGATTTAACCCAAGATCCCTAAACTCATATTTATGGGATTTGATTTATTTAATAATTACTTAATTATTCTAAGCTAGGATTCAAGGCTTGAAAAGTGGACTACTCCTAAAAAGCCGCATGGCAAGTTGGAAAGATGCATATAAATTGTGGGAAATTGAGTTAGAGAATCATTTATTCCTTCATCAGTATTCTAATCATTCTCAAGAATGGGTGGCTAGTACATTATAGAGAGAGAGGATACTTGAGTTTCCATACCTTCTTATGCAAAATTTCCAAAGGGGCTTTAGTGTTGATATTTACCGTGCCATTGTGAGAGGAACCTAGCCTATAAATGAGTATCCATGAAGTACCAATAGTGAGATTCCCTAGCCAACCTATGTCAGAGCACTAAAAGGGAATTGGAATAGCCTAAGGGACTGTATGCAAAGAAAGGGATCTCATTCTTGGTGTCCTATAGGCTAAGGAGGAAGAGTTCTAGTTGATTGAAATAGTTGCATAATGGGTTTTGGCATTGAAAAGTATTGTCTTATGGATTGAGTAGAAAGCTTGGGAACTCACCCTTGTGGAATGATATAATCATCTTCAAGGTGGCCTTTTTTCATAGCAATAACCAAAGCGATAGAGTGCCTAAGGCTGGGAGGAACCTCCTTCATTTGCATGCAGCGGGAGGGCTACTCCATTAAGATAAGTGCTTAATATGCCTTATAATGTCATACTTATAATTATGTTGAATGAATTCCATTTATTCCATGTTATGTTATAAAATAATCGATTGTTTTCCAATTTCATCAATTCTATGTGTATGGAATTAATTCATCATAGATATGGATATATGCATGATAGAACTCATGTTTGGCATGTTAGTTTTTATTAGTTAAGGATTTTCTAGCATGCTTCCATTGTTATTAGACATAGTTAGCTATCTAAAAAATATTGGTATCATAAAGGAAAAAATCAAAGGTCAAATTAAGGTGTCCCATAGCATTGACCATGAGGAAACGTTAATGGATACATGATAAGTTAATGGTGTTGTTGGAGCACCGATGCCACCCTTTTTTCTAGGAGGCCCAATGCTCCATTTTTGTCTTGGAGAACCAAAGCTACTAGTGGTCTTCATTGGTGTAAGAGCATTAATTATCCACTTTGGGCACATTACTTCTAGTGGATGAGTGGTTTTAGGGAGTTTTCATCAAATGTTTCCATGTACCACATGAGTGGTTTTGTAATTAATCCACTTTTTAAGTGGCCTGAGTGGTTTGTCACTTACTATAGTTTTGTATGGGTAGTTACCATTACTATATATTAATGTTTAACATTCAATATTAGTTGTTGTAAATTATTATAATATTATTCTTTTGTTTATTTTATTGTTTTATTTCACATGCTTCAAACTATAATTTTTTCTTTCAAATAATCAAATTTTTAACAATTCTAACAATTATGTATATATATAATATATAACAATTAATAAAATAATCAAAATTATATATATATATATATATATTGCATGCATTTTCGTATTTATAAATGTAAACCTAAGATTCATTAATAAAAATCGTAAGAAGTAATACTTAAAATATTTAAAATAAAAGTTATGATTTCACTATATTTTAATAATTATGTATTTATTAATTAAATTCAATCAATCAATATAAAGTGACACTAAAATGATTATATTCAAAACAAATTAATAATAAAAATAACTAAAAATATTAATAAATGATTAATTACAAATATTTTGATAATAAATAATTGATATATTATTTGATATAACCATTACTATATTTAATCATTAGAGCATCAGTTCTCATTTTAATCCTAGAGGATTGAAACCATCGCTTCACTTTGATTTTGATGCACTAGTACTCCTCTTTTCTCTTGAAGCATCAACATAGGTTCTTCACATTGGAGTGGGTGCACCAATGCTCATATTTTAGGTATGGGTGCACCTATGCTTCTATAATTTATGTCTACACTACTATTGTTTTAAGGAATGGGTGCACATATGCTCCTATAAGATATGTATGCATCGATTCTCCTATAGCTTATGTGTGCACCGGTTCTCCTATAACCTCTATGCATCGGTGCTTCTCTTTTAGGAATGGGAACATTGGTGCTCCTCTAAGATATATGTGCATCAGTGCTTCTCTTTTAGGAATGGGGGCACTATTGCTCAAAATTGTGTTAGATAACCAATGCTCCTATGTCCTTTTAGCACTAGTGCATATTAAATAGTTGTGCACTGGTGCGCCTTATTGTTTTAAGTGCACCAACTAAAATACCTCTATTAAAACCTTAGGCTACTTAAATTTTTTAGCTAAACCCCTATTAGAAATTGCGAAATCTTTAGCGAAGGTTTTTTTGGTAATTTTTCCCAATCTTGTAACACTAAAAGCCTCTACAAAAATCTCTACTAGAAGTTGTTTTCCTTGTAGTGAATTTATTATATACCTCTTTTATCATTCATATACAACAATGACCTTCTAATGGGTGAAATACAAATGATCTTGGTGTTGCACACAACAATCAAATACCATGCAACTAATAATCAATACCCTAATTTATCTTCTATACCGCTTATACCATGCAAGCTTGCAATAAACTAGTGGTCAAGCCAAAAAAAGGAAAGGATTTGCACATGCTCTATCACCAAGTACCCTATCTTCTAGATTGATTATGAAGCCTCTATTCTTTGTGCACTTTAAAACGAATTCAAGCTTCTTGAAATTATGTTCATATTTGGGGAACAAAAAGCTATGGAAATCTATGGAAAGCTAAGCCAATTTTGGCTACAATACTCATGCACACGTGCAACTAGCTATCTATCAAACAAACTTTATTACAATGCAACTAGCTTGCTATGGAGTGTTTAGATGAAAAGCACTACTCAGTTCCATGACCATTCCTCATATAGTAATAACACTTAATGAATCCAAAGTAAACGTATGACTCATTCTAACCAGGGTTGAAATTTGACGTCCTACCTTGCAGTCAAGAAATTTTTATATGACGTTTTAATTTTAACATTGCCTTTCATTTGATGTTTAAATCTTTACCCATCATAATAATAGTTGATTTTTTTAAATAACATTTATAATAACTAAGTGAAACATTGAATTCTCATATCTTGCCTCATATAATACAAAAATAAATTTTTTTTACAAAAATATGATAATAAAAAAAACATAATAATTAAACCAAGCACACACATAATGACAAAGAAGGTTTATATTCAAAACCTTTAAATATGCTTCTTCACAAGCACTACAATGGGCCATTACCATGGGCCACCAAATACCATCACTGAGTCAAGTTTACCTAACAAAGGGAGAAAACCAACCACACCATGACAAAATCAAAGTTTCCATATTAGAAATAAAAATCTAAAGAGTATATATATATATGGGCTTGGGATATACATAGTAATGATGTGTAAAAATAAAAATGCACTTCAAAATGACGGGTGAAATTAAAATTCACACTTCATTATTGATGTTTAATTTTATGAAGTGGCGTATTTTGACATGTAAATTAGCAAATGACAGCTATTTACACGTAAAATTTCAACACTAATACTAACATATCATGCATCTATACATAGCTCCAATTGAGGCTAAATTACCATTAACTAAACCACAAGTGAAATGCCACTCTTCACCAAGAATTATTTGCAAATTCAGTGGAGTGTATATATTGTTGTGCTGAAGTGAGATGCTTGACACTTATACAATTTATTCACAAGGGATTTTCATATCTCATATGTGACCTTAAATTTATTTGACCATTATTAGGATACTCACATGTGAAATGATATTTATTAACACATACATGAAGGGATTGCATTAACACGGAAAAGAAAAACCAATCCACACCATTTATAATTCATTGGAGATACTCCAGCACTCTGGACTTGAACCATAAAATGTCATCAATCCAAGAGAGGAAGAGTAATGATATACTTCCATTTCACTAACCAACACACAACCCCCCAGTAGGCATCACAAAAGAGAGAAATCACTCAAATGACAAATTACAATGGTTATCCTTTGAGGTGTACAGCCCAATAAGGTAAGATAATATTTCTCTAGTGACAAATTACAATGGTTATCCTTTGATGTGTACAACCCAATAAGGTAATATAATGGTCTAGAAAGGAAGTGAAACAACACAATAAGGTAAGATTATGGTCTAGAAAAGAAGTGAAACAACCCAACAATGAGTGTAATTGACCCAGTAAAGAGAGATAAATTGAGTCAATAATGATGCAAATGCCTAGGCATTAATAATAATAATAATAATAATAATAATAATAATAATAAAAACATGAAATAAAAATTCACCCCAAGAATGATAAAAAATCCCCGAGGAATAAAAATTCACCCTAGGTAATGAATAAAATGCCCTAGGTTATCAAATTTATTTCAATCCCTATGACTCACAAAATATAAGCAAACTAATTTGGAAACTTCCTACATAAATGCAACCGCTGATCACAACCATTAACTCTAATCTTGGAGAAACAATGGAGGGATGAAGGAGATCTAAAAATCAAAGAAAATTTTAGGGGTGAAATTGAGCCCGTGGGCTATTTTTCCATGTTTTTTTCCAAAAAAAGATTCACCAATTTGCATTTTTTGAAGCCCCGCTTTGCCCAATTTTGATGGGGTAAATTTTTTCAATCTAAAAATCAACAAATTATTATATAAACTATATAAAATCCTTAGAAATTGAAATATTTTTAGAAAAATATCGCCAAATATTTAATACTTGACATTTTAAGAATTGGTAAGATTCACCAAGGTTTATACACTTTTAAATAAGTATGGATCCTTTAAATTTTCCCTCCTAAAAATCCCTCGCAGTCACACTCTAACCATTAACTACCAACATTTGACATTATAAAGAAGATCCATTAACACATATTTAAGCAATCTAACTCAAAAAAATAACAATACACATAGGAAATCATAACACATTGGAGACATTATTTACCATGGAAACCCAAATGGGAAAATGAACATCCAATGGTTTCTTAGTTCTCTATTTCAGCAATGTTTGGTTACAACGCAACTATGGGATCTCTTGAAATTCTCCTCTTTTTTCCAACAATAGGAAACAAATCCATTTGACAGTGAAATTACCAGAGGTTATATGAGATTCGAGGGTGATGAGGAGGCCAACAACCTAACCTTACACCTCCCACTCCTATTTTCTATTTGTACTTAATTTCTTTTTCATTCTCGATTTTCCTCTCTTTTGTCTTATGTATATTCGCATGTACATTGTCTTTAAATTTTTATCTAACTTTCTCTATTGTTGAATTTCCATAGGTACTGAGGATCACAACCATTGCTTTGTGATTGGATCCATTTCGAATAATTTATCTTCACTACAAAACCTTCTCACTCTTTCATGTATATTTCTTCTTCAAGATCACCATGTAGGCTCAAATGTTGTGTTCACATCCATCCACTCTAGATCAAGATCAAAAGCAACAAAAATAGACAAAATAAATCTAATAGAAGTTAATTTATCATTAGGACGAAAAATATCACCAAACTCAATTCCCTCCGGTACATGGGAATATATCTTTTTAACTATGTTATATTTGTCCTTCTCTACCTTAGTACCTTCTACATTTGACTTCTTTTAAAACCAGGGAAAATGTTAAGGATCCATAAATTTTTTAAAGTGTCAAAACCTTGGCGAATCTTACTAATTCTTAAATTTACAACCATAAAATGTTTGGCGATTTAAAAATTTTAAAAAAAATTCTAAGGAAATTATATAGTTATTGGACAATTTTGGTGATTTTTAGAGTAAAAAAAAACTATCCCATGGAATTTGGGTGAATCATCTTTGAAAAAAAGGCAAATTGGCGAATCATTTTTTGGAAAAAAGGTTGAAAAATAGCCCATGGGCTAAATTTTTCCTTGTTTAAAATGGCAATTTTCTACCAATAGATTATGTTCTAGTGGAAAAATCAACTAGATCCCAAGTCTCATTTTTATCTAAGTCATCCATTTCTTCAACCATGATCTTCTTCCAAAGTGTGTTGTCCTCTTAATCTACTATATTCTTTATAGTTCTAGGGTAATCAACAATAATAGATAGAACAAAACTAAAATTAAAATTAGGTAGAGCATATCTTTCTATTTGCACTGTTTTTTTTTCTTTCCAAAATTGATATCCTCAAGACCAAAGTCTGAGGTTCTTCTTCTTTTGGTTCATCTCCTTCTATTGAGTAAGATTCTTCACCTTCTAGCTCAAACTCTATTATCTCTAGTTCTTCTTCCTTTGGTTGGACTTCCTTTTTGGCAATTGAATAACTTTAACCTCTCTAAACACAACATCCCAATGGTAAGTAGTCTTCTTAGTTGAGTGATACCATCTTTATAACCAACAATGATACATTTTTATCTTTATTATCTAGCTTACTCCTAGATTTTCCTTTGGAATATGCACATAAGCATCACAACCGAAAACTCTAAGATGTTTAATAGAGGGGTTTTTATTAATCCACGCCTCATGTAGAGTTTCGTCATCCAATGATTATGTAGCTGATCAATTTAGCAAATAACATGCAATATCCACTGCCTCTACCCAAAATTCATATGATAACTCTACATCACTAAGCATACTTCTGTCCTTTTCTATCAACGTCATGTTCATTTTTTCTACAACTACATTATTTTGAGGTGTGTATGAGTAATCTTTTCCCTTGCTATTATGAACTTGATACATACTTTTTTGAACTCATTTCCAAACAAATCTACACCATTATATATCCTCCACACCATTATCTTGCATGCATCCTTTCCAAATATAGTATGCATAGTTGCATGACCCATTTTACTTATATATATGAGCTTTGTGGCTAGATATTGAATGTGCAGAACCCCTTGAGGAGATTTATAATCCTTCCATATTTGGACATCATCCTAACCCTTCCATGTCTTATGATTTTGGCTATCAAATTGTCTCCTAGGAAAATATCACTTCCATCATACTTTTCATATTCACAAAGCCAATCCTTGTGAGGAGTCATATGAAATGAAGCACTTGAGTTGATCAACAATACATCATGACTTGCAAGTGTACCTTTACATGCTAAGTAAACATCACATCCTTCTTCCATGAAGTTTTTCCTTTCTATGGAAGGGGCATCATCAAATCCCTTACCTTTATCAACATTCTTAGATTTGCAATATTTCTTATAATCCCCATATTTACTATAGTTACAATATTTCCTTGCGGATTGTCCTTGAGATTTAGATATACTTGTAGATTTAGATCTACCCCTTGTAGCCTTAATTTTCTATTGACTTATTTGTCTACTCTTGGAATGATTTCTCATACATAAAACATCCTTGGTCACTCCCTCCATGGATTTTCTCCTCATTTCCTCTAATAACAAGGATACAACTACATCCTCAAACTTTAAGGTGGATTGTGGTACTGCTAATTGCTACAACTAGATTGTCTCACGAGTCTAGTAAAGAAGATAACAATGCAATATACTTATTTTTTTCATCCATCTTAACATCAACACAGAGAGCTGACTTACTAGATTATTAAAGGTATTTAGATGCTCCATCATGGAGTCACCATCCTCCATGATAAGATGATATAGATTCTTTCAAATAAATAAATTGTTTAGCAAGGAATTTGTTTGATATAAATTCCCCAACTTATCCCACATTTTCTTTGAGTTGTCTTCTCTAGAGATATTCGACGACATTGAATCTAAAAGGAAGAATTAAATCATGCTTCTCACTTTTCTATCCATCTTTTCTCAATCTTGTTTCAATGTACTGGTAGGTTTTTTACCAAGATCCACAACAACCCACTATTCTCTATCTATACGAAGATCTTCCATCTTCAACTTCCATAACTTGAAGGTCTGGTTGTTATTTACTTATAATTTGTTTCTATTCTTGAATTACTTACCACTTTATTTACACAAGATTCACTATGCAAAGATCCCACTCAAAAATAGGTTTATCGTAGACCCAAGATATCCTTGAGCTTCACATAATAAGTTAAACCCTAGCAACAAAGGCATCCCACATATGCCAGTAACCTCACTTTGATACCAAATGAAGAGTTTGATAAACCTATGTGAGAAAATAAATATCAAACAAAATATAAAACACAAGAAATAAAAATGGCTCACACACATAGTACATAGAGATTTACCCTTGAAACTATTAACTAACAAAACATACCTAACTAAGAGTTTATTCTTTCTCTATCTCAGTGTACATATTATCACCACCATTTACAATACAATATTATAGCATCCAAAACCCTAATTTATTAACCCATATTAGATTACAACCATAAACAAACCCATAATTTTCTTCCATAGGTTCTTCCCTCAAACTCTAAGAGAGGGGAATGGTGTCCCCCTTGTCACCCCCACCTTTATGGATAAGGAGAGAGTGATCAATGCATAGATCCCCTTTACAGAGGGTGATCACCGCATGGATCCCCTTTACTCTTAGACCATATTAAATTATAACACATGCCCAACATCCCGTGCTCTCAATGAAACTACATTAAGAACCCTAGAATCTATCCATCAACTAAAAAATCCACCACTAATAAACTCTCGTGGGAGATACCATTAATTCTCTAATTAACATTTTGGTTAGACTTATTCTCTATGTAACCACTCACAACACACTCTAAGAACTCTTGAAAGTAAGTATTTCACATAGACATGCATGTACACCGAGATGTAGAGCTCCATTATTTGTTACAGCCATCTCGAACCTTAGGTAGATGTGATGGTTTTCATTTTTTATTTTTAAGGCTATTCAACAAATCTTCTAATCTTCTAGACCGTTTAAAAAACTTCTCTTTCCCACCACCTTCCAAATATCCTAATTCAAATTTATAAATAACATAGGAAAAGCCATTATAAAATGACGAAATTGACTCATAACGATATTCCATGAAGAACAGACTTCTCTTCTGCTATCCTTGAAAATGTCTACCACGAAATGGTAATTAAAATTTATAAATAACATAGAAAAAGCCATTATAAAATGACGAAATTGACTCATAACGATATTCCATGAAGAACAGACTTCTCTTCTGCTATCCTTGAAAATGTCTAACACGAAATGGGGAGAGACCATGTATTCCTCTAGCTTTGATTAGAGAATTTCGAGTAGGTATACACCTCTATATTTACCATTACATTATAATGGTAATGGGACTGAAGAATGAGATAAGAATTTTTTTTGGATTGAAGGCTGTGGATATTGGAGTTAATGGGCTTATGGTCTTCGACGACGATTCCACGCTCAGATTTTTCTCGTCCTCGTAATAATGTTGGGATTCATCAAGAAAGTTGTTTGGCGACAGTTTTTCTTCTTCGTAACAATGTTGGGATTGACCCAATTTTTCCGCTTCGTATGCTCAGAGACCTGGGCTCTTAGAGACCACATATATGACAGCCCCAAAAGTAACTAAGGCCACATGTATGTTGGTCTTAGTTCCACAGTCTAAACATATACTTTTTTATCACAAATTTGATATTATAATTTATTATTATTATAAATTTAGTGTTGGAATTGTAATATAAGTAGTTGACTTGTCTAATTTAAATAAAATAATATTTGAAAATGTTTAATTTATTTATAATTTTTTGTTATTTAGTAATGAAAAATGGTGTAGTTTAAAGCTATAGAAATTGTATAATTTGAGTGTTAATGATGTATTTGAAAATATTAAATTTACTTATGAATTCAAAAACACAATTTATATACATAAAAATTTAAATTTTATCCTAAATTCCGATCAAATTCCACCTTAAAATCGAAAACATAAAATAAATAGATTGCTCCATACAAAATTGAGAATTGATTAAATTACACTAATTAAAAAAATCCAAATCTTATAACGTTTAGAATAGTCCGATCCTCTGTAAACGGACTTTTAGCATACTACCTACCTTCGTAATGTTGAAAACAACAATCAGAGAACTTCGAGGAAGGTATTCACCGGTATTATATCTATAATAACACACGATGTTAATGTCCGCAACTAGTAGATTAATAAATAACTTTGGTCAGAGAACTTCGAGGAAGGTATTCACCGGTATTATATCTATAATAGCACACGATGTCAATGTCCGCAACTGGTAGATTAATAAATAACTTTGGTCAGAGAACTTCGAGGAAGGTATTCACCGGTATTATATCTATAATAACACAAGATGTTAATGTCCGCAACTGGTAGATTAATTGGTCTGTCCGGGTTTCAGGCATTTAGTTTCCTGTTTGAAGAACTTCGCTGCATGGACTAGAGGTTATTGCCTTGGGGTTTTGGAATTTCTTTTCTCTTTGGCCGCAGATTAGACGCTCGACTGGAAGGTGTGAAACACTATGTATGTCTACGATCTAGTTAGATCTTCAAGTTATCGCTGTTTTTAAATTATGTTGTTGCCGATTTTTCTAATAGGAAAAGCCTTCAGGCATTGTTTATGCTACTAGTGTCCTTTCATAATTGTCCCAGCTTCGAAATTTCTTGCTTCATGTTCACATGGATTTTTTATCCATTTTTTTTTGAAGAATTTCAATCAGTTGTTTACTGATTTTGTTCAATCCCGGTGGAGATTTCGTAGTTAAATAGTTTTCTTAAACTGTAAAACACTTGCTTTTCAAAAGTCTTAATTTCTTGAATCTTTGTATTGGCATCGTCCCGTCCAAGCTTTCATGCTTAATTTCACAACAGGCATTCCAATCGTCAGTACTGTGATGATTTCTGCGGGAAAACGTTGACAGAGTCCCTGAGTTTTAATCAATTGCTCTTTTTATGTGCAGTAGACAAAGGGTTTTCAGAAGAAGGGCTGAAACAAAGAAGGCATCATGGCCAGAAAGCAGCTGCAAGTATTAAATGCATTAGACGTGGCAAGAACGCAATTGTACCACTTTACTGCAATAGTTATTGCAGGAATGGGCTTCTTTACGGATGCCTATGACTTGTTCTGCATTGCCACCGTCACGAAGCTCCTTGGAAGGATTTATTACTTCGATCCAAACAACAAGAGCCATCCAGGTTCTCTGCCTCCACATGTCTTGGCCGCGGTGAACGGGGTAGCTTTATGCGGAGCATTTGCAGGACAACTTTTCTTTGGTTGGTTGGGCGACAAAATGGGTAGAAAGAAAATCTATGGAATAACTCTGACGATCATGGTTATTGCTTCCATAGCATCTGGTCTTTCCTTTGGCAGAACAGCCAAATCCGTCATGACCACGCTCTGCTTTTTCAGATTTTGGCTCGGCTTCGGCATCGGCGGAGATTATCCTTTATCAGCCACCATTATGTCCGAGTATGCCAACAAGAAAACCCGTGGCGCCTTCATCGCAGCAGTGTTTGGTATGGAAGGGTTAGGGATTCTAGCCGGCGCTGCCGTGGCCATTATCGTTTCTGCAGGATTCAAGAGAAAGTATGACAGCCCCACATACGAGATCAATCCTCTACATTCGACAGTTCCTGAAGCCGATTTTCTATGGCGGATTATCCTTATGTTCGGGTCCATTCCCGCTGCGTTGACATACTACTGGAGAATGAGATTACCCGAAACGGCCCGTTTCACGGCGCTCGTGAGAAGAGACGCAAATAAAGCCGCGGCTGACATGTCCAGCGTCCTTAACGTGGAAATCGAAGTAGACCAAAGGACGGCTGAAGAAATTGCAAGGACGGAGCCAGGGTTCGGTTTATTTTCCAGAAAGTTCGCAAGGCGACACGGCTTGCACCTACTGGGCACTGCAAGCACATGGTTTCTCATCGACATTTTTTACTATAGCCAAAACCTTTGCCAGAAGGAAATCTTCACGAAACTGGGATGGCTTCCACGACCAGAGAAAATGAACGCCATAGAAGAAGTTTATAGAATAGCAAGAGCCAAGTCGATTGTTGCTCTGGCTTCGACAGTTCCGGGTTACTGGTTCACAATATTCTTCGTTGATCACATTGGTAGAAAACCAATTCAGCTGATGGGATTCTTCTTCACAACAGTCTTCATGTTGGTGATTGCTATTTCATTCAACCATTGGCAAGGACATAATTGCACTGGCTTCATCGTTCTTTATTGTTTCACCTTCTTCTTTTCAAACTTCGGTCCAAACGTCACTACATTCATCGTTCCGGCGGAAATCTTCCCGGCACGGCTTCGTTCTACTTGCCATGGCATATCGGGAGCAGCGGGAAAAGCAGGAGCCATAATCGGAGCCATTGGTTTTATGTATGCAAGTGACGAGTACGACCACACAGGCATTGGCATAAAAAAATCTCTGCTAATCTTAGCAGTAACAAACGCCATGGGTTTCTTTTTCACGTTCCTGATCCCTGAAACAATGGGGAAATCCTTGGAAGAGCTCTCCGGCGAGAATGATGAAGAGCAAATGGTGAGGCTTGGACGCTCCCAATTGGACGCTCGTAGTGTCACACCAATTGAATAGCAGCTGGTAATTCTCGTTTTGAAATTGTTATACTAAATTTACATGCAACAAATTGGATTTATAGTCTTGAAACACAACCGTCATTTACGTGCAAGAAATTGGATTTGTATCATATTTTACAAATTGTCACATGCTCAAAATGTACTTGTTTTATACAGGTGTATGGTCCATCCCGTGTCACTCAAATGATCACAAATGAGGGGAGCTCGTTGATAAGATTCTACACGGCTGCCCTCCACTGATTGGTAGGGATGTGGACTAAGTATGATTATTGGTAGTGATGCAGACTTACTTTAGATTATTGGTTGTGGATCCACAACTATGATTATTGGTAGTGATGCAGACTTACTTTAGATTATTGGTTGTGGATCCACAACTATGATTAACAAATTCTAGAAAAGACCACTTACATCCCTTTGGTAATGGAATCCAACTATTGTTGGAAGAAGAACTTTGGAGACTAATGAATAGTCATCACAGGACTTCAAATTTATTATTTTTAAGCCTCGCCACTATAAAGCAAGGCTTTAGCAGTGGGTTGTATGGAGATGATATTTATGGCTTTGGGCTTATGCTTTGAATTTGCTTATATATAAAATTGTAAAAGGGTTTTGAATATCTCTCGCCAACATATGAGTTTTGAGCTAATAGTCCCCTATTTGGAACCTCACATTTTCACATCTACCTTCATTTTTTATCATAATTTGGAATTTTTGTATTATTCGATGGACATAGCAATGGGAAAATTTGGAATTTTGTATTAGATGGACATAGCAATGGGATTCTTCAACCAGGTTCCTATTTCTGAATCTATGAGAATTGGTAACATTTTCCAATGAAATGTGGTGATGAAAATTTGGTATTTTATTTGTTTAGATTGATATTATCAAAATTCACACTTATGGTGGATTTTGATGTTTTGTAAGGAATTATGTTATGTTTCGGTCATTTTTTTTTCAATTATTTACATAAATTGAAAAAAAAAACCTTTATGAAGAGGAAATATCTATGACATCATGGAAAAAAATCAATATAATTTTCATAAGGAATTAAATAAAAAATATAATATGAAATCAATAGTGTGAAATTGATATGCCAATGGATAAAGAATTCATTGAGGAATCCAGTGGCCTTAACTCTACCATCTAAGATGAATGCAATGGAGGAATTTCACCCTCTCGAATTTGCAAATTCAAAAACACCATAGAGCAAGAGGGTTGGAATTCATCAATTTAAGCACTCAATCGAGCTATGTAGCTTCACCGATAATTTTAAGAAGCTTGATCGAACACATTATACAACAATTTTTAAATAGCTTGATTGAGAGTTAAGAAAACCCTCGATTCAGGATTTGTTTGGTTTTAAAAATAGATGGATCGAGCAATAGAGCGAACTTGATCGAGCTCCTTCAAACCCAAATTATTTCATATATCTATCAATTCCGAGTGTTAAGGAGCTTACTGGAGATGTAGAGCTTGATCGAGCTATTACAAACCTAACCACAAATTCATATATTACACAGTTCCAACCATTTGTTGATTAAAAAAATAGAAAAACACACATGAAGCAACCAATAGTCCATGTTGGAGAAAAACACTTGAAAGAATAACTTAATCAATAATCAAGATTGCAAATAATAAAAAGCACAATAGGAAATATGATCTCCAATAGTTTGATGAAAATGAAGTACAAGAGAAGGCTAGAGAGATGATGAGATAAAAATGAGCAGAATTGAGAGAATGACAAGAAGAAATTGTAGGTCAAGCCATTTCTCAACCTCTAGTGCATCTAATTGGAGATCCTTTAAAGAATCATGTTGAGGGAAATATCGATAATCCTTTGTGTTTTTATTTAACCAAGAAATTGCACATCTATTTTATAATTCCTTAGGTTTCTACTTAACCATTAAAATGCACATCTATTTTATAATTCTTAATCAACAATCTATTAAAAATTTACTCAAAACCATTGAGAAATCCAATAAATCAAAGTCAAACCTTAATTCAAGCAATGCAATTAAACTACTTAATTCCTCTTTGTTGAGGTCATAAAAAAAATTTATAGTCTAAGGTGAAATTATGGGGCTAGCCATCCAATAATGCCCCTCAATCATTTGTCATTCAAAACATAGTTTTGTTTCTAAGGCTTGAAATGATTCTATATCTAGTGTGCAAAAGCCAAGATAAGAAAGACGTGGTGCCCCAAGATACTAAAGCTGAGGTACGATGTTTTTCTAAGGTTTCTTGAGCCACTTAGCTCTTATTGACCTGTGACCCATGACCATTTGAGGAAAAATATCTTATCCACACTTGAGGAAGGTATTTTAGTGACTAAAACTTAAGATTATCGCCAAGAAAACTTTCATGGGTTTTGATTGTAGCTAAGGAAGATAGTTGTTGGTCGTTGGGATATGCCCTTAGTGTCTTCATTATGAATAACTCTATCATACTTTACCTAATTAGCTTCAGGGGAATTCATCCTCTGCCATTGGGACTTTTGGAAATCCCAATTACATTTTTATAGGAAGATCAATCAATTGACACACTATGAGCTCCATCCAACCATAAAATCAAACATAATCTTGTTCACCTTTGACACCAGTCAACCAACCATATCTTACACCAAGATAAGTCTTGAAATCTACAAATATTCATCATTGCTAGGGGCATTCCTTAGTGACCCACCCCAACCTCCACCTAGATTTTATTTACTTGTCTACACCATCTTACTAGTAGATGAGGAAACTTTGACGCCATCACCTATATCAATCATGCCGCCATCACCTACCACTTCCCATCACCCATTAGGCATGACCTCCCCCCTCCCCCCACATAATGGATCCCATTCCACATATCCCATTTTTCTTTCCCACACTATAATTAAGACTCCATTCATGACTACTCTGAATCTCCTAGTACTCATCCTCAGGATACCCATGTATGGTACCTTGCAACTTCCAATCTTGATTTCTCCCCGGATTGCACTAAAGACATAAGATATGTATGATTGAGGGCATGGTGTTATAATTACTTTCAGGGTTATGATCACGATAATGATTCTAGTGGTGATACTACTGTGTCACATGTGTCATTTGATTTGAATTATACATATGCATGTCTGTGATATCTAAATCATGGCCAATGCATTACATTTCTTTGTTTACATTAGATATCAATATGGTGTATGAAACTCTCTTCTCATTGTAATATGGAATTTGTGTTGTATTGGTTATCTAATATCCTACAACATACTATCACTTCCACAATTAACAACCTTAGTGAAATAAATAAAAATAAGAAACATCAAATGCATAGGCCATTTTTTGTCCTATGGTCCTAATATCATACTAGTGTCTTGAGTGTTGATTGCATTATAGTGATGAAATACACTTTATTATCATGTTTATCATGTTTTATCATTGCATTTTATTTAATTATAAAGGGAATTTGAATGGATAAGTGAATAATGCTATTGTTTGTTTGTTTTGTCATCATGGAATGCATCAGATTGTTTTGACTAGGCAACTTGAGCATGCAACAACACTAGTAATTGGGCATGATGTCAATAGTTTTAGCAAATGTTAAAAAATATATTTGATTGGGCATGAATGGTGGCTAAAACATAGCTTTGTACGTCAATTGAAATTTTTCCTCAATATTTTTGTTGTGATGGTCACATAGCACTAGGCTTGGGAAACTTGGTCATAGATGGTGATATAACTGGAAATGTTTCAGGGCTCATAAGCCCTGAGAAGTTTTCAAAATAGGTGAAAATACTTGTATTAATCCCTTGATACCTTAGCCTAAATTTGCATGAAACAAAAAGGTGGTCAAAACAATATAAATAAAGGTGGTGTGACGACCACAGGTTGGACATTGTGAGCTAAGAGGAAAGTAAGACCAAGGGTGGTGACCTGGGACTAAGACGATCAAGAGCTAAAGAGTGATCGAGAATATCACAGGAAGACACAAGAGATCGATGACGGAGGGGCTCAACGCATTGTCGAGGTGTAAGGACATTAGGAAAAGTGACCAAGCAGATCAAAGGTGGGCCCCATAAATCAATGAACGATAGTGAAAGCACATAGGGAATATGCACACTTTTTGAAATGCCTTAAGGATCCGTTGGCCTTGTTAGTTTTTACTTGTTTAGCATATATTATTAAACAATATATCACTGAAAGAAATACAAGCACAATAAGAACACAATGAACACAATATTTCTCTCAGGGAAACCACAAGGGAGAAAACCCCAGTAAAATATTTCTCAATATAGAATTCACAAAGTACAAAACTAAACCCCAAGACAAAATCAACTACTCCTCCACTTGTGAGAACTTCTCTCTCTCTCTTATGTGAAGTTGTGTGAGTGAGATGAGTGGATACAAATGAGAGACTCCTCTATTTATATTCTTCCATTGAGGTGAATTTTCCCCAATTAGGGCGACTTTACCTAACTGACTGGGATGACCTCTCAATTACATAATATAATAATATTTTCTGGGTTCTTATAGGCCGACACAAGACCTAGGGTTTACATTGACTCTTTCAATGACTCTTACATTATTAATTACATCAATGAAATCTACTGGAGCAGGAATACAATAATACAATAGACAAGTACAAGTAGAATATATTTTGTAGTTACATTTATTTAACACTCCCTCTTAACTAGGAAGGTATTCTGCGGATGACATCAACAGTTGCACAAATGAATTGTGAATCTCTATATGTCGTAGGAATATTTAGGATCATCATATGTTTGGGGTATCATCTGGTGGAGCATCCTCATCAACATCATCATCATCGTCGTCTGTTGGAATGTCATCATCAGAAGCATCCTCTGTATCATCATCAAAAACATTCTCTATTGGATCAAAAACATCGTCAGCTGGAACATCCTCATCAGCAACATCATCAGCTAGAACATCTTCTACTGGATCAGCAACATCGTCAGCTGGAACATCCTCTGCTGGAACATCCTCATCAGCAACATCATCAGCTGGAAAAACTTCTGCTGGATGAACAACATCATCAGCTGGAACATATTCTGTTGGAACATCCACATCATCAACATCATTAGCTGGAACATTATCAGTCAGCAAGTATTGATCTTTCGTCATCCCTTGACAGGAATCCATCACCTAAGGAAAAGAACTCTATCATTCAGCAAGTACTGATCTTCTGTCATCCCTCAACAGGCATCTGTCACCTAAGGACGAGAAATCTATCAGTTGACAAGTACTGATCTTCCGTCATCCCTCAACAGGCATCTATCACCTAAGGATAGGAACTCTATCAGTCGACAAGTACTGATCTTTTGGCATCCCTTGACAGGAATCCGTCACCTAAGGAAGGGAACTCTATCATTCAGCAAGTATTGATCTTCCTTCATCCCTCGACATGCATCCATCACCTAAGGACAAGAACTCTATCAGTTGGCAAGTACTGATATTCTGTCATCCCTCGATAGGCATCTGCCATCCATTTATAGGAATTTGTCATCCTTTGACAGACATCCACCATCATTTGATAGGCATCCTTCATCCTTTGACAGGAATATGTCATCCTTTGACAGGCATCAGTTCCCTAAGAACTGGAACTATCATTCTCTCTTTTGAGAGAGGCCCCTCTGGACCACACCAAGATTGTCTCGAAAGTATTCCAACTTTATGCGAGATAGAGGCTTAGTCAACACATCAACAACTTGTTCCTCTGTAGGAACATACTTGAGATTTACAGATCCCTTCTGCACCATATCCCAGATATAGTGGAACTTGTTCTCAATGTGCTTCAATCTATCGTGGAACACGGGATTCTTTGTCATCTTGATGCAACTCTGGTTGTCACAGAGTATATCCATAGCATCAATCTCTACATCGAACAATCCTGCCAACATCTTGCGAAGCCACACTGCTTCTCTACAAGATGAACAAGCTGCTACATATTCAACTTCTTCTATACTAAGTGCAACATAGGGATTCTTTCTACTGAGCCATGAGATCATACCTGATCCCAAACTAAAGCAACAACCTGAAGTGATTTTCCTATCTTCAACACTTCCATCCCAATCTGAGTCTCTGTATCTGTACAACCTGAACTCACTATATGAAGCATATCTGAGTCTAGAATCCAACGTACCCTTTAGGTACCTCATCACATGTTTTGCTGCAATCAAGTGAACATTTGTGGGTTCCACCATATACTATCTCAATGTGTTCATAGCAAAACATATATCTGGTCGAGTATTGGTCAAGTACATCAATGACCAAATAATTTGTCTATACATGGCTAAATCTACTATCTCTGATGAAGCATCATTCAGGAGCTTCAAGTTTGTCACCATTGGAGTAGTCATGGCCTATTAGGAACCCATGACTTTCCTTTGTTAGTATATTTTTGTTGGACGCATATGCTTTGTAAGTCATCTCGTAGTATTTATTGATCCATAGTTTGTGTTATTGTTGTTTGATGCATATGCTTTGTAAGTCGCCCGTAGTACTATTGATCCATAGTTTGTATTGGCCCATGGTTTTGACCCATAGTATTGGCGCCTAGACTTAGTATATAAGTGTGTGTTGAGGCTTATGAAGGCACCATGAAATTATTTATATTGAGCTTGCTCAAAGGAGGTTGCCCCCTCGAAGTGGCCTCCAATCAATAAAAGTGATTTTGAGTTATGTTATTTTTGCTATCTTGTATTTTAATTAATTAATTGTTGCAGGTTCTTCACATCTGGTATCAGAGCACTTTCTTGGGTTCGTTGGGTGGAATTTCTGCCAATTTTTTTTTTGCATCTGTTGCAAGTTCGGATCTGGGAATAATCCCTATCCACTTAACTATGGGAAGTACTTGGGCATAAGACCTAAAAATCATTATGAGGAGTACCACAGGAACCCCAAAGTAGCTGGCCCATTAAGAGGACCTGCCAGCGAAAAGGGAAACGACCCCTACCTGATTGACTAGTTCCCACCCGTGAGGTAAACCAAGAGTTGTCGTTTGTGGCAAAGCGGTTATCAGTTTTACCTAAGCCATGGAGTGAGGGGTACTGCCCCAATACGTAAGCTGTCAGACAGCATCGGTGGCCGAGTGAAACACCTGAACTGTTAGGAAACTGCACATACTTGGGGTCCATATCTATTTTCAGCTGAACTATTGCCGATCACTTTTGCGCCATTTCAGATCCATTCTGAAAGCCGTTCCAGATCCAGCCGTTTTCGATCCATTCGGCGCCGTTTGAGATCCCTCTGTTTCCGATCACTTCCGTGCCGTTGCTGATATATCTGTTTCCGATCCCTTCCGCGTCGTTTCAGATCAATGCCTGGAAAAAAAAATTCCTATACAATTCTGTTTTTTGGCCATATCTCCCTTGTTTTCACTCCGTTTCCCTTGAAACTTTCCTAACACCCCTGTAATCCCATTCTGCATATTTCATTCTTGAAGAACCTATCCCAAATTCCACTTCCCAAAGCCCGAAATCTCACATTTGTCTATTTTTAGGGTTTGCCATAACTTCTTTGGATTTCACCCATTCGCCTTCAAATTTTACCACAATTCCTTTCCTAATTCTGCTTCTTTGTCCCTCCCTGCCAAATTTTCTCATTCCTTCACTCCACTTCTGAAATCCTCATTTTCTGCTTCCCTGTCCATTTGATAGTGTCCAAAACCTAGTCAAACCCAAATTACCCTTTAAATTTTTTCCCAAATCTAGATTTTCCTTTACTGAAACAGTTTCTGTTTTTGTTTTTCTATCCACTCAAAAAAAAAAAAATCTTGAAAAAATCTTGTTTTTTGCCATATCTCCCTTGTTTTCACTCCGTTTCCCTTGAAACTTTCCTAACACCCCTGTAATCCCATTCTACATATTTCATTCTTGAAAACCCTATCCCAAATTCCACTTCCCAAAGTTTGAAATCCCACATTTGTCTATTTTTAGGGTTTGCCATAACTTCGGATTTCACCCAATCGCCTTTAAATTTTACCACATAATTCCTTTCCTAATTCTACTTCTTCATCCCTCCCTGCCAAATTTTCTCATTCCTTCACCCCGCTTCTGAAATCCTCATTTTCTGCTTCCCTGTCCATTCGATAGTGTCCAAAACCTA
The DNA here is from genome assembly GCA_027924585.1 of Larix kaempferi. Classification (NCBI taxonomy): domain Eukaryota; kingdom Viridiplantae; phylum Streptophyta; class Pinopsida; order Pinales; family Pinaceae; genus Larix; species Larix kaempferi. The sequence continues at coordinate 5,306,347 of BSBM01000006.1, read as the reverse complement.
GTCAAACCCAAATTACCCTTTAAATTTTTTGCCAAATCCAGATTTTCCTTTACTGAAACAGTTTCTGTTTTTGTTTTTCTACCCACTAAAAAAAAAAAATCTTGAAAAATTCTGTTTTTTTGCTATATCTCTCTTGTTTTCACTCCGTTTCCCTTGAAACTTTCCTGACACCCTTGTAATCCCATTCTGCATATTTCATTCCTGAAGACCTTATCCCAAATTCCACTTCCCAAAGCCCGAAATCTCACATTTGTCTATTTTTAGGGTTTGCCATAACTTCTTAGGATTTCACCCAATCGCCTTCAAATTTTACCACAGAATCCTTTCCTAATTTTGCTTCTTTGTCCCTCCCTAACAAATTTTCTCATTCCTTCACCCGGCTTCTGAAATCCTCATTTTCTGCTTCCCTGTCCATTCGACAATGTCCAAAACCTAGTCAAACCCAAATTACCCTTTAAATTTTTTCCCAAATCCAGATTTTCCTTTACTGAAACAGTTTATGTTTTTGTTTTTCTACCCACTCAAAAAAAAAAAAACTCTTGGTTATGGTTGTCACCCGCGCAGGAGCAAAAACCATGGAAGAAGCACTTGCAGCCATTCAAGCCAAACTCCAGGATCGAGATGAAAAATTTCTCAGCCTCCATCTTGAGCATTCAGCAATGAACAACAAATGACAGTCCGAGTCTTCATCAGACAATGGGTTCTCTTATTCCAGCAATTTACGTGGTTCGAAGCTTGATTTTCCTCGCTTCAATGGTACTAATCCGACTGGATGGATCTATCATGTAGAACAGTATTTCAGTCTGCATAATACTTTTGATGTCAAGAAAGTTCCACTTGCATCCTTTCATTTGGAACAGTAAGCTCTTCAATGGTACCGTTGGTACATCAAGGCTCATGAAGAGCCAAAATGGATAGATTTTTGCAAGCTCCTTTTGCAACGATTTGGTCCTAATGCTCTTGATGACTTCACAAGAGCCCTCACTAAACTTCGTCAAATTGGCACTGTGAGAGAGTACCAAACTGAATTTGAGAAACTAGCCAACCACACCGAAGGATTGCCTGGTGACTTCTACCGGAGTTGTTTTATCAGTGGTCTAAAGGATGCAATCCGCTCTGAGGTCAAAATGTTCTGTCCCAACACAATGATGGAATCCTTGGGGTTGGCTAAGTTGGTAGAAGACAAGATTGTATCCCAACAATGCTCCAAACCCATTTTTGTTCCCTTCCGAAATATGGGTTCTCAACGACCTCCCATCCCACCAGCTCCTCAACCAACTCCTATCAAGCATTTGTCTGAAACTGAGATGCAGGCACGCAGAGAAAAAGGACTTTGTTATAATTGTGATGAGAAATTCACTCAAGGACATAGATGTGTTCAACAAAATCTCTATCTCTTGGATATGGATTCTCCTCCTGCCTCTGAAATTGGTAAAGAAGCTCCAAATACAGTGGATGCTCAGGTTGACATTCCGGAGCCGCCTATTAACCCTCCATCTCAGGATGACCAGCCAGAGATATCTCTCCATGCTTTAGCTGGAATCACCACCCCCCAAACCATGCGAGCCAGGGGTTACTTCAAGAAGCTTCCTCTTACAATACTCATTGATTCTGGTAGCACTCATAATTTCATTGACCCTCAGATTGCCAAATAGGCTGATTGTTTTATCCATCCTTGCTCCAACTTTGAAGTCATGGTTGCTAATGGGGTCACCTTACCTTGCAAAGGGAAGTGTCGTAATGTGCATATCTCTATGGGAGATTATAACCTGCGCTCTGACATGTTTTCATTGACCTTAGGCATATGTGATGTGGTTTTGGGCGCTCAATGGCTATGCACACTTGGCCCCATCTTATGGGATTTTGCTGAACTTTGGATGCAGTTTTCCCCCAATGGACAAAAACACACATTGACAGGCTTACAACCAGGATCTCTCAGCATCATCATTTCACATCGCATGAAAAAAAACGTTAAGAAGAATTCGCATGGTGTTATCGCCTAGATCCATTCCATTCAGATGCAACCATTAGCGGTCTCCACTGCTCCTTTGGATCTACATCAAATTCTGGATCGATATACAAGTGTCTTTGTTGAACCAGTGGGATTGCCACCTTCAAGGACAGAGGACCATTGTATTTAGCTCCTTCCTGGAAGCGTTCCTCCCAACATCAGGCCCTATCGCTACCCATTTCACCAAAAAATAGAGATTGAAATGCTTGTTCGGGACTTACTGAAGCAAGGTATTATTCGCCCAAGCACTAGTTCCTTTTCTTCACCAGTTCTTCTTGTCCGCAAAAAAGATGGGTCATGGCTCCTCTGCATTGACTTCCGAGCAATTAATCACCTCACTATCAAGGATAAGTTTCCCATTCCTGTTGTTGATGAGCTTCTTGATGAGCTCCACGGTGCTCAATATTTCTCCAAGTTGGATCTTCGTTCTGGGTATCATCAAATTCGGGTTCATGAGGCTGATATCCCTAAAACAGCTTTCCGCACACATGATGGCCACTATGAGTTTTTGGTCATGCCTTTTGGCCTCACTAATGCTCCTTCCACATTCCAGGCCTTGATGAATAAAATATTCCGGCCCTACTTGCAGAAATTCATTCTGGTATTCTTTGATGATATCCTCATCTACAGTAAAACATGGGCTGAACATCTCCAGCATCTGGATCTTGTAATGAAAATTTTCTCTGACCATCATCTCCATGCCAAACAGTCTAAATGTGTTTTTGTATAGAAGGAAGTTGAGTATCTGGGGCACATTATCTCTGCACAAGGGGTTCATGTTGTTAACACCCAAAAAGTGTTCACCATCTCATCTCCATCATTACATAACTCATTTGTCTATATTTTCTACCATATTTGCCTCCAAAACCTTTAAAAACCATTAAAAAGCCACCAAATGGCCAAAAAACCCCCTTTTTCCCCAAAATAATTTAAATTTCCTCCGAAAATAGCAAAAACCCTCTAAAAGGGCCCTAAATTCCCAAAAATCAAATAAAAGGGAATAAAAAATATTAAAAAAAAGATGAAAAAGAGGGAGAAAGGAAGCAAAAACCGTATACAATTGACCTAAACCATATGATGCCAAAAACCATGGGTCAACACTCCACCACTAGAAACCTATAAATAGGTGATGGAGGCTCCCCATTTCACATCCACAATCTTCCCTATCCTCACTTTGCCAAAATCACTCTTGAAACCCTAGCTTACCATTTGAGCTAGTTTTTCCCATTTGAGTGCCCCTTTGGCCCATTATTCAAACACCTTGGAGAAGGAGAAGGAACCCATTGGAGCACAGAAGCATCCCTCCTGGACTATTGCAAGAGCTCCACCAACCTCAACACTTGAGGTAAAATTTCTATCACCTTGTCATTGTTTTTTTTTTTTTATTTCTGTTAATGCTCATGCTAGGTTAAATTTCATACTGTTTTACTGCTTTAATTTACTATTTATTGAACTGCTACTAAGGAGACCCCTCTCCTTAGTAGGTGCTCATTTGCACAAGATAGAGTGAAAACCCTAGCTACAGTTTTGGCGACTCCACTGGGGATCCACTACCCACCCAAATCAAGAAAAAATTAAAGGTCTGAGTTCAATGAAATACCTACAACTCGCGGAAATGAAATCGACCGGTCCAATCGCCCAGAAATCTCAAATCTACTCTGGCCCACCACACTCTCCTGTCAAAGTCAACCACACAAATGGCACTTGGCATTATGGGTCCACTTACTATTTATAGACAGTTGACTTTTCTTGATTTGGCCATTATGGATCCATATGGAGTCCGTTTTCCAAACCGTTTCCACCACTGGAAACAGAATGACGAGACCTTTAGAATGGTTGACTCGGTTTCTATTTCTCTTTGAACCACTTTTTTTTTGGAATTTTTTCCATGCACGTTTCCATCTCGATTTGCGTGCCACATCGGCCATTGTCAGTTTTTAGCATTCCTTATACCATCGGATTCAATTTTCCAAGCCCGTGATGATGCTTGAGATCATTTCTCGCTCTCACCCCCAAATTTTTTGGGCATTTTTTACCAGCCCCTAGTCATCTCGGTTTTCGTGCCACCTCGACCATTCTCCGTTTTTAACATTGTTTATATCACCGAATTCAGTTTTTCGAGCTCATGATGATGCTTGAGATCATTTCTTGCTCTCACCAGAAACAGTATCAACATTATGTCTCGACACCTTGCTTCCTTAGTTTGCGTGCCACATCGACCGTCATCGAATTGTTACACATTTTTACATGAGCCCTTCACTCCATTCATACTGCAATTATTTCGTTATTTTTCCACCATTCATCATCCCGCAAGGAGGCCCACCAGTGTTCCCCCCCAACCCTTGTTCTTGGTTCTCATCGATGTCCCTTGATTGAACACTCTCTCCTTGCTTGGCCATTCCTTTTGTTCGGTATAATTTTATCTCTTTTTCGGGCCGGACAAGTCCTTTACGAAAAATGCACTTAGGGAGTTTCTGTTAAGCTCTTTTCTGACTCCTAAAAGAATGAAAAGATCACCGAGCAATCTTGCTTCCTTTCATGCTCGTTAAAGTACCTGAAAAGGCATCTATCTGGTATAAGTTTAACCCTTTTCCAGACCTGGTAGACTAATTACGAAAAAGGAATACTCTAGTCACACCGGCTAGAAGAGTTCTTCATTACATCATTTTATGCTTTTTCGGGCCTTGGAGACTAACACATGAAAAAGAACCCCCTTGGAGTATTCTTCTTGCTTTTAGACTCTCTAAAATTGAAAGCAACCACGAGCGCGCACCATCCTGGGTCGTACAAATCCACACGATGGTACCATTCCATTACTTCAGAGTCTTCTTATCGCTTTCAAACTCCTTAAAGTTGAAAGCAATCACGAGCACGAATTGTCCTGGGATCGTATAAATCCACACGACAGTACCATTTTAAGCACACTTCTTCCAGCTCCTTAAACCATGAAGAAGCGCCCACTGGTGCCCCTCGGCACTATGATCAATCATCTCGAAAGAACCCCCAATAAGGTCGCCTTTGTTCAGAGTATTCTGCAGTCTCCTGCCATCTTACACCAACTTGAGTATCACTCATCCAATCACCCTCCCTGGTCCATTAAAGCTATGATCCCCTTCCCACTAGTAAGTTTCATATGCTGCCCGATCATCCCCACCATCATACTCTGAACAAAGGAAGTTTGAGTCCACCCACTCTATTTTCCCAGTTATTCCCCACCCCCATAGTATGTCAATCCTACCATCAGTACTCTCACACTTCGGCTATCCACCTCGTGCTCCTCTAAAGGAAACATCATTTCCTTGTTAGTTGCAAGTCTCCCTCTGCTGACGAAATCCCATCTATTCCAGAGGATAGACTTAGAGGTCTCTGTGCCTTGGACTCATCACCCTCTGTGGTGACTGCCTACGGACCATGTTGAGAGGAATCATTAGTGCCTCTCCGAATGGTTGTTTCTCACATGCTCAACTTCAACACCTTGATCGCATCATTGAGAATCACACAGGGTATATATCCCTTCAGTTATTGGTCGAAGACCCCGTATTTCCCCCGACTCTAGCACATTGGTGAGTCACTTCGGAACACCCAGTTATATGTTCCCGTGGATATCCGGGTTGCATTGGCGATTGTATTCGGAAGCCATCCACTTATATGCTTCCTTGAGTACCCAATTCAGCTCCAGTTCAGTGTACCATTGAGGGTGTGACTCCTCATCATTGTGATCTTCTAGTTCATTGGTTTCCCTGGTACCATACTCAACACCACTATTGTTGTTCCAGTGTATCAGCTATTCAGCTCAGACATGGTCAGCCCGGCCGTATGTCCCAAATTTGTGTCCCCTTTTTTGGACCCTTATGATGTACACAGTGGTTCTCCATGTATCTTTCAGGTCCTCTTTTTTGGGCCTCATTGTTATTTTATATATCTTGATACGAGCATGTGTATGTCTACCTCGTCCATATATTGAGATTATTCCTCATTCATTATTGAGGTCATGTATTTTCAGTTTTTGCAGTTTGTTCAGGACCGTTGTTCCGGGCTCTGGTTCGTTTCTTCTCTTCTCCACACCCCAGGAAAAGCATAACAGGCCTATGATGTCTATCGGCCATACAATGAGCTCTTTCCCTCACACATCAGGGGGAAATCTGTTAACACCCAAAAAGTGCTCACCATCTCATCTCCATCATTACATGACTCATTTGTCTATATTTCCTACCATATTTTCCTCCAAAACCTTAAAATACCATTAAAAAGCCACCAAATGGCCAAAAAACCCCCTTTTTCCCCAAAATAATTTAAATTTCCTCCGAAAATAGCAAAAACCCTCTAAAAGGGCCCTAAATTCCCAAAAATCAAATAAAAGGGAATAAAAAATATAAAAAAAAGGAAAAAGAGGGAAAAAGGAAGCAAAAACCCTATACAATTGACCTAAACCATATGGTGCCAAAAACCATGGGTCAACAATCCACCACTAAAAACTTATAAATAGGTGATGGAGGCTCCCCATTTCACATCCACAATCTTCCCTATCCTCACTCTGCCAAAATCACTCTTGAAACCCTGGCTTACCATTTGAGCTAGTTTTTTCCATTTGAGTGCCCCTTTGGCCCATTATTCAAACACCTTGGAGAAGGAGAAGGAACCCATTGGAGCATGGAAGCAGCCCTCCTGGACTACTGCAAGAGCTCCACCAACCTCAACACTTGAGGTAAATTTAATACAAAGGAAAATTTCTATCACCTTGTCATTGTTTTTTTTTAATTTCTGTTAATGCTCATGCTAGGTTAAATTTCATACTGTTTTACTGCTTTAATTTACTGTTTATTGAACTGCTACTAAGGAGACCCCTCTCCTTAGTAGGTGCTCATTTGCACAAGCTAGGGTGAAAACCCTAGCTACACATGTGGATCCTACCAAAATTACTGCCATGAACAATTGGCCGCATCCTAAGACACTCAAGAGCCTTTGTGGTTTTTTGGGGTTGAATGGCTACTACTGCAAGTTTGTCAAGGATTATGGGAATATTGTAGCTCCATTAACTGCTCTATTGAAAAAGGATGCTTTTACATGGACACATTTTGCTGAGTGTGCATTTGACAAACTAAAACAAGCTATGTGTACTACACCTATTCTAGCTATGCCTGATTTTTCCAAGCCCTTCACTATTGAGAGTGATGCTTGTGGAAATGGAATTGGTGCTATTCTCCTTCAAGATGAACACCCCATTGCATTCACCAGCAAATCCCTTTCAGGTAAGAATTTAGCTGCCTCTACATATGAGAAGGAAGTGATGGCTATTTTGCATGCAGTACAAAAGTGGCGACCATACCTATTAGGGAATCATTTATGCATTAAGACTGATCACCAGAGTTTGAAATATTTCCTGGAACAATGTGTATCCTCCCCAGTCCAACAGAAATGGGTTAGCAAACGCATGGGTTATGACTATGAGATCACTTACAAGAAGGGTAAGGACAATATTGTGGCGGATGCTCTTTCTCGCACATTTGATGACTAGGGTTCTCTTTCAGCTATTTCTATGCCTGTTCCAAATTGGTTGCAATCTGTTCAACAGGGCTATGTCAATGACTCTTCATTATCTCAAATCATTCAATGCTTGGCAAACAACCCTTCTGTTGTACCACATTACTCTTGGGATAGTTCTTCCCTGAGATACAAGGGTCATCTGGTGCTTCCCCAGAGCACAGATCTTCAACATGATGTCTTCTATGAACTCCATGCTTCTCCATCGGCAGGGCACTTTGGGTTCCTCAAAACGTATGAGCGGGCACGACTTAACTTATTTTGGGAGGGCATGAAAATGACAATTCAACAGATGGTGGCTGCATGTGATACCTGCCAGCGCAATAAGGGTGAAACGACACTCCTCCCAAGATTGCTCGAACCCTTTCCCATACCTACACGGATTTGGACAGATATTTCTATGGATTTCATTGAAGGGATCCCTAAATTTGGAGGGAAGACAGTGATTTTGGTTGTGGTTGATCGCCTCTCCAAATATAGTCATTTTTGTGCTCTCATCCATCTCTATACAACCTCCTTAGTCGCTGAAAATTTTCTGGACTAGATCTTTCGTCTTCATGACACCCCTTCTTCCATTGTCTCGGATCGTGATGCAACTTTCACCAGTCATTTTTGGACAGAACTATTTCGCCACACTGGCACCAAACTGAATATGAGTTTAGGGTATCACCCACAAACAGATGGTCAGACTGAAATGATCAATAAATGGTTGGAAAATTATCTTCGTTGCTTCACCTCTGAACAACAACATCAGTGGGCAAAGTGGCTCCCTCTCGCTGAATGGTGGTGCAATACCTCTTACCACACTGCCTCTAAAATGACCCCATATGAAGCAGTCTATGGTCAGGAACCGCCAGTTCTTCTTCCATACACCCCCAACAGTTCACCAGTTTAGGCAGTCGACACAGTCCTTCGAAACCGCGATCTGATTCTTCGCATTCTGCGGGACAATCTTCACATGGCAAGAAATCGCATGAAGTAGCAAGCCGATCAGCACCATTCTGAGCGCACTTTTCAAGCAGGTGATATGGTTTTTCTTCGTCTCCAGCTGTACAAGCAATCCTCCCTGAAACTCAAAGGGCGTCATAATCTTGCTCCAAAGTTATATGGGCCATATCGGATTCTTCAGAAGATTGGGTCCGTTGCTTATAAATTGGAACGCCCTCCTTCTTCTCGCATTCATCCAGTATTTCATGTCTCTTGTCTGAAGAAAGTTCTTGGCACCAACATCATAGGACAAACTATTTTACCCGAATTGGATAATGAAGGATCCATACTTTTTGAGCCGGAGTATGTCCTCAATAAGAGCACTCGTAAGCTTCGCTCTCGCTCTATCACAGAGGTCTTAATTCAGTGGCACGACATGCAACCAGAGGATGCTACATGGGAACCACTCCTTCAGATTCAACAACAATTTTCACATCTAAAGCTTTGAGCACAAAGCTTTTTCTAAGGGGGAGGGGATTCTAGGAACCCATGTCTTTCCTTTGTTAGTATATTGTTGTTGGACACATATGCTTTGTAAGTCGTCCCGTAGTATTTGTTGATCCATAGTTTGTGTTATTGTTGTTTGGCGCATATGCTTTGTAAGTCGCCCGTAGTATTATTGATCCATAGTTTGTATTGGCCATGGTTTTGACCCATAGTATTGACGCTTAGACTTAGTATATAAGTGTATGTTGAGGCTTATGAAGGCACCGTGAAATTATTTGTATTGAGCTTGCTCAAAGGAGGTTTCCCCCTCGAAGTGGCCTACGATCAATAAAAGTGATTCTAAGTTATGTTATTTCTGCTATCTCGTATTTTCATTAATTAATTGTTGCAGGTTCTTCACATAGCCTTACAATCCATCATCCCAAATATCTTCAGGATCTCAACTGTGTATTTTCCTTGACTAGGGAAAATCTCATTTGGGATCTGTCATACTTCAAGACCTAGAAAGTAATGCATCATACCAAGGTATTTCATCTCAAATTATGTTGCAAGCCTTCTCTTACATTCAGTGATGGGATTGTCTTCTCCTATCTGGAACAAATCATCTACATATAATAGTAGTATCATAGGTTCATCATTCATAATATTATAATAAAGATTAGAATCTGCTTTACTCTTGGTAAATCCCAAACTCATCAAGAAGCTATCAATTCTTCCATACCATGCTCTGGGTGCTTGCTTCAACCTGTACAATGATTTCTTCATTCTACATACATGTGACTTTCTATCTTCCATTTCAAATCCTTCTGGATGCTCGATATATACTTCTTCTATCTTCCCATTCAGGAACTCCGTCTTTACATCCATCTGATGTGACTTCCATTTCATCTTGGCTTCCAAGGAAATAATGGTTCTAATTGAAGTATATCTGGCCACAGGAGAAAAGGTCTCCTCATAATCAATTCCTTCCTTCGGAGAGAACCCTCGCACTACAAATCTTGCCTTGTACTTTTCAATGCTTTCGTCTGCTAAGTGTTTTGTTTTGAATATCCATTTTGATGAAATGACTGACTTATCCTTTAGTCTTGGTACCACATCCCAAACATCATTCTTGATGATGGACTAGTATTGTGCATTCATAGCATCCAACCACTCCTTCTTCAAAACATGGTGGTTCCTCTTCAACAAGGTTACACATCAAGGCTACATAACTAGAGTATGGCCTTGGTCTCTTTCTCTCTCTACTGGTTCCTTCTGGGGCACCATACCTTCCTGCATCTTGTATTAATTCTTGTTCCCAATATGGTCTTCTCTTCCGATAAATCTCCTCATGAGGTGTCTCCTCATGTTTCCGAGGTTATGCCATGTCATGATCCTATGGAATAGGTTCTTCTTCAACATTTATTTATGGTAGTCTAATTGTTTCTGTAACTCTAGGAGCTTCATGCTCCTATTCATCCTCATGAGTCTTCTTGTATTTGTTGAAATCTATGTCTTCATCAAATGTAACATCCCGACTGAGTTCAATCTGGCGGAATCCTGGGATGTAGATACGGTAAGCCTTTGATTGCTCATTATAGCCCACAAATATTCCCTTCTTTCCTGAAGGCTTCAACTTTGATCTCTTCTCTTTTGGAATGTGTATAAATACAGGAAATCCATATATGTTTAGATGGCTAACTTTAGGCTTCATACCAGTAAACATCTCTTCTAGGGCTTGTTGCCAAGAGCACTGTGAGAGATTCTGTTCTGTACATATAATGCGGTTCTAGCTGATTCTTCCCATAGATGCATGGGTAATTCTTGATCATGGATCATGGCCTTCACTTCTTCTATGATTGTTCTGTTCTTCGTTTCACTACACCATTTTGTTGTGGATTATAGGGAATAGTAAGCTCCCTCTTAATCCTTGATTGTTTATAGAAATATTTTAAATCGCCTGAAGTGTATTCTCCTCCATTGTCTGTCCTTTGAATCTTTATCTTCTTTTCAGAGAGGTTTTCTACAAGAGCCTTAAACTCCTTAAACTTTTCAAAGACTTCATTCTTATTCTTCAGAAAATAAATTCATGTTTTGCGGGAGTAATCATCAATAAAGGAAGCATAGTAAACATACCCACTTAGTGAAGTGGTGGACATAGGTCCACAGATATCTGAGTGAATAATATCCAGAATACCTTTAGCTTTGTTGTCGCTGCTTGGAAATGGATTCTTCATGATCTTTCCTTGATAACATACTTTGCATACTCATTCATGATCAACCTGGATTTCTGGTAGTCCAGTCACCACCTTACTTACTATTGGTAAGGATTTGTAGTGTACATGAGCTAGTATTCTATTCCATAGCTCACAAGGGCTCATGGTACTGGTCATCAATGTTGTATCTGCATGACCCTTCAGTTTGTAAAGTCCTCCTTCTTCTACTCCAATGACTATTGCATCATTGATAGTCTTACCCTTTGGACACATAAGAACTTCACCGTCTATAAATGCAATTCGAATACCTTTCTTATCTAATGCTAAAATAGATAGAAGGTTCTTCTTTAAACTTGGTACATAAAGTACATCCTTCATGTTCATGGAATTTCCAGAGTCCAATTTGTAATATGCTTCTCCCATTCCTTTGATGGGATATTGATAGTCATCTCCAAGCTTTACCTTGTGTGGAGATTCCTTCTGAATGAGATGTGAGAGGGATTCTTTGTATCCCGTCATATGTTTTGAAGCTCCACTATATACTAGCCAAGTATCACTTCCATGAGATACTGAACCAATGAGGGCTGATATTAGAACATATTCTTAACTGGATTCTTCATATTCTCTATTTTTTACTTCTTCATCATACTCACTATCTTCCACTGCATGAGCATGAAATCTCTTCTTCTGCTTCTTATGATGTCCAGATTTGTTTGGACAAAATCTTGCAATATGTCCCATCTTGTGATAAGAGTAACATTCAACTAAAGATAGGTCTTTCTTGAACTTCTTTTTCTTATGAGGTTTTCTTGGAGAGTCCTCATGGGAACGCGCATTGTTCTTCCTTTTCCTTCCACATTTGGAATGGGTTTCCAAAGCTTGATCTTCATTGTCGTTTAGTTTCTCCTCTCTCACCACTATTCTTAATTCCTTTTGCACACACTCTTCCCATAGCTATCTGAACTGGATCAATTTCTTTCTAGCACAAATGCCACAAAAAAATGGTTCCCAATCTCTGGGGAGACCATTCAGAGTGGTCATCACAACCTCAGCATCCTCTACCATGTCTCCAATATCTTCTAGTTGTTCTTTTATCTAGGACACTCTGGAGATGTATGAGTGCATGGACTCAGAATTCAAGATCTTTACTCCCTTGAGTTCATTTCTCAAGGTCATCCTCCTATTAATGTTCTTCCCTTCAAATAGATTGGTCAGGGTGTCGAACATCTGTTTTGGGGTATTCTTGGAAGACACTTGGGGGATCAAGTGATATTTGATGGAATCAACAATGATCCTCTTTTCCTTGACCATATTATTCTTATTCCTTGCTTTGGATTCATCTCCCTCTGCTTCAACAAGTCCTTCATTTATAAAGTCTTCTAGGTCATGTTCTTCAAGGATGAGCATGGCTCTATACTTCCATGCCCTGAAGTTCTCAGCTCCCTCAAGCTTCTCATCAAGCTTGGTATTGCTAGTCATCTTGATATAATGAGTACTTCAAATGGAAATAGAATATATTTTAGACTTACCAGAAAAGTTGTCCTTCTGAAAACTGCTTCTACTTTGACCTAGGGTTTGTCAAAGAAACCCTAATTTTTTTACTTTGATTTTGGAAAACTGAATGGATGAGAAAATTCACCTCCTCAATGTGAGTTGAGAAAAGTACTCCTTATCCCAATTCTGTGAGCAGATGATCCAAAATCTTGATGCCCTAATTCTCCACGGCTGTAGTGGGGGACCCAAAAATGAAAATTCTCAGAATTGAAATATGCTTCGACAGAAAGATGTACCCTAGTGAGGCGAGTTAGATGCACTCTCTTTTTCAGCTGATCTGTGGAGGGAGCTCTCGAAATAAGAATCCCAAGTTTTTGTAGTTACAGAGACTACACAATGTTTTCTTTCAGGCCTGCTATGATACCATGTCAGTTTTTACTTGTTTAGCATATAATATTAAACAATCTATTACTGAAAGAAATACAAGAACAACAAGAACACAATGAACACAATATTTCTCTCAGAGAAACCACAAGGGAGAAAACCCCGGCAAAATATTCCTCAATATAGAATTCACAAAGTACAAAAATAAACCCCAAGACAAAATCAGCTACTCCTCCACTTGTGCGAACTTCTCTCTCTCTCCTATGCGAACTTGTGTGAGTGAGATGCGTGAATACAAATGAGAGACTCATCCTCTATTTATATTCTTCCGTTGAGGTGACTTTTCCCCAACTGGGCCGACTTCACCTAACTGATTGGGTCGACCTCTCAATTACATAATATAATAATCATTTTTGGGTTCTTCTAGGCCAACAAAAGACCTAGGGTTTACATTGACTCTTACATTATAAATTACATCAATAACATCTCCCGAAGGAGGAATACAATAATACAATAGACAAGTACAAGTAGAATATCTTTCGGAGTTACATTTCTTTAACAACCCAAAACTGCTAGGGGCATGTTGATGATTCCTATTGATAACGACTCCTCAAATCCCTTTCCAATACTGCCACACCTCCAAGCCCTTACTTCCTTTGCAAACTAGAGTGGTTCCTGCTCGAGAAAGAAAAGGTGACAAGTAAGGCATCCACACAAGAAAAGAAAGACGAGCTGGCATACACGTCAACCAACTAGGATTTGACACATGTCAGGTGGAGTCCACTCACACTAAGTGATGTCATCTAGGTTTGCTAAATTAATTTTTAATACTTGTTCAAATCTAAATATGGTTCTACCGTTAAAGGGAGGAAATTTCAAATATTTGTATTATTCTATCCTCTCCAAGAAGAAAACGAAAGGTAACTGTGCCTATCCTACAAATCCAGTCAACACCTATGCACAAAACCATTACCCATGACAACAATCTTTGACCCTCTGGGTAAATTACTGTAGTAAAACCTTGTCCATTTTTTATCTTAGTATAAATTGTAAAATGGTTTTTACCTTCTCTAACTCCACAACCTCTATTATAACCTACCAATCATGACTAAATTTCACCTGTAATGGCATCCTTATCTAAATTCAGGCTTCTGAAACCTATTTTTTCTAGAGATGAACATATCTATGGCCATGGCACTGACATATTTGATAATGTGGTCACTGCTTCTAACCTAAATAGCACTATTCGAGATAATCCCAAGCCACTACTGGTCTAGACCCTTGCAACCTCCATGACACCAATTTGGCTTGAGTTGTATGTCATCGCACTTTTTACTTTCCAAAATTTATAACCTGGTGCTCAATCCGCTATTCACCTAGTAGATGAACCATCCTATATGAATACTATTCCAAAAAATTGTGTATAATAATTGAGGATGCCATTGAAAATATGTTGTGTTTTTTTTATTTCCCAACTCTGTAAGTTCTCCATGAACAAAACTTGGCCACATCTTATCAGGCCCTAAAACCACTAGAAATAAACCACATTCTATCCCAACACATGAAGGAGGGGTGTCCAATCCCTAATACCCATTCTCATTATGAAACAATGAACTTCTCAAATAATTCAAAGAAATCCATAGCCCTAATATGCACTATATTAGGGTATTATAGTGACAGAACTATGAATGACACTATTCTAGTTTTCCTAAGTTGACTAACCCTTGCTACTAAAGTTATGCCCCCAAAATTTGGCATATGTAGATACCTATATCAAGCCATCCACACCCATTTAGACGATCTCCCTACCGTGGAACAATTCAAATATCCATCCTACCTCTTTTACATGTTCTTCTACCAAAATTATGATCATTACAAAAGCCTGAACTTGAAGGTAGGAGATGAAGCAGGAAATCCACTACCTATTTATGAGTGGAGTGATCTAATCCCCTCAAAGAGTTTGAAAATAGATTCATGGACATTACATATACTCTAATGCATGATGCCTTCCCACCCAGGATGTTTCCAGAGAATAAGAAGATCCTACAATTAAGTCCAGATATGAGGGTAGGAGACTGATTCCTCTATGAGGATTATACTATATCGAGGATATATGGTTTTGAGGAGGATCCATACAAATTAACGACTTTCCTTACAACCGAGGTATTTGCAATGGATTATACTAGGAAAAGGTTTCTTTCTGATCATCTGCATTTTGTACATTTTAAACATCAAAGAACCTTTTTGCTGCCAAAAGATCTGGGGCCTTTTCTG
Organism: Larix kaempferi; assembly: GCA_027924585.1. NCBI lineage: Eukaryota > Viridiplantae > Streptophyta > Pinopsida > Pinales > Pinaceae > Larix > Larix kaempferi. The sequence goes on along the minus strand of BSBM01000006.1, from coordinate 5,291,014 downwards.
GTAAAGGGGAAATATGCCTTATAGTATATGGAGGAGTTTCTAATCCAAATTATCCTAGAAAATGCAGAGAAAGGAATTTATGGTCCTCACCATATTATCTCCAATATGAGGGTTTTCAATAAAAATTCTCCATATAATTATGTCCCCAGGCTCGAGTGGGAGAAAGTGGAAAATTTGGAGACTTGGGAACAAGTCCTAGTAGTTCAGAACAATGTTATAGATTCACAACTAGGATAGAAGAGAGGAGATGAAGAACTACAAACAACTATGGATATTAATGGGGCTGAGAAGGGACCCCAAAATAAAAATCCATGAATAAAAGAAGGAGAAGGGTAGAACAAACATTGGTAGAGAAAGAAGGGAGTGATGATCTCCCAAGAGAATTGGATGAGTTGTTGGAGTAGTCACCAGTTGGAAGAGATGGGCCACCAATCAATTTCACTCATTATATTTCCATATAATTTATAGCGCCTCAAATGTAGAAAGCCTCACCTTCTACAGGTCCGGGTACCAGTGAAATCGAATCTTCAGACCATATATGTGAATATAAGAGGAAGAAGTCTAAAATTGGTCAAGGATATCAAAGGAGAAGTGGGAGCATCAGAGAAAATATTAATGGCAATGGCAGATTATAGAGATGACACTTTCAGAATAGCATTCTTGGAACTCAAAGTTCCCATGCCTTCCACATTAAGTGATTGGAGGAAAAATGAATACAAAGTGGATTTCAAGAATTTTGGTAAGCTGGATAAGGTATATTTTTACAGGTAAGCCAGTGATATGATATGCAAAGATGTTTTGAAATATGATGGTACTAAAAGGAGGCTAAGGATGGAAATGCAAAAGTTTGAACAACTATGGAAAGCAAAAATGGTAGTTGTTAAAGCCAACAAGTAACTATCAAAGAGCTTGAAAGCTAAATAATAGATTTAGGAGTGGACATAGCTGAATTTTCACACTCAAAACCCCTATTGCAACAAAAAGATAATGAAATTGCACATCTAAGAAAGAAATTGAAACTGTTAGAAAAATAGGATCGCAGAGCAATAACAATAAACAGAAATGCAAATATAATCACATACACATTACAAGAGAGACACAGATATATCGTGGTTCACCCAACTTGGGCTACGTCCACACTGAATTTGCCAGTCCTTATTATTATTACCATCTAGCAAGGTGAAGGGATACAACCTGCAGCACAACCGCTGCACTTCCTCTTCTCTTTTTCACAGTCTCTCTCCTGATCTTATACATCTTTACAATGCATAAAACCTAATACATCATCATCCCTAGCCGTATTACAATGTCTTTATTTTATAAGGGAAATACAATGGGAAAATACCACGGGATACCCAAAGCCATGGGCCCGCAAAACAGCTAGCGAAAACAATCCCAAAAATTTTCTTCAGGGGCGTTTCCCCCAAACCCCCATTTCTCAGGGGCACTAGCCTCTGTAATGGCAACATACTCTGCTTCTATTGTTGAAAGTGCAACAACCTTCTGTAGTTTCGAAATCCAACTTACTGCTATTCCACCTACAGTAAACACATACCCTGTGGTGCTCCTCTTGCTATCCTTGTCACCTGCCATATCTGCATCAACATATCCCTGTAGAACAGTGTCTGAACCTCCAAAACATAATGCCTCAGTGGTAGTACCTCTCAAATACCTGAGAATCCACTGTACTTCCTTCCAATGTTCTTTACATGGATTGTTCATATATCTGCTCACAAACTCCCACTTCATGTGCAATATCTGGTCTTGTGCACACCATGGCATACATCAAGCTGTCAACTGCTGATTGATAGGGAATCTTGGACATGTAATCTGTCTCTTCTTGTGTCTTGGGACACATTTCCTTACTTAGACTGAAATGGCTAGCCAAAGGTGTACTTACAGGTTTTTCATTCTGCATTCTGAACCTCTCCAACACCTTTTGTATGTACTCACTTTGAGACAATGTCAATTTGCGATTTTTCCTGTGTCTCGTTATTCTCATACCAAGGATTTGCTTTGCAGCACCCAAATCCTTCATCGCAAATGAATTATCTAGCTTCCTTTTGAGTACATTTATATCCTGCATGTCAGACCCTGCAACAAGTATGTCATCCACATACAATAACAAGATAATATATCTTCCATTGTCTAGCTTCTTGAAATAAACACAATGGTCAGAATGACATCTACTATAACCTTGTTTTGTCATAAACTTGTCAAACTTTAGATACCACTTCCTTGGAGCTTGCTTCAAGCCGTACAAGCTCTTTTTCAACCTGCATACAAGATCCTCCTTACCTTTGACCTCATACCCTTGTGGCTGCTGCATATATATTTCTTCCTCCAAATCCCCATGGAGGAAGGCTGTTTTTACATCTAACTGTTCAAGATGCAAATCTTCTACCGCCACTAGACTTAAGATAGTCCTAATTGAAGTCATCTTAACAACAAGAGAAAATATTTCATCAAAATCTATACCTTTCTTCTGTGCAAACCCCTTTACAACAAGTCTGGCCTTGTATCGCTTATTACCTCCTTCTTCTTCCTTCAACCTGTAAATCCATTTGTTTTGCAATGCTCTTTTACCAGCAGGCAACTGAACCAAATCCCAAGTCTGGTTTCCTACCAATGAGTCCATCTCCTCATTCATGCCTTGCTCCCACTTCATTCTAGTTTCCACCTGCATTGCTTCTTCATAACATTCTGGTTCACTAGAATCAGTCATCAATAAATAATACATTGAAGGAGAGTATCGTTCAGGGAGTCTACTTAACCTGGAAGATCTTCTTACAGTTGCAGGAGTTTCAGGTACTTGCTGCTGCTCTTGATTTTCTGGCACCTTCGAAACTTCATTTTCTTTAATTTCATCAAGCACTATGTACTCTGTGTTTTCCTTTTCCCGTTTCTTTCCCTGCAACTGATCTTTATACATGACCTTTTCATTGAATATCACATCTTTACTCCTGATGATTTTGTTATTTTCATAATTCCATAAACGATAACCAAATTCATCAACCCCATATCCAAAAAAGGTACATTTCTTGGATTTAGCTTCAAGCTTTGTTCTATTTTCTTTATCAATATGGACAAATGCTTCACAACCAAACGTTCTCAGAAATGAGTAGTTTACATTTTTATCAGTCCATGCTTCCTCTGGAATACCACCATCCAAAGCACTTAAAGGTCCTCTGTTTATTAAATAAACAACAGTATTTACAGCATCTTCCCAAAACTGTAAGGGAAACCCTGCATGCAGTCTCATACACATTGCACGCTCCATGATCGTTCTGTTCATCCTTTCTGACACCATTTTCTTGTGGTGTTCCTGGGACTGTCTTCTCTCTATGAATCCCATGGTATGAACAGTAACTATCAAACTCCTTGCCGCAGTACTCACCTCCATTATCAGATCTGAGACACTTCAATCTTTTTCCTGTCTCATTCTCAACCAAAGCTTTCCACTTCTTAAAAGTAGCAAACACATCAGATTTCTGTCTAATGCAATAAACCCAAGTTTTTCTAGTTGCATCATCAATAAATGTAACATAATAATGAGAGGCACCAAGAGATTGTACCTGAGCTGGTCCCCATACATCTGTATTCACAAGCTCTAATTTTTCATTCTTCTTCTGTTTCCCAACCCTGAGAAATCTGACTCTCTTCTATTTTCCATAAACACAGTTTTCACAGAATTCCAAACTTACCTGCTTCAAATCCGGCAGCAACTTCCTTGAGTGGAGAATCTACATCCCCTTCTCACTCATGTGGCCAAGCCTATGATGCCACAATGTTGTATCTGTTCCTGTGGAAGCTAAAGAGATAGAATGGTGAGTATTATGAGGACATAATTACAACGTACCTACTCTGTCTCCTTTTGCTATCACCATTGATCCTTTAGTGATCTTCCACCACTTTTCTCCGAATGTAGATAGACAACCGCCATCTCCCAACTGCCATGTTGAGATCAGATTTCTTTTCATAGCAGGAATATGCCTAACTTCTTTCAACAACCAATCAGTTCCATTCTTAACTTTTATCCATACCTTACCCATTCCAACAATTTTACATGGCTCATCATCACCCAATAAAACGTGTCCAAAGTCGCCAGGAACATACTCATGAAAGTATTTCCTATGGGGTGTAGCATGACATGAAGCTCCTGAATCTACTACCCAATAATCACTAGTATTATCTAATGCAAGAATCAAAGCATCTTGTAACACATCACCTGCTACATTTGCTTCCTGGGTAGTTTCCTTCCGTGCATCTCCTTTCTTCTTTAGAGATTTGCAGTCTTTCTTCAGATGTCCTTTCTTTCCACAGTTCCAGCACTCTATCTTTCCCAGTCTGGACTTGGATCTGCCTGTTTTAGACTTTCCACGATTACCTTGGCTCTTTCCTCTCTCCTTTTGTCTTCCCCTGCTCTCCATGGTCAACGCATTACCTGATGTCTCACCTGTGATTTTTCTTCGCATTTCCTCGCTAAGAATAACACCAATAACATCATCAAATTTCAAGGTGTTTGAACCATAGACAGAGTTACTTACAGCCATGACGAAGCTATTCCAGCTTTTTGGCAATGAACACAAGATTAGAAGAGCCCTAGCCTCATCATCAAAGTTCACACTTACAGAACTTAGCTGATTTGTAACCGTATTAAACTCATTTAAATGAGCAGTAACAGATCCACCTTCATACATCTTCATATTAAATAAACGCTTCATTAGAAATACCTTGTTGGAGGCCGAGGGTTTTTCATACAGCTTACCCAATGCGCTCATCAAACCCTCTGTTGTCGTTTCTTTTGAGATATTGAAAGCCACCGACGAAGCCAGGCTCAACCGTATCGTTCCCAGAGCCTTTCTGTCAAGAACCTCCCATTCTTCGTCCTTCATAGGCGTTGGCTACTTTGCTTTTCCTCCCAACGGTAGGAATAGATCCTTTTGGTACAGATAGTCCTCCATTTGCATCTTCCATAACCCAAAGTTTTGGCCGTTAAACTTCTCAACCTTAAACTTTCCTTCTTCTGCCATTGCTCCCACTCGAACCAGAAACCCTAGCTTCCTGCGGGTTTAACTTCCAAATAGACCTTTGGCTCTGATACCAATTGTTAGAAAAATAGGATCGTAGAGCAATAACAATAAACAGAAATGCAAATATAATCACACATACACATTACAAGAGAGACACAGATATATCGTGGTTCACCCAACTTGGGCTACGTCCACATTAAATTTTCCAGTCCTTATTATTATTACCGTCCAGCAAGGTGAAGGGATACAACTTACAACAAAACCGCTGCACTTCCTCTTCTCTTTTTCACAGTCTCTCTCCTGATCTCAGAGATGTTTACAATGCATAAAACCTAATACATCATCATCCCTAGCCGTATTACAATGTCTTTATTTTATAAGGGAAATACAATGGGAAAATACCACGAGATACCCAAAACCATGGGCCCACAAAACAGTTGGCGAAAACAGCCCCAAAAATTTTCTTCGGGGGCGCTGCCCCCAAACCCCCTCCGGGGGACCGATGGTCCCCCCTGGAACCCCGTGGGGGGGTGATGCCCCCCCCCACACCCCCCCGCTGGGGTGACTGTACAATCTACCTACATATCATATAAAACTGGGGTCCAAACACGGCTGATACAATATCATTTATGAGACTAGAAGATCTGGCTCCAAAACCAACAGAAACTACTTGGGGCACAACCAGTCCAAATCCCTGAATGGCTGGAGGTGTAGGAAGAAAAAGAGAAATTATATGAAAGCATGAGGTAATACAAGGAACACGAAAAAGAATATGAGAGGAGAATAAATGACTTAGAGCTGCAAATTTCTTCCTCAAAGCTGTAGAAGGCTTCGTTGTATATTGATCCTATCCCTCTAGTATCATCCCCCATACTGCAAGAGAATAATCAACCCACAGGGGAGGGAGATAAAACTCTAAAGAACTCTAAAAAGAAAGCTTTAGTTGATCTAGAAATAGATGAAATGGAAGAGGATACCCCCACTCAGCAAGCAGAGGGTAAAAACACTAGAATTAGAGAGCTGGAAGCTGAATTGAGCTAGAGAGACAATAGGATTGTAAAGTTGGAAAATGAAGCGAATGAGAAAGATGACTTTATTGATGACTTGGAAAATGAGAGGGGTGATTTAAAAAGCCATGTTACCAATTTATAATTATATGTCCAAGGAGACGAACTATTGAGAAGGACCAGTAAAGTATTGTGAGGAGGAATACCACATGAGATACTAAACAAATGGGATCATTGTGATGTGATCCAAGATGAATTTAATATGGAAAAATAGGTTAGGAAGAAGTTCAAAGATTAGAGAAGGATATTGGGAAGATTCCAGAGAAAGGAACACAAATAGTTGACTACTTAAATAGTAGTACAAAAAGACAATTGAAAGATATACAAATTGAAAACAAAACTCATTTAATCAAGTTGGCCAATTAGATGATCATGAAGCAAACATTGATGAACTCATTTAATCAAGTTGGCCAATTAGATGATCATGAAGCAAACATTGATGAAAAGAAAATAGAGCATAATAAAGGCCCTCACTGTAGGAGTAGCTTCCTTCAAAGGTATCTTCAATGATGTAATCAAATTAGGCCTGCCACATTCATGAGATGGTAATGGGGAAATGTATAAAAAGAAGAATATAAGGAAAATTTAATGCAAAAGAAGAATGGGGTAGTACAATTTGATGCACTAGAAGGATAAATAGGTGGACATGAAGTGATTGATAGGCTAAAAGCTTAATTTTAGATTTGGGTCATTCTTAAGAACATGCTAGGAAATCCAAAGCCTATATCGTATGAGGAGACTACTAATGCTGAGATAAAATTTAGAGGCCCTAAAATCACACCATTACCCTGTAGGTAAATAATGGAAATCAATATCTAAATATCACAAAATTATTTTTCCACCTCAGGGGCAGCCATTAGGACATTCATCAGGCCAATCATCAGGACAAATATCAAGTCAAACAAAGGGACAACCATTGGGGCATCCAAGTCGTCAAGCCTTTATGCCACTAGGAGGATGAGAAAATGTGTATATGATGCATCAATTCCTAGTCCATATAGTTGTCAGACCAATTGGGAAGTGTTGTAGTTAAGTGGATTGCATAGTTACCAACGATCCATGATATAGAATAAACAAGCAATTAGATAGATATGAACACAAGATAAGTAATGGTGGAAGAGCCAACAAGTATTTATATTACTCAGAACCAAAGGACAATACAATGTCTCAGTGTCGCCCCTGTATCCAGCTCTTCATCCTATATATATAGTTTACAGACAGTTACATAATGACTTGTCGGTTCACTAACCGACGTGACTAACTGAATCGACATGTAGTGTTTGACACGACGGTTCGACGTGTTTCTTCGAAGTGGTCTAACGGAGTACCTAGCCGAGCAGATGACCTAGGCTCCTCCAACATCTCTCCCACAAAAAAATATTTCTTCGTCCCGAAGAAATCAGAAAGTAACTGGAGCTGGATGAACAAGTGAACTTCACCGCGGTTTGTCTCGTATACTATGTTTAAACAGTTGATGACTCTAAGCTGGTACCAACTACTACCTTGGCTGGAACTGGGTCGTCAAGTCAGGGATCGTGTTCATGCAGGTAGAAGAAGCTGGAAACACAATCTGGTACTGAAAACCATCTGACGACTGTTGCAAGCCTACATTCGACGACATCAGCAGCGCCAGTTGTTTTAGAGAAGAAAGCACCCAAGAAAACAGTTACTTGGATTGCTAATATTCCCACGTTCGCTCCATCTTTCACACCAATTGGTTATTGAAAGAAGAGTGATGGAGACGCGATTGGGGATAAGGAACATAATGACAAATCCTGGTCTTGAAGCTTCAAGAGTGCTCAAAATTCCCATATATCATGGAGTGGCGAGGAATTGTCAGGAAACAAATGTCGAAATTCTCATATATCATGAAAAGAGTTGGGGAGCGACCATAAGACTTAAGCATTTCTTGTAGAACAACAAAGGAAAGGGAACACAGGCGGTAAAGAAGAATTCCATGGCTTCCCGAGTATTTAAGTGTGCTGCTATATGAGGTATGGGTAACCCTTTATAGTGAGTGGCCAGTGAAGTGGTGGATTGGCAGGGATGGGATGGATGGAGAAACAATAATTGTCAAAGTATGGCAGGATGATGGTCATAGATATCATATGTAGTGACTTCATATTTGTTGGGGTAATCGTACGTATATCAATCCGATCGATGCCTTGAGAATGGATTGTATGCTGACATGGCGGTGGTTTATACGATGAAACTCTTAAATGCTAGTGATCCTGATGGCGCTAATGGTAAATCATGGCTTGTGTCACTCATGTGAAAATAATCTCATCGTGCTTGAGTTGGTATTATGTCTTGTCATGATCGATTGATTACTGATGATGATGAATCAGTCGACATAATGCTGGTCGGATTTGTGTCAGTTCGGTCGAGCATCTTTGTTCAACATTTTCTTGTCGGTCTGTTCCACTTTGTCTATAATTAACTTCTTTCTTTTTCTCCCCCCCCATTTTTTTTTCATGCTTTGTAACATTTTAGTCGGGCGTTGTCGACAAGTTTGTGGAATATGCTCCCTTGTAGAGTTTTCAATCGAACTTCTCTGCTAGCATGGATTTCTTCAATGACATAGGGGCCCATCCATGAAGTGTGTATATTTTTAGGTTTCCCTTTAATTCGTTTGTCATAAAGCAGGGCTAGATCACCAACTGATATATTCTTTTTCTTTATATTTTGGTCATGTCAAGATTTCTGTTGATGTTTTTGGATTTCTTAATGATGGATTTCTATCTGTCACTATTCTTCAAGTTTCAATAGTTGGGAGTAACTTTATTTTGTCTCATGTTCTATATCAATATGTAGTACTTCTGCAATTGCTGGTGCTTGTTGTCGAAAATGTAGAGGAACGACTGCTTATTGTCCGTATACGAGGTTAAATGGTGTCTGGCCTATCGATCTTTTGTATGTTTTTCTATACGCCCATAGTGCTGCAGGTATCTTGTCGTCCCAGTCATCCTTGTAGATATTGCACATATTAGTCAATCCTGTAGTTATCGTTTTATTGAATTCTTCTATTGTGCCATTAGACTAAGGGTGATATGTTGTACTCCATCTGTGCTTGATTAAAAATTATTTTCTTAGTATGGAAATTATTTTGTTAGCAAAGCGGGTCCCCTGGTCGCTAATCAAGGTGAGTGGAAAACCAAATCTCGTAATAATGTTCTCATAGATGAATTTGGAAGCTATTTCACTTGAGCAAGTTTCGACAGGTTCTGCTTCTGCCCATTTAGTAACATACTCGACCGCATTAATGATATATCTTGCTCCCATTTGTCGACCAAGAGTCAGAAATAAACCTATGAAGTCGATTTCCCAAATTTAAAAAGTTAAGCTTGGATTTACTGATATTAATGGCACTTGGGTACTTGGAAATGGTCAGCCAATTCGCTGACATCTGTCGCATTTAGTCACAAATTCTCGACAATCTTTGTGGATTGTCGGCCACCATAAGCCCGACTGCTGAATTTTTCTGGCTGTTGTGTCGGCTTGAAAATGTCTGCTTGCTAGTCCATTATGTGCTTCATTAATTATACTTTTTCATTGGTGGTCGACAACACATTGTCGTACTACATCATCTGATCCCAGTTTATAGAGAAATCCATGTATTATGGTATATGGTGCAACTTTCATTGCTAAACTCTTCTTTTGCTTTTCATGCATTCCTTCTGGAGCTTGTCCTTATTCTAGGAACTGAGAAATATCTACTAAGTCTGATGGAACAACTTCAATTATGAATAAGTGAGCATCAGGTAAATCATCCTCAATTTCAATTGGTTCTTCTCCCGTGTCTATTGTCGACAAGTGGTCGGGTTCGACATTTTCTTTACTTGGTCGAACTATAACTTCAAACTCAAATTATTGGAATAACAGTAACCATCGACAGATTCTTCCATGGTGTAGGGGTTTGTTGACCAAGTATTTCAGGGCTTGATGATCTGTAGAGAACACAAAAGGATTGGCAAGTAGATAATGTCAATATTTATGGAGTGCAAATACCATTCCCAGTGCTTCCGTCTCAGTTGTTGAATAGTTTCTCTTTGCCTTATTTAATTTTTTTCTATTGTATGCGTTAGGGTATTCCATTTCATGATCTCCACGATGGGTGAGGATTGCACCGATTTCTATTCCAGATGCATCAATATGTACATGAAATTTGATCAACCAGTTTGGAAATCTTAGGATGGGAGCTTCGACTAGTTTTTTTTTTTTAAGATGTCGAACAATGTAGCGCATTCGTATGTCCACTAATAGTCTTGATCTTCTCTCAACAATTATTCTAGCAGATATGTCATGTCGGAGTAGTGATGAATAAAATTTATGTAGTACCCTGTATGCCATAGAAACACTCTGACTTGTTTGGAGTTAACTGGAGGTTTCAATTTAAGGATGAATTTAATTTTTGCAAAGTAAACTTTTATGCCTTCTTTACATACGACATGCACAAGTAGGATTCCTATTGGAGATATGCATTTCTTGATATTCAATGATAATTGAATCTGATGACATCTTTCTAACATAAGTATTAGCCATTTGCAATGGTCTCTCAACATAGACTAAATCGTCCAATCGTCAAAATATACGGCCATAGTTTTATAGATATATTCTTGAAAGATTTGACAACTATTCTAGAGAAAAAAGATGGTGCATTCTTCAATCCAAATGGCATTACTTTATATGCAAATGATCTGAATTTGCATACAAATGTGGTTTTCTTTTGATCTTCTTTGGAAATAGGTACTTGATTGTACCTAGAGAAGCCGTCTGTGAACGAATAACATTCATGTCCTGCAACTTCATTAATAATTTCATTAGCGAAAGGTGTCGGAAATGGATCTGTAAGCGTTACCTTGTTAAGTTCCCTGAATTCAACACAAATGCGTAGTCATTTTGGGTCATGCTTTTTAGGATGGACGACGATTGGGCTTGCCTACTCTAATTTATCAATGGGATAGATAATTCCTGCGGCAAGCATGGTGTCTATTTCTTTCTTGACTATATCTTTGTATTTATGCAAGAGCTTGTAGGGTCTCTTCTTGACTGGTTTTTCATTTGGTTTGATGTCGATATTCATTTCTCCCATTTCTTGGACAACTCCTTTCATATCTTTATAATCTCATGCAAAGACATCTTGGAATTATTTTAATAAGTTTGTAATTTCTGTTGTTTTTTCTTCATTCCAATAATCTCCTATCTTAGCCATTTTGGGTTTGTCGTCGTTAGATATATCTACTTCTTTGATCTTAATCTATGTGTCCATCCATTCAGGTGCTCTGGTTTCATTAATATGTCGCTCACCTTTTTTGAGTTGTGTAAATGTCGGGGGAAAATCTGCTTCTGTCATCCTTCCGAGATTAATATTTTCTAACGATTCAACATTAAAGACTGATCTGATCAATTTTGATGTATTTGGATGTTCGTGTTTCCATTGGAAGCTTTTCCATTCTGTTTTGTATATTTCCATTTGTATTCTTGTCAAGTGCTACAGTTTGGTCGATTTGATATTGTTACGTGCAGCAACTTGTTGGTCAAGTTGTGGCTGATTTTCTGATGATAATTGGCTATTTGTTGGCTGTAGGAATTTTTTCACTTGATTGCTTTCTTATATTAATAGATCGTTCTGTGGGGAAAACATAAAATATTTGATTAATTTTCTCTTAATTATTTCCAAATGAATGTTTCTCCTCTTGCTTCCTCCATTTTATACCATTTGTTTGGTAAATCGTCAAGTATACTTGGGAAGAGTTTCGGCCAGGTTCTTTCGTCTTGGTAGCCCAATATTTTCCGTTCTTTTTCATAGTTGTCAATATGCTTTTCAGGATTTTGACCTTGTGTGAAGATCGAAATATTTTCTTGTGCCATGATTTCTCTTCGTCCAAATATTTCAACAAAGTATGTCAATGCGGTAGTCCACGTCTAGAGTCTCGACTGATGTGTATCCCACCATCTTGCAGCTTGACCTGTGAAGGTTTCATCCAAACTCTGAAATCGACCTTGTTCTCCTATATTCTTTGATACTTTCTAGACATGGAATGTGGGTTATTCTCGTTCTTTGTATCTCAATGAGGGAATACTTGACGACTCGTTTCTCACTGGTGTGAGCGTCACATATTCTCTGATTTTTCTTTCAAAAATATTCGGGATAATGGAGACAGAAAAATAGTGTTGGATTTTCTTCTTAGGGATAACCTCAATCATCTAACATTCTCATGCCTGTAACTCATAATTCTCTATTTTCCATCCATAGAGTTCAACATCTGAATTATATCGGAATGATGCAGGGTTTCCGAGATGTATTTCTCCTTGTGCGTTAGGTTCAATATAGCCTTCATTGTTTGTTACTTGATATAATTGTCGAATGCCAATGTCATCATCGATAGGTTCTATCTAAGGTTGTCCTTGTGAAGGGTGAATTGACACAATCACTTTCTTCCCATTTCCTTTAAGTTTTATTCTATATTTATCAAGAGATATTGAATCTTTCATCTTCCTTCCCCATGGTCAGCCAACTAGGGCATGAAAGGAACTGGAACCTTCTTTTGGGTCGATAATTTCAAAGTCAACCTATGTGGTTATGCCCATGATGGATGTGTCGACATTTTTCCATACCCCAATTGGTTCGATCAATCCTTGGTCGAATAGTTTGAGATAGATGCTCGACTCATGTAGTTGTGGTTGACCAAGATGTTCCCAAGTGTCTCTAGTCATGATATTTGCTTGTGATCCGAAGTTGAGGACGACTTGTCGAATAGAGTATCCTACAATTTCTAAGTTGATAAGTGGGTCTATATCATTTTTATCTCTCTGACTTAGTCGACAAATATTTCTAGTTTGTTTTCCTTCAACATATTTACTTTTAATGCTATGTAATAGGTCTATAAATTTTATGACAACTTCTTCCTTGGTTATTAAATTTAGAAGTTCATTGATATGGATTTTCCAAAATTCATCATTATCTTCTTGTGATGCGAACTCTTGAAATATTTTTGCAGCATTATTATATAAGTGCTTTTGTGCAATTGGATTAGGATAGTCATATTTACTTTTTATTTTGTTAATTTGCGGATTATCTACACCAATTTTAGTTCCTTGATGAGTTACAATATGAAGATTCTTAGTTTTAACAATATAATGCTTTCGAACACTAGACAAGATGTTAACGTTCTTTTTATAAGTAATATTTTCAAGTATGGTGGGGAAATCCTCCAAGAAGTGATCACCCACCCCACACTTGGTACAAAATTTGAGATATGTCCGATCTTTGAAGGGACAGTCTACAAAAAGATAGTCTTCACTCAAACATGTAAAGCATTGTAGTCATCGACGTGGTCGAGGATCTCGATTTCCAGTGTTTCATCAGCAACCTTGAAATCCTCCCCATCGATTGAAGTTGTCATTTCTTCTATCGTATCATCGGCTGTCGATCCTGTCATTTCTATCATTCCTCTGGTCGACAAAATTGGTTTGATAGATTGCGTGGTGAATCTGTTTTTTCTTTATATTTAAGCTACATTCTGCTGTGGAATGAGATTTGACTTCACATATGGCGCACCATCGAGTTTGATCGTTTTTCATGTTGTAGGGACAATCTTTCATTGTGTGCGAATCGAGTACCTGGAAGATGTCACCGAAGCTTTTTGTTTGTACAAATATGAGATCCTGTCGTCGTTCATCTTGTCGGCAATAATCTTTTGTATGATCGAATGTTGAACATTTTGTGCACCAAATATCATCTCCTCGCAAATGGATTTCGAGAATAGATTTTTTCATGCTTTCCAACTTTTCCTCGATGCGGTGGTCGAAAGGGGCTATCGGGTAGTCATCATCCATTTCTATCTGCAATGATTTTGTTAAAGCATATTCATAGGTATTAAAATTAGTGAAACAGATGTGCAATCGGATTTTTTGTATCAGCCCATCCATGAACAAGTGGATCAATAAAGATTCTTCAATGTCATGCTCGATCTGGCTCAGCAGATCTTTAAATCGTTTATCATAGTCCCTAATAGTATCTGTCGGTTTTTGCATTGTGGTATTCAATTTCTTGGCAGCAAGATATTTGGCATATGGTGTCTTGAAGAAAGACATAAATTTTTGTTTGATCTGATCTTTTGATGCAGTAGGCATCCTTTCCTTAAAATTAATGTACCATGTGAGTGCTTGTTTCCGAAGGGAACCCGCGAACAGTGCCATTTGTCTGTCTTCATTAGAAATAGCATTAGCTTCCCATATTGATTCACAAATGAACCAATGCCTTCTTGGGTCTTCAACACCTTCATAAAAGGGAAGGTTTTCCGTTATATGTGCCATATCTGCTGCTACTTCAACTTCTAATATCACAGGTGGTGATGGTGGATTGTTTCCAATGACAGAAATGCTTGTAAACTTGCTTTCGACAAGTACAAGATCTCGATGTGCACTAATAGGAGTCAATGCACGTTCCTCATTTTCGAAAACAATATGAATGGCTCCAGTTGGTTCGTCGGCTGTCGGGGGCCGATTTTTTTCGATATCTTTTGTCGAAACCCAAGTAAAGTTATGTTTTATTTGGGTTGTACTTCATTTCGGAGATCCCATCTTACACGATGAATCACTTAATGCTGGAAGTGGCTGGGGGGTGATTCCTCACGTTCTGAATAGAGTAGATGAAAACTTCGGTTGGAGAACTCAGGTTGAAAATTAACCCAATTTACTTATTGTGGTCGATGGATCAATAATCTATTGACCTCATCACCTTCATCGTTCTTTCGAATCCAAATTCCATTTTGGCCAGCGTGAATTCCTAAGTCTTCTTTGACAATTTCTTGTACTTGGGCACTCCGAGTTATATGTAATGGGGAATGCGGAGTGATAGCTTCGGGTATACTCACCTGGAGATCGCTTCCATGATCCATCCATAGATAATCATCTACCGGGGACAAGTCTTCATAACCACCCTCGGTTTGTCGAGCTCGACTCGACTCTGGCAGATTTCCTTCTGCATCTATCACTATACCTGACTTTCATTTTTTCTAGAGCGTACTAGCTTGCTCCCTTAACTCCTCACGCATCTCTTCCTCCTCTTTTATCGTTCAATCTTCTGAATATCTGGAGTGCTTTTATGGATTACTGATCTATCTATGTAGAATTTTTGGGATTTTTCACTGTTGGCCATATTGTGTTTTCTTCTGTCGACTGTCATGAATTTTTCACTGCTGGCAATATTTTGAGAACTCGGGTGGTGTAGCAGTTCATTTCCTGAGGAAGTGTTCCCACTCTCACTCTGTCATGTCTTTTTCCCACTGTTTTTTCTTTTCTTCCCAGTTCATGTTTCAGAGAGGTGGTAACAATAATGGTCGAGGTTTGACAATATGCACTGCTCCTTTGTCGATCAAGAATTTAAATATAAGCATCGGTGGAGATCAAATAAATTGCTCGGTCAGGTCCTTATATAACCTATGCTTAATGTTATTGACAAAAAATCATTCCTCGATCACGCACTCTTCAAAGAATTCGTCAGCAATTTTTTTGAACCATTCAGAGAAATTTGTGCGTCCTCCTCTATTTAGTTTTGTTAGCAATTTTTGATCTCTTTCATCTACCATATTTTTCATCCAGAAGTTTCTTCAATGCTAATGGCACAGGCTCAACGAATTTTTCATGTGTTTCAGAGAAGAACTTCTCCCTTGCTTGAGCAATAGTCAACTTTATTCGTCTAACATAATTTTGTAAGTAGTTTGCTATTTTTCCTCTCCCACCATTCCTTTATCTCGTGTTCTGTTATCATTTAATCATGCTCATTATCGTGCTATGCATGTATCACCGGCAATGGAACCAATGTTGTATTTAAGTGGATTTCATAGTTACCAGCGATACATGATATATAATAAACAATAAATTAGATAGATATAAACACAACATAAGTAATCGTGGCAGAGCCAACAAGTATTTCTATTACTCAGAACCAAAGTACAATACAATGTCTTAGTGTCGCCTCTGTATCCAGCTCTCCAACCTATATGTATAGTTTACAGACAGTTACATAATGACCTATCGGTTCACTAACCGACGTGACTAACTGACTTAACATGTAGTGGTCGATACGACGGTTCGACATGTTTCTCCGAAGTGGTTGAACAGAGGACCTAGTTGTTAGTTTTTCAGAATTTAATTCAATCTTATCTAGGATCTTAACTGAGAGAACAACATGTACAACATATCAAACAAAAGAGACAATATACACAAAGCATTTCACTGGGGAAAACCAAGAAGGTGAAAAACCCCGCAACTTCCTCAAAGATAGAATGAGCACCAATACAAACATCACCAAGATGAATCCCCAAAAGATAAATGTTTTTAGCAGCTACTCCTCCTCCACTTGTGCACACTCCTCCTCTCTCTCACTAATGCGAATTGAGTGAGTGAGTGAATGAATAGATGTGAGAGCCTTAGTATCTATTTATACAATGACTTCACCTTCCTTTAACTCTAACTGGGCTGACCTCCCTTAGGATATTCTAATAAACCATTACCACTTGTCACTGGGCCAACCCCACTAGGGTGGTCTAATAACCCTTTAAGCCATACCGGGCCGACCCCTCTAAGGTGGTCTAATAACCCATCAAATATAAGTTACGACACTTACAATGTAACTTGCGACACTTGCAAATACAAATGACGACACTTCCAATCGGAGGAATAATACATCTTTGTTGGGTATACAATAAAGTACAAATGTAATACATACAATATACAAGTGAATATCTTCCGAAGTTACAAATACATCAACACTCCCTCTTAACTAGGAATGTATTTTCTTGACATAGGTCATCAATACATAAAGGCACAAGTCTTCAATTCTGGAGTTGGATCATCATCACTGGATCATGGAGCATCATCGTCGCTGTTGCTGTACTCTTCATCTTGATCACTGGTTATATCTCTCAATTCTTCTCATCATAGGAAGTTCTACAGAGCCAGCCCTTTTTCATGCTGGATGTAGGCCTAGCCTTCTGTAGGTCTTCATCATCTTTGGCCATCATGTGGAATCCTCAGGGTTGATTACGTGCGTCAACAAAACCTTGAAAGTGAATCCCAGTACTTTTAGGAGCTTACTGCTCAACCTATTGGATCTCCCAGGATCTATTACATGTGACCTTCACAAAACCTTAAAAGAGTGTCTTACGACCTGCAAGATCTCTAAAGAGCATCCCAGGATCTTTTACGTGCCTAGCACAACCTGTCTGGATCTCCAGGACTGATTACATGTGAACTCACAAAACCTTAAAAGAGTGTCTTGCAACCTGCAATATATCTAAAGAGCATCCCGAGATCTTTTACGTGCCTAGCACAACCTGTCCAGATCTCCAGGACTGATTACATATGATTCTTGCAAAATGTGTCCATGACCACGGAGTATCATCCTAATACTCATGATCATACTGATCATCATCATACAATGCATCATCCCGATGCACATCATCATCACATGATCATCCTCTTCAGATCATCTCATCGTCCACGGAGCATAGGCCAGATGCACATCATACAACACTTACACCATCGACATGGGAAAACACATCTACCAACATTCGGGAAGGCTCCAGCCCTTACTATTTCACCATGGGAGAGCACATCTACCACCATGTGAAAAATGGCTTCAGCCCTTACATCTACACCATGGGAGAACACATCTACCACCATGTGAGAATGGCTCCAGCCCTTACATTTGCATCATGGGATAACACATCTACCACCATGTGAGAATGGCTTAGCAAATACATCACGACCATGGGAGAACACATCTACAACCATGTTGGAAAATCCCATGTGCATCTGCGTCATCCAGACTCATCACTTACCCTTGGAAGGAACCTCTATCTGAAGTAAACCAAGCCTCTCTCTGAAGTACTCGAACTTCACTCTGGTTTGGTCAACACATCTGCAATCTGCTCATCCCTCGCAACATAATGGAGCTTCACTGCTCCTCTCTGCACCATATCCCTGATATAGTGATATTTGATCTCAATGTGATTCAACTTGTCATGGAACACGAGGTTCTATGACAACTTCACACAACTCTGGTTATCACAATAGATACAAGTAGCATCCAAGTGGAGATCAAATAAATCAGATAGTAGCGTCCTTAGCCATACTGCCTCACAACTAGCTGAACAAGCTGCGACATACTCTCCTTCAACTGTACTTAGTGCTATGCAGGATTGCTTCCTGCTAAACCAAGAGATCACACCTGATCCCATACTGAAGCAACACCTCGAAGTGATCTTCCTATCTGTAGCACTACCTGCTCAATCTGAATCAACATAACCCTCTAGGTTAAAATTTTGATTCACATCATACTTGAGCCCATAATCAACCGTACCCTTCAGGTACCTCAGAATATGATTTACAACAATCAAGTGAATATGTCTAGGATCCGTCAAGAACTGGCTCAAAGTGTTCACAGCAACAAATATCTGTTCTTGTGTTCGTTAGGTACATCAAGGACCCAATCATCTGATGATACATCATGGCATCAACCAACTCTGATGAAGCATCACTCAATAGCTTCAGGTTTGATTCCATAGTTGTGGCCATGGCCTTGCAGTCCATCATCCCAAACCGCTTCAGGATCTCTACTGCATACTTCTCTTGTCCATGGAAGATTCCATCTGCACTCTGCCACACCTCCATACCTATAAAGTAATGCATCATACCCAAGTCCTTCATCTCGAACTCGGTAGCAAGATTCCTCTTCGTATCAGCAATCAACCCAATCTCACCTATCACAAACAGGTCATCTACATATAGTAGGAGTATCACTGCATTTCCTTCCTCAAACTTGTAGTAAAGGTTGGAATGTACTTTACTCTTGGTAAAGCCCAAACTATTCAGGAAGCTGTCTATCCTGCCGTATCATGTCCTGGGTGCTTGTTTCAAACCGTACAAGGATTTCTTCAATTTGCACACATGTGAATCCCTGTCATGTGTCTCAAATCCGAGTGGCTACTCTACTTCCTCTTCGACTACACCATTCAAGAAAGCTGTCTTGACATCCATCTGGTGTATCTTCCACTTCATCACTTGCCTTGTATTTCTTTATGCTACCATCTGCAGCATGCTTGATCTTGTAGATCCACTTGGAAGTCACAACAGACTTCCCTTATGGTCTTGGGACCACATCCCAAACATCATTCCTCATGATCGATTGATATTCTTCGATCATGGCATCCTTCCATTACTGCATCCCGGATCCTGGGAACTTCAGATTCTTCAATAGGTAGTTTTCTTAAAATTCATTGCTGGAACAAATGTTGTTGAGTCTTCGTCGCTTGTTCTTTGAAATAAGTCTCTCTTGTCGGTGATGGTACACGGTCTTTCCTACAAGACAAGTTCAATTGCATGATTAGAAACATCTCATAGATTTCAGAATAAATTCTTACACATAAATAAATATGTCATACAGTCATGCAATTATCTTAGCCAATGCTTCAATACAACATTTATCCATATCCCGTAGCTTTCTAGATGCCTTCCATCTCTACCAGAACATTGTTAAGAGTGTGCACAAATCCCAACATGTCAGCAAAGAGGTTTCATTCTAGATAAGTAGCAATGGAATGTTGTACAGTACCATAGGCCACTTACCCATTACTATATTAGTAGTATCTTGTTCATTAAAGCAACTTTTCTAAAATGCATAATATACATCCTAAAACTAGGAACATAAGTATGTCCATGACTTAACAACATCATTTAAGTAATCATATATACAAGAAATGATAATTCAAATACTTATCTTTGTTTAGTTGTTGGGTGGAATCCCTCTCAATCTTTGCTTCCTTGCAGGAACTACTAGAGTGTGCTCCCTCTTGATCTTTGCTTCCTTGATTATCTGTCTTTGAACTTATATCCATCCTGGACCAATATGCATGCTTAAGTGTGCACTAGTGTCATCATTGTGCCATCCTCAAGATCTCATACATAATCATACATGCATTAGTATAATTTCAATACTATAAAAAATTTATGTATTGTCATGATCATTTCATACACAGGTAATTTATCACAAGCGTTAGTATTCAAGGTTTCAGGGAGTACTTATTTTACTCATGCATATTCTTATTTGACTATAGGACTCTTCTAGTTTGTCATATCATTAATCAAACTAAGAAGCATAATATGCATAAACTCATGATTACTCAAACTTATAACTTCATGAATAATAATACAAAGATATACTTATATAAGATCCTAACACAAAGTAGGATTCTAACTTGATATAGAAAAAACATACCTGGATTTTCATGTTTGCGAGTTATGTCTAACATACCCAAACAATGTATTTTTTTATCTCTTCAATGATTTAGAGACCTTGTGCTAGTAACCTGCATATCTCATAAGTTAAGCATTGTAGAACCAAATTATACATACCTCGTAAGTAGAGCTTCTATGTGATCAATGGCTATGGATGAGTCTTTGTATTCATGTCAGCATGGTCATATGTTCTCGATCTAGGACTTGATTCGTCTTTCTTGATGTACCTTTCATGTTAGTGGACAACATCATCCTCATACAACACCACAGTGCATTAGTACAATCATAAGTGTCATAACCCTAATCAATGAATATCTTTTATCATTCACATGCATTCACACTTTTACTAAGGTGATAATACAAGTCTAAAATTAATCAAGATTGTACTAACCTCAATAATACGAAGACAAACATATCATAAACTTAATAATGAACAGATTTCAAAGCATACCTGTATCTCCTCAAGTCATACCTGTCTGGATTGTTTGTAGTCTTCTTATGTAAGGCTTTAGCCTCATCTCCCTCTAGAACTGGAACTTCTTCACTTATGCAGGTTTCCAATTCATTCTCTTCTAGGATTAACCCAATCCACTTTGATTAGTTGAAACTGGATCTGGAGCTGGATTAGGGTTTGTTAGAGAAACCCTAAAAATTCAAACTTTGAATTTCAAATCTATGATTGGATGAAAAGATGCACCTTGCTGAGTTGATCAAGCTGGTATACTTCAATTTTGAAATCTTCAAAATTTGACCCCTCAAAATTGACTTTGAAACTTTTGGATTTGTTGCTTCTGTCAAATTCTGGTTTTCGGGTCAAAATCCCGAACTAGGGTTTGATAGAGCTCGGGGTTATACCCAACCAAAAAATTCAATCTTGGTCTCTAAATTTCGATTTTGATGAGGAGCATCCAACCATGGTCTCAGATTCTGAAAATTCTAACTTTTGCAGAAACCCTAATTTCCCGCAGCAGTGATAAGCCAAGAATGAAAGTGCTCAGAATCCAATTCTGTTTTGACAGAAATATATGCCATATTGTTTCTCATGAAACTATGAAATTTAGGATCCTCAGGTTCTAAAACTTCCTCCTATCATAGAATGACCTGTCATCTTTCCAACCCCACAGATATGACCTCAAATGGATTCTCCATTAGAGAGATATGCCAAGTGTTGCAACATGACTTGTTTATGGGAAGAAACAACATAGAGAAATTGTACAGAGTGCCACATGTCACTGTTTCAACTTTGGCTTCTGAAAAGTGGACTTGTGAAACTACAGTCCGTTCCCTAATTGACACTTTTTACAGAATTCCATTTGGAACTTCCTAGCTCGAGATATGACCTCTGTTCCTAGGTCACCTGTTTAGGGCTGCATTCTGTAAGAGGCAGAGACCCTAACTTGTACGGATCATATATCACAAAGTACAACGAATCTGAGGATGATATTCTGACACAAGGTACATGAAAATTTAATCTTCGTCTTGTAAAATTTTCAGATCTTGAACCTTTTCCAAAACTGATTTATAGCGAAAGTGCCACGATGACTAGTTTTTACTATATCAAGCCCTAGCTTCCAATTTGTCGTAAGTGCAACAAGTGTCGTAAATGCCATACAATTCCTTCCTTCAGGCTAGCTCTGATACCATGTTAGTTTTTCAAAATTTAATTCAATATGATCTAGGATCTTAACTAAGAGAACAACATGTGCAACATATCAAACACAAGAGATAAGAGACACAAAGCATTTCACCGGGGAAAACCAAGAAGGTGAAAAACCCCACAACTTCCTCAGAGATAGAATGAGCACCAATACAAAGATCACCAAGATGAATCCCCAAGATATAAATGTTTGGAGCAGGTACTCCTCCTTCACTTGTTTGCACTCTTCCTCTCTCTCACTAATGGTAAGTGAGTGAGTGAGTGAATGAATATAATGAGAGAGTCTCACTCTCTATTTATACAATGACTTGACCTGCCTTTAACTCTAACTGGGCCGACCTCCCTTAGGAGAGTATAATAACCCATTACCACTTGTCACTGGGCCGACTACACTAGGGTGGTCGAATAACCCTTTAACCCATACTGGGCAGACCCCTCTAAGGTGGTTTAATAACCCATCAAATATAAGTTATGACACTTACAATGTAACTTGCGACACTTGCAAATACAAATGACAACACTTCCAATCGGGGGAATAATACATCTCCGTTGGGGATACAATAAAGTAAAAATGTAATACATACAATATACAAGTGAATATGTTCTGAAGTTACAAATACATCAACACTATTCGGGCGACCAACCTAGGCTCCTCCAACAAGGAGCCAAGTGTAGCAGTAAGTGGATAGACAGGTGGACAAATAGCCCCCCTTCCAATTCAGAAAAAGGAAAGAAACCAGGTAAGGAAATATAAGAATAAATCATGCAAAAGTTACAACGGAATGAAAATATTACCATGATAGAATTAAATGAGGTTAAAAATTAGTTGAGAATAACATAAGTCAGTTACAACCTCTAAGGCTATAAAAAGACCATTGAGGCTGACATTTTTTAGATATTCTCTAGAATTGTTGAGTCGATTGTATTATTTTGTATGTAAGAACTTTTTCTGAGATAAAGATTTTGGAATTTACCAAAGATGTTTTCCTCTGTAATTTTGTTTCCTCTAGTTTTTACCATATGTAATTCCATTATCTGTGTAAATTTTCTTGAGAGATGAAGAAAACCTTGAGCAACACATTATCATGTGTTTGTATCAATGATGTGAATATGTAGTAGAATAATGAGAGTGAAGTTGAGATTTCATCATGTATGACCTTTGTTTTAGTTTTAAGATGTCTTCATGTGATTTAAAAAATGTTTGAAGGTTTCTTCTATTGTATGTCATGAATGTATGTCCACGTCGCCCTTTGAATTTAATTAAAACTCAAGAATTGTTTACATTTAGTATTAAAATACTGAATTATTTTCCATAATTTATCAGTATGTTTTTCTTCCATTGAATGTAAGGGATTTCCTAAAAGGACCTCGTACATCTCCAATTTGTTCCATCTACTAAAGTTTACCTTCATATAGATCTAAAATGTTGGATACACTTCATGAGATTCCTCTGAAATTAATTTATGCATCCAAGATAGTTCATAATGGTTTACCTGCAAATAGATTTAAGAAAATACAAAATTCACAATCTCATTCATAAATATTTATCTCTAAATATTTAAAATTTGATCCTCATCATGCCCCGGCGTGTACTAAATTCATCCTAGCACATCTTAGGGAGAACATAAAAAATGGCATCATTTTCAGGGAACGTAGAATTAGAAATTGATTTTCCTCGAGCATGAAAACGTTGATGTTTTGATTCCATATCAGTGAACTTGTATCAAACATTTGGCTGAAGCTTAACCTAGTGACTCCATTGACAAGAAACTGGCTTCTTGCAAGTGACACACCATAGCGAATCCGATGTCTAGTGAATTCCTCAGCCTGCAAGAATAAAAAATTCCTTGGAGGAATTTTTGTGCATATCAAAATACTCAGGTGAAAGGTATTCCACTTATAAATTCTCCATCAGTTTCATGTGAATATACAAATCAAGAAACATTTGAAGCTACTAATATTCAAGAGAATCTCTATCCTACTCCTAGAACTCTAATTAATATTTTTTTAGAGCCTCATATTTCTCCCTTATATACACCCGCTAGTTCCTCTCATCCTGTGCAATCTAAACCAATACCGTAGAGGACTCTTATAGACCCTCAGGATAGAAACATTATTTTGCAACATTTAATGGACAATGCTAGAAGAGGGGGTGGGCCACCACCACCACTTGTAAACCCCTGGGTATCTGCTAGATATGGCCCATTGAATCTCCCTAATAACCTCCATGATATACATGATAGTTATTTGAAAATATTTCCTAAGTATGATGGAGAGAGGTCTAACATAGTTGAAGAGCATATGGAAATATTTCGAGACTTCACTGATAACCTATACATAGAGCATGATGATGGGTTTATGAGGTTGTTTGTCCAAACCTTAGAAGGAGAGTTCAGGAAGTGGTTTATATCGCTTCCAACAGCTTCCATTAACTCTTGGCATTCCCTTGAGACTGCATTCATGAGGCAGTGGGGTGAGAAAAGGGATCATCTATATTACCTTATAGAATTTGTTGCACTAAAGAAGAAAAATGGAGAAAGAACTAGAGAGTTTAACCAAAGGTTTAATAAGATCTGTAATAAGATTCCTCAAGATATAAAACCATCTCAAGCATATGCAAAAGTAACTTATGTAGGGTATTTTGAGCTTGAATTTGCAATGATACTTAGAGACAGGAGATACGCAAACTTAGTGAACATGCAAGATGATGCACTAGATGTGGAAGGAAACATGAAAGCTTCAAGAAAGATTATCTACAAGAATGAGTCAGATAAGAAGAATTCTAAAGAAGATATTAGAACCTCTCGGAAGGATAGAGACACATGATTTCTTATAATTATTTCAAACAAATTCTCCAAACTGGAGTTAGAAGGAAATAATTCAAATGGAAAACCCTAGGGTGGAGGGAATAGAAATCCAAACCAGTATAGAAGGAAAGTTTAACCTTCAAATCATATATAGGGAAAGGATAAATTAATATCCACCTATATAACATCCTGTAAGAGAAATAACAGCCACCACTTTGAAGAATTACCCTTATATGAGGAATATATAGAGCCATCTTGATCTGGATTTATGTGGGAACGAAACAAAAGATAGCATATACAGAATCGTATACAGAGATATATTGCAAATAACACAGTGATACAGTAAACACATATTCTATTAAATAGCGGAAATAGAATAGACTGTAAAATACACTAGCTAGAATGGTGGTAGCTATCTCTGAGAAGAGATGTGGCTGCTATGCTCATTCGTGCCAAGGTGAATACAAAGAGAGGCTGAAAGGGCCTATTTATCATAAGCATGAGGGAAAGAATCCCAAACGTCCAAAAACCTAACCCTAGAAGATGAACCGTCATAAAGTTTGCGGCCCCAAGGTGGTTAGTTGAACAGTCAACTTCCCGGGGTCATAACTTTTGCATACGATCTCCGTTTGAGGCGCTCGGTAGCTCGTTGGAAAGGTCTATCCAAGATTTACAACTTTCGATTGGGGCCAAATGCATGCTAGTAAAAACCATTTGACCCCCCAAATTTCCAAAAAAGGTCGTTTAGGGCCTCAAAACGGCCCCGAAAGTTTAGGACCCGAAAAACCGTAGAAAAATTACTAGAAAATTGGCAAAATGGGAAACTATTTTGAGCTAGTGGAATAGGTGGGTGGACACTGATATCCATCTGGATCACATCTAAATAAATGTTATGGATGCAGTATGAAAATTATATGATCCATTTAACACAGGAATATTATGAAAGCTATTTGCAAGAATATATCTACGAGAATAATCAAGAAATATAGAGAAAATTCTATCTTATACCAAGAAACTTTTCAACAAATATGAAGCATGGTTCTCCCACTAGAAAAACCTCTCTGAGTCCCAAAAATGATAAAATACCTGATATCCTATCCATTGATAAAGATCTTGTTGTCCCTCAAGATAGGATTTCTGTAATGTCCCCATTCAAATAAATTCATAACAAGGAAATTTCATCAATCCTACTAGCTCCCTAGGTTGGATGGAAACATGAGTATTTGCAATATGGGAGCTAATAAATGGTGTTTGGACATTAGAATGGAATAAATATTTAATAAAGGAGATAAATAAATAAATGCAAGAGAAAATCAAAGTGGCAATGGTTCATGAAGACACATGGAGGTTGTGGGGCCCACACAAGCTAGAAATTATGTGCCACATGGCATCCTCCTCTTGTAAATTTGAATCCATGGGAAGCCTAAGGGTCTTGGGAGGAGTTGGAAGGCTCATACACTTGGAAATATGCATCATATGTTGAATTTGGATGTAAATGTAACTCCCATAGAAGAGGAAGAGTCAAATGAGGAGTTATTGAACACTTGGACTAGATTCCCTAACCTATATGACAACAATGATGAAGATGCTATGACACCTATGACAAATTGCAGACCTGATTGCTGACATCTGACCATTATTACATATTAGTCCTAAAAATATCATCCAAGAGAGCACTCATGGGAGTTATAGAATCTCAAAGGATTCCTACTCGAATTGGTGGAAGGTGGAAGGCTAGGAAGGGGAGGACACATGGAAAATTATGAACCACTCCCTAATTCGAATTGGCTTGGAGTATTTGGATGGATTTGGAACCTTAGAAGGATAAGGATGTTTATAAAATATAGGGATCAACCAAGAGAAGGGATTTTTATCATTTTGAGAATTTGCATTTGTGAAGAGAGCTAGTGGAATACTAGTCTACTTGCCTTAGCCAATTTGGAGGGTGAAAGATTCCCATCCTAGTTGGTGTGTGGAAATACCATTAATAACTTTCATGAGAGATTTAATGGAGTATTTATTTTAAGGTGTAAGCTACAGGGTAGCTCGTGGTTTCTTATAGTGCAGCTCATTCCTCCAACCATTTCCAGTTTTCTTTGCATATTCTTCATCCTTGAGGAGAGGTGCTTTTGGTGAGCTATTGTACTCTTTGGAGGAGATTCTAATTCCCCATTTATTTTTTAATAAGATGCATATACTCTATTCTTCACTTTAATAAAT
This sequence comes from Larix kaempferi, assembly GCA_027924585.1. Classification (NCBI taxonomy): domain Eukaryota; kingdom Viridiplantae; phylum Streptophyta; class Pinopsida; order Pinales; family Pinaceae; genus Larix; species Larix kaempferi. Next base: position 5,263,926 of record BSBM01000006.1, on the reverse strand, counting down.
CTATTAGGTCGATATACCAAGTGGATATATGTAAAATTGATCATTAATGAGCAAAGAGTGACCATTTCCCCACTATATTGATGTATACCAATGAAATGTTGATGAATTCAAATGGAAGAGTGTTTCAATGATGTATTTGTGATGAATGGAATTTTATTAATGATTTTTACAAGTTCCATGTTCAGTAATTAAGCTTTTGGAGTCATCTTGCTCAGTTTTATATCATTTGGAGAGGATTTAATGTCATTTCCCCCAAGGTCAAAACTAGTAATTTTGTAGTTGTTTGGAGAGGGTTGTAATAGGCTTAAAAAACTGAATAAAGTTGCACACGAGACCTTAAAATTTTCCCTTATATGTCCTCTTCCTCGGTTCGTAAATTCGAGAGGGTTTGAGAGCTTTTGGAGAGCCATATTCAACATTTTCCCTTGAGGGATTTGAACCCCAAATTGCTAGTAAAAACTCCTATCTCGGCTAGAATCTTAAAGGGGTTTTCAAAAGTATTTTGATGGTCCTAAATAATCCCTGGAAATAATAATCAATTCATAATATCATTCATACACCTTCTCTGAATATTTGGGATCATTTGGAGCAATTTGGAGACCTAGACCTTAAAACTAGTCAAAGGTCGAACTAGGGAAAAAAGTTGAAAATTTCACTATTTTAATAAAAATAAAAAAGGGACATTACAAGTGGTATTGGAGCATGGTATTGGAACTTGATGTGGTTAAAAATTCATGAAGACAAGGAGTCAATCAAATAATCCACCACCCTTAGAACCTGAAATTGAAGGTGTTGTTGTTGAAGAGGAAGAAGTAGGAGAAGAAGAAGATCTTGTTGAAACTATGACTAAGGGACTTTCTGATGATAAGGAGGAATATATTAAACTCATAAAACCCCTCTTTGAATACATGACCAATAACATGTCCCAACATATTATGAAAGGATTCGAATTGATGGCTAGCCAACTTGGAAGCAAAACAGTAATAGGAGGCAGCAGTAGTTCAGATTCATAAGGAAAGATGACAATGGGTGAGCATATGTTTTCAAGCACAGGACCCCATAATAGAAATAATGAATTTCAGAGCACACCAAATCCTACTGCACCTAAATTTCTTGTGCCCAAATAATATCCTAACACCCAATTTGATATGAATGAAGTGGTAAAAGAATGGGAAAAGTTGAGTGAGGATTGTAAAAGGACTCTACTATTTGACCAATACTTTACTGTCTCAAACAAACTCAAGAAGAGGGAGGATAATAGGGATCTATTCCAAAACAAAGAATTAAATTATGCTATTGGTAAAATTCCACTTCCTACTTTTGATGGTTCCTCTCAAAGTTCTGCTAACACTTGGGTGCAAAAACTAGATGTGTATTTTCAGCTGAATCCAATGGTGGAAGAGGATGCCTTAAAAATGACAATTTTGCATCTAGAAGGAGATGCCAATGAATGGTGGTTCCATGGTATGAAAAATTTGGGACATGATCAAGTTACTACCTATGGAGAATTTGTTGACAGGGTATTAGAGATATTTGAGCAAAAGGATCCAGAATTACCTTTCAAAGAACTAGCCCAATTGAAGCAAGTGGGAACCCCTATTGATTATATGTTGGAATTTCAAAAATTACTAGTCAAGGTGGCTGATGTATCTATGGGAAGGTTAGTATTGCTGTTCACTGAATGTTTGGATGAACCCTTAAAAGGTTTAGTTAAATCCCACAAACCAACTACATTAAAGGATGTTATGAGCTTGACTAGAGATCTCCAAAATGTGATTCCTAGAATAAGGTTTCCTCCCAAGCCTAACTTCAGATTTGAAAAGAAGCCTTGGAAAAGAGATGCATTTGAAAATAAGCCTTGGCAAAAGGATGCATTTGAAAAGAATAAGAAAGAGGGACTAAACATGGAAGAACAAGAAGAAAAAAACTGTGCTACACATGCTTTCAAGCATGGACACCGGGGCACAAATGTATTAAGGGAAAAGCTCAATACATTGAAGTGTTTTCTGATAATGATGAGTATGAAGGGGGTATGGATGAACAAGGAAATATTTCAGATCAAGAAGAGAGATATGATACAATATAAGAAGGGAAACAAGAATAAAATCATCCCTCACCTGACAAAGTAATAATGGCAGTACTTTCAGCAGTGCCTCGTTATCACACTATTCGATGCAAGGGTGTGGTACTAGGACAAAGGACCTCAGATTTGGTAGATGGAGGAGCCACACATAAATTCATTGATGCAGACATGGTGGAGAGAAGAAATATACCTACTGAACCATTTCATGGCTTCACAATTGTCATTACAGGTCACAACACAATGGAGTGCAAAACATGGGTTCCAAAGCTGCAAATCACCATAGGTAACTATACTTTTTTATGATAGCTTTTATTTGGTTGATGTTGCTGATACTAATGTGGTTTTGGGAGGCAATGGTTGAAATCTATAGGGTAGCATACAGTAAACTATCAAATTCCTGAAATGAAATTCCAAGATTCGAAAGGAATACTAAGGGTTGTGAGAGGGAAGCACACCTACCCGAATCAAGTGGTGACTTCACATAGTATGAGGTCTATATTGAGACATGGAGATATTGAATGGGATGATTAATGTCACATAACCTCCCCAAATCCAAACATAAAGGTTGTTGAACACCCAAAGGAGACAGAGCAACTCCTACAAAAATATGAATTTTTTTCTAGAGATCTTCCACATGGTAGACCACCTGATAGGGGGGTTGAGCACAACATTGTTTTGGAGGAGGGTACTTCACCCATCCAAATACCACCCTATAGAAATCCAAAGAAATTCAGAGATGAAATTTAAAAGGCCATCCAAGAACTCCTAGAGTTGGGGCTCATTAGACCAAGCTTTAGCCCTTATGCTTCTTCAGTAGTGCTAGTGAAGAAAAAAGATGGAACCTTGAGGATGTGCATAGACTTTAGAGATTTGAAAAAGAAGACAATCAAGAATAGGTATCATGTTCCTAGAATTGATGAGCTCATGTATGAGCTATTTGGGGAAAAATATTTATCTAAAATTGATCTTAGATCAAGTTACCATCAAATTCGAATGGAGAAAGAAGATGTGGCTTTTTGAATTAACTAATGCTCAAGCCACATTCCAAGCATGCATGAATAAGATTTTTTGCAAGCAGCTCAGAAAATTTGTTTTGTTCTTCTTTGATGACATTCTCATTTACAACAAAACTTGGGAAGAGCATTTGCATCATTTAGAGGTTGTGCTGAAAATTTTGCATGAACCGTCCTTGTTTGCTAAGTTGTTTAAATATGAATTTGGGATAAAGGAACTCTTGTATCTTCGGTACATTATTGGACAAGAAGGAGTGAAAGTGCACATGGAAAATATAAGGGCCATCCTTGAATGGACATCACCAAAAAACATGATAGAATTAAGAGGATTCATTGGAATATGCACTTATTATAGGAAGTTTGTGAAAGGGTTGTCCAAATTGACTTCTCCACTCACTGATTTGACAAAGAAATATGCTTTCAAGTGGGATGAGGAGGCTAAAAAAGGTCTTCCAAAAAATGAAAGAGGTAATGAGTAGTCGTCCAATACTTGCATTACCTTATTTTACTAAACCTTTTGCTTTGGAATGTGATGCTTCAGGTGAAGGGATATGGGTTGTCCTAAAGCAAGGCCAACACCCTATAGCCTTTGAGAGCATAATTTTGCAGCCACATGAAAAGCTTTACTCCATATATGAAAAAGAAATGTTGGCCATCATGCATGCATTGGCCAAGTTTAGACAATACTTGGTGGGAAACAAGTTTGTGGTGAAAACTGATCACAATAGTTTAAGGCACTTCCTCACCCAAAAAGATCTTAATGAGAGGCAACAAAAGTGGGTAAGCAAGATTCAAGATTTTGATTTTCATATTGAATATATGAAAGGGAAGAATAAAATTGTAGCTGATGCATTATCTAGAAGACCTTCTTTTTCTCTCATGGACATTGCAAAAGATTGGAAAAACATGCTAATGGTTGAATATGCAAAAGATGGATTTGCTTGTGATGTATTAGATGGGGTCAAAGGGGATGATAATTACAATATTTTGAATGGGATGATATATTATAAGGGAATAATTTATTTGGTTCAAAATTCAAAACTCAAGTACAAGATTTTGCAAGAAGCACATGATTCCCCACTAGCTGGCCATCCGGGGATCTTCAAAACTTATAGAAAATTAAGGAAAAGGTTTTTTTGGAAGGGGATGAAGGAAGATGTTTTGAAATATGTGAATGAATGTAAGGTATGTCAGCAAAAAAAATATGAACTTACATGCCCAGCTGGTTTATTGCAACCATTGCCCATTCTGGAACAAAAATGGGAGAGTATTTCAATGGACTTCATCACAGGTTTGCCCAAATATTTGGGAAATGATTTCATATATGTGGTAGTGGATAGGTTGACCAAATTTGCTCATTTCTTTGCTGTTACATAATATTTTAGTGTTGCACAAGTGGCTGACATTTTCTTTAAAGAAATCTTTAGATTGCTGGGCTCCCTAAGAGCATTGTAAGTGATAGAGATAGTAGATTCATGGGTGCTTTTTGGCAAGAACTTTTCAGATTGGTGGGCACTTAATTGACTCCAAAAACAAGCTATCATCCAAAAATTGATGGCCAAATAGAGAGGGTGAATGAATGGTTGGAAGGGTACCTAAGGAACTATGTGGGAGAGCAACAAAAAGCATGGGCAAAATGGCTACACTTGGGTGAGTTTTGTTACAGCTCCACCTTTCATATTTCAATAGGAATGTCTCCTTTCAAAGTATTATATGGTTATGATGCACTTACTTTTGTTGAGCTTATCTTTGGTGATAGTAGAGCCCCAAAAGATAAAGGTTGGGTGGAAGAGAGCCAAGAAATTTTCAAGCTCTTGAAAGACAACTTGCAGGTAGCCCAAAATCAACAAAAACAATATGTAGATCAACATAGGGAAGAAAGGACCTTTCAGGTCAATGATTTGGTATATTTGAGATTGCATCCATATAAACAAACATCCTTGAAAAAGAAGGGAGAAAAAAATCTAAAACCAAGATACTATGGTCCATACAAGGTAGTTTGGAAGGTTGGAGAGGTAGCATATGAGTTAGAACTTCCGGAAGGAAGTAAAATCCATAATGTATTTCATGTTTCATGTCTCAAAAAATCCATTGGTCAGCAAATTGTCATTTCAAAAAAAATTCCTCCTTTGGATGATGAAGGTCAACTCACACTTGTTCCATAAATTTTTTTGAAGACTAGGGAAAGAAGGTTAAGGAGAACAACTATCAAAGAATACTTGGTGCAATGGAAGGATCTTCCAAGTGAAGATGCCACATGGGAGGAGGAACAAATTTTGCAGCATCCAAATCTGAAATTGCTTCAAGACAAGCAATCTTGGGTGGGGAGGACTGTAATGTCCCCATTCAAATAAATTCATAACAAGGAAATTCCATCAATCCTACTAGTTCCCTAGGTTGGATGGAGACATGAGGATTTTCTATAAGGGAGTGTTGTTGCTGCAACATTGTTCGGGTACACAGGGTACTACCAAAGGACCGAACACCAAGAGAAACCACTTCACACAAACAGATCACAGATCAACACACCGATGTTTTGACGTGGTTTAAACCCTCTTGAGGGAAACACTCCACGGCCCCAGCCAAATAGCTTCTACGGGACAATTTATTATGCAAAGAAAGAAAGTTACAAATGAGCTTCTCATAATCGATCAACTAAACAATGACCCTCCATGCTCTTTAAATAGAGATCATGGACCAATCGGGTGTTAAGCCACAGATCAAGGTTAGGTTTGATCTAAGAGAAGTTGAGCCGTCGGATCACTCTATGTCGGAAACATATCGTGACCGTCGGATTAAGTATTTACAAATGCATACTAATGCATACTAAAGAAACACACTATCCCTAACGGATATATTACACAAGTTGATCTTAACTAACTCTTAAGTGTCTAAATATCCTAACATCCCCCCTTAAGAACAACTTGGGATAGGATTGAAGGATTTACAAAAGTGACACTATTAGGAGAAGGAAGGAGGCATTAGAGCCTATCCCCCCTTAATGACAAGTTCCTGAACTCCTAACATAGATCGAAGTTTAGAAAACTTCGCTTCTGTAAGAGACTTGGTGAAGATGTCTGCAACTTGATCATCTGTAGGGCAAAAGAGAACTTCAAGAACACGATCATGAACAAGATTTCTGATGAAGTGCATGTGTAGCTCAATGTGTTTGCTGCGTTGATGTAGAACTGGATCTTTGGCAAGCTTGATGGCACTTTGATTGTTGCACCAAAGTGGAGTAGGCTGCTGCTGCTCGAATCCAAACTCTGAAAGGATCTGTCGAAGCCATAAAGCTTCCTGACTGGCATTAACTGCTGCTCGATATTCTGCCTCTGCTGAAGAAAGAGCAAGAGCTTGTTGTTTCTTACAAGCCCAAGTAATAGGTCCAGAGCCCAGACTGAAAACATATCCTGCAGTAGACTTTCGATCATCAGGATCGCCGGCCCAATCTGAATCAGTGAAACCAACCAACAAAGGTTTCCCCCCTGTACTGTAATGAATCCCAAACTGAACTGTACCTCGAATATATCGAAGTATTCTTTTAGCTGCTTTCCAGTGACTTTCATGAGGTGTCTGCATATAACGGGAAACTCTACCAACGGCAAAGGAAAGGTCAGGACGGGAATGATTCAAGTATAAGAGACAACCAACAAGCTGACGATACAAGGTGGCATCGACTTCAGGTGAAGTACAAGTGGCAGAAAGTTTGACTCCAGACTGGAAGGGAGAAGGGGCTGGTGTACAATCTTCCATGTGAAAGCGACGAAGAAGGTCACAAGCATACTTAGACTGAGAAAGAAAGATTCCTTCTTTGGTTTGCAGAACTTGGAGACCAAGAAAATAATGCAAATGTCCTAAGTCTGACATTTCAAAAGTTTGTTTAAGACTGGATTTCACATGGGTTATAAGCTTAGGGTCACTACCAGTAAGAATAAGGTCATCAACATATAGAACAAGTATGATGAGATGGTTTCCTACTTTATTGGTATAGACATTGGGGTCAGAATGGCATCTAGAAAAACCAGTGTCAAGGAGAAAGCTATCCATTTTGGCATACCAAGCTCTAGGAGCTTGCTTAAGGCCATATAAGGATTTCTTAAGGCGGCAGACAAGGCTAGAGTTATTCTGAACATAGCCAGGAGGTTGTTCCATGTAAATTTCCTCCTGTAAATCACCATGTAAGAAGGCAGACTTGACATCCATTTGATGGACTTCCCAGTTGTGTAAGGCTGCAAGGGAAAGAACAAGGCGGATGGAGTTCATTTTGGCGACGGGAGCAAAGGTTTCATTGTAGTCAATCCCTTCAACTTGGGAAAAACCTTTGGCAACTAACCTTGCCTTAAGTCTTTCAACACTTCCATCTGATGCATACTTAGTTCTGTAGACCCATTTACATCTGACAAGTTTTCTTCCTTTTGGAAGAGGTACAAGATCCCAAGTATCGTTCGTCATTAAGGAACGATATTCTTCATCCATGGATGCATCCCAATCTGGATTCCCTGAAGCTTCTGCAAAAGTTTCTGGATCATGATTCTCGGAAACTTGAGCCAAAAGAGAAGAGGCTCGCTGAAACTGAGAACGTGTTCAACGTTGATCTCTAGGATCACCGGCAAGATCACCAGCTGCTTCACATGTTGAACGGACCCATCGAGGAAGCACTTGTGCTGGTGCAACTGGAGGAACATGAGCAAGCGGAGGTGGATTTTCATCCTCACTGTCATCATCAGAAACTGGAGTTGGAAACCTGTCAAGGAAGTTGGAAGAAGAAGAAGAAGGCACAAACGCCGAATCAGGCTCGCAGGCCAAAGATGGCACACTCGCCGAGTTAGGCTCGCAGGCCAAGATATTTTCATAAAATTTAACATCTCTTCTAATGATTATAGCATGAGAATGTGGTTGAAGAAGTCTATAACCTTTTACATCTTCAGAATATCCAACAAATATGCACTTTTCACTTTTAGGCTGCAATGCTTTCCGTTTTTCATCCGGAATGTGAGCCCATGCTTCACTACCAAACACACGGAAGTGACTTACATCAAGTTTAGTTTTACTCCATGCTTCTTCCGGTGTTATACCTTGTAATGCTTTAGTGGGGGTGTGATTAACTATGTAATTTGCATAATTAATGGCTTCAGCCCAAAATTGAAGACTTAGTCCCTTAGATTGGATCATACAATTAGCCATTTCTTTTAAAGTGCGGTTCTTCCGCTCAGCTACACCATTTTGTTGTGGTGTATATGGAACAGTGTGTTGTTGTTGGATGCCTTGTTCAGTGCAGAAAGTAGTGAACTGTTTGTTAACATATTCTCCTCCATTGTCAGATCTTAACTTAATAATTTGATGACCAGATTGTTTTTCAACAAGGGCCTTGTAGGCCAAGAACATGTTAAATACTTCGCTCTTAAGTTTTAGGAAATAAACCCAAGTGCGTCTGGTGTAGTCATCAATGAAAGTTAAGAAATACTTGAAACCAGAAAAGGAAGCAGATGGAAGAGGACCACACAAGTCACTATGCACAAGCTCCAAGGGAACCGAGGCGTGCCAAGAGGCACGTTTGTCAAAACTGTCCCGATGATGTTTTCCGAGTACACAACCGGAACAAACACCATCTCTGCAAGATACCATAGGAAGACCTGTCACCATATTTTATTTACATAGTTGTTGCAATGAGCGATAATTTAAGTGACCAAATCGCTCATGCCAAAGTTTGCTCAAGTTATCACTATGAGCAACAAAAACTGAAGGGAAAGGTGATGACCCAAAGTTGTTAAACTTGTACAACCTGGTAATATCATCAACAATCCCGGTAGCTAGAACCTGTTGAGGATCTTTAAAATCCTTGATTACAACTTGGTGAGGTGTAAAGGTCACAGTTTTACCTTCACCAGAATGAGTGATTTGATAGACTGATAACAAATTGCAGGAAATTCTTGGAACACATAGTACATCACTAAAATGACCATTATCTACTGGAACTGTTCCAGCTCCTACAACACTTAGAGATCTATCATCACCAACAAATATTTGTTTGGTGTTACATTCATGCATAGTAGAAAAGATGGCTTGATCCTTAGCCATATGATAAGATGCTCCAGAATCAATGAGCCATTCATTTGAAGTAGAAGAAGAAGATGCATTATAAGAATAACCAGAAGCACAAAGTGCATGTCCATGAGAGGCAGATTCTGAAGGCAAATCTAGGCTGATGTGGTGCTTCTTCATTGCTGCTTCCAAGGCTGCCATCTTCTTGAAACACTTAGATTCATCATGATTATCTTTCCCGCAATAGTTGCAATGACGCTCAGTCTTCTTGCCTTTTGGCTTGGATCCTTTGTCATTTTTTAAAGAAGGAGCTGACTGAGAGGGTTTTGGACCCTTGTTTGACTTATTATTGCGAAAATTTTGTTTCTTGGGAGGCTTGGACTTTTCTTTCTGTTGGGACAATAAGGCTTTCCCAGATGTATCTGCATTGTTGATTATTCCAAGATGAATGAGTTTATCTTGTTCTCTAATCAAGGAATCACAAAAGGATTCAAGACTAGGCTCTTGATAGCTAGCTGCATTCAATGATGCTTTCATGGAGTAAAATGTAGATACAAAAACAGAATATGCAGGTCCAAGTTTGGAAAGAATATGATAAATGCATTGTTTGTCTTCCCTCTCAATCTTACATTCTGCACATAAGAGCTTGAGAGTTTTGTACTTAGATAAATAATCTTGAATGCATGAAAAGTCACTTGGATTTAAAGAAATCAACTCATTTTCGAGTTGGTGACCCCGAATTTCATTGTGTTTACCAAACATAGATTCCAACTTGTCCCAAGCAGCATTAGGTTCATCAATTCCAGATATGTGGAATCGCAAATCAGTAGAGATTGACATCCCAATCAATCCACGAGCTTCATCACATCTATTTGCCCATTTTATTTTCTTATCATCATCAGTGGGTTCTTTTTCTTTCCCTGTTGTAATTCTGAAAAGTCCCCTACTTCGTAGAACATCCTCCATACGAGATTTCCATGAGAAATAGTTGGAACTATTAAGTAGAATATCACAAAGGGCGGCCATATTTGTAAATTAATGGCTGTAAAAGCAGAAACCAATAGTCTGGATGTGAAGAGCTCGAAAAAATAGGCGGTTTCAAAAAAAACGGCACTGAAAACGGACTCTATATGATGAAGTTATGCTTGAACAAAGAAACTGTTGAAGATGTCCCCAATAGTGACGTGGCAGCTAGAGAATGTCCAGCAAAAAAAAGAACCCCCCTCTTCCCAAGATGAACCTTTTGACAATCACTTTACAAAAAAGTTGCTTTTAAGTGAATCACTTTTGTAAAATAAGTGATTTCACTTTTACAATGATATTACTTTTAAATAGTGCAACAATAAATAAAAAGCTTAAGTGACTCACTTGTATTTTTATTTTTTATTATTTAAGTGAGATGCACTTTTACAATAAAGTAACTTGAAAATAGAAATCGCATGCACTTTCTCAAGACCTATTAAGGAATAAAGCAACTTTGGACCAAGTGAGCTAGTTTAAAAGGTATGTAATGTTGAATTTTCTGAATTTACTTCAATATGATCTAGGATCTTAACTGAGAGAACAACATGTACAGCATATCTACAGCATATCAATCATGGAGACAATAATGCAAGCACACAAGAGACACAAAGATTTACTTGGGGAAAACCATAAAGGTGAAAAACCCCAATAACTTCCTCAGAGATAGATAGAGCAATGATACAACCAACCAATAGAGATAGCCATAACCTAGCAGCAATCCTCCTCCTCCATAAGTGCGCCTCTCCTCCTTGAGAGCATGTGTGAGAAGTGAGTGAGCAAATAGAGTGCCTCCCGCACTCTATTTATACTTGACTTGACTTGCCTTTTTACCTAACTCATGTCGGCTCGAACTTAACCACATAACATAATGCTGAGTGGGCCGACCCCCAATAGGGTGGTCTAATAACCCTTTGACCCACATGGCCGACCCCCAATAGGGTGGTCTAATAACCCTTTGACCCACATGACTTATACAGGGCCGACCCCAAATAAGGTGGTCTAATAACCCATCAAGTATAAGTTACGACACTTACAATATAAATGACGACACTTCCTTATAGAGGAATAATACCATCTCTATAGGAATACAATATACATATACATGCGAAATACATTCCGAAGTTACATATACATCAACACTCCCTCTTAACTAGGAAGGTATTTCTCAGCACAGTTCTTCTAGCACAAGTCATCTTCTCTGGATCATCGTCACTAGATAATCGTCATCGAGTCATCATCATCGTCACTGCTGCTGCTATCTCAATCAATCTCTGAATCTACTCGTCATAGGAAGTTCTACAGAGCCAGTCCTTTTTCATACTGGATGTAGGCCCACCACCTGCAAGTCTTCGTCATCACTGGCCATACTGTGGAATCCTCAGGACTTTTACGTGCGTCACAAAACCTCGCAAGAGCATCCCAGGCTGTTACGAGCACACAGCTCTACCTATAGGATCTCCCAGGGCAACGAATTACATGTGACCTCACCACAAAACCTCGCAAGAGCATCCCAGGCTATTACGAGCACATAGCTCTACCTATAGGATCTCCCATGGCAACGAATTACATGTGGTCATGGCAAAACCTCGCAAGAGCATCCCAGGACTGATTACGGGCACACAGCCCAACCTATCGGATCTCCCAGGGAAACGAATTACATGCCATAGGACAAAACCTCGCAAGAGCATCTACCAGATATCCCAGGGCAACGAATTACATGCCATAGGAAAAACCTCGCAAGACTATCTACAGATCTCCCAGGGCAACGAATTACATGTCCTCCCAGAGCAAAACCTCGAAAGAGCATTTGCCAGATGTCCCAGGGCAACGAATTACATGCCATAGGCAAAACCTCGCAAGACCATCTGCAAAGCTCCCAGGGCAACGAATTACATGCTCATCTGCACAACCTGATCCACGGCCACAGAGTATCAACCTGATACTCACCATACATCATCCTGATGTATCCATGATCATCCTGATCATCATCACTGCAACGTCCTGCTGCATGTCATCTGGAGCAACATCCTGAAGCTCGTCATCTATGATCATCCTGATCATCACTGCAACATCCCGTTGCATGTCATCTGGAGCAACATCCTGAAGCTCGTCATCTATGATCATCCTGATCATCACTGCAACATCCTGCTGCATGTCATCTGGAGCAACATCCTGAAGCTCGTCATCTATGATCATCCTGATCATCAATGCAACATCCTGCTGCATGTCATCTGGAGCAACATCCTGAAGCTCGTCATCTATGATCATCCTGATCATTAATGCAACATCCTGCTGCATACCAAGTATCTACCTGATACATATCATCATACATGATCCTCCTGATCATCAATGCAACATCCTGCTGCATACCAAGTATCTACCTGATACATATCATCATACATGATCCTCCTGATCATCAATGCAACATCCTGCTGTATGCCAAGTATCTATCTGATACATATCATCATACATGATCCTCCTGATCATCAATGTATCCACCTGATACAAATACAAAACATATGATATATATCATCATATATGATCCTCCTGATCATACAATGTATCCACCTGATACATATACAGATACATGGTCCAAGCATCCAACATGATGCATATAAAATACATACACATGATCCAACTGATCATATCCAGCATCCAACATGATGCGTACATACATACATAAAATGATCCAACTGATCATATCCAGCATCCAACATGATGCGTACATAAAATGATCCAACTGATCATATCCAGCAGAAACTAGAACATCATCCTGATGTTCATCATCCAGCGCTTACATCCACAGCGATGTGAAGGATCCTCCTTCCAACATGCTTGGAATGGCTTCAGCAAATGTGTCCATCACTTCTTCCTCGAAGTGTCCTCGATCTGAATAAAGCCAAGCTTCTCTCTGAAGTACTCGAACTTCACCCTGGCTAGTGGCTTCGTCAGCACATCTGCAATCTGCTCGTCCGTCGCAACATACAGGAGCTTCACAGCTCCTCTCTGCACCATATCCCTGATATAGTGGTATTTGATCTCTATGTGTTTCGACCTGTCATGAAACACTGGGTTCTCGGACAGCTTCACACAACTCTGGTTATCACAGAAGGTACCAGTAGCTTCCAACGGGAGATCAAATAACTCAGACAGTAGCTTCCGTAGCCATACTGCCTCACAACTAGCTGAACAGGCTGCAACATACTCTGCCTCAGCTGTACTTAGTGCTACGCAGGATTGCTTCCTGCTAAACCAAGAGATCACACCTGATCCCATACTGAAGCAGCACCCAGATGTGCTCTTCCTATCTGCAGCACTTCCAACCCAATCTGAATCAACATAACCCTGTAGGTTAAACTTTTGATTCGCTTCATACCTGAGCCCATAATCCACTGTACCCTTCAGGTACCTCAAAACATGCTTTACAGCAACCAGGTGAACACTCCTCGGATCCGTCAGGAACTGGCTCAATGTGTTCACAGCAAAGCAAATGTCTGGTCTCGTGTTCGTCAGGTACATCAAGGACCCAATCATCTGACGATACAAAGAGACATCAACTGGCTCAGATGAAGCATCACATAGAAGCTTCAGATTCGATGCCATAGGTGTGGCCATACCCTTGCAGTCCATCATCCCGAACCTCTTCAGAATCTCTACTACATACTTCCCTTGTCTAAGGAAGATTCCATATGCATTCTTCCACACCTCCATGCCAAAAACAAATAGTGCATCATCCCCAAGTTCTTCATCTCGAACTCGGTAGTAAGCTTCCGCTGCGTGTCGGCAATCAATCTATCTTCACCATACCAAGTTCTGCACATATATGATTTCCTATCATGTGTCTCAGAACCAAGTGGCTGCTCTACATACACTTCTTCTTCAACTACACCATTCAAGGAAGCTGTCTTGAATCCATCTGGTGTATCACTTTTATATTTCTCAATGCTGCCATTTGCAACATGCTTGATCTGATAGTTCCATTTGGAAGTCATAGCAAACTTCCCTTCATGTCTTGGGATTACATCCCAAACATCATTCTTCATGATCGACGGATCATGGCATTCCATTTCTTCATCCCAGATCCTGGGAACTTCAATATCTTCAATAGATATCTTTGTTGCTAGAACAAATGTTGTAATTCTTCTTTTGTAGGAGATGGCATACGATCTTTCCTACATAACAAGTTAAATTGCATGATTAGAAAACATCTCATAGTTTTCAGAACAAATTCTTACACATAAAGAAATATGCCATACAGTCATGCAATTATTTTAGCCAATGCTTCAATACAACATTTATCCATATTCCGTAACTTTCTAGATGCCTTCCAATCTCTACCAGAACATTGTTAAGAGTGTGCACAACTCCCAACATGTCAGCAAAGAGGTTTCATACTAGATAAGTAGCAATGGAATGTTGTACAGTGCCATAGGCCACTTACCCATGCATATTAGGAGTATACTATTCATTAATGCAATTATTCTAATATGCATAATACACAACCTAATTCTAGGAACATCAGTATATACATTATTGAACAGTATTATTTAAGAAATGACAATTCAAATACTTATCTTTGTTTGTTCGTTGGGTGGACTCCCTCTGAGTCTTTGCTTCCTTGCAGGAGCTACTGGAGTCCTAATCTGAAGTAGCTTCTTCTACATCTTTTGATGTGGAATGTAGAGAGATGGTCAACTCCCTCTGAATATTTGCATCCTTGAATAAACCACTGGAGTGTACTCCCTCTTGATCTTTGCTTCCTGGATTACCTGTTCTTGAACTCATATTCATCCTTGGTCCCTATGCATGCTTATTAGTATCATGATTAAATCATATACTATTAAAGCACAATAATCTCAAGCATGTATAGTCATGATCATTTCAAACAGAAATAATAAGCATTAGCATTCAAGGATTCTTATGGTTAGTCAAATCATAAGAAACATAACATGTCTAAACCTGTAATTACTCAAACCTATGACTATTCAGGTTAGTTGAATCATCAATCAAGATAAGAGATATAAAATCCATAAAACCTATACCATCATGATTCTTCTGGTTAGTCATATCATCAATTATGGTAAGAAACATAAAATGCATACAATCATGATTATTCAAACCTATGACTTCATGAATAATCATTATCAACAATAGTATAAGATCCTAACACAAGGTAGGATTCTATCTTGATATAGGAAAAACATACCTGGATTACCATGCTAGCTATTTATGTCTAACATACTCACATGATGTCTTCTTGTTATTCTTCAATGACTTGTGCTAGTAACCTGTATATCTCATAAGTTAACGATTACAAAACCAAGTTATACATACCTCGTAAATGGATCTTCTATGAGATCCATGAGAATGAATGAATCTTTGTCCTCATGTTATCATGATCATATGTTCTTGGACCAGAACATGATTTGTCTTTCTTGGTGTACCTTTCATGTTAGTAGACAACATAAACCTCATACAACACCATAATGCATTAGTACAATCATAAGTGTCAACACCCTAACCAATGAATATCTTCTATCATGCATTCATAATTTTGTTAAGGTGATACGACAAATCTAAAATCAAAATTGTACTAACCGTAATAACATGAAGACAAACATACCATAAAATTAATCATGGACAAATATCGAAACATACCTCGATAAGTCGTACCTGTCGAGATCGCTTGTAATCTTCTTATGTAAGGCCTTAGCCTCATCTCCCTCTGAAACAGGAACTTCTTCACTCATGCAGATGATCAATCCATCTTCTTCTAGGATTAACCCAATCCACTTGATTTGCAAGAACTGGACCTGGAGCTGGATATGGGTTTGTCAGAGAAACCCCAAAAATTCAAACTTTGAATTTCAAACTTCCAAAAGGATAGAAATATGCGCCTTGATGAGCTGATCAAACTGGTATATTTAGAATTTGAAAACTGCAAAGTTTCACTCCTCAATTTTGCTTTTGAAACTTCCGGATTCACTGGACGTGACCCTGAACTGGGGTTTGATGAAGCCCACTCTTTTGCCCCATCAAAATGTTTGATCCAAAGCTCTAAGCTTCTATTTTTCTGAGGAGCTTCCAGCCGTGGTCACAGATTTCAAAAATTCCCATTTTTACAGAAGCCCTAATTTTCCACTTTTCTGATCAAAGTCCCGAACTAGGGTCTAATCAAGCCCGGCCTTCTGCCCAACCAAAAATTCTGATTTTGGTCTCTAAATTTTTATTTTGATGAGTAGCATTCAGCCGTGGTCTCCGATTACAAAAATTCCAACTTTCTCCAAAGCCCTAAATTCCGGAAGCCATGAATGAAGGTACCAAAAAATAATTCTGTTTTGACAGAAATATGTACCTGATTGTTTCTGGTGTAACTCCAAAATTTTTGATCCACAGGGTCTGAAAAAAGTTTCCTGAGATAGCCTGACCTGTTACCTTTCCATCCTGACAGGTCTGACCTCAATTGGATTCTCTGAGAGAGATTTATGCCAAATGTCGCAACGTGACCTGTTTTGGGATAAAACAGAAGAGCGAACTTGTACGGCGTGCCACGTGTCACTGTTTGAACTTCGGCCTCTGAAAACGTTTTCTGAGATAGCTCGTCCTGTTATCTTTCCATCCTGACATGTCTGACCTCAATTGGATTTTCTGAGAGAGAGTTATGCCAAGTGTCGCAACGTGACCTGTTTATGGGATAAAACAGTAGAGCGAACTTGTACGGCGTGCCACGTGTCACTGGTTCAACTTCGGCCTCTGAAAAAGTTTTCTGAGATGGTACAGACTGTGTACTACCTGTCACGTTTTACGAAATTTCATTTGGAGCTTCCTATCCCAAGTTATGACCTTTTTCCCAAGGTCACCTGATTTTGACTCAGATCTGGAAGAGGCAGAAACCCTATATTGCACAGATCATAAATCACAAAGTACAACGAATTAGAGGTTTTCCTTTGGACACAAGATACCTGGAGATCTTAGATTCGGCCTGTAACAATTTCAGATCCGAAAACTTCGCCAAAACGGATTTATAGCGAAAGTGCTACGATGACTGGTTTTTGCTATATCAAGCCCTAGCATCGTTAGTGCAACAAGTGTCATACATGCCATATCATGCCTTCTTTCAGGCTAGCTCTGATACCATGTTGAATTTTCTGAATTTACTTCAATATGATCTAGGATCTTAACTGAGAGAACAACATGTACAGCATATCTACAGCATATCAATCATGGAGACAATAATGCAAGCACACAAGAGACACAAAGATTTACTTGGGGAAAACCATAAAGGTGAAAAACCCCAATAACTTCCTCAGAGATAGATAGAGCAATGATACAACCAACCAATAGAGATAGCCATAACCTAGCAGCAATCCTCCTCCTCCATAAGTGCGCCTCTCCTCCTTGAGAGCATGTGTGAGAAGTGAGTGAGCAAATAGAGTGCCTCCCGCACTCTATTTATACTTGACTTGACTTGCCTTTTTACCTAACTCATGTCGGCTCGAACTTAACCACATAACATAATGCTGAGTGGGCCGACCCCCAATAAGGTGGTCTAATAACCCTTTGACCCACATGACTTATACAGGGCCGACCCCAAATAAGGTGGTCTAATAACCCATCAAGTATAAGTTACGACACTTACAATATAAATGACGACACTTCCTTATAGAGGAATAATACCATCTCTATAGGAATACAATATACATATACATGCGAAATACATTCCGAAGTTACATATACATCAACATGTAAAATATGGAAATGAGGAAGGGGGCTTTTTTTTTTCTTTTTTTTTTTTGCGTGCTTGCCCTTTTTCCTGCAAAACAAACCACAAAACGAAACAAAAAAAACTTTTCCACACTTGTGGAGTTAGATCTTGTTAGCTTGCCCGGAAAGTCTACGTTTTCTCTCTATTTCTGATTTGCCGAGATCGCGCAAAGTGCACGGCAAAGAGCATACGCAGCCGAAAAAACCCTTTCCCTTTCTGTTTCTGATTTGCCGAGATCGCTCAAGGTGCACGGCAAAGAGCATACGCAGACGGGAAAGCAACAATCCGAATCAAAATAAAATCTAACAGTAAAAAAAATGAAATATGAGATTTTTTTTTTCTTTTCTTTTCAAAAACGAAATAAAAAAATGCGTCACTGTAACATTATACCTTCAGATCTGATGAAAAACGCGTTTCTGGAGCAACCGGGAACCGTTTTCGATCAAACGAAAACTATTTCCCAATGGAAACGACGCTTCGGACGCAATGGAACACCTCCCACATCCCAGAAATGCACATAAATACCAGAACTAGAAACCCTTTCGAGTTTCAGCAACAGCAGTTCAAGATCTAGATCATAACCGGAAGCGGCACTTCATAAAAGCTCTGATACCATGTTCGGGTACACAGGGTACTACCAAAGGACCGAACACCAAGAGAAACCACTTCACACAAATAGATCACAGATCAACACACCGATGTTTTGACGTGGTTTAAACCCTCTTGAGGGAAACACTCCACGGCCCCGGCCAAATAGCTTCTACGGGACAATTTATTATGCAAAGAAAGAAAGTTACAAATGAGCTTCTCATAATCGATCAACTAAACAATGACCCTCCATGCTCTTTAAATAGAGATCATGGACCAATCGGGTGTTAAGCCACGGATCAAGGTTAGGTTTGATCTAAGAGAAGTTGAGCCGTCGGATCACTCTATGTCGGAAACATATCGTGACCGTCGGATTAAGTATTTACAAATGCATACTAATGCATACTAAAGAAACACACTATCCCTAACGGATATATTACACAAGTTGATCTTAACTAGCTCCTAAGTGTCTAAATATCCTAACAAACATCCCCCCCAAAATTTTGTAAATATTAGGGTCCGTCCTTATCATTTTTTTTAGAAAGTTTACTTAGGAGCTAAAACATTCCCTAGAAGGTCTTTTATACTTAGTTTTTTCTAGAGAAGTTATTTGTTTGAGTTTGTTGGTCTTTTTCTTCTAATTCAAAACTCAACTTTTTCATCCGAAACTGCGGCTAAACTCAACCTTTTCACCCGCAACAGCGGAAGAACTCACGAAGTTCTGCCGCAACAGGCACCTTTTTGTCAAGTCTTTTGACCTTGTAGCTTTCTGGCAAACTCACCAAGTTCACCCAAAACGACGGGCAAACTGGACGAGTCTCGCCACAACGTCGGAACAACTCAAAAGGTTTTGCTGCAACGGGTGGAAGGTTTTTAATTTCTTACCAAGGCATGAAGCCACTTTTTCGGGATAACAAGTTCCGCAACATCGGGCGAAGTCACCTAGTTCTGCCGCAACGTCGGAATGACTCTTATAAGTTTACAACGACGGGCGGGCGCTTTATTAAAACGCAAAGTCATTCCATGTTCTTGCCAAAACGCGACGGGCAGACTTGGGAAGTTTTTCCGCAACAGTGAGCAAACTCAGAAACTTTCACCGAAACAACGCTTAGGACTTACAAGTTCTCGCCGCAACGTCGGGAGAACTCACCACTTCCTTCCGATTTCGGCGGTTATGTTAAATGCCAAGTGTGCCGAGGTGACCCCTACCATACATACCTTTAACACCGTTTTAAAACCCCACCAACCCATTGAATGCCCACACATGTCAGCCTTTATATAAAGGGTTTGGGCGGTTTTGGTGTTTTCATTGTTAGAATTTCATGCTGTGTGAACTCTGTTTGAAGACTGTGTTAAGCTGCTCCATCTCAGCCCATTTGTAGCCTAGTCAACCGCCATCAGGCCAACCGTTTCTTGCCAGGTAGGTGGTTCTAACGTTGTTTTTGTTTTACTTTTTCGATTGCTATCAAGCCATTCTCGGTATCACTGTCATCGCAACTGCTACATGGCCTGTGGACGTTCTGTTTTTGTTGTTGTTTAGCCATTTCCAAGCATAAAACTCATAGCCATAGGCCCTTACAACTTTCTCCTAGTCCCTTGAACCTGCAAAACTCAGCCTTCCTAGGCAGCACTGACCTGCCACCTCACCCGCGCTTTCATTAAGGACATACTAAACTCAGTCTCTTTTTGAAGCTCATTTAGCGTCTTCCCCGAAACCACTTATCATCCTAGGGAAGAGTATGGTTTTGTTTTAGCAAATTTCTTAATTCCTTTCTTTATTTTACAACACATTGTTATTTGACATTGTTACATATTTCAGCCGTGTTGTTATGCTAATCCAATATTTCCGCTCTTGCGTTTCGCTATATTCTATGTCTACTTATGCGTGGTTGCTGGAAAGGATTTAGACATGATGCCGAAGGGTAGCAGAAAGAAAGCTAAGATGACTGAGCTAGAATTAGTAGAGGCAAGAGTTGAAACTTTGTTTGAAGACACCAAATCCATCACAAGCATCCCTCCCGAAGCCAATTGGGGAGATGTATACCGTATGATCAAACACCAAGATATCGCCGGGGCACTCTTGGAGGAAGATCATATCTACCAAAACATCAGAAGCTCTGGTATATCTAAAGCCTCCACATGCCCTGAGCTCTTTCCTTGCTCAGAAGTGATCGGTTGGATCCTGGGACATGCAAAACTTGAAACAAGAGTGTTTTCTGATAGCGAAGGAGAAGCATTTACTTAATTTCATCCAGCTTACATTGCAGCAACTTAGAAGTTACCGCGTGCTCAACAGCCACTTAATGACAAATGGTTGAAGCAGATCAAGATGGACAATTTTTAAATGGCTAAGAGGCTATTAATCACAGGAAAACAACTAAGGAAAAGAGACAATGATGAATATGAGGTCCAAAACCTGAGGTCCCCTTTCCGGATGATTGCCCTTATGTTAAGCAGAATTTTTGGCATGGCTGACAGAACCATTTACAAGATACAATGGGTTCCCATAATTCATTATGTGGAATTCAAGGGAATGATCTTTAATTGGGCAACTATTCTCTCTGATAGTCTATCGTCTGCCATAACCACCGCCAAAGAAGGTCTGATCCTAAAGAAGTCAGAATTTTATATGTCATCATATCTTATAGATTGCATTATGGAAAAGCTTCCTTTCCCTATGTTAGGATGCATTTGGGATCAGGCCAATACCCCAGTGTACACAGCCTATAAAATACTTTGGGCCCAAAATTATAGGACATACTACAAGCTCATTTGTGAAGAATTCATCGTACCTTTGTATGAGCTAATGTTTAATGAAGAACCAAATTGCTTATCAGAGAATGCCATGGAAGTCATGGAGAATTATAGTGATTTCTACTTTTCAAAGAATGGCACTTATATCAGATTGTATGGAGGCTCCAATCCACCTTATATCCTGCCCAGGTATGCCATTGATTACATAGTCTTGAAAGAAGCAGTTAGGCAAGTTTTTCTTGATGGAGTTGGTGGATTTCTGAATAGGTTGAAGAAGGAATCATTTCCTCCTTTGCCTTTCTATATTGGAGCCTACAAGTTCTCAGGGGTTGCATTGGCTGAAGATTTTATCCCGGAGTTAAAAGGATTTCACTTCGGGGAAGTGTTCTTCCATAGGAATGACAGGTAGAACAAAGCTGCAGATCATTGCAAAGAGTTACATGCTCACTTTTATTATGCTCATTACTACGATGAAGATGAGGAGGTATATAGGGGAATCTGTAACATGACTGAGTTTCAAATCTATCGTCACAAGGGTGGAGCTAGATATAGCTCTACCATTGTCCAAAATGCCGAAGAGGCCAAACTGTAGAAAGAGAAGGAAGCAGCCGAATCTTTAGCCAATGAAGACTAAAGGCAAAAGGAGGAAGCTGAGAGGATCCAAAAAGAAGTTGCCGACAAGATGCGAAAAGAGCAGGAGGACAAGCTTTAACAGGAAGAAGCTCTTAAGCTTAAATAGGAAGAGACTCTTAGGCTGCAAGAAGACAAATCCCAGAGGCTTTGAGATCAAGAATTAGAGGAGACAATATTACAGCAAGATGCTAAAGAGAAGGAAGAAAGGGAGGCAGTTGAGAACCAGCTAAAGGTCGAAGAAGAATAAATATGACTTAAAGCCGAGGAAGAAAATAAATCCAAAGAAGATGCACAAGCTGGTGGTTCTAACATGCAGGATATGGATGTAGACTCATCCCAAATGGTCTAGACCCCGCCCGCGGGAGAGAGCATCCCTATAGAGAATCTTCCACTGATCCCTTTCACCCCACCAAAGGATCATACTATGTCTAAGTGGGATATATTTGTGTACAACAAGAATAGGAAGTCCATTTTGCTAAAGTCAGAGACGAGGTTGAAGAGACCTTTTCACCCAGACATCATTACCCGGCGGGAAACTACTGTTATGCAAAACACAAAGAAGGCTCCTGTAGCTATGGCATCTGCTACTGTAGCGGCAGCAAAAGCAAGCGAGGACAATGTAATCGAAATGGTTAAGGAGTTTGAGTCAACCAAGAAAGGGGCTCTTATGTCTCAACACACCGTGGATAATGAGAAGTCCTATAGGGACCTCGTGGTAAAGAAATATAATCTCCTTTTGTCCGATCATAAGGAGTTGTCGGATAAATATCAACACCTGGAGGAGGAAAAGGAACACCTGGCAGTCCAAATGATGGTACTTGAAGCAGAAAAGAATGATTCTAAAGCTAAAGTTGTTCACTTGGAAGAGGATAAGCAGTTGATGGATGAGCAGCTAGAGAAAGCAAACAGCAGAGCAATGGACATGAGTCCCTTTCACGAGCAATCCTATGACATGCTTAAGCAAATGCATGAGAAACAAGAGCTGATTGCCAAAGAAATGTGCAGGCTAAAAGCTATGGTGGATAGAATGAAGGAGATTAACTCCGAAGCTATTAGGATCAAGAAAAAGTATACCCGGGTGAAAGAAGATATAATAAAACAGATGTCATGGAGAGAAGGAAAGGCGGATTTCCCCAAACACCTCGCTTTCAAACCCGTGGCTGAATTTAAAGAAAACATTGGCCTCTTAGAGTTCTGTAAGAGCTGTGGTACAAAATTGATATCTGTGATCTAGGTAACTATTGGAAAGTGCAATAGTCTCTACTAGAAAGTACAAGGAGTTCATGAGAAATGCAAAATAGCTTTTCTCCAGATTCTTGAAGATTTTCCAAGTAAAGAGCAGTGCCTGTCAGACTTGAAAGGTGAACTAAGCATTCAAATAGAATATGTAAAGAAAAGTTATGTGTTAACCACATATGAACTCCATCAATGCATTGTTTTTCCTTCGGTTCATGCTTATATGCTCCATGAGGTTCTCCATACTGCAGTGGCAGAATTGCAAGACATTGCAGAAGAGCTAGACAAGCATGTGGTTTCAAAGAAAATCCTGCTCCCCACTCCTGCCAACGTTGTCATAAGGGATACATGAATTTGGTTCAGATACATATCAGAAGAAGATAAGAAGGAAATAGCAAGGACATCAGTCGAGGAAGGGGTTCCATCTAGGACAGAGGCACAAGCTTAAGCATAAGCGCTACCTGAAAGCTAACTTGATAGCCACAGTGCGCTGAAATTTCCCTTTTTATTGTTGAGTCATGAAGTCAAAGGGACAACTGTCTCTATTTTTCCTTTTATGTAAACGATGCCACGAATTATTCCATTTTGTAAAAATTTTAAGGAAAATCAAAAGATTTAGGAAGTAAGGACAAGTGGCATCCCTAGAGGCATTTTGTAAGCCTATATATAGATGATTAGGGAATAGGAATAGGGACTTTTGGCAGGTGAAAGACTTTCTATCTTGTACGTGAACTGTTTTACTGCATGTATTTGAAATTCGATTTTGCCTAATGAAAGCCTGGGAGACTGCATTTTTTCCTAAAGGATGTGTTAAATGTTTGCTGGATTACTCTTGTATCATCTATACACTACTGTGAGATCTTTTCTTACTGTTATGAATTATTTCTGTGTGATGAATGATTCTCCTATTTTATGTGCAAATATGTCTATCTCAAATGAGTAATGGAATGTATTAACTGAATTAAAGCTATCTTTAATATCTTTTATATTCCGCTGTAGATGCATATTTATGATTAAATAGCTATCTGTCTGATCTTTAGATGTTTCTTTCAGTTTATTACTCATCTTTAAAGTTTTCTCCTTGCAAGGATAGATTAGATTTGCTTACATTAGTTTAGATTAATTCTTCTCAGTTAGCTGCATTTAGTTTAGAGCACTTGCATATCATCTTTAAAATAAAATACATAAACGATGGATCGGGACGCAACCAGTGCAAATAACAAGAATCTTTAAATATTACAGTAGCTGGAACTGTTAACTGAACGGATTCCCTACACCAAATGGTGAGCGATCTAATTGGGCTTGCTTACCGGGGAGAATCCCTTGCTGATTGATGCTACGATTTTTGAGGCATCAACAATTTTTTGGAACCAGAAGGAGGGCCGCTAGTGCATGGATGATAAAGGAGACTCTTCTTTAAGAGGAGATCCAACTGGAAACCCGCTTGGAACAACAATCCCAGACAATTCAAATCTGGAAGTAACAAATCAAGAAAATCCTAACTCTGAATTTGAACATCAAGAAACGTTGCATGCTATACCTTTTGCTGAAGTAGAAAACTTGAGAAGACATACCCGTGCTTATGTTAAGCAGCTTGGCGGTCTAAACGCCATCCCTTTTCTCCCTAGAAGAAGAGATCCTATAATGGAAAGACAGTATACACGTGATTCCATTCTTGTTCAAAGCTTTAAAGAATTAGTAGATTTATCTTTGGAAGAAATCACAGAGCCTCTGCCAGAAGTCGAACTTGAAGATCCTCTAGATCTTGAAGAATTGTACACTCCAAAGAATTCTCCACCTCATACTCCACACGATTCTCCACCTCATTCTCCACGTGGAACCATGGTTGTACCTGCATGGAGAGCAAGGGGAGCACTGAATTTGGCTGGACCTTTTCACAATCTGCTTAAGAATCCTGAGAAAGTTTTGCCTAAATATGATCTTGGGAAAGGTATCTCTGCTGAAGATCACCTCAAGAGATTTTATTTAGCTCTGAACCTTTTAAATGTGCAGCATGAGGATGCAGTCTGTAGGCTTTTTCCGTATACTTTCAAACCTAAGGTTTCTTCTTGGTATTTTAGTTTACAGGCTAGCTCAATATCAAATTGGGAAGAATTTGAAAAATGTTTTTTAAAGAAATATGGGAACCAGAAAACTGTAGCTACACTCATGAAAGATTTGTTGTCCATGAGAATGGAAAAGAAAGAAAAGGTTCAATAATTCAACCAAAGATTCACCACATTATTAAATAACTTTAGTGGAGCAACTAGACCAGCCGAAGAATCCTTAGTTGAGTACTATACTACAGCCCTCGATCCTCCCATAGCAGTGTTTGTCAAAAGAACCAAGAAAACTACCTTAATAGAGAATTTTGAAGAAGCTAGGAAGGTAGAGGAAGAATAAGACAACATTGCTAAACATTCTGTAGACGTGGAAGTAAAACCAACAACTACTAAGAAAACCCTGCTGCTTACTAGGAATAAAGAAGAGCCATCAGCAGATATGGAAAACGTAGTCAAAATGATGCAAAAATTATCAAATAAAATTGTAGATCTTGGAAAGTATAAGGCAGATAGCAAATCTAGGAAGCCTTTCAAACCTTTCTACAAGAAAAGAGAAGAAAACGATCAACCTCATCCGCCTACGAAAAACTCTCCTGTTTTGAATTTAAATGAAGTAGGAATGGAACATTTTTGTACCTTTCATCAAGAACCACACTCTGAAAAAAGCTGTCTGCAATGGATATTTTCAATGAGCTTGGTAATGAACCAAATGTTGGATGCACAAATACCAAATCAAGACAATCCTCCAGAAGAACAAACTCTCGAACTAGAGGAACCCGCTCCAGGCACCACCATGGTGTTATGGGACTGGGTGCCTTTAACTAAGTTAATGGAAGATGATCCCGAGGAAAGCCAAGTCTCAGCTGTAAACATCAATACTCGCAGTAAAGGTCCAATCGCTCATCTAATTTCAAGCTCAACTATGCCCAAGCCTAAAATCTCCAAAGAAACACCTAAAAGGCACATCACGGTTATTCCACCACAGCCCAAAGCTAACCAAATACCTACCAAACAAACAAATGTTGAGACAACAACTTAGCAACCAAAAGCTACTTTGAGCAAGACAGATAATCAACCAAAATTTGTAAAAGAATGTGACATGGGATATGACATAATTGAAGATATTAAGAAAGTAAAAGAAAATGTTTCCATATTTGATATGTGTAGTTTTCCTCAACAACGAAAGAAGTTGTTGCAAGCTTTTGAACCCAATCTAGCGCTCCATTAGCAGATACTCAGGAAGATCCTGAAATTAATGAAGCTAGTATTGGCGAGGAATCTAAATCTCAAACATTGCCTTTCCTTTTAACTTTTGAGATTTTCAATCACAATGTGCATAATTGTTTGGTAGATTCTGGAGCTTCCTCGAATTTCATGCCATTATCAATCTGCAAAAGGATTAATGGGTAGCCAATTCCATCCCTAGCTTAGATCATCTAGCTAGATAGAACTGTTGTTAAACTCATTGGGGAAATGAAAGATGTCCTTATTAGATTGTCAGCGGATCCTAGAGTGTGTCAGTTTATTGATATCATGGTAGTTGATATTCCCGAAGCTTATGGTTTGATCTTGAGCAGAGACTGGTCTACAAAACTAAATGGCTACTTTGAAACTGACTGGTCTCATTTATGTTTACCATATCAGAATAAAAAAAATCAAATTAAAGTACTAAGAGAACTGCACATGAAACATAATGTAACTCAGCTAGAAGAAATGAATGAAGCTGTAGCCTTTTCATCTTCAGTTTTGGGGAATTATTTCTTAGAAATCGAGCCGGGTAATTA
Source organism: Larix kaempferi (assembly GCA_027924585.1). Classification (NCBI taxonomy): domain Eukaryota; kingdom Viridiplantae; phylum Streptophyta; class Pinopsida; order Pinales; family Pinaceae; genus Larix; species Larix kaempferi. The sequence continues at coordinate 5,236,942 of BSBM01000006.1, read as the reverse complement.
TCAATTGGAAAATGTTATCCATGAATCAGATGAACAGTTCAATCTCCTTCAATTTTCTTGGACTGATGATATTGACTGTAACATGGTTACCTTAGTTACTGAATTAGATGATAAAGACATTAACTTAGTTAGATCTTAGAATGTTTTTTGGGTTCTATACTTTGATGGTTCCAAAAACCAAGAAGGATCCGGAGCTGGTTGTGTTCTAGTTGATCCTGAGAACAACAAATACTTCTTGTCTTGTATATTAGAGTTCGATTGTACTAACAATACTGCTGAATATGAAGCTTTAGTCCATGGATTAAAGAAAGCCATCGGTTTGAATGTTAAATACCTCAAAGTCTTTGGTGACTCGAAAATTGTCGTCAGACAAGTAAGAGATACGATTCATTGTCTTTCACCACATTTGAAAGGTTATCAGTCTGAGGTATGGGATTTAATTACGCACTTTGATGCTTTTAATATAAAATATGTTCCTAGATTGCAGAATGTTGCGGCTGATTTATTAGCTACTTTTGCTTCCAGGTTAATGCCTACTAATAATAAATGTTCTATTGAATTGGTTTTCAAGCCTTCCATTCCAGATAATATCACAAATCTCAGAGTTTTTGATGATGATGATCAGATCATTAGTTTCCTCACAAATGAAAGCATGTTCCAAGAGGTTGTTATAGATGAAGAAAAACATGATTCTGATATGCGAAACAGGGACGCAGTTAAAGGGAATTTCATGCCTAAAGGAGTGAGATCACTTGAAAGTCTGTTCGATCTGCAGAGAAAATTCAAGAAGCCAACAAATTTCAAAACTCATAGCTCGTCTATGCAGCATGACTTAGTAAATATGGGCACAGAAGCTGAACCAAAGTATGTCAACCTTGGTAAATGTTGTTCGCCAGGGGAAAGAGATAAGTTCATCAAGATTTTTCGACAATATAAAGATGTGTTTGCTTGGACTTATGAGGATCTGAAAACACATGATACTCATACGTGCTAAGCCATTTCAGCAACAATTAAGAAGGATGCATCCTACTCTCGAACCTTTAATTCAAAAGGAGTTGAAGAAATTATTAGATGCTAAGATCATTTTTAAAGTCCAGCATTCGGAATGGGTTGCTAATTTAGTTCCCGTAAGAAAGAAGTTAGGAGAAATAAGATTATGTGTTGACTTCCGAAATTTGAACACGACCTCTGATAAAGATAATTACCTCGTTCCTTCAATGGAACAAATTCTATAGATGGTATCAGGATCGAAGCTTTTCTCTCTCCTAGATGGTTTCTTTGGTTACAATCAAGTATTAGTAGCTGAAGAAGACCGTCTTAAGACTACTTTCCGCACTAAGTGGGGAACATTTTCATACCAAAGAATGTCGTTTGGCTTGATAAACGCAGGAGCTACTTTCTAGCGAGCAATGGACATTTCCTTCCGAGGATTGGGCAGTCATTGTGTTGTAGTCTATCTAGATGATGTGACAGTTTTCTCAAAGAAGAGAGAAGACCATGTTTTCCATTTAAAACAGATTTTTGATCGCTATCGAAAGTATGATATCTCTTTAAACCCTAAGAAAAGTGTTTTTTCCATTCTTGAGGGTAAACTCTTGGGTCACATTATTTCAAAGAAAGGAATTTTGATAGATCAAGAAAGAGTGCAAGTCATCAACAGAATTCCCATGTCTCACAACAAAAAATCTATGCAATCGTTTATGGGCACTATTAATTTTGGTCGAAGGTTTGTCCTTGATTTTACACAAACCGTTAAACCTTTGCAACAAATGGTCAAGCAAAGCGTACAGTTCAAATGGACAGACTCGGAAAAGGATTCATTTAAGGATATCAAAGCGGCCATAGCTAATGATCCCTCTCTAAGAAGTCCATATTTCGACAAAGATTTTATTTTGTATACTTTTACTTCAGACGATTCTCTTGCAACTGTGCTTACACAAAAGGTAGAATCAAGAGACGAATACCCAATTTCCTTCATGAGCACTTCTCTACAAGGCGCTGAACTGAAATATCCTGTTGTTGAAAAACAAGCATACGTCGTATTCAAAGCAGTAAAGTAGTTCAAGACATATATTCTTAAGGACAAAACTAAAGTTGTAGTTCCTTATCTAGCTGTCATATCTCTCTTCGTTCAAAAGGAATTAGGAGAAAGAAGAGGAAATTGGGTCATAGCTCTTCAAGAATATGATTTAGAATTTAAACCCGCTACTATCATTAAAGGTTAGGGCCTATGTAAATTGCTCACTGAACATCCAGTTAATGAAGAGCAAAGATGGGAAAATGAAGCTGAAATGAACATGGTTGAGGTATGTCCTATTTTCACAGCTCCCGAATCTTGGTATAGAGACCTGGTGTACTATTTGCAACATGTATACTTACCAGAGCACTGGAGTTCTAAGAAGAGAAGGGCACTTCGTTTGAAATCAGTAGCTTATCAAATCATTGAGGGAGTACTCTTCATAAAAAATTATGATGGAATCTTTCTTAGATGTTTAGAGAAAGATGTTGCAAGTAAAGTAGTCAAAGAATTACATGATGGCCTTGCTGGGGGAGATTATTCCAGAGATACAACAGCTCACAAAATATTGAGGGATGGATATTATTGGCCCACCTTGTTCAGAGACTCTCATACCTATGCAAGGAACTATGATGTATGCCAAAGGAGTGCTAGGAAACTACCCAAAGCAGCAGGAGCGTTGCAGCCAGTTATTATCTCAGAACCTTTCGAAGAATGGGTCATAGATGTCATTGGAGAAATAAAACCAAATTCTTCCCTACAACACCGGTATATCCTGATGGCCATGGACTATTTTACAAGATGGACAGAAGCTGTCTTGTTGCGCAAAATCAACGAAGATGCAGTTAGTAGTTTCTTAAAGTAAAACATCATAACCAGGTTTGGGGTTCCAATTTCCCTAGTCTTTGATAATGCAATTTATTTCTCGTCCTTTAAGATAAATAATTTTTTTTATGAGAGGGGAATTAAGTTACATTATTTAGCCAATTATTATCCCCAAGGAAATGGATTAGCTGAATCTTCAAACAAAAATCTCATCCGAATTCTCAAGAAAACTGTAAATGAAAATCAGAGAAGTTGGCACATAGCTCTCCCCAATGCCTTATGGGAAGATAGGGTTACTCCAAAGAATTCTTTAGGGGTTTCCCTGTACACCCTTGTCTATGGTAAAGAATCCATCCTCCCTCCCAACATCTTAATCCCATCTTTGCAATTGTCCCAAGCCTCCCGAGGTTATAGTAGTCAGGTTTTACAATCTTGAATTGACACCCTGCTGAAACTTGAAGAAGCCCAGCAGAAAGCCAAAGACAGATTCCACCAACACCAAGAAATAGTCAAAAGGTGGTTCGATAAAAGGAAGCCTGGAAAAAGAAGTTTTGAAGTAGGTGACTTATTTCTGAAATGGGACCATCCACACGAAGGTAAGGGAATGCATACAAAATTTAAACACTTATGGGTAGGCCCTTACCAAATTTATGAAAATCTAGGACTGACTACCTACAAGCTAAAGGATTTACAAGGAGAGGAAGTAACCCTACCTCTATATGGCCTCGCTTTGAAACGGTACTTCTCTTAGTCCTTTGAGGCCCCCTTTTGTACATAAATAAATTCTTTTGTTTCTAGGTTCTTTCTTGTTTGGTTTTGTCTTTTATCTTTTTCATCAGTCAACATGTTTTGTTTTCTACCTTTCTTTATGTTCATAATTTTCTTTATTCTTTAATAAAACTCAGCTCAGCCTTTGGAAAAGGTATAAGATAGATCTTCGGGCAGAACTTAAAATCTTGTAAGGTTGAAACCCACTTACAAAGAAATGTTTTGGTGACTTTGTTTTCAATGTTGAATTTTCAGGAATTTAGAGATCCTTTCTCTGATTGGTCAAAATAACCCTGTTTTAATAACTAAGATTCAGCATTTCTTTCCTACTATCTTGGGGCTCCATTCACTTTAACATAAATATCTGTCTCGAGGATTTCACTATAATTAGACCCATGGAAAGGAAGCATGTCTCACAGATATATGGCATTCAAAATGATCCCATGCTACAAATGAAAGCCAAAAGGACTTGTACTAAAGAGTTTGATTTCCAGAAATTCTCGCCTCAATCAAAGCACGACAGAGAAATGCAAAGCACATTCAATCAAGAAAGGTGTTTGTTAACACCCAAAAAGTGCTCACTAGCTCATTTCCTTATTCACATGACCCATTTGTCCACTTTTCCACCATTTGAGCCTCTAAAGCCATCAAAAGGTCACCAAAAGACCATAATACACCCCTTTTCCCCCTCAAAATGTATATTTTTCCTAAAAAAACATAAAAAACCCTAAAAAAGGGTCCAGAATTCCCAAAAATATTCAAAAAAGGAAAAAAGAGGGAAAAAGGTACCTAAACCATGTTGGTCAATACCATTGGTTTCCTCAAAACCATAATGGTATTCCCCACCACCAAAAACAATAAAAAGGTGGTAGGGGCTCCTCACTTTCCATCCATCCATCATCCTATCCTCACGCTATCAAAATCTCCCCTAAGACTTTTGGCCATTTTCAGCATCTTGGAGAAGAGACCATTGGAGTCTGGAGCATCTCACCCTTGGAGCTGCTCAACACCACAAATCCTCACCATTTGAGGTATGATAATACAAAACTTTCTTTTATTTCTTTTTCTTTCTATGAATCGTTTTTAGATTTATTTTTTATATGCACATGTTAGTTTAGATTTAGATTTAATTCATAATCATTTTTGCTTTCTATATTGAAACTGATATCACATTGTTGATAGGTGCCCATTGCACAATCTTGGTTGTAAAACCAAGCAAACAGTTTTTGGCGACTCCACTGGCTTCGAATTCTTATATTTTGGTTTTTTGCTTTAGATCTTAGTTTTTGTTAGTTTTAATCATTTTAATTCACAGATCTTCCATCCTAGAAAGCAGATCCATTGCTGTTCTAGATCTTGGCCCTTTCTGTTGCCATTAACAGCCTGAAATTTCCATTTTCGGGTTAGTTTTTCGGCGTCCATTTTTTGGCTTCCCCCTCGCGGCTTTTCGCCTGACAGTCGCATGGCTCATCGCAACCTCGCGACCTTTTTCCACGCGGCACGCCGCGGCTTCGCGACCATTTTACGCGCTGCACATCACGGCTTCGCGGCCATTTTTCGCGCTGCGCGATCGAAACCTGCACTGCACATCGTGGGTTCGCGGCCATTTTCCGTGCGGCACATCGCAACTGCGCGGCCGAAACCCGCGCTGCACATCGCAGCTTTTGCCCCAAAACCCGCGATGCTATTATTTTGAATTCGGCCAATTTTTTTTATTTTTTATTTTTAGAAAACATTTTGCGGTATTTTTTGCCCATTTAGCCTATTTTATAGCATTATTTTTTTTGCATTTTTACAGCCATACTAAATCTTTTTCTATTTATATATGCTCCATTAAAAAGTCTTTTTAAAAATTTTCAGTAATTGAGAGAAAGATTTTCTGCATTCTATTTAGATCATAGGTTTCACTGTTTATTTGCTCAATAATTTGCCCAAGCAATTTTCTAAGAGATCCATTTATTTCTTGAAATATTTATGTTATTTGCTTCCCTTTAAATTATTTCAAAGATCCAATATTTTTGAATAGTTTTTTCAAGCATTTACATTTCGAAAGCGCCTTTATTTTTTGCAAACTGGAAAAGTCTTATTTTTTCATTTGTAATCAATTGCCCAAGCGAGGCAAATCAATTTTAGCTTAATAATCACACTTTCACCCACTCTGCCACATTATTTAAACTAAGCCTTAAAATCTACCTTAACTCAACCAAATTTTTAACCCCACTTGGGGAGCACTTAAAAGAATCTTGTAGTTAGGTAGGATTGAGGGGATAGGTGTTCCAATAACACCCCTCAATTATTTACATTTGAGACATAGTGGTTGTCCTTTACGGTACAAAAATCCCTTATAATTTTGACACGGTTATCAACCAATTTATCGGGAAGGCCTCTCCCTTAGGAGGGTTGAAGTAGCCAGACTGGTTCCGGAAGCCTAAGTGGAATACCGCAATCCATTCAGTAACCAATGATACCTTTTGAAGTTCTCGGTGAACACCTATACGGGGGTACAGCGGCTATAGAACGAAACTACAGATTCACCCAACCGAACGTGTCATGAACGGGGTATCCTAGTTGCCACTCTTTAGGATTGTCTACCCGGTGTCCCTCCCGGTAGGGGGATATCTAGTCGTTGATTCAACACTCTATATTGTCTGACTTGGATTTCATCACCTTGCAGAGGATATCATTTGTTGACTCACAACACTTCTAGTTAGGTGTTTGCATGATACAATACCCACCTTTGATCTAGTGAGCACCACTTTTTTCTAGGAACTGTGTGACTTTTGGTATTCTGACCACTTTGTTGGATCTCTCCACTTATTATAGCATAGTTGTTATAATAAGTGCTTTTGAGGTTGGTTGTTCGCCTGAGAGCCATTATTTTTTCACTCCCCTCTTGCACTCATTGTTGCACTAGGTTTTCGAGTTTTTTACATCACCACCTTCCACTAAAATTTTTATATATTTCTCACCATTTAGAATTTAAGACGATCCCGTCGTCTTCAGGGTGAACCCCCTCAATTCGTTACACTTGACTCTACACGTCATATATGTAGAGCCTTATCCCTTAACTCGACACATCATCGGCATTGAACACAATCATACGATTATGACGCGCCTCACTTCACATCTGATTCCAAGGATGAATCCGAACACCCTACTGAAATATCACCAACCAACCCCATGGCTGGATCACAATACGACCCCCTTTTCACCAATGCTATTGGAGATACATCGTTAAACCCTACTACTACTATGCCACCCATGGTAACAACCCCTTTAGGCATGCCTAATATAGCGGCCACTCCACCTTTAGGTATTCCCAACATAGGACTACCACCTATTATGGGTATGCCCAACATAGGAATCACACCCCCTCTCATTACCACAACCCAGATGCCAGAAATTCTTGGCACTATTCCTAACCCCTCTGCAACCCATGTTGCACTTGGGAGCGTTGGCCCATCCCACACCACAATGGTTGGAGGACACATACCTTCAATACCTAGCATACCCTTAGGGGCCGCTGGACCACTACATAATGCCACCATTAACAGTTATGTCCCAGTCACTACGCCACACCCATCTGCTAGTTTACCATACATGGCTAGTCTGAACGTACTAGACCTAGCCAGGTTAACCAACGATCCTATCAGGCACAACCCTACATGGCCACCCATTCCTACAAAGCTCCCCTCGAACATCCCCAAGTTTGAAGGAAAACCTGGGGAAGATCCCCAAAACCACATAATGTCATTTCACCTATGGTGTTCATCTAACTCCATAGTGGATGAATCCATTAGACTAAGACTGTTGCATTAATGAACGTTCACTGGCTCTGCAACCAAGTGGTACATTGAACAACCACATGGAACCCACCATACATTTACGTCCCTTGCCTCCACTTTCCTTCAGTTTTTTCAGCTAACTATACACTATGATGCAGGAGTTGAAATACTATTGTCTTGTAGACAAAACACAGCTACCCACATCACCGACCATATCCATGAGTGGCGCAAGCGTCGTAGCCTCTGCAAGATAAAACTGGACGACCGTATATTTTTTGATTGGTTTCTCAAATAACTCCTGCCCCTCATAGCCAAAGATGTAGCTTTCGAACGACCCCAATTAGAAGAAGAAGCTATTTTAAAAGCTGAACAATTCGACCTGATTTATGCCCAGTCAGGCTATCTCTACACCATCATACCAGACGCCCCACAAGGCGATTCTTCACGCGGTGACGCTCCGGGGGCATCACATGCCGCTGATGGTATCATCAGCCAAGTCACAACACAAAATAAACCTTTTAGCATGGTGAGCACCATAAATGCCCCAGACCTCTCTAGGGCTACATCTAATTCTGGAGCGACGACTTTGTACGCTCCAACGAATCAGACTCATCACACTCATGGACCCTCTTGTCCACCACATTGCTATGGGCAAGAGCCATCGACATATGTACCACCCACATACTATAACCAACCGGCCACCCAGAATCCAATTCACTTACCATCCCAACCAATTTATTACCCCCAGCAAGCTACACCAGCTAACCCAACACTTCCAATAGCTCAGGGTTACCAACAACCCCAGTAGGCAACTAGACGTCCTCCAACCCCACCAGCTTATTATCCACCGCAACCTACTCCTGCACCTACGGCACCCCAAAATCCTCCCACTACTCAAGGGAAAGTGTACACACAACACAATCAGCCCCAACACCAAAACAACCAAGGCAACTAGGGCGGACAACAAAACCGCGGAAGAGGATGTAACCGCAGTAACAACCAACAACATAACCAAGGTCCACCACCACCCAATCCTCCAAATAATAACAACGCTACTCCCCCCAACCAGAATCCTGATCGTCATCCCAAGCAAGCGAAAACAATAACCTGAGAACAAACCATCCATGTTCTATATGTGGAGTCTATGGCCACTACACTCACAACTGCCCCCATTTAGAGAAAGCATGTAAGCTTTGGGCTGATGATGCCCAACGCCAGGGCCACACTGGACAACCAACTCCACTTAATCAACTGCAACCCATGATATTGCAAAACCCATTGCCAAACCAGGGAGTAGTAAATGCTCGCCCAATGGATCCCCCACAAGGATCTGCTGCACCTCAGCAACAAATCACCTATGCTGCAACTGATTATCAACATATGGATTCAGGCACACACCATTTATTAATGATGTCATCCAATGACATCAACCTCCAGACTCGCAAGAATCAGTACGACCCACCACCAGAAACTCCTCCCACTGACGCATCCACCTCCCTTCCATCAGATCAACCACTATGCATACCAAATATGCCGTTGGAAGGAGGACCTAAAATCCCTCGCATCCCTTTGCGAAGGATTAACAACAATCCTAATGCTCGTGCAGCATCCAATTATAACGTCGTGGAAGATTTAGCATAATCCCCCGCTACTATGTCTGCTTTAGAGGTATTGAAAACATGCCCTGCACAACGAAAACTACTACTATCCGCCATCGGAGGAGTAGACACTAACGATACACATATGATGGATTTCGACTTAGACCAAGACGAACCTCGATTGCCATCAAATTTGGCCTTCCAAGTATCCGTAAACATTCGAAACCTTGTTGTGCATCGATGCATCATCGATGAAGGAGCTTCAACCTGCGTTATGTCCACTCTTGTGTGGCAGAAACTTGGCTCCCCCACTTTACAACCATCCACCACAACATTACGAGCTTACGGCGGGTGCTCAGCTCAACCACAAGGCCTCTTAGCGAACGTACCCGTAGAACTAGGTGGAAAATTAGTTCTCATCGACATCGAAGTGATCAATGCCCATCTCGACTACAACCTCCTTCTTGGACGTAGCTATATGTACAAAATGAAAGCCATCGCTTCATCTGTGTTCCGCCTCATGATGTTCCCACATGAAGGACACGTTATCAAAATTGATCAACTCACATATTATGATCCTAACGCCCCCGCAGCCCCTCAAAATGTGCTACCAATGATTGAACAAACCATTCAAACTGCACCGACATCATTTGTCTTGTCAATTGGTCTTGGAATCTACACCGAGTCACCTATGACTTCCACATTTCCATCGATCCCACCACCTTTACCGATAAGAAAAACATCTGATTTCTGCACCCTGTCGCACACCACACAACAGCCCTCGTCACTACCACAAACACCCACAGTGCCTACTCATATCGGAACAACGCCAATTCATACTATCCCATTCTTGTTCCCATTTTCCGGAGTTGTTGGTTCGCCAATAATGGCTACACTCAACCTTCCTGGTTTAACATTAGGGTTACCTGTATGGTACTTACCTGCTCCGAGCCCCCCGCCGACTCTGACTGTTATTTTACAACCTGTACAACCTATCCCTACTACCAACCACCCACCCCCTCCTGTCACTCATCTGCAAAACAGACCACCCCCAATAGTGACTACGGCATCAATGTCTAGAAATACCCCACCTCCGTTACGAAACACTGGGGGCAGAGGCCCACAAACTTATAACACTGGACCCATAACTCACACCCCCCCAGCAACCCCCAAGGTAGCCAAGAACCCCCCAACTATTCGCATTCCCCCTAAGTTCTTGTTGTGTGACGACGTAGGCCATGCCACTCATCAATGTCCACAATTACCTGCACTCCAAGAACACGAATATGTTGGATGACGACACCGAAATTCTAGTGATAAGACTTGAGCCACCTCCTCAACCTCGCGACAAAACACTTCGCACTAACCACCCTTGTGCGATATGCGGCATTTATGGCCATTATTCACACCACTGCCCTGATCTCCTAGATTATAGAGTAGCTTTATACGAGATGAACAATGCTGACTTAGAGATATCTCCTCCCCTCATCGAGGAGATCTACCCTCCGAAATCATCTTCTTCGGAAGAAATCAATAACATATATATGATTTCAACCACATACAAACCCGAACCAGTTGAATTATGGTATGATTACTTTCGTATTGATGAGCAAATTATAGAAACACTCACTACACCGGACTACCCTTGGGACGATATGCACCATCGATCATACTTCCTCCCCGAGGCATCTACATCCACCACGGAAAACCAACTATCAGTCAAATCAAAAGATTTTCTACCAACTACGGTTGATTGGTTCAAAGACCCCATCCTAGCACCAGATGCCTTCGAAGAGGGGAATATGTTCAACATTTCCCCTATTATACAAATCGACATTTCCACCACACCTAGAAAATCTGAGCTCATCTCGCTAGGCGCATCATGCACTCAAGTGGAGACTCAGGCATATAAGAAACTCTTCCAAGAGTTTCGTGATGTCTTCGCCTGGTCTTACACCTAGATGCTTGGCCTTGATCCTAACATTGTGGAACATCACATCGACACTAGGCGCATACATTATACATACCTGCCTCGGACAGGGGGCATACATTCTGACCGATTCAGAAGGAAACCCCCTACGCAGCCCACACAACCGGTTGTACCTCAAGCGATTTTACCCATAGAAAATATGATGGACACCACCGTCCATGATTATACAGTCTTATTTTGTTTTTTACAAAAAATACAAAAACCTAAAAATTTGTTTTTCCTGCATGACCACAGATGGATCCTATTCCACTTTGCTATGTTGGTTTCATTGATGGTGCAAGCCGTTGGTCCCCCAATCTCGCCTCCGCATCTTGGGTAATATATTCCCCTTCACATGAGTTGATCCACATCGACGGAGTGTGCATAGGTGCCACCACCAACAACCAAGCTGAATACGATGCCGTGACCGGTCTCCTGGCCGCTACTCTCCAAATGAACATAAGTCACCTTAATGTTTTCTTGGACTCATAGCTCCTTGTTTCCCAGCTCAACAATGATTACCAGGTACGCGATCCCTATCTTTTCAGAAAATTCCTACGCACTAAACAAATGGTTCGACAGTTTGAGTCCATTTCATTCACACATGTCCCAAGGAATCTCAACAGTGTAGCAGACCATATGGCCAACAACATTCTTGATTGGCACACCAATCCAACCATGTAGTAAATACAAAAGGTGCATCCACGTGCATAACATGTGCCTCCACGGGCATATACAAAATTAAAATAAAAAAAAGTGCATCCACGTGCATAATATGTGCTTCCACGAGCATATACAAAAATTAAAATGTTGCATCCACGTGCATAGCATGTGCCTCCACGGGCATACAGATAATCAGACATGCCTCCACGGGAAAACAAATAGAAAATAAATGCATCCATGTGCATACACGACTATATACCAAAACATATATATATATATATATATATATATATATATATATATATATAATCATATAGTCAACATGTCATAGGTGCCCTCAGCACCCAATATACAAAAATACATAAGCCGTACAAAAAGGTACTTCCCCATATGCTCATCAGCATTTGGGGGCAGATACAAGATCATCTAATCATCATCCTCTCCGGGCTCCTCTGGCGCCACCTCCGCTGGCCCTTCCGGATCATGCCGAGCCTGAACCCTCCTCTCCGTCGGCCCCGCTGGATCAGCCCGCACCCAAATTCTCCCCTCCACCGGCCCTGCCGGATCATGCCGAGCCCCATCCCTCCTCTCAGCCATCACCAATGCTGCTATGAGCAGGATAGAGCACCACTCACGAGGCATATTGAAACAACGCTCAACGATGTCTAGATCCAAGTCCCTCCACCCATCCTCTGGTGCTCCTTCCAGGATCATGTCCAGTGTCTCTCGTACGACCTCAATGGCATCATCTCGAGTCCCAATCCCTCAACCACGAGTCCCAACTCCTCGAGCATGAGGAGGCGGTACCGCTACAGGGGGAGGAACGACCACCATCGCCCATCCCCTATGGCCCACATGATCGGTTGGTGGTACAGGACCAACATCTGCACAATCACGCAAGTGAACCATCATATAAATATATCTAACTATAGTCATAACAAAAAAATCTAAAAAACACATGATATAGTAGAGAACCAAACACAAAAACATACCATCTAAACCCCAGGCCTGCCCCTGGGCTCGAGGCATCTCCGGATCTCCTCGATAATCCATACCAACATATGGATAGTCATCAATCAGCAAGGGGATCTGCTCCCACTGCTCATACATATCCTGTGAAAAGAACCCGCGGATACCACCACCATCCTAGGGCATCATCTACCCCCACCGCACCATGCACGACTCGCTCACCAACCCATCTCGAACCAGCACCCGTGGCCGCAACGTCAGTACCCACTCAAAAAAGAAACAAGACAGGAAGGAGGCATAGCAGAACTCTCCCCCCTCCCAACTGACCTTGTCCAGATCTCTCGGGACACCGTCCAAAAACATCTGACCCCACGCGTAGTAGGTCCCTCTCAGCACAGAATTGTTGGCTCGGTTTTGCAACCAAGCTTAGTGCTATGGGCACCTACTAACTAGTAGTAGCAGTTTCAATAGAAATAAAAACAATAAACTAAATAAACAATACTTTTCATGGATCTAAACAAGAATCTAAGCAAATAATGTAAATATTTCAAAATCAAGAACAAGAAACATAAGAAATAATTTTTGTATTGAAAAGTGGGGGGCAAGCAAGTGCTTGCGATATTACCTCCAATGGTGAAGGTTGATGTTGAGCAAATCCCAAGATGAGTAGCTCCAAACTCCAATAGGTCTCTTTCTCCAAGGTTGCTTCAATGGCTAAAAGTGCTCAGGGGAGATTTCAGCAGCATAAGGATGAGATAATGGAAGGATCTGAAATTAGGAGCCCCTACCACCTTTTTATAGGTTTTGGTGGTGAGGAATACCATTTGTGGTTTTGTGGAAACCAAATGGTATTGACCAACATGGTTTAGGTACTTTTCCCTCCTTTTTCCTTTTTTGAATAAAAATAATATTTTAATTCCCTTTTTAATATTTTTGGGAATTTGGACCCTTTTTGAGGGTTTTTTATGATTTTCTTGGAAAAATAATCTTTTTTAATGGAAAAAGGGGTGTATTAAGGTCTTTTGGTGACCTTTTGTTGGTTTCAGAGGCTCAGATGGTGGAAAAGTGGACAAATGGGTCATGTGAGTAAGGGAATGAGCTAGTGAGCACTTTTTAGGTGTTAACAGATTGCCCCCTGATGTGTGAGGGCAGGAGCTCATCGTATGGCCGATAGACATCATAGTTCTTTTGTCCTTTTTTCTGGGGTTTAGGGGAGAGAAGAGACCGGTTGGAGACTGGAGCCACGGCCCTTGGAAGCTGCAAAAACAAAAAATATTACATGGCCTCAATATGAATGAGGTATAATCTCTGATAAAGGACGAGGCGGGCATTCCCATGCTCGTATCAAGGCATATACAAAACAATTAGTCCCAAGAAGGGGGATCTAATACGTAAAGAAATATACTGGTACATCATAATGGTCCAGAGGGGACATTATTGTGGGATATACTCATGATCATGACTGATCTCAATAACTGATACACTGGAATAACTGTGGAACTGCTGAAACTGAAGGTGTCCAACATCTGTAGGGACTCAAAGACTATGAGTCATCTCTGAGAAATAATGTAACTGTATACTCAAGGGAGTATGAAACAGGGGTAAATCTGAATACTGCCACCATGCGCAACCCGGATATCTATAGAAAAAGTGTAACTGGTGTTATCCATAGGAAGACTCTCAAATGTGGAGGAGTCAGGAGGTATCCGGGGTCTTCGACTAATAACTGAACGGACCAATACCCTGTGCGAGTCTCAACGATGCGATCAAGGTGTTGAAGTCGAGCATGTGAGAAACAACCATTGGGAGAGGCACTGAGGATTCCTCTCGAAATGATTCGTAGGCACTCATCATAAATGGTAATGAGTCCAAGACACAGGGGCCTCTAGGTCTATCCTCTGGAATCAATGTGGTTGTCGTCGACAGAGGGAGACCAGCAACTAACAAGGCAATGATGTTTCCTTGCTAGGAGCACGAGGTGTAAACTGAAGTGATGTAGTACTGCTGGTAGGACTGACATACTTGTGGGGATGGGAAATAACTGGGTCAAAAATGGGTAGACTCAAACTTCCTTTGTTCAGAGCAAGATGACGTGGTTGACCTGGCAGCGTAGGGAACTGACTTGTAGGTGTGGGGATCATCTTTTAGGTACTGAAGGGTATGCACTGACTCTAGGTGGGTGAAGCTGATGGTAGCTGTCGAGGGAGTTTCAGGGTTACATACTGCAGAATACTCTGAACAAAGGAGACCAAAAATGGGGAAGCTGCTATGTGAGTAGACATGATGTGTTGTAGCGCCAAGAGGCACCATTGATTCCTTCTTCGTAGTTTTAATGAGCTCCAAGAAGGGATAAAAGTGTGCTCTAAAATGGTACGGTCCTGTGGATTTTATGAGCCCAGGGCGGCTCATGCTCATGGTTGCTTTCGTGTTTAGAGAGTCTGAAAGCGGTAAGTGGACTCTATTGGTGTTTCTTTTTCGTAAGTTTAGTCTCCAAGGCCCGAAAAAGCATAAAATGATGCGAATGGAGAACTCTTCTAGCCGATGTGACTAGAGTATACCTTTTTCGTAATTAGTCTACAAGGTCCGGAAAAGGGGTAAACTTATACCAGGTAGACACCGCAAATGGAACAAGGATGGTTTGTCCGTAAATTAGCATTTTTAGGTTGCTTAGGTGGCCGATCAGGATTCTGATGAGCGGGCGCCGCGTTATTGTTTTGCGGGGGCTGGGTAGGCTGTGGAGCTTGGTTGCGGTTTTGATTGTTTCCACGGTTGCGTCCTCTTCCGCGGTTGGGTTGTCCACCCTGGTTGCGTTGGTTATTTTGATATTGGGGCTGCTGTTGTTGTGCGTACACATGCCCTTGAGCATTGGGGGGATTCTGAGGAGCCGCAGGTGCGGGAGCAGGTTGCGGTGGATAGTATGCAGGTGGAGCTGGAGGTGGTCCAGTTGCCTGTTGGGGTTGTTGGTACCCCTGCGCTGGTGGAGGTGTGAGGTTAGCCGGTGCAACCGGTTGTGGGTAATGCATGGGCTGTTGTGGAAACTGCATGGGGTTTTGTACCGTAGGTTGAGCATAGTATGTAGGAGGTACATATGCTGATGGCGCTTGGCCATAACAATGTTGTGGACAAGAGGGTCCATGAACATGATGGGTCTGGTTTATTGGAGCATAAGAAGTTGTCGCTCCGGAACTGGATGTAGCCCTAGAAAGGTCTGGGGCGGGCATGGTGCTCACCATACTGAAAGGTTTTGCTTGCGGTGTAATTTGTCCAATAATGCCATCAGCGGCATGTGATGCCCCCGGTGTGTCACCGCGTGCAGAGTCGCCTCGTGGGGCGTCAGGTATGATGGTGTATAGGTATCCTGACTGGGCATAGATAAGGTCAAACTGTTGGGCCTTAAGGATGGCCTCCTCTTCAGACTGGGGTCTTTCAGAAGCTACATCCTTCGCAATGAGGGGAAGGAGGGATTTAAGGAACCAGTCTAAAAAGATTCGGTCGTCTAATTTGATCTTGCATAGGCTTCGGCGCCGACGCCAATCATGGATATGGTCAGTGATGTGCGTGGCCGTGTTCTGTCTGCAAGACAGTAGGATTTTGACGCCCGCATCATAGCGGACTGGTAGCTGAAAGAACTGCAGGAAGGTCGAGGCAAGGGAGGTAAATGTGGAATGCGTCCCATGGGGTTGCTCGATATACCATTTGGCTGCAGAGCCAGTGAAGGTGCGCTGTAATAAACGGAGGCGGACTGAGTCGTCCACTATGGAGTTGGAGGAACACCATAAATGGAAGGACATGATGTGGTTCTGGGGGTCTTCTCCGGCCTTTCCCTCAAACTTAGGGATGTCAGAGGGAAGCTTAGTGGGCATATGGGGCCAAGCAGGATCATGCCTAATGGGGTCATTTGTGAGCCTAGCTAAATCTGGCAGGTTGAGACTTGCCATGTATGGTAGACTAGCGGATGTGGTGACCGGAACCGGGACCTGCCTAGCCATTGTGGCATGGTGTAGGGGTCCAGTAGCTCCTATAGGTATGCTAGGTATGGCGGGTATGTGCCCTCCAACAGGTGTGGCCTGATATGGGTTAGTACTCCCAAGTGCAACTTGGGTTACACTTGGGTTAGGAATCGCACTAGGGATTCCTGGTATATTACTACCGAGTGCAACGTGGGTTACACTTGGGTTAGGAATCGCACTAGGGATTCCTGGGATAGCATTCCCAAGTGCAACAGGAGTGACACTTGGGTTAGGAATCGTACTAGGGATTCCTGGGATAGGGTTTGTGGAAACCGAAGGGGGTATGACCCCCATGTTGGGCATGCCCATGACAGGTTGTGGTCCTGTGCTAGGCATTCCTAAATGTGGAGTGTTACCCATATTGGGCATACCCAAGGGGGTGGGTGTTGTCATGGATGGTATCCCCGCAGAAAGGTCTGCGGATGTCTGACCTATGGTTAATGTAAATTGTGGATCTTCTGGTGTTCCAGACATAATTGTGGTAGGTGGTAACTCTGTGGGGTTTTCGGATTCTACCTCCAAATCAAAGGTGAACTGGGGTATGTCAGAATCGGATGACCGTCTAGATGATCGACGATGTGTCGAATCAAGGGATAATGCTCTGCGTTCGTGACGTGGAGAGCCAAGTGGACTAAACTCTGGGAGTTCGCCCTGTAGACGACGAGAACGTCTAGAATTCTCAATGGTGAGAATATGTTTTTTATGTAAAAATTTGTTTTAAGTATCAGGTGGTGATATATGTATGTAAAAGACTCAAAACCCTAATGCAACCAAGGGTGCAAAAAAGGGGAGTGAAAAAAGAAGGCTCACAGGCCAAAAAATCAATCCTCAAAAAATGCACTTATTCTAGCAGCTGTGCTACAATAAGTGGAGGAATGCAACAACCGGTCAGAATACCAACATGCAAGCGGCTCCTAGAAAAAATAGGTGTAACTAGACTCAAAAGGTGGTAAAGATCATGCAAACACCTAATCTAAAAGTATTGTGACTCAAACAGACGATATCCCCTGCAAGGTGATGAAATCCAAGTCAGACAATATGAATGTAGAGACAACGGCTAGATATCCCCCTACCGGGAGGGACACCGGGTAATCAATCCTAAAAAGACAGGCTACTAGGATACTCCGTTCATGACGCGTCGAGAAAAGGTAAATCTGCCGTTTGGTCCTTTGATCGCAATATCCCAATACAGGGATATCCCGAGAACTGCGAATGGTAGCCCTTCGGTTACTGAATGGGTTTCGGTATCCCACTCAGGCTTCCGGAACCATCCTCGCGACTTCAACCCTCCTAGGGGAGAGGCCTTCCCACAAACCGGTTGTGACCGCGCCAAAAAGTACTAAGAGATTTTAGCTCCCTAATTGGACAACTTCTATGTCTCAGATGTATGAACTGAGGGGTGTTATTGGAACACCTATCCCCACAATACTACCTAGCTACAAGAATTCTTTTCGTGTTCCCCAAGTGGGGTTAAGAGTGTGTTCAAATTAGGGTAAGTTTTAAGTCTGAGTTCAATTAAGTGATCGTGTGAGTGCACGTGAGGTGTTATAAACTGAACTTGAAAAAATTAAATGCTTTAAGGGAAATTTTTCAAAAAATAAAGGACTTTTCGAAAAATAACGAGCAAATATTTAAGACTTTTTTCACTAAAAAGAAATTAATTTGTTTTTTCAAAAATAACTCAAAAAATAATGGATTTTTTGGATTTATGAAAGCAAATAATAAACTTCTAAAAGAAATAAATGGATTTCTTCGTTTCAATAAAATTTGCTAAGGGCAAGATTCTAAAGAAGTAAACAAGAAAAAATTTGAATCTAGATAAAGAATGCAAAATGAATCTTTCTTTCACTTTCTTGAAAATTTTTAAAAAGATATATGTATGCACTTTTAAATAGTAAAAAAAATTTTCTAAATCTGGAAAATATGCAGGATTTTATACCGTAAAAAATATGCTATGGGCAGAAAGTACAGTAAAAAATATTTTTCAAAATCGGGATGGCCGAATGAAAAAATTCAGCCGCGCGGGTTTTGGACGAACAGCCGCGATGGGCCGCGCGGGTTTTGGCCGAACAGTCGCGATGGACCGCGCGGGTTTTGGACGCACAGTCGCGATGGACCGCGCAGGTTTTGGGCGCACAGTCGCGATGGACAGCGCGGAAAAAGGCCGCGAAGCCGCGGTGTGCAGCGCGGAAAAACACAGAAAAGTCGCGATGGACCGCGCGACTGTCTGGAAAAAGGCCGCGATGGACCGCGCGGAAAAATGCAGAAAAGTCGCGATGGACCGCGCGACTGTCTGGCAAAAAGCCACGAGGCGGAAGCCGTGCACGGAAAACGAGAAACGAACTCGAAAATTTAAAATTTAGGGCTGTTTTTTGGGGCCAAATCTCAGAACAGCAATGGATCTGCTGTCTAAGATGGCAGATCTATGGATCTAATGGTTAAAAACTCATAAAAACTAAGATTTAATGGCAAAGCTAGAGATCTAAAGTTCAAACCAAAGCGGAGTCGCCAAAAACTGTTGGCTCGGTTTTGCAACCAAGCTTAGTGCTATGGGCACCTACTAACTAGTAGTAGCAGTTTCAATAGAAATAAAAACAATAAACTAAATAAACAATACTTTTCATGGATCTAAACAAGAATCTAAGCAAATAATGTAAATATTTCAAAATCAAGAACAAGAAACATAAGAAATAATTTTTGTATTGAAAAGTGGGGGGCAAGCAAGTGCTTGCGATATTACCTCCAATGGTGAAGGTTGATGTTGAGCAACTCCCAAGATGAGTAGCTCCAAACTCCAATAGGTCTCTTTCTCCAAGGTTGCTTCAATGGCTAAAAGTGCTCAGGGGAGATTTCAGCAGCATAAGGATGAGATAATGGAAGGATCTGAAATTAGGAGCCCCTACCACCTTTTTATAGGTTTTGGTGGTGAGGAATACCATTTGTGGTTTTGTGGAAACCAAATGGTATTGACCAACATGGTTTAGGTACTTTTCCCTCCTTTTTCCTTTTTTGAATAAAAATAATATTTTAATTCCCTTTTTAATATTTTTGGGAATTTGGACCCTTTTTGAGGGTTTTTTATGATTTTCTTGGAAAAATAATCTTTTTTAATGGAAAAAGGGGTGTACTAAGGTCTTTTGGTGACCTTTTGTTGGTTTCAGAGGCTCAGATGGTGGAAAAGTGGACAAATGGGTCATGTGAGTAAGGGAATGAGCTAGTGAGCACTTTTTAGGTGTTAACAAGAATCCACCATCATCTTTTGTCCCCCAGACAAACGATGTGGCGCCGTGGCACCCAACACCCGCAGAACACAAGCCCCAACAGCCCGCATATCCCACTCCCGCAGAGATCTCAGGATCAATGCGTTGTTCTGCACGATAGCCCCCGGAACACAGAATGTCTCCAACAGATCCTCAATATCCAAACCTGTCGGGATCCTCGGCAGAAGATCCCCTACCTCCCCTAAGCGAGGCAACCCGGTAAGAAAGTAAACATCAGTGAGGGTGATCTCTAACCTCTCACCCCCAACCATGAAAGCACCCTCCGCAGGGACCTAGAGACCCACCAATTTGTTCAGTAGTGGTCCTACTGAATGCATTGGTGGAATCTAAGCGAACTTCAAGAGCCCGCTCACAGCCAAAGTCTGTCGGACACCCTGATCGGTCCGAATCCAAATCGTCAGGTCCTCCTCCATCTCCCGCTCCCGCCATGATACCAGTGGTCTCCTCAACATCCTGCCAAAAACAAAGAAATTTTTTTAGAAACATAAATTTTTTTCAAAAAATTTCATCGCGGCTTCTCCATCAAAAGCTGCGATGATCATCGCGGATTTCATCTGTGAGCCCGCGATGAACATCGCGGGTATTGACCCCACAGTCGCGATGAGCATCGCGATTGTCAGCCCCACAATCGCGATGAACATCGCGACTGTCAGCCCGATAGCTGCGATGAACATCGTGACTGTCGGCCCCAAACCCACGATGTTCATCGCGGAAAAGGACACGAAACCCGCGATATTCCACGCTGGAAGGCCAACATAGAATTTCACAGCCTTTGGGGGCCCACCGCTAACCAAAAAAGACATAATTCAAAAGGATAAGGGGAATAGGGTTACCTGAAACTTGCAGAATCGAAAACCAACGGTCGAATCTCCTAGAAATCAAGAAAGAGCTCTGATCGCTCTACAAAACTATCAAGTAACAATGACACATCATATTGGCCCCACACCGTATTTATAGAGATTTGACCATTTTTCAAACAACCATTGCAGTATCATACGACGTCCGTTCCTCAAACTGTTGGTACCGTTGGAATCAGCACAACAAGAAATTCATGATAGTCCTTTCCTTTTCCTGTTTTCACCAGGTCCATTTTTTGAGCATTTTTTCCATGCCCCCTCGTCGCCTCAATTTACGTGCCACATCGACTGTTGTCCGTTTCTGATGAATCTTATATTGCCGGATTTAGTTTTCCGTGCTCGTGATGACGCTTGAGATCATTTCTCGCTCTCACCTCCAGATCTTACGGGCATTTTTTCATGCCCCCTCGTTGCCTCGATTTGCGTGCCACATGGGCCGTCGTCCATTTTTGACAAATCTTATACCGCTAGAATTAGTTTTCCGTGCTCGTGATGACGCTTGAAATCATTTCTTGCTCTCACCTCTAGATCTTTTGGGCATTTTTTCCATGCCCCCCTCGTTGCCTCGGTTTGCGTGCCACATGGGCCGTCGTCCGTTTCTGACAAATCTTATACCGCCGGAATCAGTTTTCCGCGCTTGTGATGATGCTTGAGATCATTTCTCGCTCTCACCCCTATTTTTGGGCATTTTTTCAAAATGCCACTCATCACCTCGATTTGCGTGCCACATTGGCTGTTGCCCGTTGTTAACAATCTTTA
The DNA here is from genome assembly GCA_027924585.1 of Larix kaempferi. NCBI lineage: Eukaryota > Viridiplantae > Streptophyta > Pinopsida > Pinales > Pinaceae > Larix > Larix kaempferi. The sequence continues at coordinate 5,215,441 of BSBM01000006.1, read as the reverse complement.
TGTCACCGGATTCAGTATTCCACACTCATGACAATGCTTGAGACCATTTCTCGCTCTCGTTAATACCTTTTTATTCGGTATAGTTTTACCCCTTTTTCGGGCCGAGCAATTGCTTTTACGAAAAAGGCACTTAGAGAGTTTCTGTTAAGCTCTTTTCTGACTCCTAAAACAATGAAAATATCACCGAGCAATCTTGCTTCCTTTCATTCTCGCTAAACGTATCTGAAAGGGCGTCTACCTGGTATAATTTTACCCCTTTTACGGACCTTGTAGACTAATTACGAAAAATGAATACTCTAGTCACATCGGCTAGAAGAGTTCTCCATTTGCATCATTTTATGCTTTTTCAGGCCTTGGAGACTAACTTACGAAAAAGAACACCAATGGAGTCCACTTACCACTTTCAGACTCTCTAAGCATGAAAGCAACCACGAGCAATCACCATCCTGGGATCGTAAAAACCCACAAGACGATACTACACCACCACTGCAGAGTCTTCTTATCATTTTCAGATTCCTTAAAAATGAAAGCACTTATGAGCACAAACAGTCCTGGTCTCACAAAATCCACAAGATAGTACCATTTCAGAGCACACTTTTATCCCTTCTTGGAGCTCATTAAAACTATGAAGAAGGACCCAATGGTGCTTCTCGGCGCCACAACAGATCATGTTTACTCATATGGCAGCTTCCCCATTTTGGTCGCCTTTGTTCAGAGTATTCTGCAGTATGTCACCCTGAGAATCCCTCGACAACACCCATCAGCTTGTCCCCCCAGAGTCAATACATACCCTTCAGTCCTTAAAAGCTATGATCCCCGCACCTACAAGTCACTTCCCTACGCTGCCAGGTCAACCATGTCATCATGCTCTGAACAAAGGAAGTTTGAGTCCACCCACTCTATGACCCCAGTTACTTCCCATCCCCACAAGTATGTCAGTCCTACCATCAGTACTACCACACTTCATTTCTACACCTCACGCTCCTATCAAGGAAACATCATTGCCTTGTTAGTTGCTGGTATCCCTCTGTCGACGACAACCAAATTTATTCCAGAGGATAGACCTAGAGGTCCCTATGTCTTGGACTCATCACCATTTATGATGAGTGCCTACGAATCATTTCGAGAAGAGTCATCAGTGCCTCTCCAAATGGTTGTTTCTCACATGCTCAACTTCAACACCTTGATCGCATCGTTGAGACTCGCACAGGGTATTGGTCATTTCAATTATTTGTTGAATACCCTGGATACCACCTGACTCTTCCACATTTGAGAGTCTACTTGTGGAAACAACCAGTTACATTTTCCTATAGATATCCGGGTTACGCATGGTGATAGTATTCAGATGTACCCCAGTTTTATACTGTCTCGAGTATACAGTTACATATACTCCTCGGAGTTGACTTAGAGTCATTGAGTCCCTACAGATGTTGGACACCTTCAGATTCAGCAGTTCATCAACCCTTCTGAGACCTTGTTTAGAATGGTTGTCGCTTTATTCCAGTGTATTAGTTATTGATATCAATCATGTTATGATCATGAGTACATCCCAAAATAGTGTCCCCTTTGGACCATTACGATGTACCAGCAATTTTTTTTATGTATTATGTAGGTCCCCCTTCTTGGGACTAATTATTATGTATATGTCTTGATACGAGCATGGGTATGCTCGCCTCGTCCATTATCAGAGATTATTCCTCATTCATATTAAGGCCATGTAATATTTTTTGTTTTTGCAGCTTCCAAGGGCCGTTGATCCAGTCTCCAACCGGCCTCTTCTCTTCCCCAAACCCCAAGAAAAAGACAAAAGAACTATGATTTCTATCGGCCATACGATGAGCTCCTGCCCTCACACATCAGGGGGCAATCTGTTAACACCCAAAAAGTGCTCACTAGCTCATTTCCTTATTCACATGACCCATTTGTCCACTTTTCCACCATTTGATCCTCTAAAGCCATCAAAAGGTCACCAAAAGACCATAATACACCCTTTTCCCCTCAAAATGTATATTTTTCCTCAAAAAACATAAAAAAAAAACCCTAAAAAAGAGTCCAGAATTCCCAAAAATATTAAAAGGGAATAAAAATATTAAAAATATTAAAAAAAGGAAAAAAGAGGGAAAAAGGTACCTAAACCATGTTGGTCAATACCATTGGTTTCCTCAAAACCATAATGGTATTCCCCACCACCAAAAACTATAAAAAGGTGGTAGGGGCTCCTCACTTTCCATCCATCCATCATCCTATCCTCACGCTGTCAAAATCTCTCTTGAGACTTTTGGCCATTTTCAGCATCTTGGAGAAGAGACCATTGGAGCCTGGAGCATCTCACCCTTGGAGCTGCTCAACACCACAAATCCTCACCATTTGAGGTATGATAATACAAAACATTCTTTTATTTCTTGTTCTTTCTATGAATCGTTTTTAGATTTATTTGTTATATGCACATGTTAGTTTAGATTTAGATTTAATTCATAATCGTTTTTGCTTTCTACATTGAAACTGCTATCACATTGTTGATAGGTGCCCATTGCACAAGCTTGGTTGCAAAACCAAGCAAAGAGTGTTCAAATAAATCATCCCAAGAAGGTTCTTCTCCATCCATGAAGCATGATAATCAAACAAACTTATCACTCACACAAAAGGACATTATGGATTGAAGAACCAAAATCAAATATGCAAGTTGAAGAAATTCATTTATGGAAGACTCAAATGACAAAAGTCTTCAAGAAATATCCAAAAGGATGCAAATAGCATGGGAATGAGGAACAAACGAATATAACGGTGAGATACTGTTACGATCCTGTGGAGTCCTTTTAATTTGATCTCTAAGAGGCAGAATTCCAAAATGAACTCCATGCTTAGGACCTGAGAGAGTTGAGAAGAAGTATGATTCTAAGTTGCCCTCTCCCAAAATGACCATGATGATGAGAGTGATCAGTATATTCACGGAAGATGAACTATGAAGACATGTTGTCGCCCATATAAGTCAGTAGTTTGTAAGTTTTATACCCCTAAGGAGAGTTCTTTTTCAGAGATCTGTGTTCGCCAGAGAATCGCCAGTTGTTGTTGTTGCAACATCCCCCCCAAAATTTTGTAAATATTGGGGTCCCTCCTTATCATTTTTTTTAGAAAGTTTACTTAGGATCTAAAACATTCTCTAGAAGGTATTTTATACATAGTTTTTCTAGAGAAGTTATCCCGAAACGACGGGCAAACTCAACGAGTCTCGCCGCAATGCCGGAACAACTCAAAAGGTTTTTCCACAACAGGTAGAAGGTTTTTAATTTCTTACCAAGGCACGACGCCAGTTTTTCGGGAAAACTCGGCAAGTTCCGCCGTAACATCAGGTGAACTCACCGAGTTCCACCGCAACGTCGGAACGACTCTTATAAGTTTGTTGCGACGGGCGGGCGCTGTATTAAAATGCAAAGTCATTCCATGTTCTTGCCACAACGCGACGGGTGGACTTGGGAATTTTTTCCGCAACAACAAGCAAACTCAGCAACTTTCGCCGAAACAATGCTCAGGACTTACGAGTTCTCTCCGCAACGTCGAGCGAACTCACCATTTCCTTCTGATTTCGGCGGTTACGTTAAATGCCAAGTGTGCCGAGGTGACCCCTACCGTACATACCTTTAACACCGTTTTAAAACCCCACCAACCCATTGAATGCCCACATGTGGCAGCCTTTATATAAAGGGTTTGGGCAGTTTTGGTGTTTTCATTGGTAGAATTTCATGCTGTGGGAACTCCGTTTGAAGACTGTGTTAAGTTTCTCCAGCTCATCCCATTTGCAGCCTAGTCAACATCCGCCAGGCCAACCTTTTCTTTCTAGGTAGGTGGTTTTAACGTTGTTTTTGTTTTACTTTTTCGATTGATATCAAGCCAGTCTCGGTATCACTGTCATCACACCAGCTGCATGGCCTGTGGGAGTTCTGTTTTTGTTGTTGTTTGTCCATTTCCAAGCATAAAACTCATAGCCATAGGCCCTTACAACTTTCTCCTAGTCCCTTGAACCTGCAAAACTCAGCCTTCCTGGGCAGCACTAACCTGCCACCTCACTCGCACTTTCGTTAAGGATATACTGAACTGGGTCTCTTTTTGAAGCTCATTTTGTGTCTTCCCCGAAACCGCTTATCATCCTAGGGAAGAGTATGGTTCTGTTTTAGCAAATTTCTTAATTCTTGTCTTTATTTTACAACACATTGTTATTTGACATTGTTACATATTTCAACCATGTTTCTATGCTAATCCAATATTTCCGCTCTTCTGTTTCACTATATTCTATGTCTACTTATGCGTGGTTGCTGGATAGGATTTAGACACGATGCTGAAGGGTAGCGGAAAGAAATCTAAGATGACTGAGCAAGAATTAGTAGAGGCAAGAGTTGAAACTTTGTTCGAAGACCCCAAATCCATCACAGGCATCCCTCCCAAAGCCAATTGGGGAGATGTATACCGTATGATCAGAGACCAAGATATCCCCGGGGCACTCTTGGAGGAAGAGCATATCTACCAAAACATTATAAGCTCTGGTATATCTAAAGCCGCCACACACCCTGAGCTCTTTCCTTGCTCAGAAGTGATCGGTTGGATCCTGGGACATGCAAACCCTGAAACAAGAGTGTTGTCTGATAGCAAAGGAGAATCCTTTGCTTCATTTCATCCAACTTACATTGTAGCAACTTAGAAGTTACCGCGTTCTCAATAGCCACTCAATGACGAGTGGCTGGAGCAGATCAAGATGGAAATTTTTGAAATGGCTAAGAGGCTGTTAATCACAGGAAAATAGCTAAGGAAAAGAGAGAGTGATGAATATGAGGTCCAAAACCTAAGGGCCCCTTTCCAGATGATTGCCCTTATGTTAAGCAGATTTTTTGGCAATGCTTACGGAACCATTTACAAGATACAATGGGTTCCCATAATTCATTATGTGGCATTCAAGGGAATGATCTTTAATTGGGAAACTATTCTCTATGATAGTCTATCGTCTGCCATAATCACCGCCAAAGAAGGTCTGATCCTAAAGAAGTCATAATTTTATATGTCGTCATATCTTATAGATTCCATTTTGGCAAAGCTTCCTTTCCCTAAGTTATATTGCGTTTGGGATCAGGACAATACCCTAGTGTACACAACATATAAAATACTTTGGGCCCAAAATTACAGGACATACTACAAGCTCATTTGTGAAGAATTCATCATACCTTTGTATGAGCTAATGTTTAATGAAGAACCAAATTGCTTATCAGAGAATGCCATGGAATTCATGGAGAATTACAGTGATTTCTACTTTTTAGAGAATGGCACTTATATCAGAATGTATGGAGGCTCCAAGCCACCTTATATCCTGCCCAGGTATGCCACTGATTACATAGTCTTGAAAGAAGTAGTTAGGAAAGTTTTTCTTGATGGAGTTGGTGGATTTCTGAATAGGTTGAAGAAGGCTTCATTTCCTCCTTTGCCTTTCTATATTGGAGCCTACAAGTTCTCAGGGGTTGCATTGGCCGAAGATTTTATCCTGGAGTTAAAAGGATTTCACTTCGGGGAAGTGGTCTTCCATAGGAATGACAGGCGGAACAAAGTTGCAAATCATTGCAAAGAGTTACATGCTCACTTTGATTATGCTCATTAATACGATGAAGATAAGGCGGTATATAGGGGAATCAGTAACATGTCTGAGTTTCAAATCTGTCACCACAAGGGTGGAGCTAGTTCTAGCTCTACCGCTGTCCAAAATGCTGAAGAGGCCAAACTACAGAAAGAGAGGGAAGCAGTCGAAGCTCTAGCTAATGAAGAGCAAAGGCTAAAGGAGGAAGCTGAGAGGATCCAAGAAGAAGATTCCGACAAGATGCAAAAAGAGCAGGATGACAAGCTTCAACATGAAGAAGCTTGTAAGCTTCAGTAGGCAGAGACTCTTAGGCTACAAGAAGACAAAGCCCAGAGGCGTCGAGATCAAGAATTAGAGGAGACAAGATTACAACAAGCTGCTAAAGAGAAGGAAGAAAGGGAGGTGGTTGAGAACCAGCTAAAGGTAAAAGAAGAAGAAAGATGACTTAAAGCCAAGGAAGAAAATAAAACCAATGAAGATGCACAACTGGTGGTTCTAACACGCAGGATATGGATGTAGAGTCATCCCAAATGGTCCAGACCCCGCCCGTGGGAGAGAACATCCCTATAGAGAATCTTCCACTGATCCCTTTCACCCCATCAAAGGATCAGAGTGTGTCTAATTGGGATAGATTTGTGTACAACAAGAATAGGAAGTCCATTGTGCTAAAGTCAGAGATGAGGTTGAAGAGACCTTTTCACCGAGACATCGTTACCCGACGGGAAACTACTGTTATGCAAAACACGAAGAAGGCTCCTGTAGCTATGGCATCTGCTACTGTAGTGGCAGCAAAAGCAAGTGAGGACAATGTAATCAAAATGGTTAAGGAGTTTGAGTCAACCAATAAAAGGGCTCGTATGCTGCAACACACCATGGCTAATGAGCAGTCCTATAGGGGCCTCATGGTAAATAAATATAATCGCCTTTTTTTCTGATCATAAGGAGCTGTCGGATAAATATCAACACCTGGAGGAGGAAAAGGAACACCTGGCAGTCCAAATGATGGTACTTGAAGCAGAAAAGAATGATTCCAAAGCTAAAGTTGTTCACTTAGAAGAGGATAAGCAGTTGATGGTTGAGCAGCTAGAGCAAGCAAACAGTAGAGCAATGGACATGACTCCCTTTCACGAGCAATCCTATGACATGCTTGTTAGGATATTCCTATACTCCAGCCTAGTCCTACTAGCATTTTCATTATTTGCATTTTCAGTCTTGGATGCATTTCTGCATGCAGCATGCATTCTGCATGCATCCCAGTCATCAATCCCAGCACCTAGCCCTCAGTTATCTAGCCCCGGGAGCTTCTCACTAATCAGTTTCAGCCCTTCTAGAGCTTAGTGCAGCCTTCTTCCTTGATTTTAGGAAGTCATTCGTCCTCTCTCACCTACCACTCAGTTGCACTTCAGTTATCTTTAGTTCTTTCCTTGATTTAAGGAAAGACTGACTCTCAACTCACTGTATCCCTCTGATGGACCTCTAGTGAGACTAAACTGCCCATTCTGACTCCATTTAGATCCTCATGTGCCCTCCACTCAGCCTCCTTCATTCAGTTAGTGCCAGTTACACTCAGTTACACCTACCACACTCAGTTAGACTCAGTTTGATTGATGGTTGACAGTTACTTGAGCATTGATGACTCCATTGATGATGATGAAGACTTCTAGTTGTGCTCTGATGACGCTCCAGTGATCTTTTGATCACTCCATGAAGGCTAATTCGAATTGCAACCTTGGCATTCGAATCCTCATCCATTGTATTATTTATTTGTCCATTTGTGATTAATGAATTAGTGTGTGTGAAGTTATTTTGCTTCTATCCGAGTTCTACTGTATTATTCTGTTGCTCTCTTACTACATTATTCACTCTTAATCTTATTCCTAAATTATTTCATTGTGAGGTATACATCATCTCTTAGATCTGCTGTGAGGATTTTCACATGGTATCAGTGCATGTTGAGAGTATTGTGTATCTCCATTCCTGAGAGTTTTTTGTAGGTTATTATCAAGATTTCGAGTGCAGCAGTTGCAGCAGTTTCTACAGCTTCCATGTATTTAGAAGGAGTTCCTCCTCTTTCTCTATTCAACTATGTTGAATGGAAACCAAAAATGATAGCATATTTGAAGAGCCCTGATCTCTTTGATTATTGTTTTGAAAGAGAGTTCGAATCCTCTGAAGAAGAGAATGACTGGTTAAATGAAGGTGAAATAGTCATTGCAGCCATGGTCTATGATATGTCTTGATGCATGGAAATCCACTCCCTTGATGTTGAATCTCCAAAATAGCTATGGGCCCATCTGGATGAAAGATTTGGTAGACAGAATTAAGGGATTGGTCCAAACCCTTTCGAGAGAAAGTCCACTGTTGCATTCGCCCTTCTTGATGATCTCATTGATGATGAATCAGTATCAAACATATCTCATATTGAAGTTAGCCACAAAGAAGAAGAACTTGCAGATTCTACACTCATGCACCAAATTTCTTCTATTTCGAATTTTGTGCCAGCTCACGCTCTAAATATTGCAGAGGTTCCTAAATCCTCTCTTGCACCAAAGTCTGTTGGTTTGCATCATGATCTCATGAATGTTTCGGAGGTTAAATCAGCCATTGGAGGTAATGCATTCGCTCTCCTTGATCACTCACCTCTTATATACTACTATATGATCATTATTTCGTGCTTTCATAAGGTTATTGAAGATGATGGCCATTTCCATTCGCTTGGGATAATTTCTCATGCATTTACTGGTTTAGATCTCACCTCTAATGGTTCAAAGGAGATCTTAAGAAACCATGATTCAATTCTTAGATCTGATTTGGATTCCAAGCAATCACTGATATTTGATGGTTCTTTTGGGAATAATCTCACCCATGATGGTTCAAAGAAGAAGACAAAAGACTATCTGCACATTCATAGATTTGATCCTACCTCAACTGATTCGAATCACAGGTTCAAGGATCATCCTCATACCTTTGGATTTGTTCTCATCACTTTTGATCTGAAGAGCAAGTATAAGCACATGCTTTCTGAGCATGATCCACTTCTTCCCAAGAAGAATATACCTCTAGACATATGACGAAGCATCACACCTGCTTGAGTTTGGAGCATTTATTTTTGGTGTGCCTTACAGTCTATTTTGAGGGGGGGTATTTTTCCCATGAGGTTTTCCCAATTTCCTCAGTTTATTGACTATTATTATTCATTGTATTGGGTGACCTTTGGTATCAGTTACCAGGGCCCAGGATGGATTAAGGGGGGTGTTAGGATATTCCTATACTCCATCCTAGTCATACCAGCATTTTCATTATTTGCATTTTCAGTCTTTCATGCATTTCTGCATGCAGCATGCAATTGCATGCATCCCAGTCATTAGTCCCAGCACCTAGCCGTCAATTAGCTAGCCTCAGGAGCGTCTCACTGATCAGTTTCATCCCTCCTAGAGCTTAGTGCGCCCTTCTTCCTTGATTTTAGGAAGCCACTCGTCCTCTCTCACCTACCACTCAGTTGCACTTCAGTTATCTTTAGTTCTTTCCTTGATTTAAGGAAATATTGACTCTCAACTGACTGTATCACTCCGATGGACCTCCAGTGAGACTAGACTGCCCATTCTGAATCCAGTTAGATCCTCATGCGCCCTCCACTCAGCCTCCTTCATTCAGTTAGTGCCAGTTACACTCAGTTACACCTACCACACTCAATTAGACTTAGTTTGACTGATGGTTGACAGTTACTTGAGCATTGATGACTCCACTGATGATGATGAAGACTTCTAGTTGTGCTCCGATGACACTCCAGTGATGTTTTGATCACTCCATGAAGGCTAATTCGAATTTCCACCTTGGCATTCGAATCCTCATGCATTGTATTATTTATTTGTCCATTTGTGATTAATGAATTAGTGTGTGTGAAGTTATTTTGCTTCTATCCGAGCTCTACTGTATTATTCTATTGCTCTCTTACTGCATTATTCACTCTTAATCTTATTCCTAAATTATTTCATTGTGAGGTATACATCAGCTCTTAGATTTGCTGTGAGGATTTTCACAATGCTTAAGCAAATGCATGATAAACAAGAGCTGATTGCTCAAGAAATGTGCAGGATAAAAGCTATGGTGGATGGAATGAAGGAGATTAACTCCGACACTATTAGGCTCAACAAAAAGTACACCCGGGTGAAAGAAGATATATTAAAATAGATGTCATGGAGAGAAGGAAAAGTGGATTTCCCCAAACACCTCCCTTTCAAACCTGTGGCTGAATTTAAGGAAGACATTGGCCTCTTAGAGTCCTGTAAGAGCTGTGGTGCAAAATTGATATCTGTGATCCAGGTAACTGTTGGAAAATGCAATAGTCTCTACCAGAAAGTAAAAGGAGTTCATGAGAAATGCACAATAGCTTTTCCCCAGAGTCTTGAAGATTTTCCAAGTAAAGAGCAGCGCCTGTAAGACTTGAAAGGTGAACTAAGAATTCAGATAGAATATGTAAAGAAAATTGATGTGTTAACCACAGATGACCTCCATCAATGCATTGTGTTGCCTTCTGTGCACGCTCATATGTTCCATGAGTTTCTCCAGACTGCAGTGTAAGAAATGCAGGACATTACAGAAGAGCTAGACAAGCATGTGGTTTCAAAGAAAATCATGCTCCCTGCCCCTGCCAACGTTGTCATAAGGGATACAGGAATTTGGTTCAGTTACATATCAGAAGAAGATAAGAAGGCAGCAGCAAAGACATCAGTCAAGGAAGGGGAGCCACCTGGGACAGAGGTACAAGCTGAAGTAGAAGCGCTACTTGAAAGCTAACTTGACAACCACAATGCGTTAAAATTTCCCTTTCTATTGTTGAGTCATGAAGTCAGAGGGACAACTGTCTCTGTTTTGTCTTTTATGTGAAGGATACCACGAATTATTCCATTTTGTAAAACTTTTAAGGAAAATCAAAAGATTTAGGAAGTAAGGACAGGTAGCAGCCCTAGAGGCATTTTTTAAACCTATATATAGATGATTAGGGAATAGTAATAGGGACTTTTGGTAGGTGAAAGACTTTCTGCCTTGTACGTGAACTATTTTACTGCATGTATTTGAAATTCGATTTTGCCTAATGAAAGCCTGGGAGATTGCATTTTTTCCTAAAGGATGTGTTAAATTTTTGTTGGATTACTCTTGTATCATCTATACACTACTATGAGATCTTTCCTTACTGTTATGAATTATTTCTGTGTGATGAATGATTCTCCTATTTTATGTGCAAAGATGTCTATCTCAAATGAGTAATGGAATGTATTAACTGAATTAAAGCTATCTTTAATATCTTTTATATTCCGCTGTAGATGCATCTTTATGATTAAATAGCTATCTGTCTGATATTTAGATGTTTCTTTCAGTTTATTACTCATATTTAAAGTTTGCTCCTTGCAAGGATAGATCAGATTTGCTTACATTAGTTTAGATTAATTCTTCTCAGTTAGCTGCATTTAGTTTAGAGCACTTGCATATCATTTTTAAAATAAAATACATAAACGGTGGATCGGGCCGCAACTGATGCAAAGAACAAGAATCTTTAAATCTTACGGTAGCCGGAACCGTTAACCGGACGGATTCCCTACACCAAACGGTGAGCGATCTAATTGGGCTTGCTTACCGGGGAGAATCCCTTGCTGATTGATGCTACGATTTTCGGGGCATCAACAGGGAGATAATAAATGGTTTTTGGACATTAGAATGGAATAAATATTTAATAAAGGAGATAAATAAATAAATACAAGAGAAAATCAAAGTGGCAATGGTTTATGAAGACACATGGAGGTTGTGGGGCCCACACAAGCTATAAATTTTGTTCCACATGGCATCCTCCTCTTGTAAATTCGAATCCATGGTAAGCCTAAGGGTCTTGGGAGGAGTTGGAAGGATCATACACTTGGAAATATGCATCATATGTCAAATTTGGATGGAACTGTAACTCCCATAGAAGAGGAAGAGTCAAATGAGGAGTTATTGAACACTTGGACTAGATTCCCTAACCTATATGACAACAATGATGAAGATGCTATGACACCTATGACACATTGCAGAATTGATTGTTGACATCTCACCATTATTACATGTCAGTCCTAAAAATATCATTCAAGAGAGCACTCATCGGAGTTAGAGAACCTCAAAGGATTCCTACTCGAATTGGTGGAAGGTTAGGAAGGGGAGGACACATGGAAAATCATGAACCACTCCCTAATTTGAATTGGCTTGGAGTGTTTGGGTGGATTTGTAACCTTAGAAGGATAAGGATGTTTATAAAATACAGGGATCAACCAAGAGAAGTGATTTTGATCATTTTGAGAATTTGCATTTGTGAAGAGAGCTAGTGGAATACTAGTCTACTTGCCTTAGCCAATTTCGAGGGTGAAAGATTCCCATCCTAGTTGGTGTGTGGAAAGGCCATTCAGACCTTTCATGGGAGATTTAATGGAATATTTATTTTTAGGTGTAAGCTATAGGAAATCTCGTGGTTTCTTCTAGTGCATCTCATTCCTCCAACCATTTCTAGTTTTCTTTGCATATTCTTCATCCTTGAGGAGAGGCGCTTTTGGTGAGCTATTGTACTCTTTGGGGGAGCTTCTAATGCCCCATTTATTTTTTAATAAGATGCATATACTCTGTTCTTCACTTTTAGAACTCTATCAGGTCGATATTCCAAGTGAATATATGTAAAATCGATCATTAATGAGAAAATAGTGACCATTTCCCCACTATATTGATGTATACCAATGAAATGTTGATGAATTCAAATTGGAAGAGTGTTTCACTGATGTATTTATGATGAATGGACTGTTATTAATGATTTTCACAAGTTCCATGATCAGTACTTAGTATTTTTGTGTCATCTTGCTTAGTTTTATATCATTTGGAGAGGATTTAATGCCATTTCCCCTAAGGTCGAAAATAGTAATTTTGTAGCTATTTGGAGAGGGTTGTAACAGTCTTAAAAAACTGAATAAATTTGCACATTAGACCTTAACATTGTCCCTTATATGTCCTATTCCTATTTTCAGAAATTAGAGAGGGTTTGAGAGCTTTTGGGGAGCCATATTCAACATTTTCCCTTGACGGATTTGAACCCCAAATTGCTAGTAAAAACGCCTATCTTAGACAGAATATTAAAGGGGCTTGAAGAAGTATTTTGATGGTCCTAAATCCTCCCTGAACATGATAATCAATTCCTAATATCATTAATACACCTTCTCTGAATATTTGGGAGCATTTGGAGCAATTTGGAGACTCGGACCTCAAAACTAGTCAAAGGTCGAACTAGGGAAAAAGTTGTAAATTTCACTATTTTAATAATAAAAAAAGGGGGACATTACAATTTCTAAGTCCGTGTCTCTAATTGCGCAAAAGAGAGTTGAATTTTCACATCCCAAAAGAGCTGAGCCTGAAAGAAAAGAACAAGAAAAATTTTCCATCCCTTTTGATCTTGAGCATGAGTTGGCAAAAATAAAGATCCTAGTACCTCTGTCAGAGCTAGCCAAAAACCTTGTTCATTAAAATAAAATAGAGAATTTTTTAACAAAGTAGGGCCAACTATGTATCCTGACACACTAAATCTAGTAGATGAGAATCCTACCATCTCAATAGGTCATGTGGTAAAAGAATAAAATGATGACCACACAACCCCATTCTATATAACTCTCAGTGTAGATGGAAAATTGTTACATAATTGCATGTTAGTTGTAGAGATTCCCATAATCTAATGGCAAAGGTCATCAGGGAGGAATTGGATTTAGAGATCACTAAACCTTATCATAATATTTATAGCTTTGACTCCAAAATGGTGAAATGATTGGGGATGATAAAATATCTAGTGTTTACTTTGGCCCAATTGTCTGCAAAGAGTATCATGATGGATATGGTAGTGGAAGATGTGCCTTCCAAATATGGAATGTTTTTATCCAGAAAATGGGCCAAAAAGATGGGAGGCACTATGTAGATGGAAGTGAAGTATGCAACTATCCACGTGTTTGTAGGTGAGACCAGAAGACTATATAGGGAATCCAATTTTTCATATGTTATTAGTGATCAAAATAGACCAATAAACTACTGTGTACATGATGTAGAAGAAGATATGGGATGTTTCATATTGGATATGGATGAGGGGTATGAATATAATGCACCTACATGGATTACTGCCAGAGAGTCTTCATCTTGTACAAGCCACATATGGAATATGTATTTTGATGGATCCTCCTCTAAAGGAGAAGCAGGAGCTGGAGTATTTCTTTTCTCTCCCAATCAAGAAGAAGTTGCTTTGTCTTTCAAATTAAATTTTGAAACCACAAATAATGTAGCTGAATATGAAGCTCTTATATTGGGATTTGAAGTTGCTAGAAATATTGGAATCACAAAAATCTCTATCTTTGGAGATTCAAAATTGGTTGTACAACAGATTAAAAATGTATATCAAACCAAACATCCTAGGATAAGGGCATACAAAAATCAAATATGGGATTTGGTGGAAAACTCATTTCATGATTTCAAAATTATTGTTGTCCCAAGGGAGATGAATCAACAAGATGATTCACTAGATGTATATTCTAGTACATTCAAACCTCCTATAGGTCGCAGGCTAAAGCATGAATTTGAAATGATATACAGACCCTCTTTCTCTAACAATAAGAAACATTGGGAAGTGTTTGATGACGATTAGAAAATACAAATATTGAATTGGCTGAGAATCCACAGTGAGCATTAATGGCATCTTGTGGAGAGTCTGCGGTAGGTAAATTTATGTTGTTAGTATTTCGAGCCATTCTTGGCTCATCATTAGGACATTAGTGATGCCTGAGAAGATCTTGTCCCTCCCTCATCAATCATTTATATGGAATAGTCAAAGGGGTTGGTATGGAGCCGACTCTAGGTTTTAATGGAGATCAAGTTCGTTTGATTTTAATAATAGTTTTAATTAGTGGTAAGTTTTTAGGGTTTATAAAGTTTTTTTTTTTTATTAATATTAACATATATATAATTTAAGTTTTTTAATTAATATCAATTTATTTTATTTGAAAAGTATAATAAATTGTAAGTTTGAAATTTTATTATTCATATTAAAATTCAAGTTTTTTAATTAATATTAATATTAATTTCTTTTATTGAAAAGTATAATAAGTTGTTAGTTTGAAATTTTTTATTATATTTATTAATTGATTTTAATTTAATTATTATTAAAAAAAATTTATAGTTAGTATTTAATAATTAAATAATTATTTAGTTTATTAGTATTGCTAAATTAAATTTATAAAGTTCTTTATAAAAATTAATATTAATCAAATTCAAATAATTGATAAATAATAACTTTAATTAATTCATAATTGATTAGGGTTAGGGTTTATTACATTTAAATTTAACAAGTAATTAAGTTATTAAAGTAATAATTTAAATTTGTAAGGATAATGAAATTATAGAGTTTCTAAGTTTTAAGGAGTTTTTAGGTTTATTACATTTTAATTAATTAGGTTAAAAACTATATTAATTTATTTTTATTAATACATAATAGTTATTAACTATAGAGCCTAACCTATAGTTATCAAGTTAATTATAGGGGTTGGGTTTTAGGTTTAATGGATTTAAAGCAGGTTAAATTTTTATTAATTAATAAGTAAACATTTATAGTTTTTATTTTTTAAAAAGATTTTTAAAGACTTTGATTTATTTATTTTAATATAATATTAAATATAATTATTAAATTCCTATTTAATTAAAGTTAAAATGTTTACTAGAGTTAGTTAGGGACTTAGCTTATTTTGTGAGGTTAGGAAGCCAAGTTCTACTAATGGTCAGGCCGTCATCCCTATTCAAGTAGATAGGGTTCTTAACTATCTAGATTGCCTCCCTGATTCTTCTTTTGGACCAATTATCAACTTGAGCTAACACCTTCATGTCCTCAATCCTAATTTCGTGCTTTGTGTCATGGGAGTGCTTTTCTAGGGCAGATTTGTGGGTTCGATATAGACGGATATCTGCATAGTGTTAATTAACCCTTGTTTTAATGGATCTGCCAGTTTCACCAATGTAGGATTGCTCGCAATCACAAGGAATCTCATAAATCCCCTTTTTTAGTTGTGGGTCTATGGGGTCGTTTACTGACTTCAGAAGCTTTTTAATGCTATTAGGTGGTGAGAACACTGAGTCAATGTTTTTCTTTTTCAGTTGTTTGGCTATCTTGTCTGTGACCCCTTGTATGTATGAAAGGAATGCCTTTTGATCCCCCACCCTTCTTTATTTGGATGAAACCTTAGGTCTATTCTGGTGTTTTTCTAAAATCGAAAACCATTGGTCAAGGGTTAAGGAACACTGCGCAGATATTCGTCTAGATCGAACCCACAAATCTGCCCTAACAAAGCACTCCCATGACACAAAGCACCAAATTAGGATTGAGGACATGAAGGTGTTAGCTCAAGTTGATAATTGGTCGAAAAGAAGAATAAGGGAGGCAATCGAGATAGTTAAGAACCCTAACTACTTGAATAGGGATGACGGCCTGACCATTAGTAGAAATTGGCTTCCTAACGTCACAAAATAAGCTAAGTCCCTAACTAACTCTAGTAAATATTCCATATATATCCATACCCAATCATTGGATTTTTGTGTACCCAAGGAATGCAATGGATTCAATGCATTCCTGTATTGTTTCTCACATAATATGACAATGTCACATGCATCTATAAATCTTCTACAAATACAAAGAAAACTCTTACCAATGTGAGCCAAGCTTGCAGACCCTTTAGTCTCCATCTCTATTATGTATCTACCCATCCCGTCTATGGATGAATTAACAACTTTTCTTGTTGATCCATATGGGATGTGATCATCCATATTCCTCATGATGAATTCTTCCACCCATAAAGGTATATCATGAATCCCTTCTTCCAAGGCATGTTTGTCAAAAAATGCTTCACCAATGCAAGAAAGCATTGTGCATCCATGAATCTTAAATTCGGCGATATACTTGTCTACCCAATCCTTGGATTAAAAAATACCACTACATGAATACCCAAAATGGTATGTCCTCAGTTATCTCTCCCATAGATAAATCCCCCTCACAACTCTTCTTCAAATCAACAAGTGTTTGGCCAAAATTTTCTTCATCTTTCCTCTTCATAAGCACCTTCAAATATGAATTTTTCTCATGATCCATCATCACATGAGGCTCCTCCAAAAAACTACGAATGTAATCAACCATATGAATCTAATTTATAATGGTATTGGAGGAAAAATATATCCCCCCCAACTCCATACAAAACTGCTCTTCAAACTGGAAGGAAAGGAATATATAACAAGAAAATCTGTTACCTTCTTTTGTTGCCAACATGATGCTACATTCAGCCAAAAGATTCTTCATCCAGTCTAGGGATGAATATGCAATGGAAGTACCAATTTGATGCCATGAATATCCCTTATGTTGCTTACAAGATTGTATGATGAAGAATGTGTCCATTGATCTCTTACCAATACAAACTAGATTTGTGCATCCCTGAGTCTCCATTTTTATCATGTACTTATCTACCCAATCCATGGTTAAATAAATACCTTTGCATGATGATTTGGATGGCATATACTCAAGAAATTTCTCACTATCCTTTTGCATCCCAGTAAGTGCTTGATCAATGTCTTCTATGTCCTCCTTCCTCACTAGCACTTGCAAATCTGAATAGTCTTTCTCATGTTCAAACGTCTCATGATGTTCCCCCTGGTGTGAAGAAAGTGCTCTGTAATCAAACTCCATGTCATTTCTTCCTTCAAGAACTAGTATCACTTAATAGTACACATGCTCACCATGTGCATGAGGTCTTTTCAAAGCATGATGTGCGTAATCAGCCACACACATATGATCACTGGTGGTTCTGGAAAAGGAATGCGAATCTCCCTTTACAAACACTTTCAAATCATAATGTTCCTCATGTTCCACCATCAAATGAGGATCCTCCTTTAATGCATGAATGCAATCAGCCATATGATATTGGTTGTCTGAAATGTAGGAGGTGGAATGTGATCTCTCCAGCTTCTCATCAAGCTGCTCAGTCTGAATTTCAAATTTTTGAAGTGCACTTTGAGTACTCTTTAAAGAATATTAGGTGGATTCTAACTCAAGCTTGAGCTTGTCAATCTCTTTTTTATCCCTCAAAGATGAAGCATGATACATCCCCAAAACCTCAAACAAATGATCTCTATCAAAAATCGAATGAAAAAAATTACCTTTGATGTCTGTCATTGCTTCCCAAATGGCATCCAAGTCTTTAATAGAAGATGGCTCTTCCATTGATGCATCTATCCAACAAGAATTTGACACTATGCAATAGTGTCATGCAGAATGCTCAATGATATCATAGTTTAGTAATGCGATATTACAGTGGTATCAACGACTATTACCATGAGGCCCATTAGAGTGGGAATTCCAGTAATGAACATGGACATGGCTGCAAATTCATCGAATTGAGAGTCTTCTTTCCATAAAAGTAGAGGAAAGATCCCTGATACCAATGTCATATATTTGATATGATATCATAGGATATAAACTCAAATTCAACTTTAAAAGTCAGGAAATTGTAAGATAGTAACTAGCTCACAAAACTAGACAAGATGAAACTAGTCTAGGATACTAATGAACCTAGCCAAAGCTTCATAGTTGGACCTTTTTAGATCTGCAAAATATATTAAGGAATTTTCAGCAGCATAAAAATAAGAATAAAGGCTAGATTCAGACTCCTATGCACAAGGTATTGGATCCATTTATGTTTCAACAACAGCTGTCATTGAAGTCTACTCCAAGGATTCCTGGACACACCATCATATGCATACTAGAGACTTCCACTGACACTTGAAGGATACCAAATTATGGATATCAGAAAATAATATCATAATATACTTTTGGACAAGTTTCAAAGAGGTTTTTGGAGGTTCTGGAAGTGTTTGGAGTCAAGGGGAGAGAGAGAGCTAGGATGGACCGCTCAACTAGTTTATTTCCATGCTCTTCCAAACGGGATGAGAGGGTCATGAAAACTTAGTGTGAGGCTTGTTTTGGATTCATTAATGTCTTAAGGACCTATAATGAATTGAATAACAGAAAATAGATAACCAGAGGCTATTTCATTAAAGTTACTGCAAAACTAGTCATGAATTTATGCCCAACCAACTAGTCTTGAAATATACAAACACAATCACCCTCTAAGGCTCTCGAATCTATGATTTTAGACTTGGGATGGATTCTACAGACCATTTAAAACATACAGAAACCTTCAAAAAGTAAAATAGTTTCACGGAGCTTTGAATATTACAATTTCTGGAGAACTAGTAAACTAAAATGGCTCAATGAGCTAGTATTGAGAGATCTAGATGAAAACAACCTCCAATTATTTTGAATTTATCATTTGAATATTTTTATACATCAAGAGTTTTATACATCAACATATTAGCATTACAGCCTTATTTTTCTCAATGAACCTCAAATACAATAAATCTCAGAATACATGAATGTGGATGTCTTCTAAACAGAAAGGGGAGAAGGATCCTCCACTGGATATGCTATGATGATGAATATGGAGAAGATTCCTACTCCTGAAAATCGCACTAATATTAGAGGATTCTTCTAGGGGCACACTCAAACAACTAGATAGAAAAGCAAGGGCACATTCTTCATAGTTGGAATCCCCTGATCTAGTAAAATGGACATAACTTGCTCATCCGGACACCTTTTTTTATGAGGAAAAAAGTGTTTCTTATTGGAAACGATGCTATAGACACAATGGAACATGTCTCAATTTCCATAAATTATTATAAAGGTTTGAAACAAAAACTCCATTTCGGCCCTCCAACATTGTTCTTAATGAATGAAGGAGTTGAACCGCACAACGAGAACACCAACCAATGGATCAAATTTCAGGACCTACAGTAGACTTAGTGATGAATACTAGATGTCATCATCATTTCAGTAGAATCATGGGGCACATATCCCGGTTCAATGAGGAAAAATTGCACTCAATTCAAATAAAAAATGATCAAAATATGTGAAATGGAGTTGTAATCCTTCTTGTATAGATTTAGGTGACTTGTTGAACAAGTAATATAGTCTAAGGCACCCTCATGGAGTGGATAAGGTTGCTTTTCTTTCTGATTTAGCTTTTTCCTTGCTTTCTTCTTTGCTTTAGTTTCTTCTTTAGTTTTTTCCTTACTTTTTGCTTTGGTTTGCTTTCTGCTTTATGCTTTTTCTTTATGCTTTTTCTTTCTCTTTCCCTGCTTTTCCTTTTCTATCCTTCTTTTTCCTTGTTTTCTACCTTATCCTGCTTTTCTGCTTTTTCCTTCTTTTTTCTTCTTTTCTTCCTTATCCTCTTCTTCTTTGTCCTGTTTTTTCTTGTTTTTTTGCTTTATCTTGCTTTTCTGCTTTTGTCCTGATTTTCTACTTTGTCCTGTTTTTCTGCTTTGTCCTTATTTTCT
Source organism: Larix kaempferi (assembly GCA_027924585.1). Classification (NCBI taxonomy): domain Eukaryota; kingdom Viridiplantae; phylum Streptophyta; class Pinopsida; order Pinales; family Pinaceae; genus Larix; species Larix kaempferi. The sequence continues at coordinate 5,195,355 of BSBM01000006.1, read as the reverse complement.
GCTTTATTCTGCTTTCTTCTCCTTTTCCTCTTTCCTTGCTTTGACTGATTTATATTTTCTTGTCTTGCAAGTTATCTCTTAGTAAAACTTATCCTCTAAGGCACACTTGTGGAGAGTTATCCACTTTATTCCAAAATAAAAATATCTAATTATTGAAAATCACTTCTACTAAGTGCATTTCAAACTTAGGATAAAAATAAAATTAAACTTCCTAACTAATTAATGACTTTACTTCAGAATTAACCCCAAGTGCATGAAATTTCCTCCTCAACCCAAGGGATTGGTTGGGCTGGGAACTACTTCCACTAATCATCAATGAGGGGAAATGATAGTCCCCCCTTCCCTAGATTACTTTTCCTCAAGAAATAATCAAATCCAACCCAACTAAGCATCATGAGCCATCATGCTTCTCCTGCAAGACTCTGATTATAAAATGCTCATGAACTCTCCCAACAGATTATTCTATTACCATCCAAACATGCACTTAGTGTGGAGACCAATCAAAACTAATACCAAGATCCCAATTGATTGTCAAGAATATAAGGTGCAGTATATATTCTCCTATGCAATGCATAAGAATCACATGGAAGCCATCATAACACCTTGCAATAAAAAAACAAGTCCATCCACAAATATGTTTCCCATGTATGAAACCATCACCATCTACTGCGAAGATGAACCCATGGGGGAAAAAAGAGGCTTGATTGCTCAAGCTAACCAACCAAAATGTGCTCCCAATGAGCTAAACATGATCAACAATGCCTGGGTCCCACTGCTTGTGCACCCTCCTAGTGCACAATATCATCAAGAACCAATCTAGCAAGTATGGGATGACAGGGTCCCAACACTTACGCACCCCATCACTACATAGTGTGAACACATATAAATCAGAATGTGGTATTCCCATGTCCAAATGCACGTGCATTCCTATCATGCACAAGGTCTCCCAAAAAAATACATCAAAGTAGGAGGTGTACAATATCCTCCAAATTATTTCAACCAAGTGTGGAATGTCAGGATCCCATAACTGGCGAATTCCATCAATGGGAAACGTAACACAAATTTTTAAAACAAGGTGGGAGATGCCAGGATCCCACTCTCTAATGAGAATCCTTCCAAACATCATAAGTACAAAATATAGATCATCAAATTACATTTCAACATCATACAAATGTACATCAAGAAGGTGCCTCACCAAAGGATCATGAAAGTGCTTGTCCATCCAAGCGAGTAGAAAACCACTTTCCAAGTGCACACAAGCATCAAGTGACCAATCAATTCTTGTCCAATGACATAGGTGAGGATCCCATGTCCTATCCAAAAGAATGTAATAAACTTCAAAATAATCAACCATGTGCTCTTTCATCCAAGAAGTGAATGAAGAACCTCTACCAAAATTTGTACCAAGTAAGGACCAAAAAAAACAAGGAGACTTCAAGTGGATCAAAGAAGTCTCATCAATACATACATCAATATGTATATCATTAAGAAATAACAAAGGATGTTGTTTCCAATAATCATGTGCTCCAACCATATATCTCTTCACCCAAGTATTGGATGAAGTTCCTCCAACATCAAATGAACTAAGCAAGGAGCACGAAAAATTATTAGTCTTCAAGTGACTAAAGTGAACATCATAGGTGCATTTATGTATGTGAGAGTCATCAAATGAGAGAAATGGATACTTATTATGAAAAAGAGAATTTGGTGTACTCATCATAGAATCATCATGTAGTGTATGGGTCTCACACTCCTCATATGACACCAATAAAAAGAAACCTTTAACCCATACTTCATTAGGATGAATGTTGTAAAATGTGGAAGTGTGGGATGTAGGAGAATGAACCAACTCACCCAAATGATCAGAAAGTGCGAAATTTTCATCATATGAAGGCTCCATAGGGATAGGATCATGCACCTCCCTCAAAAATGCGAAACTTTCTGCATAGGTTGGTTCCAAGGTAGTGGAATCATGCACTTCTTTAAAAAGTGTTTAACCATCATCAAGAGGCAACCCAAGTTTCTCTTACACCATAACAAGTGCTTGGCTCTCATCAAGCTCATCTTCAAACACATCAAGCACATGCAAATTTTCATGTTTCTCATGATCCATCATGTCATGAGAATCCTCCAAGCAATCTACCATATGACAATTTGAAATATAGGAGGAAGAACAAGTATCTTGCAACCTCTCAAGAAGTTGCTCATTTTGAATTTTGAGATTATGAATATCCTCATTATTCTTCAAGTATGCATCATGTAACCAATCATTAAGCTCAACCAAATTGTTTCTATGAAAAAGCAAAGACTTGAAATTACCTTCAATGTTGCACATTGCTCTTTGAATCTTCTACATGTCTTCAAGGAAGTATGGCTCCTCCAATAAAGAAACTCTACAAGACAAATTTGATACCAATGCTTGAGAGCCGTGGAGTATGCTAAGGGCCTCATAGATATTCCATTCACTCATAATCAAAGGATGGTTCATAAGAGAAAACATCCCCTTCTTCTTGTTTGTTGGGATCAAATTCACATGGAATCTCAAGTGGTGACTGGAAGATGATCTTGGTTCATATTTTTCTTCTACAAGGTATTCTTCCTCATGCTACATGGATTTGGTACTTGCAACAACCTCATCAAGGCTCATCTCTATGCCACCAATATAGAGATGAGAGCATCCATCAATAGATGTCTCCTCAAAACTTAGGCACCCATCAGTAGTTACCTCTTCATAGCATCCATCAGTAGATGCTTCTTCACAACCTGAAAAACCAATAGTAGATGCCTCTTCTTGGCACCATTTAGCAGTGAATTTATGATCAAGAACTAGACGATCCTTAGTAGAATCAGTGGTGGCTTCTTCATGCTTAAAACCCTCCTCAGTAAGGATTGTACCTTCATCTTCTTTAGATGGCTGATTGTCTTTGTGCTTTTGCTCCTTTAATCAAGTTGATGTATCTTGCCCTTTAGTTTCCTTATAATCAAGATATTTACAGACTCTTTTTGAATTAGATCCAAAAATTCTAATCAAGTATGAAGCACATGCATCCAATGAAGCTTCAGATATTTTTCTGCTCTTTTCACAAGTAGGTTGATCTTTGACTGTGGAACATCAAACGTTTCCATACATATGGCTATAAGAATAACCATAATTTCTCCTTCCAAGTATGGTATGATGGGAGATACTTGTAGAAGGTGCCTCTTGGACATTTTCTTCCTCATACTGTATGTAGTACTCTTCATATTTTTTATCATAGTCATCATCATACTGCTCATAAAAATCATCATCAGAGTAAGAATCTTCTTCATTGAACATGGACATGGCTGCAAATTCATCGAATTGAGACTCTTATTTCCACAGGAGTAGAGGAAAGAGCCCTGATACCACTTTAATATCCATGATCTAATCGCATAGGATATCAACTCAAATTCAAACTTCGAAATCAGAAAATTTCGTCACAGAAACTAGTCTTCAAGACTAGTTAAGATGAAACTAGTCTTGGTCAGTGATTCACCCACCCAAAGCTTGACTGATGGACACTTTTGGATCTTCCAAATTTACTGGGGGGTGTGCCACATTAAGGCCAAATTCTTATTTCTAAGAACAATCTACTGGGGCCATTTATGTTTCGAACATAAGCCAGGATGAAGTCTACTCCAATGCTACCTGGGCACACCAGCATATGCCTACTAAACTCTTTCACTTACACTTGACATAAGCTATAAGAATAACCATAATTTATCCTTCCAAATATGATATGATGGGAAATACTTGTAGAAGTTACCTCTTGGAAATTTTATTCCTCATACTGTCTATATTACTCTTCATATTTCTCATCATAGTCATCATCATGCTGCTCATTGTTAAATTTTCTGAATTTACTTCAATATGATCTAGGAACTTAACTGAGAGAACAACATGTACAGCATATCTACAGCATATCAATCATGGAGACAATGATGCAAGCACACAAGAGACACAAAGATTTACTTGGGGAAAACCATAAAGGTGAAAAACCCCAATAACTTCCTCAGAGATAGATAGAGCAATGATACAACCAACCAAGAGAGATAGCCATAACCTAGCAGCAATCCTCCTCCTCCATAAGTGCGCCTCTCCTCCTTGAGATCATGTGTGAGAAGTGACTGAGTAAATAGAGTGCCTCCCGCACTCTATTTATACTTGACTTGACTTGCCTTTTTACCTAACTCATGTAGGCTCGAACTTAACCACATAACATAATGCTGAGTGGGCCGACCCCCAATAGGGTGGTCTAATAACCCTTTGACCCACATGGCCGACCCCCAATAGGGTGGTCTAATAACCCTTTGACCCACATGACTTATACAGGGCCGACCCCAAACAAGGTGGTCTAATAACCCATCAAGTATAAGTTACGACACTTACAATATAAATGACGACACTTCCTTATAGAGGAATAATACCATCTCTATAGGAATACAATATACATATATGAAATACATTCCGAAGTTACATATACATCAACACTCCCTCTTAACTAGGAAGGTATTTCTCAGCACAGTTATTCTAGCACAAGTCATCTTCTCTGGATCATCGTCACTGGATAATCGTCATCGAGTCATCATCATCGTCACTGCTGCTGCTATCTCAATCAATCTCTGAATCTACTCGTCATAGGAAGTTCTACAGAGCCAGTCCTTTTTCATACTGGATGTAGGCCCACCACCTGCAGGTCTTCGTCATCACTGGCCATACTGTGGAATCCTCAGGACTTTTACGTGCGTCACAAAACCTCGAAAGAGCATTTGCCAGATGTCCCAGGGCACAGATTACATGCCATAGGCAAAACCTCGAAAGACCATCTGCAAATCTCCCAGGGCACAAATTATATGTGACCTCACCACAAAACCTCGCAAGAGCATCCCAGGACTGATTACGAGCACACAGCTCAACCTATCGGATCTCCCAGGGCACAAATTACATGTGGTCATGGCAAAACCTCGCAAGAGCATCCCAGGACTGATTACGAGCACACAGCTCAACCTATCGGATCTCCCAGGGCACAAATTACATGCCATAGGACAAAACCTCGAAAGAGCATCTGCCAGATATCCCAGGGCACAAATTACATGCCATAGGCAAAACCTCGAAAGACTATCTGCAGATCTCCCAGGGCACAAATTATATGTCCTCCCAAGCAAAACCTCGAAAGAGCATTTGCCAGATGTCCCAGGGCACAAATTACATGCCATAGGCAAAACCTCGAAAGACCATCTGCAAATCTCCCAGGGCACAAATTACATGCTTATCTGCACAACCTGATCCACGGCCACAGAGTATCAACCTGATACTCACCATACATCATCCTGATGTATCCATGATCATCCTGATCATCATCACTGCAACGTCCTGCTGCATGTCATCTGGAGCAACATCCTGAAGCTCGTCATCTATGATCATCCTGATCATCACTGCAACATCCTGCTGCATGTCATCTGGAGCAACATCCTGAAGCTCGTCATCTATGATCATCCTGATCATCACTGCAACATCCTGCTGCATGTCATCTGGAGCAACATCCTGAAGCTCGTCATCCTGATCATCAATGCAACATCCTGCTGCATACCAAGTATCTACATGATACATATCATCATACATGATCCTCCTGATCATCAATGCAACATCCTGCTGCATGCCAAGTATCTACCTGATACATATCATCATACATGATCCTCCTGATCATCAATGTATCCACCTGATACAAATACAAAACATATGATATATATCACCATACATGATCCACCTGATCATACAATGTATCCACCTGATACATATACAGATACATGGTCCAAGCATCCAACATGATGCATATAAAATACATACACATGATCCAACTGATCATATCCAGCATCCAACATGATGCGTACATACATACATAAAATGATCCAACTGATCATATCCAGCATCCAACATGATGCATACATACATACATAAAATGATCCAACTGATCATATCCAGCAGAGACTAGAACATCATCCTGATGTTCATCATCCAGCCCTTACATCCACAGCCATGTGAAGGATCCTCCTTCCAACATGCTTGGAATGGCTTCAGCAAATGTGTCCATCACTTCTTCCTCGAAGTGTCCTCGATCTGAATAACGCCAAGCCTCTCTCTGAAGTACTCGAACTTCACCCTGGCTAGTGTCTTCGTCAGCACATCTGCAATCTGCTCGTCCGTCGCAACATACAGGAGCTTCACAGCTCCTCTCTGCACCATATCCCTGATATAGTGATATTTGATCTCTATGTGTTTCGACCTGTCATGAAACAATGGGTTCTCGGACAGCTTCACACAACTCTGGTTATCACAGAAGATACCAGTAGCCTCCAACGGGAGATCAAATAACTCAGACAGTAGCTTCCGTAGCCATACTGCCTCGCAACTAGCTGAGCAGGCTGCAACATACTCTGCCTCAGCTATACTTAGTGCTACGCAGGACTGCTTCCTGCTAAACCAAGAGATCACACCTGATCCCATACTGAAGCAACACCCAGATGTGCTCTTCCTATCTGCAGCACTGCCAGCCCAATCTGAATCAACATAACCCTGCAGGTTAAACTTTTGATTCGCTTCATATCTGAGCCCATAATCCACTGTACCCCTCAGGTACCTCAGAACATGCTTTACAGCAACCAGGTGAACACTCCTCGGATCCGTCAGGAACTGGCTCAATGTGTTCACAACAAAGCAAATGTCTGGTCTCGTGTTCGTCAGGTACATCAAGGACCCAATCATCTGACGATACATAGAGACATCAACCGGATCAGATTAAGCATCACATAGAAGCTTCAGATTCGATGCCATAGGTGTGGCCATGGCCTTGCAATCCATCATCCCGAACCTCTTTGGGATCTCTACTGCATACTTCCCTTGTCCAAGGAAGATTCTATCTGCACTTTGCCACACCTCCATGCCAAAAACAAATAGTGCATCATCCCCAAGTTCTTCATCTCGAACTCGGTAGTAAGCTTCCGCTCCGTGTCGGCAATCAATCTATCTTCACTATACCAAGTTCTGGGAGCTTGCTTCAAGCCATACAAGGCTTTCTTCAATCTGCATACATATGACTCCCTGTCAGGTCTTGGGACTGCATCCCAAACATCTTCTTCATGATCTACGGATCATGGCATTCCATTTCTTCATCCCAGATCCTGGGAACTTCAATATCTTCAATAGATATCTTTCTTGCTGGAACAAATGTTGTAGTCCTTTTGTAGGAGATGGCATATGATCTTTCCTACACAACAAGTTAAATTGCATGATTAGAAAACATCTTATAGTTTTCAGAACAAATTCTTACACATAAAGAAATATGCCATACAGTCATGCAATTATCTTAGCCAATGCTTCAATACAACATTTATCCATATCCCGTAACTTTCTAGATGCCTTCCAATCTCTACCAGAACATTGTTAAGAGTGTGCACAACTCCCAACATGTCAGCAAAGAGGTTTCATTCTAGATAAGTAGCAATGGAATGTTGTACAGTGCCATAGGCTACTTACCCATGCATATTAGTAGTATACTGTTCATCAATGCAATTATTCTAATATGCATAATACACAACCTAATTCTAGGAACATCAGTATATACATTATTGAACAGTATTATTTAAGAAATGACAATTCAAATACTTATCTTTGTTTGTTCGTTGGGTGGACTCCCTCTGAGTCTTTGCTTCCTTGCAGGAGCTGCTGGAGTCCTAATCTGAGGTAGCTTCTTCTACACCTTTCTGTTGTGAAATGTAGAGAGATGATCAACTCCCTCTGAATATCTGCATCCTTGCAGAAACTACTGAAGTGTGCTCCTTTGCTTTCTTGCAGGAACAACTAGAGTGTGCTCCTTTGCTTTCTGGCAGGAGCAACTGGAGTGTGCTCCCTCTTGATCTTTGCTTCCTGAATTACCTGTTCTTGAACTCATATTCATCCTTGGTCCCTATGCATGCTTATTAGTATCATGAATGTGTTATCCTTGTGATCTCATATAAAATCATACATTCATTAGTATACTATTAAAACACAATAATCTCAAGTATGTATAGTCATGATCATTTCAAACAGAAATAATAAGCATGAGCATTCAAGGATTCTTATGGTTAGTCAAATCATAAGAAACATAACATGTCTAAACCTGTAATTACTCAAGCCTATGACTCTTCAGGTTAGTTGAATCATCAATCAAGATAAGAGATATAAAATGCATAAAACCTGTGATTATTCAAGCCTATACTTTCATGATTCTTCTGGTTAGTCATATCATCAATTATAATAATATACATCCAACCATGATTATTCAAACCTATGACTTCATGAATAATTATTATCAACAACAGTATAAGATCCTAACACAAGGTAGGATTCTACATACCTGGATTAGCATGCTAGCTATTTATACTCACATGATGTCTTCTTGTTGTTCTTCAATGACTTGTGCTAGTAACCTGTATATCTCATAGGTTAGCCATTATAAAACCAAGTTATACATACCTCGTAAATGGATCTTCTATGAGATCCATGACAATGGATGAGTCTTTATCCTCATGTCATCATGATCATATGTTCTTGAACTGGAACATGCTTTGTCTTTCTTGGTGTACCTTTCATGTTAGTAGACAACATAAACCTCATACAACACCATAATGCATTAGTACAATCATAAGTGTCAACACCCTAACCAATGAATATCTTCTATCATGCATTCATAATTTTGTTAAGGTGAAACAACAAATCTAAAATCAAAATTGTACTAACCGTAATAACATGAAGACAAACATACCATAAACTTAATCATGGACAAATATCGAAACATACCTCGATGAGTCATACCTGTCGAGATCGCTTGAAATCTTCTTATGTAAGGCCTTAGCCTCATCTCCCTCTGAAACAGGAATTTCTTCACTTATGCAGGTGACCAATCCATCTTCTTCTAGGATTAACCCAATCCACTTGATTTGCAAGAACTGGACCTAGAGCTGGATATGGGTTTGTCAGAGAAACCCCAAAAATTCAAACTTTGGATTTCAAACTTCCGAAAGGATAGAAATATGCGCCTTGATGAGCTGATCAAACTGGTATATTCAGAATTTGAAAACTGCAAAGTTTCACTCCTCAATTTTGCTTTTGAAACTTCTGGATTCACTGGACGTGACCCTGAACTGGGGTTTGATGAAGCCCACTCTTTTTCCCCATCAAAAAGTTTGATCCAAAGCTCTAAGCTTCTATTTTTCTGAGGAGCTTCCAGCCGTGGTCACAGATTTCAAAAATTCCCATTTTTACAGAAGCCCTAATTTTCCACTTTTCTAATCAAAGTCCCGAACTAGGGTCTAATCAAGCCCGGCCTTCTGTCCAACCAAAAATTCTGATCTTGGTCTCTAAATTTCTATTTTGATGAGTAGCATCCAGCCGTGGTCTCCGATTACAAAAATTCCAACTTTCTCCAAAGCCCTAAATTCCGGAAGCCATGAATGAAGGTACCAAAAAATAATTCTGTTTTGATAGAAATATGTACCTGATTGTTTCTGGTGTAACTCCGAAATTTTTGATCCATAGGGTCTGAAAACATTTTCTGAGATAGCCTGACCTGTTATCTTTCCATCCTAACAGGTCTGACCTCAATTGGATTCTCTGAGAGAGAGTTATGCCAAATGTCGCAACGTGACCTGTTTTGGGATAAAACAGGAGAGCGAACTTGTACGGCATGCCACATGTCACTATTTTAACTTCGGCCTCTGAAAACGTTTTCTGAGATAGCTCGGCCTGTTACCTTTCCATCCTAACAGGTCTGACCTCAATTGGACTCTCTGAGAGAGAGTTATGCCAAATGTCGCAACGTGACCTGTTTATGGGATAATACAGGAGAGCAAACTTGTACGGCGTGCCACGTGTCACTGGTTCAACTTCGGCCTCTGAAAACATTTTCTGAGATAGTACAGACTGTGTACTACCTGTCACTTTTTACGAAATTTCATTTGGAGCTTCCTAGCCCAAGATATGACCTTTTTCCCAAGGTCACTTGATTTTGACTCAGATCTGGAAGAGGCAGAAACCCTATATTGTACAGATCATAAATCACAAAGTACAACGAATTAGAGGTTTTCCTTTGGACACAAGATACCTGGAGATCTTAGCTTTGGCCTGTAACAATTTCAGATCCGAAAACTTCGCCAAAACGGATTTATAGCGAAAGTGCTACGATGACTGGTTTTTTTCTATATCAAGCCCTAGCATCGTAAGTGCAACAAGTGTCATACATGCCATATCATGCCTTCTTTCAGGCTAGCTCTGATACCATGTTAAATTTTCTGAATTTACTTCAATATGATCTAGGATCTTAACTGAGAGAACAACATGTACAGCATATCTACAGCATATCAATCATGGAGACAATGATGCAAGCACACAAGAGACACAAAGATTTACTTGGGGAAAACCATAAAGGTGAAAAACCCCAATAACTTCCTCAGAGATAGATAGAGCAATGATACAACCAACCAAGAGAGATAGCCATAACCTAGCAGCAATCCTCCTCCTCCATAAGTGCGCCTCTCCTCCTTGAGAGCATGTGTGAGAAGTGAGTGAGTAAATAGAGTGCCTCCCGCACTCTATTTATACTTGACTTGACTTGCCTTTTTACCTAACTCATGTAGGCTCGAACTTAACCACATAACATAATGCTGAGTGGGCCGACCCCCAATAGGGTGGTCTAATAACCCTTTGACCCACATGGCCGACCCCCAATAGGGTGGTCTAATAACCCTTTGACCCACATGACTTATACAGGGCCGACCCCAAACAAGGTGGTCTAATAACCCATCAAGTATAAGTTACGACACTTACAATATAAATGACGACACTTCCTTATAGAGGAATAATACCATCTCTATAGGAATACAATATACATATATGAAATACATTCCGAAGTTACATATACATCAACACTCATAAAAATCATCATGAGAGTAAGAATCTTCTTCACTAAACATGGACATGGATGCAAATTCATCGAATTGAGAGTATTATTTACACATGAGTAGAGGAAAGAGATATGATACCACTGTAATATACTTGATATGATCTCATAGGATATCAATTCAAACTCATATTTAAAAATAAGGAAATTGTATAACAGTAACTAGTCTTCAAAACTAGTTAAGATGAAACTAGTTTTGGTCAATGATTAACCCATCCAAAGCTTGACTGATGGAAAATTTTGGATCTACCAAGTGTATTGCGGAGAGTGAAGAAGCAAGAAAAATAGAATCAATTCCATATTCTAAGTTCTAATCGCAATGTATTGGGGCCATTTATATTTTGAACATCATCCAGGATGAAGTCTACTCCAAGGCTACCTAGGCACACCAGCATATGCCTACTAAAATATTTCACTTACATTTGAAATCAACCAGACATGGATAAAATTTAATAACCCCCTAATGTACTGATGTAAAATATTCACATATGTTTTGGGAGGATTTGGAAGTGTTTGGAGTCAAGGGGAGAAAGAGCGCTAGGATGGACAACTCAACTAGTTTATTTCTAGGCTCTTCCAAACATGATGAGAAGGTCACAAAAAATTAGTATGAGGCTTGTTTTGGATTCATTAATGACTTAAGGACCTGTAATAACTTGTGTAATAGAAAATAGATAACCAGAGGCCATTTCATTAAATTTACTGCAAAACTAGTCATGAATTCATGCCCAGCGAGCTAGTCTGTAAATATACAAACACAATCAGCCTCTAAGGCCATCTAATATATGATTTTGGACTTGGGATGGATTCTAAAGACCATTAAAAACCTACATAAACCTTCATAAAGTAAAATGGGTTCACATAGCTCTGAATATCACAATTCTTGGAAAACTAGTCAATTAAAATGGCTCAATGAGCTAGTCTTGAGAGATCTAGATGCAAACAACCTCCAATGCTTTTGAATTTATAATTTGAAGAATAGTATGATTTAATATGGAATATAGGAGCAATAATAACCATGTTCAAGAGTTTTATACATCAACATATTAGCATTACAACCTCAATTTTCTCAATGACCCTCAAATACAGTAAATCTCACAGTACATGAATGTGGATGTCTTCTCAACAGAAAGGAGAGAAGGATCCTCCATTGGATATGCTATGATTATGAATATGGATTAGATGGATTATCATGGAAGGTATACCAATATTCATGGATTATCACAGGGCGTATTCACCAAACTAGATAGAAAAGCAAGGGCATGTTCTTTATAGCTAGAATCCCCGGATCTACTAAAATTGACATAACTTGCTCATACGGACACCTTTTTGGATGAGACAAAAATTGTTTCCTACTGGAAACGATGGTACGGATGCAATGGAATAGGTATCAACATCCAAAAATTCTCAAAAAGTTCGAAACCATAACCTCCATATCGTCCCTCTAACATTATTCCTACTGAATGAAGGTGTTGAACCGCACAACGAGAACACCAACCAATGGATCAGACTTAAGGACCTGAAATAGAATCAGAGATGAAGACTGGATGTCATCATCCTTTTATTAGAAGCATGGGGAACATCTCCCAGCTAGGACTAGGGGCACATCTCCCAGGTCAATGAGGAAACATTGCACTCAATTCAAATCATAAATGATCAAAAGATGTGAAATGGACTTGTAATCCTTATTTTATAAATTTAGGTGACTTGTTGAGCAATTAATATAAGCTAAGGCGCCCTCATGTTGTGGATAAGGTTTATTTTCTTTCTGCTTTAGATTTTGCTTTCTACTTTTGATTTTTCTTTTGATTTTACTACTTTTTCTTTTCTATCCTTCTTTTTCCTACTTTTCTACCTTATCCTGATTTTCTGCTTTGTCTTGCTTTTTCTACTTTTTTTCCTTATCCTACTTTTCTGCTTTGTCCTATTTTTTCTTGCTTTTTTTATTTATCCAACTTTTCTGCTTTTGTCCTTGTTTTTTACTTTGTCCTGCTTTTCTGCTTTATTTTGCTTTCTTCTCCTTTCCCTACTTTCCTTGCTTTGACTGTTTTATCTTTTCTTGTCTTGCAAGTTACCTCTTAGTCAACATTATCCTCTAAGGAACACTTGTGGAGCATTATCCACTTTATTCCAAAATAAAAATGTCTAATTATTGAAAGTTACTTCTACCAAGTGCATTTAAAACTTAGCATAAAAATAAAATTAAACTTCCTAACTAATTAATTCCTTTACTCCAGAATTAACCCCAAGTGCATAAAATTTCCTCCTCAACCCAAGGGATTGGTTGGGATAAGAACTCCTTCCACTAACCATCAATGAGGGGACATGAAAGTCTCCCCCTCCCAAGATTTCCTATCCTCAATCAATAATCAAATCCAACCCAACTAAGAATCATGAGCCATCATGCTTCTGTTGTACCACTCTGATTATAAACTGCTCATGAACTCTCCCAATAGATTGTTATATTACCATCCAACCATGCACTTAGTGTGGACACCAATAAAAACTGATACCAGGACCCTAATTGATCCTCAAGAATACAAGTTTTAATATATATTCTCCTATTCAATGCATAAGAATCACATGGAAGTCATCATAACACCCTACAAGAAAAACACAAGGTCATCCAAAAATATGTTTCCCATGTAGGAAACCATCACCATATACTACAAAGATGAACCCATGGGAAGAGAAGAGGCTTGCTTACTGAATCCAACCAACCAAAATGTGATCTCAATGAGATTCTAATGATCAACAATGCCTAGGTCCCTTGCACACTCTATATTGTAGGTACAACAGATTCCATGTTTTAAATAAAACATGGGAGCCCCAATTTCTAGATCTAAAGGTAATTTTTAAATTCCTTAGTCATTTTGGGGTTTTTCATCCTGATTATCATGATTTTATATATTTGTCATGATTTGATTCAGTTAATAATTTTCCTCTTTGAAAATTCTTTCATTTTTAGTGTTTTTGTGAGTTGCAGAAAGAAGTAATTTTTCCAAAAGTTTGCTTTTTCTTCAACCTGCAATCCGCAATGCGGATTGCAGAAGCTTGGTTCTCTGGATTTGAAATTTTTCTTTCCGCAACCCACTATCCACAATGCGGATTGCGGGTGTGGAAATATTTTGCAATAATCGTGGTTTGTCGCGCCCGCAACCCGTAATTGCGGATTGTGGAAAGATTTTCAAAATAAATTTGCATCTTTCTTTTCTGCAACCCGCAGCCCGCAATTGCGGATTGCGGAAAGGTCATTGTTTTAAATACCATCATTTGCGTTTCTACAACCCGTAATTGCGGATTGTGGAAAATTTTGGTTCGTATATATTTAGAGTTGTGGATCCGCAACCCGCAACCCGCATTGCGGATTGTGGATTGTGGATTGCGGCAAGAATGTACATGTTTGCAAGAATAAACTTCCACAACTCCCCTTCCACACCCCACATGTTTAATCTTAACCATTGATTTTTCTTGATCCCGTGAATGAGATTACACTGCGTGATTTGAATAAATATTTGTATTTTCCATTTTTCTTCACCAGTTTTTAATTTGAAATCGGGTTCCTAACTGCGATTTTCACCTTCGGCCGAATTTGAAATCGTGATCATTTATTCGACTAATTCATAATGATCGAATGTTTAGATTTGACATAAAATCATATGTGATATAATGAAAATATTATCTCATCTTAATCCAATTTTGGTCGACACATGCTATGTGTTATTTCATTGCAGATGTGATTATTGCATTTCTCAGACTGAAAGGTTTTAATCATGGCAATTCATTACAGTCAATCATTTTGGAATCTTTATTGTTCTTTCTAATTATAAATATCAATATGAGTAATTTGTTGGTCGTCATATTTCATAGAAAAGACTTGTGTGGCTAGGGTTTTACCCCTAGCTTGTGCAAATGAGCACCTACTAAGGAGAATGGACTCCTTAGTAGCAGTTCAGTAAATGTAAATAATTAAATGAAAACAACAATGAAATTAATTCTAAAACATGCATGAAACATAAACATCAAATTTAAAGAATGGCTTTTTGTATTGATATTACCTTCAATGTGAAGGTTTGATGAAGCCCTTTGCAATGTCCGAGAGGATGCTCCAAGCTTCAATATGCTCCTTCTCCTTCTCCAATGGTGGGAATGGGCCAAAAGTGGCTCTCAAGGTGAAAGTAGTTCAATGATGAACTAGGGTTTCGAGAGAGATTTTGGCAGAGTAAGGGTGCTTGTGATTGTGGATATGGAATAAGGGATCTCCATCACCTATTTATAGTTTTGGTGGTGGAGTGCTGACCCATGGTTTTGGGAAACACATGGTTTTATGCAGCTGTATAGGGTTTTTTCCTCCTTTTCCTCATTATTTTATATTTTTTATTCCCTTTTTAGGGGATTTTTGCTATTTTTGGAGGAAAAAGGGGTTTTTTTAGCCTTTTTGAGGCTATTTTGAGGGTTTTGTGGCCTTTTGGAGGCATTTTAGGCCTTTTGGAGGCTTTTTAGTGGGATTTTTGGGGTTTTTAAGGGAAATATGGTAGAAAAATGGACAAATGAGCCATATAATGTGGTAGATGATGTAGTGAACACTTTTTGGGTGTTAACAACTTGTTAGTCAATTTCCAGATATTTCCTTTTAACAATTACATACTGTGAGCAAGATGCAGAAAAGTCACAAATCTTCAGTCAGATTCTGTGACAAGAACAAAATTCAGCCTCTTCAATATCATGAACATGTGTCACCACCTTTTAAAGAAGATGTTTTGGATGATAGCACTGGTAGTGAAAAAGAAGACTCTAAGATTCAATCCATGTATATACGACTCCCTTAGAGGAAGAGAAGGAAGATCACTGCAAAAGATGTTGATCGAGATGATAC
This sequence comes from Larix kaempferi, assembly GCA_027924585.1. Classification (NCBI taxonomy): domain Eukaryota; kingdom Viridiplantae; phylum Streptophyta; class Pinopsida; order Pinales; family Pinaceae; genus Larix; species Larix kaempferi. Next base: position 5,179,464 of record BSBM01000006.1, on the reverse strand, counting down.
AATTATTCGAGATTTTATCATCAATGTAGTACCTATAATTCCACCAATCCCCCTAAAGGAAGGACAAGTGGCCGATTTTTCAGTTTTTGAGAACATTTTCGGTCATCATTAATCTTCTAAGAAAGATCTTTCAATTCCATTATCATTCGTCATAGATAGCTAGTAGATTGTGATTATCTTCCACAGTTTATTACTGGATACTACCCCGAAAGTATATGATGAAATATTTTGGGAATTTTGTGAAATGCTTAGTATTAACCACTCTTGAAGATGCTTTAGCAGTGGAAGCGATATTTTGTAAATCCATGTTTTATGGGAGGTCTATCCTTGGTAACTATCTTGCAATTATTATTTATAGGGTAGAGATCTCGTAAGGTTGGGGGGAGAATCAACAAAAGAAGACTGGAGATACTCTTATTAATGAAGAGATTGTAATTTTTTGCAACTTTGAGCTAATACAGTTAGTTTTCTCTTGATTCCTCTTTTGTTGAATATCAAATTTCTTTGATGAATGATGGTTTTCACTTCAGCTTGTCAAAGTATATTGTTTTGATTTTGCAATTTTTAATACATTGATCTGCAGTTCAGATTTCTCTTAACTTATGATCTATGTGTTCTTTATGTTTTAAGCGAATTTATTTATTTAAAACATTTATCTATTTCTGCAAATGATTAACATACATCAATAAATTAATGCTCATTTTTCAATTAGCATTTCATACACAGGATAATCTTGCATGTGCCTAATCCTTAAACTGCCATAATTTATTTTTCATTGTCTGGTTGTATTTTAAGCTAGTAAGTAAAGATCCAATTTCACATTTCTGTTAAACTGGTGAAAAGACTTATTAAAATTTAGACCAAGTTATCTTGCACACAAACAAAGCACTTTATTTAGATTAGATCTAACTTAGTTTAGATTTATTTTAAGCTAGATTCACTTCTAGAATTAGAACACTTTGATATTCCTTCACAGGAAGACAGATCCTTTTAGGATCAAACCCCATAAGTGCCAGTGGAGGCCTTTATATCCATGGGATTTAACTACACCAAACAGTATGGGGATAGAACTGCTCTTGCGCAGAGCTTTTTGAAGCCTTTTAGATTGGGTTTTCACCCTCTGTTGCTATCCTTGGACCACATTCCATCAACCTAAATACCCGAGGCTTCAACAAATGGCGCTAGAATGAGGGAAAGAAGCAAGATATGCCTAAATAGAACACCAATAGACCTCCTCCAGTAAGATCACCAGTTGTTACCCATAGTCGCACGGAGGCATCAACATCTGCAGAACAACCAGTGCAACAACCAACTGCAATTCCTGCCACCCCTGTGATAGAGCAGGAAACTAGAAGGGACGAAATCATTTTTATATCACGCACTAGGGGACCTCTCACACTTGAACAATTATTGAAAGTTTCTTCTGATAGTGTTGCTAGGTTACAATAAAGGATCACATAAGAGCATAATCTCGGACTAGTAGCAATTCAACATCACTAGAACAATGATCCGCAGACTAATAACCAAGGTAATCACAATTCAGGTGACCAAAATACTTAACACCATGATTCATCTAGCCACCAAGAGTCCCCTGATTTTAACCTTGATTCGTTATTCCAAGAGACAGAACAAGATCAACCCAAATTTGTAATAGGTGGATCACCACCAACACCTCCTTCATCCTCCTCATCCTTGTACGACGATTCATTAGATAGTGAGTCATCTTCCAGTTCATCCTCAAAGGATATACCCATGGAAGAAGGTGGAAACAGACTCTGGCTGGACCAGGATGCTGTATTTATTGTTGGAGAACAACACAGACTCCCTAAGAACCTTGAAAAGTGGCTCCCTAAGTTTGATCCTGATGAAAAATCACCTGCACTTGATCATATTAAAACTTTTATATAGGCCATCAAACTTAGGAATGTCATTCATGAAGATATAGTATGTAGATTGTTCCCTACACCTTCCAGGGAAAAGAATCCACTTGGTACTTTTCCCTAGAAGCGAGATACATTTCTTCCTGGGATTACTTTGAAAACAAATTTATCCAGAAATTTGGAGATGAAAAAACTCCAGAGGACTTGGTTATAGATTTGTCTTCAATGAAAATCAGAGGCAAGGAAAGAGTTAAAGATTATAATAAAATGTTTTCATACTTGAAGAATAGAATCCCTACTACTGTTCTTCCTACAGAAGAACTTCTGGTTTCATATTATGTTAAAGGTTTACCCGTTCCCATTACTATGTGGGTAAAAAGAGCACGTAGAGATAACTTGCAGGAGGATTTTTCCGAGGCTATTCAGGTTGAAAAGGACATATTCTATTTGAAAGCTAACCCCGATGCTTCATCCGAACAACCTTCTACATCTCGCAAGAAGCCAGATAACCCTCCAAAACCCACTGTGCAAAATAAGGACCCTTTTGAAATGAACGACATGAAGAAATTCCTTCAAAAGGTTTCTAATGAAATGGTAGAATTAAAAAAACACCAACACAGAAAACCAGAACAACAACAGGGGATTTAATAGACAACCTTTCAGAAGACCTTATCAACCCCCACAGAACCAAGTCCCACCTAATTCCGATGAAGGATTGAACTTTGAAGAAATTATTTCTATCTTTAAAGCTTTGGTTTCAGAATCACATAATTCTCCTGATCATCCAGATGAAACCCACAAGAGAATCAAGATCTTGAACCACCAGATGAAGTAGAATACCAACAGATAAACACTATCAGTTTCTTTTCAGAACTTCCCATGGCTGAGGAGGAAGATGAACCTGAGGATGTCTTCAATGTCCAACACCCCTATAATACAAGGAGCAAATGACAACCTACACAGGAGCCTTATACTTCAACACCCACACCAAATAGAGGTAAAACAACAACACAAAAGGACACTCTCATTCTTGAAATAGAGTATAGCTTGATTGATGACCTGAAAAGAGTGAAAGCCAACATATCTCTCTTTGAGCTTCTGAAGATCCCTACCATGAGAGACAGTCGCCCAAAAGCATGATTGTCAACAAACCTAGGGAGGCTCAGAACAACATTCTAGAGACATACTCTAAACCTGGAAACCAAAAACCAAGTAGTAAGAAAACTCCTCCTTTATTTCTTACTTTCGAAGTTTTCAATATGATTGTTCATAATTGTATGATAGACTCAGGGGCTTCATCCAATGTGACGCCTCTATCTAGCTACAAAAATTTGAATGCCTCTTGGGAGCCCTGCCCTACTCAAATTGTCCAACTTGATCGATCCAAAGTTAGGGTAGTGGGAGAACTGAAGAATGTCCTCTTAACACTGTCTACTGAACCTAGAATCTACCAGACTATGGATATTATTGTGGCTGATATCCTTGAAATGTATGGAATGTGGTTGAGCATGGATTGGTCAGAAAATATCAAAGGCTACTTCGCTACTCACTGGTCCCACTTATGGCTTCCCTACAATGGAAGACCAAATAGGATCAAAATCAGCAGGGAACCTTACATGAAACAAATTGTCACAAACTTAAATGATCCTAGTGAGACTGCTGCATACTTTAGCTCACGTGTGGAACACTACACTTTCGATACGTTTTTTGGGGATCTACCTACAGATTTGTCACCTACTGAGAATGCTCAGAACCAGTCCCAAATTTCACTGAACCCCAAGAAATCAATCTTTGCAGACATTGAAGGTAAGCTGTTAGGTTTTATTGTTTCAAAAGAAGGCATGATCATTGATCCAGAACACACAGAAGCCATTGCAAAGATCGGCCTACCCAATTCGCGTAAAGCCATGCAATCTTTTCTAGGTAAGATAAATTTTGTTCGTAGATTTGTTCTGAATTTTGCTCAAATTGTCAAACTATTGCAGCAATTGATTAAAAAGGATGCACAATATAAGTGGTCTGATGAACAAAGGAACACTTTTGTTGAAATCCGGAAGGCCATTGTGGAAGCTCCTGCTCTGATTTCTCCAGACTTCAGCAAATATTTTATTTTATATACTTTTCCTACTGACTTCTCCTATGCAGATGTTCTTACACAGAAGCATCCAAATGATCTTGAAATTCCTATTTCATTCATGAGTTCCACGTTCAAAGGGGATGAACTCAACTACTTCTAGATTGATAAACAAGCTTACGCGGTGTACATATCGATAAAACAATTTAGACCATATTTGTTGAAATCTTGGACTAAAGTGATTGTCCCCTATGTAGCTATTAGGAATGTTTTGGTTCAGAAAGAGTTGGGTGAAAAGAGAGCTCAGTAGATGACAGCTCTGCAAGAATATGAGCTCAAGATCATACCAGTGAAAATCGTCAAAGGCCAAGGCTTGTGTTTTCTCACTGCTCAATCCAATGACCCTGTACAACAGCATATTGAGTGGGAGAAAGAGGAAAGTACAACAATAGGTTTGTAAATGCCATTACAACTCAAACATCCGAATGGTATGATGACATTAATTTTTTCTTAAGCCATGGGTTTTCTCCTAAAACCCTTGACTTTAAAAAACGTAGAGCTTTAAGGTTAAAAGCTACACCATATCAATTCATAGATGGTGTTTTGTTTAGGAAAAACTATGATGGTGTTTTTCTCAGATGTTTAGAGAGAGTTGAAACTGATAATATCCTTTTGCAATTTCATGCAGGACCTGCGGGAGGGCACTTATAAGATGAAACCACTGCTCATAAGATCTTGAGGGCAGGATACTACTGGCCTACTTTGTTCAAGGATTCTTATGGTTATGTCAAAAGATGTGAACCTTGTCAGAAGTGTGTTGGGAAAATGAAAAAAAATGCCTTTCCCTTGCATCCAGTTACAGTCCAGTTTCCCTTCCAACAATGGAGCCTGGATTTTGTTGGACACATTAACCCTGCTTCCTCCCTACAAAAAAATACATTTTGACATCCACAAACTACTTTACCTGTTGGGTAGAGGCAGTCCCTCTCAGACAAGCCAACACAAACCAAGTGATATCTTTCCTTGAAAGTCAAATAGTCACTAGGTTTGGTGCACCCAATTTCTTAGTGTTTGACAATGCCTCTTATTTCTCCTCAATTGACTTAACACAGTATGCCCTTGAAAAAGGGATAAAAATGAAGGTTTATGCCAATTACTATCCACAAGGGAATGGACTAACAAAGTCTTCCAACAAAAACCTGATTAATATCTTAAAGAAGATAGTGGCTACCCACCACAAAGATTGTCACACCCAGCTATACAATGCTCTTTGGGCAGACCTTGTCACCCCAAAAGCAGCCATAGGAAACTCCCCTTACTATCTAGTTTACGGTAAGGAGGCCATCTTACCATCCAACCTTATGATTCCTTCACTACAACTAGCACATTCAATACAAGAGGATGATTCTTCCCCACTCCAGCAAAGGATTGATACATTACTTAGGCTGGAAGAAGACAGGGAAAAATCTAAGAACAAGTTGTATTAGCACCAGCAGCTAGTGAAGAGGTGGTTTCATGAGAAGTCCTCATCTGATAGCGAGTTTACTGTGGGGGACTTGGTGTTAAAGTGCGATAAGCAACACAAAGACAAGAATGATTACACCAAGTTCCAATGCTTATGGTTAGGACCATTCATTATTATAGAAAATCTTGGTCCTAGTACTGTCCGGTTGCAGACACGGTTAGGTATCTCAGACACCTACCCAGTGAATGTCCAGCTGCTAAAAAAGTACTTTGTTTAGAGGAGCAGATTCGCTTACCTGTATATAAGTGTGTTTTTCTTTCTTTTCTTTCTTTGTTTTTGTTGATTTTTCTTTTACACTTTGATTTTATTTTGAATAATGTCCACACTTTTGGCAGAGGCTGTTGATTAGTGTGTCTCAAGATTAATATAGTCTAAAGTTTTGAGGTAGCAATGTCAATTGTAATTTTTTCGTAGCCTCTACCTGAAAATGTTTTTCATGAAATCAACAGTCAATATTTGCAGAGCTTTGATTGATACCTTCCCACCTCAATCATTATCCTTATAGATGTCTTATTTGGTTAATTGAGGTTATGGAAGTGATTAGGATTTATTATCTTATGTTTCATTAGTGAATGGCAGCATATCTTTATATCCTGGACAACCTTATCTACTCTGGATCCCATTCTGATCAACTTGAAAATAATTCACTTTAATAATTGTAGATTACAAGATGGGGGGTCTTATCACAAGCTAGCCCATTATGTTCATAGATGTTTAGTGGAATGACATCTCCACATCTGGTCACCAAGCTAGGGAGATGACTTTTAGCTACTGCCGGAAGGTGGAAGATCCTATCACAGGTCGGTCCACTCATGATCTGTAAAACATTAGTGAGTAACACTACTAGCATATGGTCACCAAGCCATGGTAGTGTCTTGTAATTTATGCATAAATAAATTTTTGTTTTCTTTTTATAAGACAATTGTTGTATATGAGGATAGGGGGGTCTTATTACAAGGCATCCCTACCATGATCATGAAGTTGATTTTGGAATGGAATTATCACTTTATGGTTACCAAGCCATGATAATTGCTTTTAGTGTCAAAAGATGAAAGACAAGAAGTCTCCTTACCGAGCTAGCTTGTTCAATTTCCAAATCAGGTTTGTGAATGGCATTGCCAAAATCTGATCACCAAGTGAGGGGAATGGCCTTGTGCCAACAAAGTCTTATGTGTATATTTTCATTCTGTTTAAAAAAAAAAAAAAAAAGAGGAAAATAAAAAGAAATGTATATATTTTTCAGTAATGCATCTATACAAAAATAAATTATTAATAAATTCAAGGTGATTCATAATTTGGTTATCCAGAATGGTTCTAAGTTTGTTCTAAGGTTCAAAACAAATTGCCTTCCTATGACTGCATAATGGTAAAGGATTCCTATTTACTTTTAAGCTGCCTTATCAGATAAACATCATCATTAATTTGGTTTTTGATGGGAATATATCAATCATATGACTATCTCTGCTATTTTGGTTGTGTTTTTATGAGAGAATTTTAAAAATTGCAGGTTGAAACATCATCTTGGTGACATATCTTCCTTGTAACTATAGATTTCATTTACAGAGATAACTGGTTCGTCCTAGCCAATCGCCATTTGTTGTAGGTACAACAGATCCCCTATTTTAAATAAAACATGGGAGCCCCAATTTCTAGATGCAAAGGTAATTTTTATATTCCTTAGTCATTTTGGGGTTTTTCATCCTGCTTATCATGTTTTTATGTATTTGTCATGATTTGATTCAGTTAATATTTTTTCTCTTTGAAAATTATTTCATTTTTGAGTGTTTTTGTGAGTTGCGGAAAGAAGTAGTTTTCCCAAAAGTTTTCTTTTTCCGCAACCTGCAATCTGCAATGCAGATTGCGGAAGCTTTTTTTTTTGGATTTCAAAATTTTATTTCCGCAACCCGCAATCCGCAATGCGGATTGCACTTTTTTTGGATTTGAAAATTTTCTTTCCACAACCCGCAATCCACAATGCGGATTGCGGGTGAGGAAATATTTTTCAATAATCGTGGTTTCTTGTGCCCGCAACCCACAATTGCGGATTGCAGATTGTGGAAAGGTCATTGTTTTAAATACCGTCATTTGCATTTCCGCAACCCGCAACCCGCAATTGCTGATTGCAGAAACTTTTGGTTTGTATATATCTAGAGTTGTGGTTCCGCAACCCACAACCCACATTGCGGATTGCGGATTGCGGAAAGACGGTACATGTTCGCAAGAACAAACTTCCGCAACTCTCCTTCCACACCCCGCATGTTTAATCTTAACCATTGATTTGTCTTGATCCTGCCTATGAGATTACACTGCATGATTTGAATAAATATTTGGATTTTCCATTTTTCTTCACCAGTTTTTAATTTGCAATGAGGTTCCTAACTTTGATTTTCACCTTCGACCGAATTTGAAATCGTGATCATTTATTCGACTAATTCTTAATGATCGAATGTTTAGATTTGACATCAAATCATACGTGATATAATGAAAATCTTATCTCATCTTAATCCATTTTTTGTCGACACATGCTATGTGTTATTTCGTTGCAGATGTGATTATTGCATTTCTCAGACTGAAAGGTTTTAATCACGGCAATTCATTACAGTCAATCATTTTGAAATCTTTATTGTTCTTTCTAAATATAAAGATCAATATGAGCAATTCTTTGGTCATCATATTGTATAGAAAATACTTGTTAGTCAATTTCCAAAGATTTCCTTCTAACAATTACATACTATGAGCAGGATGCAGAAAATTCACAAATCTTCAGTCAGATTCTGTGACGAGAAGGAACTTCAGCCTCTTCAATATCATGAACTTGTGTCACCACCTTTTAAAGCAGATGTTTTGGATGACTGCACTGGTAGTGAAAAAAAGACTCTGAGATTCAATCCATGTATATACGACTCCCTCAGAGGAAGAGAAGGAAGATCACTCAACAATATGTTGATAGAGATGATACGATTATCCGAGATTTTATAATCAATGTAGTACCTGTAACTCCACCAATCTCCCTAAAGGAAGGACAAGTGGCCGATTTTTCGGTTTTTGAGGACATTTTCGGTCATCATGAATCTTCTAAGAAAGATCTTTCAATTCCCTTATCATTTGTCACAGATAGCTAGTAGATTGTCTTTATCTTCCACAGTTTATTATGGGATACTTCCCCGAAAGTATGTGATGAAATATTTTGGGAATTTTGTGAAATGCTTAGTATTAATCACCCTTGAAGATGCTTTAGCAGTGGAAGCGATATTTTGTAAATCCATGTTTTATGGGAGGTCTATCCTTGGTAACTATGTTGTAATTATTATTTAAAGGGTAGAGATCTCGTAAGGTGGGGGGGGGGAATCAACAAAAGAAGACTAGAGATACTCTGATTAATGAAGAGATTGTAATTTTTTGCAACTTTGAGCTAATACAGTTAGTTTTCTCTTGATTCCTCTTTTGTTAATTTATCAAATTTCTTTGATGAATGATGGTTTTCACTTCATTTTGTGAAAGTATATTGTTTTGATTTTGCAATTATTAATACGTTGATCTGCAGTTCAGATTTCTCTTAACTTATGATCTGTGTGTTCTTTATGTTTTAAGTGAATTTATTTATTTAAAACATTTATCTATTTTTGCAAATGATTAACATACATCAATAAATTAATGCTCATTTTTCAATTAGCATTTCATACACAGGATAATCTTGCATGTGCCTAATCCTTAAACTACCATAATTTAATTTTCATTGTTTGGTTGTATTTTAGGCTAGTAAGTTAAAGATCCAATTTCACATTTCTGTTAAACTGGCGAAAGACTTATTAAAATTTAGATCAAGTTATCCTGCACACAAACAAAGCACTTTCTTTAGATTAGATCTAACTTAGTTTAGATTTATTTTAAGCTAGATTCACTTCTAGAGTTAGAACACTTTGATCTTCCTTCATAGGAAGACAGATCCTTTCAGGATCAAACCCCATAAGTGCCAGTGGGGGCCTTTATATCCATGGGATTTAAATACACCAAACAGTCTGGGTATAGAACTGCTCTTGCGCAAAGCTTTTTGAATCCTTTCAGATTGGGTTTTCACCCTCTGTTGCTAGCCTTGGACAACATTCCAGCAACCTTCATACCCGGGGCTTCAACACTCTCCTAGTGCACAATGTCATCAAGAACCAATCTAGAAAGAACTACAACAAAATAGCCCTTTGTGTTGGATAAAACTCACTATGGCTTGGGAATACCACAACAGACAGATGACTACCAGAAATCTACTCAATTCTCAAAACAATGCTATTATAAATGACAATGTTAAAACAATGGACAAATGTAACCAACGTCGATCCAACGTTTGATGTAGATCCCCGTTGGAGCTTTCAATCCGTGCACATCCAAGCACTTGTAATCTGCAAATTAGTCTTTACAACAAATATCTAACAAGTACATGTGATATATAAATAACATTAACATCATCAATAACAATGGTCCATAATATCATAAGCAAATGCAACCCAATGTATAATAAATGACATTCACACCATGAATGGACGAGAACATGAGTATTTCTATTAATGAACAAGAAGAAGTACAAAGTGATACGACCTCTTGTCGGCAACCAATCTAAACAAAGATCTAGATCAATCCACTTGTTCCTCCACCACTTCAATCCTCCATGAATGGAAAACTCAAACTAGAAAGGAGTTTGGAAGGTGAACATAACTGGTTCACAACTACAAGGATCAATGAGTGCAGACTCAAGATAGGGAAAAAATACACTAGAGTGCCTTTACTATTCTCTTCCTCCTCCCGTCCATAAGCCATATGTACTCAATATATAGTCCTCTCAAAGGTAGGTGAAAGGACTCATCGAGACATTACTTGGGCAGATGGAGAGCCAAAGGTCACCCAATGACCGCTTTTTGGGAGTAAAAAGTAATAAAATAGTGGTTTTTACCATTTTACTTGATACCCGCGGGCTATAGGGATGCAACTTGCGGGTATGCATGCTATAGTGATGCAACATGTGGGTAGGAACAAAAATAGGATAACCTAGTATCACTGAAGGATGAAAATGGATATGAGTCACTGAAATAGATCCTACAGGCCAAAGAATGCTGATGCTCATAGGGTGGAAGATTTCTGTGTAACAGATGCCCCCTAATGTGTGAGGTCAGAGAATGAAAGTGGTACGATGGCCGAAATACATTATAAAACTCAGAAGTGGAGTGATGGAGACACAAGTGGAAAGAACGGATCACTCGTCATAATACAATAGTATCTCTAAATACATGTCGGTAGTACAACAATCTAATACAATCGCCATGAATAGGAAGTACATAAGTAGATACATGTCATAAGTGATCATAGCCATGATCCCTCTACAGTAAGATATGGTATTCTGTTGAAAAGAAGACAACTGGTGCAAACTAGAGGTACAAACTGCTGAAATCTGAGAGGTGATATCTCAGATGTAAAGTCAAAGTCATATGTAGCATACTGAATGCCACAATCGCCTGGGGTCTTCTACACAAGTCTTTGACGGTGCAAGTCCCATCAAGTGAATAAAGGAGTTGGGGTCGAACCTAATGAGACATCGTCTGATTATCGGTCGTTGATGTATACTGTTAACAGACGCGAGATGACCCACCAATAATGAAAATGGGCATCAAGGCACAGAGCACAATCATCAGAGTGTGAATAAATGGGTTGAATTCGAACACTAGGATGAATCCATCGATCAGGGGACATTGATGTATTCCCAAAACTATCGATGGCGAGAGAACCTGCCACTAATGACTGCAAGCCTCAAGGTACTCAACCGAACTCTAAGCCTCAAGTCCCAGAATAAATGATTTCAGGTTGACAGAATGAGACTCGCTGGAAGGAGGGCATTAAGGCATCCCCCATCAACCAGCACAAGGTACCAGCAATGCTGAAAGATTTGGAAGATCTCAGGTGAAACGAACTAACTCAATAAGGATGGTCGACATGCAATAGTCAAGATATCTGACGAGTGGCCGACATTGGTTTCAGGACTTCCTTTGAACAAGAGCATGAGTAGATGGATAGAATCAGGCAACATAGACTTGACATAAACTGTGCAATGCAGGAGGCATTACAAAGGGCTCCATAATGACTGGAAGCTTAACCAATCGGTGGAGAAAACTGAGAAACAAGTACAGCTCCTAAGGCCCAACTATAGTCCCAACTCATAATGTACGAAGTGGAATGAATTCTCTGTTCAAAGGCGACACAACAACTGCCAACAAGAAATAATGACCATAATCCCGTCCGGCATTTTGGAATATTTGATTTTTTTGTCTTTTTCATATTTGGGAAAAGCTTGAAAAAGAATAAAATTTCCTATAGTACAACAAGTGAGGGAACGAGTGTCAAATAGCTAGCAGACTAGTCCCAAGCAGTGGAACATACCTATGCTCAATGCAAGGAAGTGCGTGCAGGATGTAGACACTCGGGGGTGTGTTCCCTTAGGGTCAAAGGATCATCAAATTGTGAAGGGAAAATATATAAGCTCTGTAGGGTTCGACAGGGAAAGTGCTCAGGAACCAGGCTAACAATTGAGAAAGCGGGAGCCGACACAAGGCTCAAGCGTCAAGCAGGATGATGCAATGCAATCACAACATGATATAACTGAGGGGAGTCCTTAAGGGAGATGGCCAGCATAAGACAAAGTAGAGTATGAGTCTTTATCGCAACGTCATGGCGTGACTACAAAGGACTCCCAATTCTAAGGACAAACAATGACATGTGCACCAAAATGCATAAGGGGGTTCTAACTAGGGTACCCATGTTTGGGAAAGCCCTACCACCACATGACGACACTCCTATAATAGTGTGAAGGTTCCGTGTCAGTCACGAAGTGGGGTCGCACCTAGGGTTTATGAAAATGGTCAACAGGTCAAATGCATAATGCATGTGGAAATGGCATCTAACCTATATGCCAGGTGTGAAACATACCGGCCGCAGGTGTGAAATGAATCGGAACAACTCTCGCCGAGGAAATCTGTTGAAGAAACATTACTCCATGACACGATATTAGTTCATAACGGCCCAAAATGGACAAAACTATAGAAACGTGGGTGCAGAAAATTATAAATAGTAACAAAATTTAATAATTTTCAATTCATTTGCACTATTCACCATTTTGGAGTTGAGTGGTAAGTTTGCACCTGAAATTTCAAGCGTCGATCGTGGGAGCTACGAGCAACCGTTCAGCAAACCATCTGGAGTAGGTTAGTGGTCACTGCCATACCTTTCATTTAAGTGCTTTTATTTCAATTTTGGTCGATGGGTTATTTTGTTTAGCCAAACCCTAAATGGCTTCGGCGCTACCCACGGGCTGTAAGTATGCGGTTCGCGGGTAGGGCATCAAATGCGCAGTCAAAAAACTGGCTGCCCACGTCTACCCACACTTGTATACAATATAGCTCGTGGGTAATGTCGTGAAGAAGTTTTTAAGAATGAAACTGACTAAAAATCTCTTGCTTTGCACTCCAGGATGGTTCTAGAGTGGAGGGAGAAAGAGCATGACCATGTAGATGAGGCCGTGCGCAACGATTTGCAAGCACAACAAGCATTGCAAGCATGTGGCTTATATAAATACTGGAGTCTCAGGGGCTTAAGGGCCCAAAACCTTCTACTCCGTCATTTGGTCAAATATTGGGATGTGGATGCACAACACTTCATCCTCAACGGGAAAACACTGACACTAGATGTAGAGGATATCTATTTCATTACAGGTTTGTCCCGTAGAGGGGAAGTGGCTAGTATTCGGTCACGGACCGTGGGTGGTGGGATCACTGTGCAAGATTACATAGTACGGTATTGTCCCGCCAACACACGACCAGTGGGAATTCAGGTGCCAATCAATATCATAACGGACTTGAGCACAAAGATCATAGTGGAAACTCTGGTCCGGTTCACGGGATCCAAAGCACTACATCAGGCATCTAGACCAGTGATGTTCTATGCATCACAATGCTTGCAGCCTACTATATTCGACTGGTGTACTACTCTGCTGGTGTCTATGAAGACACAACTCGCGGAATGAAAAGAGGGGAAGGCCAAAAACTTTGGGTATGGTAGCATCCTCTGCAGTTTCTTCTTTGAGAGGGTTCTGGGACTTAGCCCGAGGGTGGATGTCCCTCCTCACAGTCTTCATGATCCAGCCCTGACTCGGTGGGATGCGATACTGACACGACAGGGTGGTGGCCATCTGGCGTCACCATATACTGAGGAGTTCTTCTGCTGGTGGAACCGGCAGGTGATTGCTATCAAGGACTACCCCTATGCGGGGATAGACTTTAGACAGGACCGTGACATGCCACTCCCACCAGGTGCAGCCTTCGGAGACATCGGTGAGTACTCTTTTGGTTGTGTGTTTTTTAAATTTTTATGGATTTTTTTATTATAGTTGAAATGCAAAAAATATTTTTGGTGGTAATATCATGTGCTAATGGGTGACTATTTGCTTGCAGACAAAGGACCAGTGAGACCCGAGGGCTTCCCGAGACATGGTTGTCGGGGTAGATATGAGGTGGCAGCAAATGCTACAGCAGGGCGCACACTACAGACGTTGCGATGCAACATATCACGGATGGTTGCTCGAGTACCACTGATAGAGGTAGCCCGACTACCGGAGGCTATGCAGCGCCAGGTAGTGGGTGTTCCTGGTGAGTGGGTGCGGCTACTACAGGGGATGGCCAATGCAATACAATACTATTATGAGACACATCCCGTCGAGTCGGCAGCTAGACCTCCTCGGAGGGAGTAGATATCCCAGGGTCTCGTCATTTTTTGTATCGATATGTATATTTTTTAGGGCTAGGGGCTCCAGTCTTATATGACACTACCATTTTTGGACATATTTATATATATATACAACTTTGGTTCTCGGTTCTACTATATGTGTGTATGGTACAAATGTATAAATGTCTTTGTATTTATGTGCTTCAGGATGAATGTGACAAATTCCAATCTAATACATAGTTAGCATATGCATTAGATATATAATTATGACTTCTCGGAATGTGAATATATGTAATGGAAACAAAATGTCTCTCCAAGAGTCGTACCTTAAGGAATATCCGTAGTAATGTAGGGTCTCGTACATGGTACTTCCCATTCAGCTGAGACACAACTAGTTGTGAATCCAGGTGGACTTCTAAAGACTGGATGTCATGTGAAATGGCATCCCGAAGTAGCTCAACAACGGCACTATACTCAGCCACATTGTTCGATGTAGGACCGAGACAAGCACCTCCTGAGGACACAACTAGATGGTCAGGTGAAAAGATAACCCAGGCAGTAGAAGCAAGCTGGTGCGTATGTCGGCTAGCACCATCCACGAAACCTAAGAACGTAGGACATCCCGCTAACATCTGTCAATCAAACAAAGGCTAATCAGCAGACCTGACAACCAAAAATGTAACCTAGACTATACAGAAAAAACTATACAATAGTGTACAAAAGTATCAGCTCGAACCAAAGGTTCAAGTGTAATACCGCTTGAGGTAGAGCCCATTTCTAGGCTCCTTCAAGACAACTCCCTCGTAATCTTCTAACTCATAAGCTCCTTTTTCCAGGACATGTCTCACAATGTAAGGACCATGCCACATGGGATTGAACTTTCCCGCCCCCAAGGGTTCTTTAGCTTGGTCATACAAGAGTACCAATTCACCTTCAGCATACTGTCGGGGATGGACAGACCTATCATACTGAACCTTGACACGATGCTTATTAACATCAATGGCCACAGCGGCATCTCGACGGTGCTCATCAAGTTGCTCGAGGTGTACTAAATTTTGCTCAATCTCCATCGTATCAAGGAGGATCTCTATGGCTAGCTTGAGCGAAGGAATCTCCCATTCAACGGGTAAAAGTGACTCCACACCATGAACTAACTGTAACGGTGAGAACCCAGTGGCAATCTTAACTGCATTTCGGTAAGCCCACAAAGCAGGATATAACATGATATGCCAATTGGTCTTGCTTTGTTGGATGGTACATTGGAGAATGGTCTTCAAAGACTTATTGACTGCTTCAACCTGACCATTCGCTTGAGGATAGTAGGAAGACGAGTGTTCCTGACGAAACCCAAGCTTGAGAGACAAATCCTCCATCATCTTATTTTGAAAGTGACTGCCATGGTCAGTGACAATCTCTTTCGGGATACTGAATCAAGTGATAATCTGGTTGAACAAGAAATGGGCTGCAGAAGCACCATCGGCTTTAACGGTAGGCATGGCCTTAGCCCATTTGGAAAAATAATCCACGACCACAATAATATGATGATGCCCCCCAGCCGAAGCTGGTTTGCAATCCATGAAATCTACCCCCCACTTAGTGAAGGGACCGACGGTGACGACCGGATGGAGGGGCGCTGGATGCGAGTGTATGTTCCGAGAAAACACCTAGCAAGGGTGACATCTCTTCACAGCGTTAATACAATATTTAAAGATAGTAGGCCAAAAATAACCTGCTCGCATAATACGCTGGGCTGTAGCAAGCCTGGATAAGTGACTGCCACACGCCCCCGCATGGCAATCATTAAGTTCCCGTTCCGCTTCTTCGTGAGTCAAACAATGATGGAGAATGGAATCCTTTCCTCGGCAATACAAAGTGTCATCGACGATAGTATAATATTTAGCATGATGTATCACACGCCGTCACTCATCTCGTGAATAATGCAGAGGAAAATTCAAAGTTTGGAGATATCTAATGACATCCCCATACCAAGGGTCCTCGGTCAAGATAAGAAATAGGTGTTCATCCACAAAGGAATGTTCATGAATGACATCCTCATCAAGCCATGGAATGTCCAACATAAGCTCAGCGAACACCAATGATTTCACCGACTTTGCAGAAGCAAACTCGAGATCACATTCCTGAAGGATCACAATCCATTTATTATACTTACCCCCAATGAGGATTCGTGATAGCACGAACTGAAACAGATTGATATGAGCTACAACAGTGGTTGTTCGAAGCAAAATGTAATGCCGTAACCGCTGGACTGCGTGAACAGTCGCAAGTGCCAGCTTTTCTATGTGGGTGTACCTTAGTTTACCGTCTACTAAATTTCGACCAAGATAATAGATAACATGCTCGACGAGCACATCATCTACCTGAACCAAGACCATGCCAATAGACTCTTGAGACACGGCCACATAAAGAATGAAATCTCGTGTAAAGTTCGGTGGACTAAGCACGGGGGATGATACCAAATCTTTCTTAAGGGCGTCGAAAGAATGCTGGGCTCGCTCATCCCAGATAAAAGGTGTGTCTTTCTTCAATAGGCGTGCGAAACCTTTAGTAAGACTGGCATAGTTAACTATGAACCGACGCAAAAAAGTAGCTCTCCCTTGGAGGCTCTGAAGTTGAAACAGATTACGCGGAGGAGGCAACTGAAGTATTGCCTCAACATTGAGAGGATCGACTCTAATACCCTCTTTCGAAACTATGAATCCTAGAAGGCGACCAGTCCTAACAACGAAGATGCATTTGTTTGGATTCAATAGAATTTTGTAGTGGATACATCGTTCGAGAATCATATGGAGGTGCTTGGGGTGGTCCACTCTCTTGCGAGAATGGCCAGCAAGATCATCCAAGAAAACCTCCATAATCTTCTTAAGATCATGAAAGGCATAGGTCATGGCTCACTGAAAAGTAGCTCCGGCATTCTTGAGGCCGAAGGGCATTTTCCGGTACGCAAAAGTTCCCCATGGACAAATAAATCCCACACAAGCATCCAATATTTGATCAATGAATGGCATGGGGAAGTTGTCTTTCGGACATGCACGATTCAAATCTCTGAAATCAGTGCATACACGGATCGTTCCCTACTTCTTATCCATAGGAACGGGGTTTGACACCCATTCGGTAAGAGGAACGGGGTAGATGAAACCAGCTTTGAGCAGTTTCTCCACCTTTACCTTAATAGCAGCTGACTTCCTAGGGTTCACAGCACGTAAGCGTTGTCGAACCGGTTTAGCACCAGGATACATTTTAATCTCGTGTTCAACAAAGCGGGGGTCTATTCCTGGCATCTCCTCATATGACCAAGTGAAAGCTTCCCGTAGTTCAGTAAACAAATCAGTGTAAATAGAAATCTCCTCAGGAGTGCAATCATCACCGATGTAAACATTCTCAATCTTTCCGGGAGTGCGAGAGATGTTGATCGAAGTGGTTGGGGAAATATTGGCCATATTCCCCTCCAAGAAAACATCATGCGACTGCAAAAGAGAAACAGGGTGATCAACCATCTCAGCTAGAGTCATCCTAAACTCCTCCTACTCAATGAGCTCAAGGTTGGGAAGGAAATAAGATCGATGATGCATATCTTCCCAAGGCCTCTCACTACCACACATGGCTTCGAGGATAGCTTCATCAGATGGCAAAGTATCATCGAGGCAATCGTGAGAGCAAGATGAGTTGGCTGCCCAAACTGGCAACGTAACAGGATCTTCTTCAACTGTCTGGGGAGAAGAGAGATCCGGATCCGCAGTGGTTTGTTGGATGTGATCGTAAGTGAGCTCCACTACAGATAAAGGCATAGACATCCTGACGTGCGCAATGTCTCTAGACATAGAATCCGCGGATGGAAAAATCCATGGATCATCACAATAGGAAGTCCGGAATGGCATATTATTCGAAGGAGGAGGCGCACTGTCGAAAATGGTTCCAATAAAATTCACAGGTGCAGAATGGTTAAAAGTTCCCATCAACGAGGGGTACATTCCAACACCTATGTTTCCAGTTGCCGACTGAGAATCAGAAACTTGCGGGACTACTGATCCCATAGATGCTGTGGAAGGAGTGCCAACATAATCCAGCTGATCGATTGTTACAATCTTGCCTTCATGGGGAAAGCAAATAACTCGAAATACAGTAGACGCAACAACCTTCATAGCATACATCCAGTTTCGACCCAGTAAAAGGTTGTAGTCGATGGGTACATCAACCACTTCGACTTCAATAGGCACAGACTTATCTCCCAAGGAGACAACAAGGGAAGGGATAATTCCATGCGGCGTAAAAGATCTACCGTCGAATGCAGTGAGTGTAGTTCTAGACGCGAGTAGGGGAGGAGATCCAAGAGATTTCCAACAAGTCAACGGCATTACTGACGCGGAAGCACCTTCATCAACCATAGTACATTTGACAAAGCTCTTAAGGCAAACCACCTGGATTTGAAGAGCCACGTGGTAAGGCAAGCGAGGTTGGACATCAGTAGTATCGAACTTGATAACACTAGGACTTCCCCCATCCTGAACTCCTAACACATTCAAAAGGGCGTGCTTCTGAGAAGGACAGGCTTGCAAGACTTCAAGAGCCAACATGGCACACGGAGTTTGGCCCAAATCTTCTACGATGGAGTAGTTCTGGGTGGCTCGAGCATTAGGATTATGTGTAGAGAGCTTGAGAACACCTTTTGGTATCCGCGGCATAATAGAAGGATTCTCGATATGCAAGGAATTATCAGGAGGGGAGGAGGCTCATTCCCCAAATTCGGTTGTGGTGCACCATAATCACGTTGACGAGTAGCAACAAAAACCTCCGACTGAACCATATTCACGCATCCGTAACCACTGGTATTGGAAGAATACGTTGTCATCTCATTAGTACCATAACCAATGGTGGGAGCATGCGAAGCCATGTTTTGGTGATGAGGTAGGGGATCCTTCAACACAGCTAGGCTCTGTGCCAAATGCTTTGATGCTTCTTCAATACAAGGACATAAGTGAGTAAGATGATCCTCCCCACAAAGCTTGCAAGGGAATTTCACCTTACGCCTAGGTTTACGATCCTCGCCAGCATTACTGCCTTCCCGAGGAGGGTTGGCATTCTATTTACGAGGAGTATTACGATTGCTATTATTGTTACTTCCATTGTTTCCACCCGTATGATTATTTCTCCCTTTTTTTTGTTGATGTATATGTAACTTCGGAATGTATTTCACATATATGTATATTGTATTCCTATAGAGATGTTATTATTCCTCTATACGGAAGTGTCGTTATTTATATTGTAAGTGTCGTAACTTATTCTTGATGGGTTATTAGACCACCTTGTTGGGGTCGGCCCTGTATAAGTCATGTGGGTCAAAGGGTTATTAGACCACCCTATTGGGGGTCGGCCATGTGGGTCAAAGGGTTAAAAGACCACCCTATTGGGGGTCGGCCCACTCAGCATTATGTTATGTGGTTAAGTTCGAGCCTACATGAGTTAGGTAAAAAGGCAAGTCAAGTCAAGTATAAATAGAGTGCGGGAGGCACTCTATTTGTTCGCTCACTTCTCACACATGCACTCAAGGAGGAGTGGTGCACTTATGGAGGAGGAGGATCTGCTGCTAGGTTATGTCTATCTCTCATGGTTGGTTGTATCATTGCTCTATCTATCTCTGAGGAAGTTATTGGGGTTTTTCACCTTTATGGTTTTCCCCAAGTAAATCTTTGTGTCTCTTGTGTGCTTGCATTATTGTCTCCATGATTGATATGCTATAGATATGCTGTACATGTTGTTCTCTCAGTTAAGATCCTAGATCATATTGAAGTAAATTCAGAAAATTTAACATGGTATCAGAGCTAGCCTGAAAGAAGGCATGATATGGCATGTATGACACTTGTTGCACTTATGATGCTAGGGTTTGATATAGAAAAAACCAGTCATCGTAGCAATTTCGCTATAAATCCATTTTGGCGAAGTTTTCGGATCTGAAATTGTTACAGGACGAAGATTAAATCTCCAGGTACCTTTTTTCCAAAGGACAACCTCTAATTCGTTGTACTTTGTGATTTATGATCTATACAATATAGGGTTTCGGCCTCTTCCAGATCTGATTCAAAATCAGGTGACTTTGGGAAAAAGGTCATAACTTGGGCTAGGAAGCTCCAAATAACATTTCGTAAAAAGTGACAGGTAGTACATAGATTGTACTATCTCAGTAAACGTTTTCAGAGGCCTAAGTTGAACCAGTGACACGTGGCACACCGTACCCGTTCGCTCTCCTATATTATCCCATAAACAGGTCACGTTGCGACACTTGGCATAAATCTCTCTCAGAAAGTCCAATTGAGGTCAGACCTGTCAGTATGGAAAGATAACAGGCCGAGCTAGCTCAAGAAACTTTTTCAGAGGCCGAAGTTCAAACAATGACACGTGGCACACCGTACAAGTTCGCTCTCCTGTTTTATCCCAAAACAGGTCACGTTGCGACATTTGGCATAACTCTCTCTCAGAGAATCCAATTGAGGTCAGACCTATCAGGAGGGAAAGATAACAGGTCTGGCTATCTCAGTAACCTTTTTCAGACCCTGTGGATCAAAAAGTTTGGATTTACACCAGAAACAATCAGGTACATATTTCTTTCCAAACAGAATTATTTTTGAGTACCTTCATTCATGGCTTCCGGAATTTAGGGCTTCGAAGAAAGTTGGAATTTTTGTAATCGGAGACCACGGCTGGATGCTACTCATCAAAATAAAAATTTAGAGACCAATATCATATTTTTTGGTTGGGAAGAAGGCCGGGTTTTATCAGACCCTAATTCGGGACTTTGATCAGAAAAGTGGAAAATTAGGGCTTCTATAAAAATGGGAATTTTTGAAATCTGTGATCACGGCTGGAAGCTCCTCAGAAAAATAGAAGCTTAGAGATTTGGTTCAAACCTTTTGATTGGGAAAAAGAGTGGGCTTCATCAAACCCCAGTTTAGGGTCACATCCAGTGAATCCGAAAGTTTCAAAGGCAAAATTGAGGAGTGAAACTTTGCAGTTTTCAAATTCTAAATATACTAGCTTGATCAGCTCATCAAGGCGCATATTTCTATCCTTTCGGAAGTTTGAAATTCAAAGTTTGAATTTTTGGGGTTTCTCTGACAAACCAATATCTAGCTCCAGTCCCAGTTCTTGTAATTCAAGTGGATTGGGTTAATCCTAGAAGAAGATGGATTGGTCACTTGCATAAGTGAAGAAGTTCCTGTTTCAGAGGGAGATGAGGCTAAGGCCTTACATAAGAAGATTTCAAGCGATCTCGACAGGTATGACTCATCGAGGTATGTTTCGATATTTGTTCATGATTAAGTTTATGGTATGTTTGTCTTTATGTTATTACGGTTAAGTACAATTTTGTTTTTAGATTTGTCGTATCACCTTAACAAAATTATGAATGCATGATAGAAAATATTCATTGGTTAGGGTGTTGACACTTATGGTTGTACTAATGCATTATGGTGTTGTATGAGGTTTATGTTGTCTACTAACATGAAAGGTACACCAAGAAAGACAAATCATGTTCTTATTCAAGAATGTATGATCATGGTGACATGAAGACAAGGATTCATCCATTGTCATGGATCACATAGAAGATCTACTCTCAAGGTATGTATAACTTGTTTATACAATGGTTAACTTATGAGACATACAGGTTACTAGCACAAGTCACTGAAGAAGAACAAGAAGACATCATGTGAGTATGTTAGACATAAATAGCTAGCATGCTAATCCAGGTATGTTTTTCCTATATCAAGCTAGAATCCTACCTTGTGTTAGGATCTTATACTGTTGTTGATAATGATTATTCATGAAGTCATAGGTTTGAATAATCATGGTTGTATGCATATTATGTTTCTTACCATAATTGATGATTTGACTAACCATAAGAATCCTACATAAACCTTGAATAATAATGCTTACTATTTCTGTTTGAAATGATCATGACTATACGTGCTTGAGATTATTGTGTTTTAATAGTATACTAATGAATGTATGATTTTATATTAGATCTAGAGGATAACACAATGATGATACTAACAAGCATGCATAGGGATCAAGAATGTATATAAGTTCAAGGACAGGTAATCCAGGGAGCAAAGATCAAGAGGGAGTACACTCCAGTGGTTTATGAAAGGATGCAGATATTTAGAGGGAGTTGTCCATCTCTCTACATTCCACAACAGAAAGGTGTAGAAGAAGCTACTGCAGATTAGGACTCTAGCAGCTCCTACAAGAAAGAAAAGACTCAGAGGGAGTCCACCCAACGAACAAACAAAGATAAGTATTTTAATTATCATTTCTTGCATATGTGTTTGTTTAAATAAAATTGTTCAATGATGTATATGCTCATGTTCCTAGACTTAGGATATGTATTGTGCATATTAGAATAGTTGCATTGATGAACAGTATATTACTAATATACATGGGTAAGTGGCCTATGGCACTGTACAACATTCCATTGCTACTTATCTAGAATGAAACCTCTTTGCTAACATGTTGGGAGTTGTGCACACTCTGAACAATGTTCTGGTAGAGATTGGAAGGCATCTAGAAAGTTACGGAATATGGATAAATGTTGTATTGAAGCATTGGCTAAGATAATTGCATGATTGTATGACATATTTCTTTATGTGTAAGAATTTGTTCTGAAAATTATGAGATGTTTCTAATCATGCAATTTAACCTTTTTTGTAGGAAAGACCGTATATCTTCACCTACAAAAGGAATACAACATTTGTTCCAGCAACAAAGATATCTATTGAAGATATTGAAGTTCCCAGGATCTGGGATGAAGAAATGGAATGCCATGATCCGTCGATCATGAAGAATGATGTTTGGGTTGCAGTCCCAAGACGTGAAGGGAAGTTTGTTATGACTTCCAAATGGAACTATCAGATCAAGCATATTGCAGATGGTAGCATTGAGAAATATAAAAGTGATGAAATAGAAGATGCACCAGATGGATTTCAAGACAGCATGGTGTAGTCAGATATGTGTGTAGAACTTGGTATGGTAGGATAGACAGCTTTCTATCCAGTTTGGGCTTTACCAAGAATAAAGCGGATTCCAACCTTTACTACAAGGTTGAGGAAGGCAACCCAACAATACTACTATTTGGATGACCTGTTTGTATCAGGTGAGGATAGATTGATTGCCGACACGCAGCGGAATCTTGATGCCGAGTTCGAGTTGAGGAACTTGGGGATGATGCACTATTTGTTTTTGACACGGAGGTGTGGCAGAGTGATGGAATCTTCCTTGGACAAGGGAAGTATGCAGTAGATATCCTGAAGAGGTTCGGGATGATGGACTGCAAGGCTATGGCCACACCTATGGCATTCGAATCTGAAGCTTCTTTGTGATGCTTCATCTGAGCCTGATTATGTATCATCAGATGATTGGGTCCTTGATGTACCTGACGAACACGAGACCAGACATTTGCTTTGCTGTGAACACATTGAGCCAGTTCCTGATGGATCCGAGGAATGTTCACCTGGTTGCTGTAAAGCATGTTCTGAGGTACCTGAAGGGTACAGTGGATTATGGGCTCAAGTATGAAGCATATCAAAAGTTTAACCTGCAGGGTTATGTTGATTCAGATTGGGATGGCAGTGCTACAGATAGGAAGAGCACATCTGGGTGTTGCTTCAGTATGGGATCAGGTGTGATCTCTTGGTATAGCAGGAAGCAGTCCTGCGTAGAACTGAGTACAGTTGAGGCTGAGTATGTTGCAGCCTGTTCAGCTAGTTATGAGGCAGTATGGCTACGGAAGCTACTGTCTGAGTTATTTGATCTCTCGTTGGATGCTACTGGTATCTTCTATGATAACCAGAGTTGTGTGAAGCTGTCCGAGAACCCAGTGTTTCATGACAGGTCGAAACACATAGAGATCAAATATCACTATATCAAGGATATGGTGCAGAGAGGAGCTGTGAAGCTCCTGTATGTTGCGACGGACGAGCAGATTGCAGATGTGCTGACGAAGCCACTAGCCAGGGTGAAGTTCGAGTACTTCAGAGAGAGGCTTGGCGTGCTTCAGATCGAGGATACTTCAAGGAACAAGTGATGGACACATTTGCTGAAGCCATTCCAAGCATGTTGGAAGAGGGATCCTTCACATGGCTATGGATGTAAGCGCTGGATGATGAGCATCAGGATGATGTTCTGGTTTCTGCTTGGATATGATCGGTTGGATCATGTGTATGTATTTTGTATACGCATCATTTTGGATGCTGATGGATACATTGTGTGGATCATGTATCTTTGTATGATCAGGTAGATCATGTATGTTGATGGATACATTCTGTGGATCATGTATCTTTGTATGATCAGGTAGATCATGTATGTTGATGGATACATTGTGTGGATCATGTATCTTTGTATGATCAGGTAGATCATGTATGTTGATGGATACATTGTGTGGATCATGTATCTTTGTATGATCAGGTAGATCATGTATGCTGATGGATACATTGTGTGGATCATGTATCTATGTATGTATCAGGTGGATACTTGGTGTGCATCAGATGGATGCATTGTATGATCAAGATGATCATAGATGACGAGCTTCAGGATGTTGCTCCAGATGACATGCAGCAGGACGTTGCAGTGATGATGATCGGGATGATCATGGATACATCAGGATGATGTATGGTGAGTATAAGGTTGATACTCTATGGCCGTGGATCAGGTTGTGCAGATGAGCATGTAATCCGGTGCCCTGGGAGATTTGCAGATGGTCTTTCGAGGTTTTGCCTATGGCATGTAATTCGGTGCCCTGGGACATCTGGCAAATGCTCTTTCGAGGTTTTGCTCTGGGGGGACATGTAATTCGGTGCCCTGGGAGATCTGCAGATAGTCTTTCGAGGTTTTGCCTATGGCATGTAATTCGGTGCCCTGGGATATCTGGCAGATGCTCTTGCGAGGTTTTGTCCTATGGCATGTAATTTTCTCCTGGGAGATCTGGACACGATGAAAAATGCCTCAGATGCTTCAGCCAGGTTTTTCCATGACCACATGTAATTTGTGCCCTGGGAGATTTCAGGTCGGAGTTGTGTACCCGTAACATCCTGAGATGCTCTTGCTAGGTTTTGTGGTGACCGCATGTAATTTGTGCCCTGGGAGATCCTTCAGGTTGGAGTTGTGTACCCGTAACATCCTGGGATGCTCTTTCAAGGTTTTGTGGTAGGGTCACATGTAATAGCACCCTGGGAGATCCTACAGGTCGGAGTTGTGTACCCGTAACATCCTGGGATGCTCTTTCGAGGTTTTGTGATGCACGTAATAAGTCCTGAGGATTCCACAGTATGGCCAGTGATGATGAAGACCTGCAGGTGGTGGGCCTACATCCAATATGAAAAAGGACTAGCTCTGTAAAACTTCCTATGACGAGTAGATTCAGAGATTGATTGAGATAACAACAGCAGTGACGATGATGATGACTCGATGACGATTATCCAGTGATGATGATCCAGAGAAGATGACTTGTGCTAGAAGAACTGTGCTGAGAAATACCTTCCTAGTTAAGAGGGAGTGTTGATGTATATGTAACTTCGGAATGTATTTCACATATATGTATATTGTATTCCTATAGAGATGTTATTATTCCTCTATACGGAAGTGTCGTTATTTATATTGTAAGTGTCGTAACTTATTCTTGATGGGTTATTAGACCACCTTGTTGGGGTTGGCCCTGTATAAGTCATGTGGGTCAAAGGGTTATTAGACCACCCTATTGGGGGTCGGCCCACTCAGCATTATGTTATGTGGTTAAGTTCGAGCCTACATGAGTTAGGTAAAAAGGCAAGTCAAGTCAAGTATAAATAGAGTGCGGGAGGCACTCTATTTGCTCACTCACTTCTCACACATGCACTCAAGGAGGAGTGGCGCACTTATGGAGGAGGAGGATCTGCTGCTAGGTTATGTCTATCTCTCATGGTTGGTTGCATCATTGCTCTATCTATATCTGAGGAAGTTATTGGGGTTTTTCACCTTTATGGTTTTCCCCAAGTAAATCTTTGTGTCTCTTGTGTGCTTGCATTATTGTCTCCATGATTGATATGCTGTAGATATGCTGTACATGTTGTTCTCTCAGTTAAGATCCTAGATCAGATTGAAGTAAATTCAGAAAATTTAACATTTTCTTACCACCAGGTTACTGGTTACCCGATGGTTTTGTTGATTGCACATTGTGTACATCAGACGACGGAGTGGAAGTGGACAAGGTGTGAACCTGTCCGGGTGCAGACTGGTTTAGCAACAAATTTTTCATTTGATTAGCTACCAAGTATACAAGGTGAGTGCATGCGGACCCCACAATGCCATTGACATGTGGTCCAGGAACTGACGTGGGCTCATGTCTTGTTCTCGGTGCATCAGGAATAATGTCATACAAAATGCCAGACTGAGAATAAAGAAGATCTAACTGCTGGACTTTCAAGATAGCTTGCTTCTCAGTCATAATGCCAGACATAGGAACATCCTTAGCAATATATGGAAGTAAATACTTGAGGAACCATTCCAACAGGAACTCTGGAGGAATGTTAGCTTTCACTAATCTCTTCCGCCGATGCCACTCTTGAACGTGGTCAGAAATATGTGTGGCGTTATTCTGACGCAAGGTGGACAACAACTCAGTACCAGTATCATAACGAACCGGCAACTGGAAATGGTCTAAGAAAACCAAAGAAATCTCGTTGAAACCCCTATAGGTGTTTCCGAGCAAATCCACATACCATTTCACGGCTTCCCCCGTGAGAGTGCATTGAAATAGGCATAATCGAATGGAATCATGATTCAAAGAGTTGGAGGAGCACCAAAGGTTAAATGTCGTGACATGATCTCACGGGTCCTCACCACCTTTCCCTTCAAACTTTGGAATGTCCAAAGGGATCTTGGTAGGGACCAGGGGCAAAGTAGGGTTGTGACACACTGGATCATTCGTGAGCTTCGAAAGATCCGGGAGATTCAAGCGTGCAAGGAATGGGAGCTGCGGCTGGAAAGCTTGATTATAAGCTCCCATAAAAGGTTGATTGAATGGAACTGTGTTGTAAGATGGATCAAAAGCTTGACCATGAGGGTTAAACTGCTGATACTGAGGACCTGACGGCCCATAAGCTTGCCCATGGCCATAAGATGGATAACCTCCCCCTGCTTGACCCAGTTGAGAGTAAGCAAGTATATGTGCGTTTTGAACACCATATTGGGGTGGGGGGTGATACTGGTGGCCAGTACCGACTGTGTTGTAGTAAGGGTTTCCACCATGGGTATGAGGCATGTATGTACTATTGATAGTGGGAACCATGTTGTATTGACCATAATGGTATGGTATGTTCCCACCCCCAATATTCGGATTAGCTTGAGCAATCGTGTGATGACCATAAGCATTAGAAGTATTCCCAGGTCCAATATGGGTGTGACCAGTAGCAGGGTTGGTGGTGTGATGTCCATGTGGATAGGAAATATTCCCACCCCCTACATTACTATTACTAGCGGTGGTAGTGGACACAAAAGTATGCGGTAAGTGTCCACCCCCGTGGTTGGGAGGAACGGTATCATGTGAAAAAGTGGTCCTAGGTTGACGAGTAGCGACATGTGTACTAGGTGGTGGATGGCGAGTCATGTTTCGGATAGCATTCCGACTAGGTTGAGCATTCCTAAGAGGTGGTCGCGTTCCAACATTGTCATGGTTAGGAATCGGACCAGTCCCCATACTATGTGAGTGGGTGGATAACATAGTGCCCCCAGCTAGGGTAGTGCCCCCAGTGGGTATAGTATGGCTAACACTTTGACTAGTGCCAGCATGAGTACCAACCATAGTGGAAGGTTCAACAGTATTGTGACTAGGCATACCAAAAGAGAATGCAGTGGGGTTGACCATAGTGCCGGAATCATCATGAGTCTCAAGCCTCCTATATCTAGAATCGCGTGGAAACGAAGGAACGAAAGGCTCGTCCTGTTCTTCCTCCTCGGGTAAGTCGGGCATCCCGTAAAGATAATTATCCGGATTTGAAGGATCAAACGGATCCCGGTCAAGTGGATTAGGCTAAATAGAACCAGGTTGAGTCGCAGGTGGATCACCTCCCCAATCCTCATGAGGAGTCTGGGGATCGAAAATGTGTTCAACTCTACCCGAAGGAGTAGAAAGGTCTTGCCCAATATCGGTATGTGTAGCCATGTAATCCTCAACGTAATTCATGTAAGAATCTGAAGACTTAGAGGGAGCCCTCCGGCGTCCTCTAGTAATGCATTATGTAATCAAAGTTGGCTTTAAACCAACCAAACGACGGGACCGGCGGAGAGTAGGGATCCGCGCCACGTTCTCTCCAGAGAGAGACACAGCATCTCCTAAAGGCCAACTATCGATAAAAAAACAGTAAATAAAAATCACACACCTAGAGAATCTACAGCCAAGAGCAGACAAACAGAGTGGCTAAATGACTCCCGACACTAGAGCCGGTATGTCTCGCTTAAGAGAGGCTTGAGACTCCCAAACTATAGCCGGAGGTAACTGAATCAGTTATAGAGACACCTAGGCTTCACTGTGTCGACAAGGTCAAGTCCACTACATGAACACAACTATGTTGTCCAATCCCTATCTGACTCAGGACACAAACAGCATAACCACTGCAAGTACCCTATGCGGTACCTAGGTAAGGCAACTATGTCTACCGCAATATAACCAATGCTCAGGGGAACAGTCGCACGTGGGACCCGTCGTATGGGCAGGGTAGCTAAGCCCGAAGCACAAGAGGACGAACCTCCGGTACCCCCAGATACGAACAAATCCTAGATATATCTCCCATGTTCAGCCAGTATCAGAGGATATCTCCTCAACCAACCTCCCGTGACCTTGTGATTAACTCTGGTTTGAGTAGAGATTTCCTGAGAACATTGATCTATACCATGGATTCCTCCACTCCCTGGTCAGACACTTAATGTTTCGTTCAGTAGTCTTGGATTGTTAACTCACAATGATCTATTCCAAGACTCTAAACCTATGCTAGTTGGTGTATGCTATAAATAAAATAAGTCTAATCAATTTTATGATTAAGCGTTAATTTTAGTGGCTGTGATTACTCAAGGGATATGGTCGTGAAACTAGTGATGTGTATACTCAATAATATGCACCATCGTCCAATCCTAGACTCAACTATCCAATAAAACAATGTCACTAATATGCAAAATCAACCAACAATTCCAAAATAAATATGCAAACTTTTATCTTTTCGATGCACAAGCAGAACCTAAAATCAAGGCAACAAGCACTCCATGCAAATTGCAGTACATGGAAATAAAATATTTTTGTATTTTCTATTTATAAACAGAAAGGAAAATGCAAAAGCTAAATGAATATTTTTGTATTTTTTCAATATATATGGAATGAAAAAATGCAAGCAAGATCCTACTATTCAGTCACTGAAGTGTCGAGAAGATCAATAAGACAACCCAGCAGATCCTAAACAGCAAGACTCAGCCAAAAGAAAGAGCTCAAAAGGAAGAAACCAAGAGGTTAAAACCAAAGATGGTGAAAAACCAAGAAGGGTCAACCAGGAGAAACGAAGAGATCTAGTCACAACCAAGGCATGAAACAGTCAAGAAAGAGACCAACAAAGACTCAGGAATCAACCAAACTCACCTAGCAACAACCAATAGCCATAAACCAACAAAAGCCGGAGTTACACGCTACTGTCGAAGGAATACCTGCGGGTACCCACGAGCAGTAGTGTAAACAGAGGCGGGTGTACGCGAGTAGAACTAAGCTAGCCCATGGGTGAGAAACAACAAATGGTCAAACAGAGAGTCCAGAGGCTTAGAAATAAGCAAGTTTTCTACAGTGTATCTTAATGGCCAATCAGTGACACAGAGCTTCGATAAACAACAACTCTAAATATGGACTAATGCTCAAAAAATTTCCCAAACATGGATGTTTTCCCCAGCGGAGTCGCCATTTCTATATTGGAGAAAACTCACTATGGCTTGGGAATACCACAACAGACAGATGACTACCAGAAATCTACTCAATTCTCAAAACAATGATATTATAAATGACAATGTTAAAATAATGGAGAAATGTAACCAACCTCGATCCAACGTTTGATGTAGATCCCCGTTGGAGCTTTCAATCCGCGCACATCCAAGCACTTGTAATCTGCAAATTAGTCTTTACAAAAAATATCTAACAAGTACATGTGATATATAAATAACATTAACATCATCAATAACAATGGTCCATAATATCATAAGCAAATGCAACCCAATGTATAATAAATGACATTCACACCATGAATGGACGAGAACATGAGTATTTCTATTAATGAACAAGAAGAAGTACAAAGTGATACGACCTCTTGCCGGCAACCAATCTGAACAAAGATCTAGATCAATCCACTTGTGCCTCCACCACTTCAATCCTCCATGAATGGCAAACTCAAACTAGAAAGGAGTTTGGAAGGTGAACATAACTGGTTCACAACTACAAGGACCAATGAGTGCAGACTCAAGATAGGGCAAAAATACACAAGAGTGCCTTTACTATTCTCTTCCTCCTCCCGTCCATAAGCCATATGTACTAAATATATAGTCCTCTCAAAGGTAGGTGAAAGCACTCATCAAGACGTTACTTGGGCAGATGGAGAGCCAAAGGTAACCCAATGACCGCTTTTTGGGAGTAAAAAATAATAAAATAGTGGTTTTTACTATTTTACTTGATACCCACGGGCTATAGGGATGCAACTCGCGGGTACGCATGCTATAGTGATGCAATATGCGGGTAGGAACAAAAATAGGATAACCTAGTATTACTGAAGGATGAAAATGGATCTGAGTCACTGAAATGGATCCTACAAGCCAAAGAATGTTGATGCTCACAAGGTGGAAGATTTCTATGTAACACCCTTTAGGGGCGGTTTTGGCTTGCGGGGGTCTTGGTAAAACCCCCCTAAAATTTTTTTCAGACCTTTGGAGGCGGTCTTTTAAAACTGCCCCTAAAAGTCATGGAAATTGGACTCTTGGGGGCGGTTTTTGGAAAACCCCCCCTAGAAGCCTAATTCTCATAACTTTTGGGGGCGATTTTTCAAAACCCCCCTTAAAAGTCATGAGAATTGAACTTTTGGAGGCATTGTTTTTGGAACCCCCCTTAAAATTCATGCCAATTGAACTTTTGGAGGCGGTTGTTTGAAAACCCTCCCTAAAAGCCCAATTTTCATAACTTTTGGGGGCGGTTTGTCAAAACCCCCCCTAAAAGTCATGAGAATTGAACTTTTGGAGGCGGTTTTTTTGGAACCCCCCTTAAAAGTCATGGGAATTGAAATTTTGGAGGCGGTTGTTTGAAAACCTCCCCTAAAAGCTCAATTCTCATAACTTTTGGGGGAAGTTTGTCAAAACCCCCCCTAAAAGTCATGAGAATTGAACTTTGGGAGGTGGTTTTTTTTAACCCCCCTTAAAAGTCATGAGAATTGAACTTTTGGAGGCAGTTGTTTGAAAAGCTCCCCTAAAATCCCAATGCTCAAGAATTTTGGGAGTGGTTCTAGAAAGACCCCCCTAAAGGTTTTTTTGAAGGCGGTTTAGGGTTTTGGGGGCGGTTCTAAAAAGACCCCCCCTAAAATTTTCCTTCCAATTTCAACATGCTAGTTATTTTCATTCCATCACCCTTTCTTCTCATTGTTTTCCCCTTTATGTGAAGGGTGACTCAAGTGGCTTCCAATGGACAACAATGGAAACAATAAATCATAACATAACACAATGCCAATATCTAAGGCCTAGAATATATTGCAAACTAATGGGTTGGATGAATTCAAGATGCAATTACAAGAATTATTAGATAGAGGGTTCATATGAACAAGTGCATCACCTTGGGTAGCACACATATTTCTAGTCAATAAGAAGGATGGAACCTTTTGTATGTGCATTGGTTATAGAATGTTGAATAAAGTGACAATTAAGAACAAGTACCTCCTAGCCAAATTGATGATCCTCTTTATTAACTCAAATGGGAAAAGTTTTTTCAAAGTTCGACTCAAGTTTTGGGTATCATCATATGAGAGTGGAATAAATTAGCATACCAAAGACTTCTTTTCTAACTATATATGGGCATTATGTGTTCCTAGTTTCCCCCTTTGCATTGACAAATGCTTCATACTTTTCATTTAATTAACAAATGATGTGTTCCAAAAGTATTTAGACAAGTGTGTTTTGGTATTCATTGATGACATCCTAATATATTCTCAAAATGAGGAGGAACGTAACACTTATTGCGTTTCTTCCTATTGTTGTAGAAGCTATGTGAATACCATCTATATGCTATGTAAAGAAAATGAAATTTCTTTAAGAAGGATATTAAATATATCAGGCTTGTCATATCTAAAGAAGGATTAAATATACACCCTAATAAGATCGAAGCTATGTGTAGTTGTACAAGCCCAAAGAATGCGACCAAAGTAAGAGGCTTCTTGGATTAGTTGGATATTATCAGAGAGTTGTCAAAGGATTCTAAAAAATTATAAGATCCTTTCCGAAGTTACAAGATAAAGGTGTCAAATTTATGTGGAAAACCTTACATGAAGAAAGATACTGAGAACTTAAAGAGAATTCTCATGAAAACACCTATAATGATACTTCCTTGCTTTGAAAAGGATTTCCTGGTATGGATAAATGCGATTAGTGAGAGCATTTAGGGAGTGCTCATGAAGGAAGGAAAAGTGGTGGAATATGAGTCTAGGCAGTTAAACATTCACAAGCAAAAGTAAGCGGATCATGACAACTTGGATCTCTTAGTAACAATATATTCCCATGTCCTAAATGCATGGAAATATTATTTGATTGATAGAAAGTTTCAATTATGAATAGAACATGAGGTCTTGAGATACTTGTAGACTCACCCGCCATTGTTGTTTCTCTTCCTTCATAATTTGGCCTTTCACTAGACTACACTTTCCTAAAATACATGCTTGATTGATTACATATATGTTCACCATATTTACATGCTTTGTCAACAAGAAATAAACAAATATTTTCCTTCCAATCACACAAAAATCATAAACATTGTATGTAACAACCATTTTTCGACAAGGAAAAGGGCAGATAACCTACAAATAAAAGAACATTTTTCAAAGAGTTTGAGGTGGGGATTTATGCCATTTTTACATACATGTTTCAAGAATGCACATCCATTCTAAAATTCATGCATGTTGATAATGCACACGCACTCTAAAATACATGCATGTTCCTACTACAATGGTACTAAAAACTTCCAAATCCTTTATCATGCAGATGCGGTTGTTGGTAGCCACGATTGTTCACGGGGATTCATAAAGGGAAAATTTATTATAGGTTATCTAATCACTTCCTGGTAAGCCCATGAGTGGGTTCGGGAGTCCATTTTGCATATGAAATGTAGGTTCTGAATGAGTCAATAAAATGGAAATTGACACTGAAAGAGGGACTAACACCTTCAAAATGGTGCTCTCGTTGCACTGCATTCACTTTTCATAACTAGACAAGCACGAGGCATCGAGGTGACAAGAACTAACCTGAAGCAACTCAAGTGAAAGAAGCTTAATTTTTGTTAGGATGGGAAATAAAGTGTATTAAGGGAGAGGTTAGTTAGTCTAGGACATGGGTGTAAAGGATAATTCAAGGTAGGAATAATGTCGTTTGGAGCTTTAAAGAGGGATTACTGTGATCAAGGATGGAGAGAAACAATATGAAAGAGAAGTAAGGGAGGGTGGAACAACTCTTATAAATTTGAATACAAATCTTATTTCAATCTCCTGTGATCATAAATTTGGTGTTTAGTCATGTCAAATCACGGGGGCTTCACTAGCAAGGAAATATCATATCACATCAATTCATATTGAGGGTTTGAATACTCCTAAAAAACTCAAAAATATCCACCCTTTTGTTTGTTTTTTCAAAAGAGATCCATTTGACCAAAGGGATACTTTCTTTCTACTTCTGACCCAACCAAAGGAAGTTGAAACATATTTTTCAAACAAAGTCAAGTTCATATCTGCACCAAGGATTGGGTTCGGTTCCTTTAAAATTTCGTGATCAATTAACAAGTCCCAAAAAACTTTGCATTTCATAATTAAGGCCCGTAGAAATTTAAAACCTTGACCACTTTTCCTAATTATTTGGATTTCCCATCAACCAAGATAACTGCAAAACAAACACCCAAGTTTAGGGCCCCAAAAAAATCATTCCAAGTGGAGACCAGCCCACCTAACATGCCATTTGAGTTTGAGCCACATATGTTCGATGTAGGAGAAACATGTTGAAAGGGAATCAATTGCCTTTTCCCTAAACACCACTATTTCTTGTAGCATGAAAAAATACGGATTATACAGAGCTAAAAGTCTATGAAGGGATTGATGTTTTGGGGCACCCCCTACCTCTCACACATTTAGGGAAAGAAAAATCATGGTGGAACCTTACCATTAGGCTTCAATGCTCTAAGCGCTCGATCAATCGTTTGTTGTTTCCCTTGCAAAATTTATTTGGAAGCTTTGATCGTAGCTTTGGACAAGTGAAACTTACAATCGGGAAGACTTGGAACCATTGAGATCATGGATATCAAAACCCCCTTCCATAACTCCTACGTCAGTCAACCTCTTATACTTAGAAGAACGATGATCATAACAAGGCAAAGAATAAATTCCACCAAGACTTTTGTGGACC
Organism: Larix kaempferi; assembly: GCA_027924585.1. Classification (NCBI taxonomy): domain Eukaryota; kingdom Viridiplantae; phylum Streptophyta; class Pinopsida; order Pinales; family Pinaceae; genus Larix; species Larix kaempferi. The sequence continues at coordinate 5,144,528 of BSBM01000006.1, read as the reverse complement.
TCTTATCCTCTTGTGAAAGACTACGTTCATCAAAGAAGATAAAATTACCAATGGGACCAACAATGGATACAAAATCAAACTTCGACCAAAGTTCGAGAGGATACCCCAAGAGCAACACCCAAACAAGATGAACTACAAATAGTTCAATGCAAGGATCGAAATTGGGCACCCACTTATTTAAAACCAAGCTTGATGGTCCCCAAAGGCATGCCTACGATGAAATTTCCTCAACATCTTTTTCATAATTAAGTTCGAAGCATAACCATCATTTCACCAAAATGAGAAATCTTGGACAATAACCTATAAGTGTCCTTTCCCTCACAAATGGATCCTATCCGCAAGGTACCTTCACTTCCTCGTAAATTTGCTCCATGGGGGAAATTAGAATTGGGCTCTTAATGCATCAAGCCTAGGGTTCTATTAAAACATTCTCTGGACATGTTGTTTTAAGAATTATAATTTAACAATGATAACAAGTAATAGGAAGCATTCCTAATATCAATACCTCGAGATGCTAATAATATATTGGATTTGGTAGATTGAATTAGCAGATTTGGCTAGAGACTCATCATAAATATGGGTTTAACTTCTCTCTTCACCATGTTTAGGTTTTGGAAATACACTTTCTTTGTGTATAGGATGAGGCCAGGATTTTCTTTAGGGCTTTATAGCAACATGGACATCAACCAAGTTCAATAGATATGTAATTCTAAACAAACATGAGTTATCCCCTACTTTTTTTCTTATTAGTTTTTAGGACATCAAAATCCATTGTAAGTTGAATGATTCAATTGATAATCACACCATTCAATTGATTCAATTGTTATTTCGTGGTTATTTCAAAGTTGTTTAGATATGTGTGATGGAGGTTGTATTTTTCCTCTTTGAGTTCAATGTGTTGGTCTTAGAGTGATTGTAACTATTTGAGCACAATCTCTCGAATTATTTATTTTGATATATGTTATGCATCAAAGCATGCATCCATGATTCTTTTTAATGATGCTAGCTTTTCTTCCTTGACCTACAATGTTGGAATGAGTTTAAATATTTCAGCATGGAATTTTTCCTCTTTCTCCTTGAGAATCTCAAAACCTCTTGAAGTTGGAGTGCAATAAGGGAAATAAGGGAACTTTGTTATCTTAATTGAATACTTATAACTAAACAAGAGCAAACTATGTAGACTATGCCCCCCTTTTCTTTAGCGTATAGTATTAGACCTCCTTGTGCAATTCAAATCGATTTGAGGGCTTCAATTTCTACTTATTTTAGTTATTCTATTGTGATGAACCACAAGTAGATGGCTTTAAAGGGGCCACATGTGTGGAATGAAGTAGAGGGCATAGAATAACCTCTCTCATCCCAAAATTGAAAGTCATAAAAATCTCACTATAAATTTGAGTAATTTTGGATAATATGGCATCCTTTTCTCTTTTACTGCAAAAATATATGGTCTCATTCTTGATATTTACTATCGTTATGGAGTATGCATGTATCTCAACATCATAGTTTCCATTATATCTAGGTCAAAATGTCTTCATTTGCTTCAAGAGTTGTTCCTTAACATTAGGTTAGATCTTGTATTTGCTTTTGTGATATTAGTCCTCTTTTGTCCTATATTTTTACTTTCAGAGTGGAGGAGATGGACTCCGAGATGAACTATTTATGCTTCTTGCTTAAGCCTAATAATCACTCAACCAAAGTCTAGGGTTGGTTGCTTAAGAAAGTTTAAAAAAGAATCAGTAATTGGTCTTACCGATACTTTCCCTTGGAGGTAGATTAATTTTAGTTCAATCGGTACCGATGGTTATCCCTGTCTATTGGTTCTCCATGGCTTTGTTACCTTAGTCAGTTTTGGAAAAGCTAAGGTAGAAGATCTCTAATTTCTTATGGTCTATATCAGGCAAGGGAAACAAGATTCACATGGTTAATTGGGACAAAATTTTGTATCCAAAAGCATTGGGGGGATAGGATATTAAAAATATCAGGTAGTTCAATATGGCTCCCTATTTGAAGAACTGTTGGAGAGCTCTATGTGGTACTGGCTTCAAGCTATGGAATTGGGGCTTCAAGATCCTTAGGCCTCAGAGTGGTCCCTTTACATCAACTCTCTTAATTTCATAGGCATCAAATTGTCCTCTTTGGAAGACTCTTTAGTTTGGGACAGGAATAACTCTAATGGACAACTTACTACAAAAAATGCCTATGTTGCTATTGCTCAAGCTCATTATTCGTCAACCTCTAAGTGGTGGCATTCTAAAATTTGGAAGTGGATTAAATCCTAATATTGATGATGGGATAATCCTGACATTCTCAAATGCTTTTTTTGGTTTTGTTTAGAGAACCGCATCCTATCTTGGGATAATCTTCAGAAAAAAGGATGGATTGGGCCAAATGTTTGTACTCTTTGTAGGAAAGATAGGGAATCCATAGAGCATTTCTTCTTCCTTTCTTGGAGAGTTTTTGGAAGGTAGCATATGGGTTGTTATTAATTGTTCTAAAGTCGTCAAGAAAGTAAAACATATGAATATAAAGAAAAAACTACAATAATAATCCATAAAGCTTGTGTTTTGACATGGAATTGTGATAAAGCTCCCATTTTTACACACAATTGTGATTTCATTGCTTCCATCAACTAATTTATTCGTAGCTTAGTCTTGTTTATTGAGTGTTATAGCCACCAAAAACTATCCAAAAAACTATAGTTATATTAAAAATTGAAAAAAAATCCATTACCCTAAATTCAAAAAATAATAAAAATCGTACCTTAGTCTTGTTTATTGAGTGTTATAGCCACCAAAAACTATCCATGAAACTATAGTTATATTAAAAATTGAAAAAAAAATCCATTACCCTAAATTCAAAAAATAATAAAAATCTCAAAGTTGGTGGGCGCCAAATTCTATAAAAATTTCCCCCCTTTGTCGTTTTCGCGGAAGAAGAGAGCAGGATAACCATGGAGGAATCTCAAGTTGTCTCCTACTTTGGGACTTCAACATGCTCATTAAAACATCATCACAAATGAGTCCACTGCAGAGAACCATAGAGAAACCTAGCAAGAAAGGAGCTCACTCAAAAAATGACTAGATGTGATAGAGAGGGCATACACACTAGCGATGAAAGAGATTACTCTTATTATGAAACCCCTATTGGAAAAAATGCAGGTTACAACATGACTGGTTTTGATGTAGGCGATAGTGATTTTTGCGGTAATGTCCAATGGAAGTATGGCTGTTGAAGGAATTTTGTGCACCAGTGGTTGGCTCTTCCTACCATCTCTTGTACATATACCTGAGGCTGTGAGATCTTTGTGCTAAACTTGGTTTGCTTTTCTATAAAGATAACTCATTCTAATTATGGCTTGAAGCAGATCCAAGAAATCTCTAGGAACGACGCTGAAGAATTAGTTTTAATGAGTAGCAACAAACAATGATTCTAAAACCCCATAAAAATTCTAATCATGGTTACCTTAATGCTGACAGGGTTTTCCAACCTAGATGCCCAGGGTTTGTTCTTCTTATTTTTGTTGTATAAATTTACTGGGTTCATTTCCTCAATAGGAAAATTTTTCCCTTGATTTTGTAAATTTCGTAGGTGAGGTTGAATCCATGTAAAACATATAGCAATCAATTTCGCACGTTCTCCACTATAGATAGTGCATCGTTTACAATGCTCATGCGGTCATTCTCCTTGGAATGATCTCAAGCCAATTGCATTCTGGTGTTCTCAAGCTATGAACAACTATGCCACCAAGAAGGAGGAAGAACATAATTACATTGATGCTAGTCCATCTTACATCCTACCTCCTGCGGCCGTTGTTCTTTGTCAGAACCCGATGACCATTACATTGTGAGTTCACTACAAATTGTAGGCCAAAGTAGATTGTATCAGGCTGTTTCAATGTCTATTTTGATATTTATTTCACCATTTGAAGAAGAATATAGATGATTGGCTGATGTTTTAACATTGTATGCAAGTTTTTGGTTTGTTTTAGGTTATATTTGAACTATTTTTTGTTTTTTTGTGTGAAGGTGTTTGGAGTTCCTTTAAGAACCTATTGTTCCTCCTTTATTACAGCTGTATCCATCAAGAGATTGAGAGGAAGTAGCTGCACAGTTGAGGTATCCTTCCCAATATCCTTTCTCTCACTTGCTTCAATAAGGAATCATTCTACTTGTAGGATCAAATCAGACTACAAGGGAAAATAATAAAATTTATATAGTTGTATTATCACCCACAACAGATTGTTGATTCCATTTGGAATTTATTTTCTTGATTCTTTTAAAAAATATCATTGCTTACTTTGCATGAATCAAAATCCCATTGCTTACTTTGCTTTGTGTGGTCAACCCATGTGTTTCTTTGGCAATCATGGTGTCTCATATATTTCTAGCATTGTTTGAGCCACTCTCAGGCTGCTACAACCTCAATCCCCTGCTTTTTCAGAGATCTAAACCATTTTTCAACCAATTTTCATTTTTTTGCATGCTACAAGACTTACATGGATGTTCACTTCATAACTGGGTAATTACACAAAGAATTTTGCAACACCGTGTAAAAAAGTTACACAACTTCTTTTCATTGCCCATATATGTTACACAGTTGTCAAGCCAAAACTCACACAATTCTTCCAAGATTGAACAAAGATCACCTTTCTTGTATTCTGTGATTCCTACAGTCTACTCTACTTAAAAAAAAATGATCTCTATGTTGTGTTCATCCTATTAGCTTGATTTTGTGTCTTAACCTCATTTTGATTCTGTGCTTACTACAAATTCCATTATCTTCGTTTCATTGACTGCCTTGGATAGGGTGAATTAAACTAAATTTACCTTCTGCAAGAGGCTTTATATAGGAGCCACTTTCCACTTGCATGATTTCATTTCATACCTCCCACTCTCACTTTCATCAGTTTTCTCAACAACAACTAAAATATATTTTTTTCCTTCTCCTCTGTTTATCAGAGTTAATAATTTCTAAGTCATTGATCTTTGCATTGGCATGCCCATAGTTGACGAGCAGTAGGACAATTAATGGATATGATGTAAGTTCTTCACAACTCTATGACTCCATTTCACTTGGCCTTTTGAACATTAGCATTTTACAATTATTGTTTTTTCATTATTATTTTTTTAATCGTTGTATATCTTATCTATAGTTTACCATAAAATAAAAGGCTACCGTGAGACCAAAAAATTTGGGAGGTGAACACAATTGTAAATCCTTTTTTTTTAATACCATTTATTTTATGTATGAGAAAGATGCATTTTATTCCCCATTAAATCATCATATTTTGATATCCATAATGCATGTCATTAAGATGTTATGAAAGTAAACCAAACCTAATACATGCGGGTAAGACTTCCAAGTTTTGTTCAATAATATAGTTATATAGGGATAAAAGAATTTTTAAGGTGTTTCTTTTACATTATGTTTTTCAGGGCTTAATGACATCAATTTGTATAACCGAACACCCATCTGAGGGCAGTTGGTTGGTTGGTTGACTTTGATTTGTCAGTGTCCTGGATTTTTATTTTTTGAGTGCTTTCTTCATTTTAGGATATAAATCTGTGAATTCTGATAATATCCAAAGGAATAATGGTGGGGTTTTAATCTGTCACGTCCCCATTTTTGACCCCCTTTGTAAATGATGTAAATACTGATATTTAATCATGGTGAGGAGCTCAAGGCCAAGGCCCCACCATTGATTTAGCGTTTATGTATCGGAAATTAAACTAGATGCTTACGACTCTTGTGCTAGATGGGCACAATGTAAATGAGACATCATGTAAATATGATATTTAATGAAAAATACCCACAACTAGCTATGCAATGCAACAAAGAGATGGGGCATGATTCTACAAGGAATAGGGAGGGAAATTATTCAAACCCTTGAGCCAATGGTATTAATCCATGTGTCAATGGGGAAACCCATAAACCACCAACTACCCATTTTGTCTCATGTACCCCAATCATTTAATTCTTCCAAGAAATTGGTTAAGGCAGTTAATGCCTTGGGAATGAGGGAGTATGGCAGCCAATTTCTTGCATGGGCAAGCCATCAACCTGGAAATTCATGTTTTTTCTTGTGGGGCAAGAAAACACCCACGAAATGGTGCCCAAATCCATGGGGAAGGGGGGTCTTCACTCATTCACGCAGATAGAGAAGGCTGGGAGTTACAGTCACGTTTTTGAGCAAAAACACAGGGTTCTTCCTGCCCAAAAACCCATTTTTGGTTTTGGATAGTAGCTGGGAAGGAGGGGCTGCGATTTGGGACTGTAGGGAGTTCATTTTGTCCCCAATTTGCCATGGGCGTTTTCCCTAAAAACGTTTTCTGCTACCTGGGGTTTTCTCCAAACCTCCATTGCTCATTTTTAACCTTCCCACATTTTTCTGAAGCCTAAGGGATCATTTTTATGCCTGTCACTGTACAAACGATTTTCATTATGCCCATAATTGTGTTCTGCTGCTATGTGCACCCTCGTTTTTGGTTTGAGCCTGCGAATTGAAGTTTTGGAGTGGTAGTGGACAGAAGTGGCTTGATAAACCTAGTGGGGGAGACAACCTCTCAAGAAGATCAAGAGGGATTTGGTTACTCTTCTATGCATGCCCTGAGAGAACTAGATAGGGAAGGTATGGCTTGAGGGACTGTACAGCAGTGAAAAGAATACTTCCTTGTGTTGGGTGTGTAGGTATTGTGGGTGCCAAGCTAGATGGATCTTGCAAGGTTATCCCTGGCTCTATGCTGGAGCTCACTAGCTTAGCAATTCTTCCCTCCCATGTCCTAGCAGCCTGATAAACCCAATTGCAGATTGGCTTGGCTGATCTTGGTGAATGCTTGGCTATGTGTGAATCTATTGTTCCATGATTCCTTGTAGAGATCATGCCCAGCTCGAGGGTGGCAGTGGTGCTGAGAGATTGAGGAGCACACTGGCCTACGGTTGGGTGGAACGTTGCAGTTGCATAGCCAGTTGCGTGGGACTACTTTTGTATAAGATAAGTATCCTCTTGTGTTAAATTGCAATTACCATTTGATGAATATTATGAATCTGTGAAGATTGTGTAATTCATAAATAAATTCCGCTGTGATTTCTGATAATTATGCATCTTCATATCTCTATTTTAAAATCTGAATGATTGTTTGAATGTTTTTGTATAATGTATGGGGCTAGATGCCCAGTTTAACCTCACGATCCTCTCCATCTAGCTGGTAGAATGGGAGGGGACCTGACAGAATGGTATCAGAGCTGCGTTGCAACATTGGGCCTCTATGGGCCAAATCTGATAGCAATTACAAGGGAAGATTTTAAATTTTCCTAAGTCTGTTTTTGAAAAATTTTGGTTTAAGTCCGTTTTTTGAAAATTTTTGGTTTACGACTGTTTCGGAAAGAATTCCCGAATGCCTTCCACAACTGCGGAATCATTCAGCAAATCGTTCCAAAATTTCGGAAGCGTTCCGAGAATTTTTCCGAAAATTTGCGAAGGGAAGTTTTTCGGAAGGAATTCTCTTCCGAAATTGCGGAAGGATTCCGCGAGTCGTTCCGCAACACGGAAGAGTTCGGCGAGCCGTTCCGAAGTTGCGGAAGACTTCGGCGAATCGTTCCGCAACTGCGGAAGACTTCGCCGAATCATTCCGCAACTGCGGAAGACTTCGGTGAATCGTTCCGCAACTGCGGAAGCGTTCCGCAACTGCGGAAGCATTCCGCAAGTCTTTCTGCAAAAGGCATTCCGAAAACTGCCCCAAAACCCGTAAGCATTCCGCGAATGGATCCGAAGTTGCGGAAGCCTTCGCCGAACGGATCCGAAGTTGCGGAAGCCTTCGCCGAATGGCTCCGCAATTGCGGGAGCGTTCACCGAATGGCTCCGCAATTGCGGGAGCATTCACCGAATGGCTCCGCAACTACGGAAGCCTTCGCCGAATGGCTCCGCAATTGCGGGAGCGTTCGGCAAATCGCCCCGCCATTGCGGAAGCGTTCGGCGAACTGCTCCGCAATTGGGGAAGCGTTCGGCGAATTGCTCCGCAGTTGCGGAAGCCGTCGCCGAACCGCCCCGCAACGGACGCGAGCCGAAAATCACCCGAATGGCGGGAGCATTCCGCCAGTCACCCCGCAACTGCGGAAGCCGTCGCCAAACCTCCCCGCAGTTGCGGGAGCATATAGTGAACCGCCCCGCAGTTGTGGGAGCATATAGTGAACCGCCCCGCAGTTGTGGGAGCATATAGTGAACCGCCCCGCAGTTGCAGGAGCATATAGTGAACCGCCCATCGCGGAAGGATTCAGCGAACTACCCGTTGCGGCAGGATTTCGCGAACCGCCCGATGCGGCATGATTCGTACAAGGGGGCAAGCCCCCTTGACCCCCTTTTTGTTTTTCTCCTCGTATGTTGTTGGTTGTAATAGAATTCTATGATTGTCAACGTAATGTTTTCCCACATGCATGAAGTACTTTGTGAATTCTGAGAATGTAATGCAGCTAACAATTGTGCTGATAAACACATTCCACAGAGTCACAGTTACAGCAGGGTAACACTCTAGATAATACAGTTGGAAAGTTTTGGGATCTTGGTTGGGCCAAGAAAATGAACATCATGAATGATGGACAGGATCCCTATGAGCCTGAGACAGATGCCATGGGGGAAAACATACAGGTTGAGAATGCTGAGACATAATCTAATGGGAGAAGAAATCAAGAGACCCCTCCAGATGTTGCAGCCACCATGAGAAGCCTAAGGGTGGAGTTGCAAAGCTGTAGGGAAGATAATGAAAGGATGATTAAAGCTCAGGAAGAACAAAATTAGTTGAATGCAGCTATGCTACAGAGTCTGACAGACATCCAAAGACAAATAAACTCTGGGCATTAGATATCAAATCCAGAAAGGGGTGGGAGTAGCTCTAGAAGGAATTCCCGTAAGAGGGCCAGTAGCCCAAGAAGAGTTTCTACAGACAGCACATATACTCCAGAAATATCTTCTAATGAATCATTTGACTCTGAAGAATCCAATGAGGGTTCAAGTTCTTCATCTCACAGGAGCAAGAGGAAGAAGCACTACAAGAACAATTCACATGGGGAATTTAAGAAGGCAAAACCTCCTACATTTGACGGAGAGGTAAAATCTGGTCAAGAAGCTGAAGCTTGGCTTCTTGGGATGAGAAAATATTTCCAAGTCCAAGACTACTCGGGAAATATGAAGGCAAGGGTAGCCATCTTCAACTTGAATGGAAGAGCATCTATATGGTGGGAACACACCAGGCAAGTGAGGAAGATCAACGAAAGGAAGATCGTTTGGAAGCAGTTCAAGAAATACTTCAAGCAAAAGTACCTCTCTGACAAGTACTATGATGATAAGATCAAAGAGTTCCATGAGTTGAGATTGGGACAATCGACCATGGAAGAATATGCAAACAAGTTCTTGGAGCTGCTGAGATATGTCAGGTATATTCGAGATGATAAGGTGAAAATTCTGTGTTTCCTAAGTGGACTTCCCTAGTCATATAAAGATAGAATTGAGTTTGATGAACCTCGAACTCTAGAGGAGGCCATAAGAAAGGCCAAGTATTGCTTTGATCAAAACAGAAGCAAACCAGAATTCCATAAGGCATGGAAAGATAGGAAAAATGAAAAGTTTGATCAAAGGAAGAAGGGGTTCAAGCCTCCTCAATTCAGGAATCAACAAAGGCAACCATCACAGGTTGTGACTAAGCCAACTAGGATGATGGGAGACAAACCAAGAGATCCAAAGGAGCCAAGAGAACCACTTCAATGTTGGGGTTGTGGAGGAGACCACATGCTTAGGAACTGTCCACATCGGAATGCGAATGCGAATCAAGTTCACAACATCCAAGGAGCTGGAACTGTGGGTCAAGTGGCGAGAGCAATCCCTAGAATCTATGCAGCAGTAGAAGACCGCCAGGCAGATCATCAATCAACTGTGGTTCAAGTTGAAGGTAAGATTGCTAAGCAATCTGTTTCTATTTTGATTGATCCTGGATCTACTCACAGTTATGTCACTCCTAGAATTATTGAGATTTGTGCTTTCAAGAAATTAAAGCATAGTAAATCATGGTTAGTTCAACTAGCCACTGGAACCAAGAGAAAAGTTAGTGAAATAGTAGAGAAATGTCCATTAGAGATGGATGGGCTATTCACTTATGCAGATCTGAATATTTTGCCACTTGGTTCCTACGATATTCTTATTGGAATGGATTGGTTAGAAGCACACAGGGTTAAACTTGACTGCTACAACAAGACGTTTGAATGCATGGATGAAGAAGGAAACCCGAGGGTTGTAAAAGGCATTCCAAAGGTGACTTCTGTTAGACAGGTTTCAGCCATGCAACTAAAGAAGTTCTATAGGAAGGGATGTCAACTGTATGCAGCCCACATTTTAGAGGCAGCAGAGAGTGAAACTCTTAAGTTGGAGGACTATCGTGTATTGCAAGAATTCAGGGATGTTTTTCCTGATGAGATTCCAGGACTCCCTCCAAAGAGAGACATTGACTTTACAATTGAACTTGTACCAGGAGCGGCACCAGTGTCTAAGACACCCTACAGGATGAGTACACCGGAATTGCTAGAATTGAAAATGCAATTACAAGAGTTGCTGGAAAAGAAATATATTAGGCCAAGTGTATCCCCATGGGGAGCGCCCGTTCTATTTGTGAAAAATAAAGATGGAACACTCAGGTTATGTATCGACTACAGGCAGTTGAACAAAGTCACTGTGAAGAAAAAATACCCATTGCCCCGAATTGATGACCTTTTTGATCAAATGAGAGGAGCAAAGGTATTTTCAAAGATTGACTTGAGGTCTGGTTACCATCAGGTAAGAATCAAAGAAGAAGATATTCATAAGACAGCCTTTAGAACGAGGTATGGACACTATGAATTTGTAGTGGTACCATTCGGTCTCACAAATGCACCAGCTACATTCATGTGTCTCATGAATAATGTTTTTAGCAAGTATTTGGACAAGTTTGTTCTTGTATTCCTAGACGACATTCTCATCTATTCTAAGAATGAAGAAGAACATGAAGAACATTTGAGAATGACAATGCAATTACTAAGGGAGCATAAGCTGTATGCAAAATTGAGCAAATGTGACTTTTATAAAGATAGAATTCATTATTTGGGTCACATCATCTCCGACGAAGGTATATCTGTAGACCCTGAGAAGATTGAAGCCATTATGAATTGGCCAACTCCAAGGAATGTGACTGATGTGAGATCTTTTATGGGCCTTGCTGGTTACTACAGGAGGTTTATCGAGGGATTCTCCAAGGTTGCAAACCCGATCACTTCTTTGCAAAAGAAGGGGATAAAGTTTGAATGGTCACCAAGATGTGAGGAAAGTTTTCAACGGTTGAAGAATCTTCTTACAAGTGCACCAATTTTGAAGATTGCAGACCCGGAAAAAGACTTTGTGGTGTGTACCGATGCATGCAATCAAGGACTTGGAGGAGTTCTTATGCAAGACAACCACGTGATATGCTATGAGTCAAGAAAGTTGAAGGAGCATGAGAAGAACTACTCTACTCATGATATAGAGCTTGCAGCCATAGTACATGCTTTAAAGATGTGGAGGCACTACTTAATGGGAAGAAAATTTGAGTTAAGGACAGACCATTGTGGACTGAAATACTTGTTTGATCAGCCAATGTTAAATCCTAGGCAAGCTAGATGGTTGGAATTTTTGTGTGAATTCGATTTTGAAATCAAACACATAAAAGGGAAAGAAAACAAGGTGGCTGATGCACTCAGCAGGAAGGTACATGAAATGTATGTGGCAGCGCTTAGTACTTGCCAACCAGATTTGAAGCAGCAGATTGTTAACCATATGGTTGAGGATGAAGTGTATGAGCAGATAAAGGACAAATTACAGCAGCAAGACCTTGGCAAGAAGAATGAAGGCTATCACTTGGAAGAAGGTGGACTTCTTACTTATAAGAATAGATTCTATATTCCAAATGCGGCAGATTTAAGGAGAATGGTTATGGATGAGATCCATAAAGCTCCATACTCTGGTCACCCAGGATATCAGAAAACAATTGCTACAGCAAGAAAATATTATTTCTGGCAAGGCATGAAGAAGGATGTCGCTGAATACATCTCTAAGTGCATGGAATGTCAGCAGGTGAAGGTTGAACACCAACACCCAGCAGGTTTATTGCACCCAGTGCCGATACCAGAATGGAAATGGGAAATAATTTCCATGGATTTTATTACAGGATTTCCAATGACTAAGAGACAACATGATTCCATCATGGTTGTGGTGGACAAGTTAACAAAGGCAGCACATTTTATACCGGTTAAGTCCACACATAAAGCCGATGCCATTGCAGATATTTTCATGAAGGAAATTTTCAGATTACATGGGTTGCCTAAGGCAATAATTTCTGACAGGGATACCAAGTTCACTTCCAATTTTTGGAAAGGTCTCTTTGCAGATTTGGGTACACAGTTGAACTTTAGCACCGCGTACCATCCTCAAATAGACGGGAAAATAGAAAGAGTAAATCAGGTGCTTGAAGACATGCTCCGCATGTATGTAATGGACAAGCCATCCAAGCGGGAGGATTATCTACACCTGGTAGAGTTTGCATATAATAATGGGCAGCAAGAATCATTGGGAATGAGTCCATATGAGGCTTTGTACGGAAGAAGGTGTAGGACACCAGTGACTTGGGACAATCCAGTGAACAGAATTGTACTTGGACCATAATTACTTAAGGAAATGGAACAAGAGGTTGCAAGGATCCGGCAAAATTTAAAAGCAGCCCAGGATAGACACAAAAGCTATGCAGATAAACATAGAATGCATAGGGAATTCAATGTTGGGGATCATGTGTATCTTAGAGTGAGATAAAGGAAGAGTTCCTTGAAGCTTGGGAGTTGTGCCAAGCTATCACCTAGATATTGTGGGCCATTTGAAGTGCTTGAAAGAATAGAGCCAGTTGCATATAGACTTGCATTTCCTGCTAACACTAAAGCTCATAACGTTTTTCATGTCTCTTTGCTTAAGAAATATGTACATGATCCTAACCATGTGATTAATTGGGATGTGATCCAGGTGGAACCCGAGGGATAATTACAAACCGATCCATTACGCATCCTAGACAAGAAAGTAACATTGCTCCGGAACCGAGCCATCGGACAGGTAAACGTGCAATGGAAGCACTACGGTCCCGATGAGGCTACATGGGAGCTGGAGGATGCCATGAGGATGGCATATCCATTTTTGTTCAATTTTGATGAGCACTGAGGACAGTGCTAATGTAAGGGGAGGGGTATGTCACGTCCCCATTTTTGACCCCCTTTGTAAATGATGTAAATACTGATATTTAATCATGGTGAGGAGCTCAAGGCCAAGGCCCCACCATTGATTTAGCGTTTATGTATCGGCAATTAAACTAGATGCTTACGACTCTTGTGCTAGATGGGCACAATGTAAATGAGACATCATGTAAATATGAATTTTAATGAAAAATACCCACAACTAGCTATGCAATGCAACAAAGAGATGGGGCATGATTCTACAAGGAATAGGGAGGGAAATTATTCAAACCCTTGAGCCAATGGTATTAATCCATGTGTCAATGGGGAAACCCATAAACCACCAACTACCCATTTTGTCTCATGTACCCCAATCATTTAATTCTTCCAAGAAATGGGTTAAGGCAGTTAATGCCTTGGGAATGAGGGAGTATGGCAGCCAATTTCGTGCATGGGAAAGCCATCAACCTGGAAATTCGTGTTTTTGCTTGTGGGGCAAGAAAACACCCACGAAATGGTGCCCAAAGCCATGGGGAAGGGGGGGTATTCACTCATTCACGCAGATAGAGAAGGCTGGGAGTTACAGTCACGTTTTTGAGCAAAAATGCAGGGTTCTCCCTGCCCAAAAACCCGTTTTTGGTTTGGATAGTAGCTGGGAAGGAGGGGCTGGGATTTGGGACTGTAGGGAGTTCATTTTGTCCCCGATTTGCCATGGGCGTTTTCCCTAAAAACGTTTTCTTCTACCTGGGGTTTTCTCCAAACCTCCATTGCTCATTTTTAACCTTCCCACGTTTTTCTGAAGCCTAGGGGATCATTTTTATGCCTGTCACTGTACAAACGATTTTCATTATGCCCATAATTGTGTTCTACTGCTATGTGCACCCTCGTTTTTGGTTTGAGCTTGTGAATTGAATTTTTGGAGTGGTAGTGGATAGAAGTGGCTTGATAAACCTAGTGGGGGAGACAACCTCTCAAGAAGATCAAGAGGGCTTTGGTTACTCTTCTATGCATGCCCTGAGAGCACTAGATAGGGAAGGTATGGCTTGAGGGACTGTACAGCAGTGAAAAGAATACTTCCTTGTGCTGGGTGTGTAGGTATTGTGGGTGCCAAGCTAGATGGATCTTGCAAGGTTATCCCTGGCTCTGTGCTGGAGCTCACTAGCTTAGCAATTCTTCCCTCCCATGTCCTAGCAGCCTGATAAACCCAATTGCAGATTGGCTTGGCTCATCTTGGTGAATGCTTGGCTATGTGTGAGTCTGTTGTTCCCTGATTCCTTGTAGAGATCATGCCCAGCTCTGGGGTGGCAGTGGTGCTGAGAGATTGAGGAGCACACTGGCCTACGGTTGGGTGGAACGTTGCAGTTGCATAGCCAGTTGCGTGGGACTACTTTCGTATAAGATAAGTATCCTCTTGTGTTAAATTGCAATTACCATTTGATGAATATTATGAATGTGTGAAGATTGTGTAATTCATGAATAAATTCCGCTGTGATTTCTGATAATTATGCATCTTCATATATCTATTTTAAAATCTGAATGATTGTTTGAATGTTTCTATATAATGTATGGGGCTAGATGCCCAGTTTAACCTCACGATCCTCTCCATCTAGCTGGTAGAATGGGAGGGGATGTGACATAATCCATGGCTTTCCATATATGAGGAGCCTATTGAATTGAATTCAAATATAGAGCCACCGTCATGTTTGTGTATTTTTTTAATGAAATCATATGAAAAAGATTGTGAAATATGGAGTGCCCACCTGACTGTAATTAGTTTTGCTTCTGATGTTGCCAAACAAGATTAAGTGGGTGTTTGTCCTGTATTTTTTAGGTTTTTTTTAAAGTTAGATTACGGTTTTCAAATAGGTGTTAAATCCATCTCTGAATATATCGGTCTCGGCCTATTTGGCTATCGGTTTTTTGTTAAGGAATGTTTAAAGCACTGTGGGCACTAGAAATTTGCCAAGATTATTTGAGGAGCCAGACTCAAGGTTGTTGCATCCTCTATAGGAACCAAATCTAATGCATTTTCTCTACTTGCATAAGTTAATTTTTTAGATGTAGTATTTAATGTAATTTTAAAGGGATGACAATTGCAGTCTTTGGTTTAAAAAAAGTTGCTTGCAAAGTCTAAAATGTGTGGGCATGCACAAAAATGTGTGTCTATGTTTGTTCAAGATTTTCCCCGGGTCTGATTTTTCAACCTCGCTGAGTTATTCCTGAGTCTAATTTTTGCAACATTGCTAAAAATACAATCCCTTAAAAGAACTGTGAGATCCGCAATTGTCCTTACCATACTCCCTAACCTTTTAGCACATAATACTAGTAAGGGATCTAAGCATTTTCTTATTCCAAAAATGCACCAAGGTTTTTTTTCATCGTGAAATATGTATCCTGGGGAAACTTATATGTATCCTAGGAAACCTTTATTCCAAGGATCCTATGGGTAAATTGGGTTCTTCAGGGCTCAAGGATGACACAACTATATACTCATCAAGAGCTCAACATGTCACTTGTCCTTAGTGGGGAGGATAACACTTCTCAACCAACAGCTAAGCTAAGACCCAACTGACAAAAATCCCCAAGAGTTACATGATTGTTTGGAATTTTCATATTCAAGGCTCATACAAAGCCTATGTTTTGCTTTTGCTTCTCTTGGGTGAGGGGCTTTGAAACCCTATGGGAATTTTGGAATAAGAGAATGAAAGCCTTGGATCCCTCGAATCCTATCTAGTATTCTTTGTCAAAAGGTTGGAGGATATGGTGATGACAGTTGAAGGTCTCACTGAGGTCTTCTCTACATAGTATCAGTGGCCTATCAACCTTGACTCTAACATCCTCAGAATAATCTCCATGTACCTCCAAACGATTTCCAAGGTCAAATTTTGGAGCCTTCAAAATTTTAACTTTTTTTATGAATACATTTTGCAGGGGTAAATTGAGGAAGTATTTTTTTCAATCTCCTTCCCAATCACCTCAGGAATAAATTTTTCCACAAGCTCTTTCAGATCACATGAAGTAGCTTCAAGTACCATGGTCTCTCTCATTTTCCTTTGAATCTATCTTATTTGACTTGTTTAGGCATAACATGTTTGCTTGACTTGATTGGGCCTCCTCTCTGTCAATCCAATGCAGAACATACTTAAACCATATTTATCTGTTGTCTTAGCATCCACATGAGCTTCAATCAAATTTTTCCACAAGCGGACCAAGAATTTAAGCTTATCATAGGTAAAATCCATTCCCCAAAAGTTAGTGAGGACATTCCTTCCCTGAACATCTTCGGCACAAAGCTTGATCTTTCTGTAAGCCTAATCTTCATCATTTTAAATAAAGCTAGAGAAATCTCAAACACACAATGTTATTCATGACAATTCATCGGAATGGTACATTGCTCTGCCCACAACTCCTCCAAAGATACCAATGTTTCCATACTTGGTAGCTCTTTTAATTTAGAGCACCCTCTAACAATTATCCCGAGAATATTTTGACACTGCGTGAACGCTCGTATGCTCTTCATCTTCACACAAACTTCTTCCCACAACTCCTCCAAAGACACCAATGTTTCCATACTTGGCAGTGCTGCTAACTCAGAGCACTGGGAAAAAGCTATTGTTGAAGCCTTGTACACCGTGCCAACCCCTGTGTGATGTTCAACATCACACATCTATCTGCTCACAACTCTTCCAAATATAATAGCTTGGAAACCAATTAATTGGCCAACGAATAAAGGTCTACTAAGCAGGATCCCATTGAGCGAGAACAAGCTACCCTAAGACTGTTTATCCATCGTGTTACACTACAAACTGATATATATACACGTTTTGTTTAGGAAATCACTAAGTCACTTAGGGTTTTTAACCAGCAAAAAAGGGAGGGTGTAACCTGTGTCTCGCACTAAATCCCATGAAATCACTAGGTTGTACAGGGTTTTTAAATAGTAATAAAGAGAGGGCGTAACTTGTGTACCACACCAGATCCTCCCACACCTATGTCTCGTGGAATCATTACAGAGAAAGAGTTGGTTGGGTTTTGTGTTCATGATATTATTTTCCTTGTGGCTTGGCATGATTAGAGCCACTTTCAGGGCAGTTTACTATTGCTTAAATAATATCCCACTGGGTAAACCTCTATTTGCATTCATGCACTGCACGAAGCCGTTCAAAGAATCTATTCACAAAGAGAAGTTTTTCACACATATAAGTCATTAATTCACTACACGAAGCCGTTCATAGAAGCCATTCACAAAGAAAATCCATTCAGTTTGTGTTGGCTGGTGCAGATGGAAATGAAATCATGGAAGGTGAGTTGGCAATGTAGGGTGCAGCACCTTATCAACTATAATAAAAATCCAAGTGGTAGCAATATATTTCTCCCCTGGTATCGCTTCTTTAACCTCCGGTATCGTTTGTCGGCAGCTTATATTCTTCCATACTTGGTAGCTCTGTTAATTTAGATCACCCTGAAACAACTAAACATTGAAGCTTTGTACACTGTGCCAAATCCTGTAGGCTCTTCAATTTAACACATCCTTCTGCCCACAACATATCCAAAGATGCCACTCTTTCCATACTTGGTATCTCTTATATCTCACAAGACCCACTAATACTTAACTTCCGAAGCTCTATACAGTGAGCCAACCCCGGTATGCAATTGAGCTTCACACACCCATCTGCCAACAAGATCTCCAAAGATACCAATGTCTCTATACCTAGCAGCTCTTTTAGTTCTTAGCACCCACTAACATTTAGTATTCAAAGCTTTGTTAACTGTGCCAAGCCCGGTATGTTGTTCAGTTGCACATGCCCACAACTACTGTGAGTACGTTGTTCAGTTCACCATTCATTTTTGTATATTTGGTTATTGAGTGACCATTTCCTTCTTTCATTTATGCAATGTTTATATCTCTCATCTAGCAAGAGTGAAGTGGAATATGCCCTAGAAAATGGGAACTATGGTGCTAAAGGGTGTAATTTTCATGGTTCCATGTTCAGGACATACATGAGGAGTCTTATGTCATAGAACCTTGAATAACAACATAGTTTCTCTTAGGACTCCATCTTTCATTCATTTTTGTATAGGTCTTGGCTCATATATGATAAGAGAGGTCAGAGTAAAAGCTAGATGTGATAATCAAGGTAGTAAAGGAGCTAGTTGCCAAAATATATGTGTTCAACTGGGAGATTTGGGTTCTATAGACTCTTAGAAAACAATGAATTTGTAGGTATGGAACTAGAGCTCATTTGAATCACAAAAGATAGTATTTCCTACTTTATTACACTTGTGTTGATCAAAATATCCGTAAATACAAGGAGAAGGTAACAGGTTGTAAATATTGAGAAAACATCTATGAGTGAAGATAGTTAGGGAGTATGCAAAATAACACATGAACAGTAGCCAAAGAAGCATGTACTCAAACATGCATGTGAATTAGTGTTAGTTTAATGGTGTTTTGAATAGTTAAAAAGCATAGAAGTTGGAAATGATGGCATGAAAATTGTGTTTGCTTAACATTGTTACATATATTTATATTTTCCAAAATAAGGATTTTGCAGGTTTTACTGAAGTTGTCCAAGCATTGTTGAATGATGTTGAGAATAAAGACCACGTAAAGAGGCTTCTTGATTCCACTGACATTGATGGAATGGTAAGCTTCAGAGATAAAGTTATGATCCAAATGTTATTCCCTTGATGACATTGATGTCCTCATGGTAGACTAACTTTGGTTCAAATCGTGATTGACAAAACTTAAGCTGTGACCGTGATTTCTAAACAATGCATGGCTTGCATTCAATAGGTAAATGATTTTCTGCATGATGATCAACAAATTGAGTTTAAAGAGCCATCATTTGAATATATGGAACCTTATTCTGAGAATGAACCACTCTTTTCCTTCACAGAATTGCTGGAATCCAAGGCTGGTCAAGTGGAAGATCTTGTTGATCCGTCTCAAGGAATTATTGAGAATTCCTCCGATTGCTTATCTAATAATAAAGAAATAGGTACATGTTCTCAGCCTATGGGAGTTGAAGGTTTTCCTTAAAATGGACTCCTCGTTCCATCAAGCACTGCATAGAACATGGGCTTTCACTGTTTCAGCTACCAAATGACTTTTCACAAGAAAATCTTATGGATTTTCAATTGCATGGAACAACCAATAAAGTAATCCCAGAGGAAAATAAATACCATGCTGCAAGTAACACTGTAAGCTTGGAGGAATTTAAAATGCACAGCACAGCCAACAAACAAGTCTCAGAGGAAATAGGGAAACTATGTAAAGTCTGTGGATTCACAGTCTTGCCTTGTGACTATCAATGCAAAGTCTGCGGGGTGGCCATTCATTTCCATTGTTATGATTGGAATCCCTTGGGTGCATGGACTTCATTTGGGTGGACATGTGATAGTTTCCAAGGTGTTTTGATCGAAGACAAAGGGTTTTACCAATAAAAGTCACACTGTTACCAAGACAAGTAAATTTTTGGTCCAGTAGAATTATCCTATTTTTTATTGGAAGTGCAGATTTCATCCTTCATCTTGCAGCTGTCCTTTTCAAGTAGGTGTCTCTATATAATATGGCATGCGGTTGTCTTCTTGAACCTCTGCTCTGGTACTTTCTGTGAGTTGTTTTGCACACCTAGAGAATGGTGGAATTTACTTGTGATCAGCTGCAATAGAAATATGTATTCCGCCTGCAGTTATCAGTCTTCAAGGCCTGTAAGATGCAAGATTGAATTTGTACCATTGCCAATTGATTTCACTCATAATTTTCAGAGTTTTACCAGCGATTTATGTTGGGTTGGATTATGCTAGAACTGTAAAAATAAGGATTTTGGATTTGTGCCAGTTAATAGCAGAGTCTGAACTTATTTTAGTGTTGCTGGATTTTTGCGGTTATTCCAAAAGCTGAGTTGGAACCTGGTCTTGAATGCAATTTGCACTACATATTGGTGACTTGTCTCCCTACATAGTGATGATTCAAAATCTTGTGTTTGAAAATTGATTTAATATTAGCCTTACTGTTTGAAAATGTTACATACTTTGTTGATATGATTCCTTTAAACTTATTTGGGTTCCAAGGGTGGTTTTTATGGCTTCACGTGTCATTGGGTCAGTTATACTTAACATTCTTGCATTTGTTTTCTGGTGTAGACATTCTTTATCCATTGTCTTCTAGATTGAATTTGAAGGATTAAATTTAGTATCTATATTGTTCTCCTAAGCTGCATCCAGTTGGTCCTAAAGTTGCATTCACATAGTCTTTCTATAATAGCTCTGTGAGGTTCAAGTTTCCCCTATTAGAAATGGCATGATACCTCTCTGACTAGTAATCTCTCCCCTATTGTTTTTGTTGTTGTTTGTGTGGATCTAAATATTACCTGCAACAATATTTAACCATAAATGTTTCTCATAGTTCCTTCCACCATATTTAACCACAAATCAAAATGTTTCTCATAATTACATGCAACCATAGTCACCATGCGTGGATGATCATGAGATAAAGTGCTAGCTGAAATAATGGTTCAAAGTGATTAGTTCAAGTTGTCTGCAACCATAAATGGTCTATGTAGCTAACTATAGCCGCAGTGACCATGCATATACAACTTTTCTAGTTGAAATCCATGATAAGATCAGTTATGTACATATCAAACAATTTTGCATAAGAAATTGGAGAAACTAGGGCTTCCTGTTCTGGACACTTCCCTCCACCGATCAGTTGAAAAAGGAGGACCATCATACTTGCCCTAGGAGGGTGCATCTTTATATGGAAGAAGTTTCTCATTCTATGGAGTTCCATTTTTTACTGCGGGACACTGCTAACAACAGAAGATTCAAATCTACAGAGCTCCAAAACGCATTTATTTGTTGTTACTTTGTGTGTTGTACAGTGGCATGATCATAATCAAGCAAACTGAGTGTCTGCCTAGGTGGCATAATATTCTTCTTTTTAAATTCCAACTTGACGTCAATTGGATGCATAATTATATGTTTAAGAGTCTAAATGTGAATTTCCTAACATACATCTACATTATCTTGATTACATCATAGGATGTGAAGTGGTTAGTATATATCTAAAGAAGGTCAGAGCCATACGATTTGAAGTGGTTAACATATATCTAAAGAAGGCTAGAGCCATTCAGACTACTTTCTTAGGTCTCTCGAGTCAGAAACAATGTTGGGATTATTAGTCTTTCTTAGAATTACAAATTATGCAATCTTGGTGTTAATATTGCCCCTTTCCCCAATTCTTAAAGGGTTCTAGCTCAATGGAAGAGTGCCTGCTTTACAAGCAGGAGGTTGAAGGTTCGATTCCTTTGTGCCCTAATGATATTGCAATATTGATATTTTTAATAAAATATATTTTATTATGATTTATTATGGCTACGAGGATAGTTCTAAATTGACTTCATATGTCACTATGAGGGGGGTTCAAAACTGCCCTTGTATGTTACAACGAGGGGGGTTCAACACCCCCCCTATAAGTTTATATGAGGGGGGTTCATAACCGCCCCCAAATGTTTGTAAAGAGTTTTAGGGGGGGTTTCAAACCGCCTCTGTAGGCCTCTATGAGGGGGGTTCCAAACCTCCCCTATAGGCATCTACGAGGGGGGTTACAAACCACCCATATAGGAATCTACGAGGGGGGTTCAAAACTGCCCCTATAATCCTCTATGAGGGGGGTTCTAAACTGCCCCTATAGGCCTCTACAAGGGGGGTTCCAAATAGCCCCTATAGGACTATACAAGGGGGGTTCACAACCTCCCCTACAGGCCTCTACAAAGGGGTTCCAACCCGCCCCTATAGTCCTCTACGAGGGGGGTCACAAACTGCCCCCAAAAGTCACTTTTGGGGGCGGTTCCAATCTCGTCAAAAATCGCCCTTAAAGGGAAAAACTTTTAACATCGGTGCCTTTAGGGGCGGTTTTGTCAAAACCTCCCCCAAAGCCAAAACCCCCCCCGTAGGTCACTTTTGGGGGTGGAAGACAACCCCCCCTAAAGGCCAAAAATGTAGTAGTGAAGTATGGGATGCCAGGGTCCCAACACTTGCACACCCCATCAATACATATTGTGAATACATATAAATCAGAATGTGGGATTCCCATGTACAAATGCTTGTGCATTTCTATCATGCACAAGGTCTCCCAAAACAATACATCAAAGTAGAAGGTGTACAATATCCTACAAATTATTTCAACCAAGTGTGGAACGCGAGGATCCCATAACTAGTGCATTCCATCAATGAGCAATGTAACACAAAATTCTACATCAAGGTGGGGGATTCCAGGATCCCACTCTATAATGATAATCCTCCCAAACATTATAAGTAAAAAATATATATCATCAAAGTACATATCAACATCATACAAATGTACATCAAGAATGAACCTCACCAAAGGATCATGAAAGTGCTTATCCATCCAAGCAAGTAGACCACCATTTTCCAAGTGCACACAAGCATCAAGTGACCAATCAAATCTGCTCCAATGACATAGGTGAGGTTCCCATGTCCAATAATTCTTCCCCAAGAAAGTGTGGGAGGTTTCATAGAGTGTTTCCATGTGTTCTTTCACTCAAACGTTGGATGAAGAAACTCTCCCATGAAGTGAATTACATAGTGAGAAAGAAAAATAATGAGTATCATATATGCACCCATGAATATGTATATCATCAAGAAATAACAAATGATGTTGCTTCCAATAAGCATGTGATCCAACCATATATCTCTTCACCCAAGTATTGGATCCTCCAACATCAAATGAACTAAGCAAGGAGCAAGGAAAATCATGAGTCCTCAAGTGACTCAAGTGAACATCATAGGTGAATCCATTTATGTGAGAGTCATAAAATGAGAGCAATGGATGCTTATGCTGCAAAGGATAATTTGGTTTACTCATCATAGAATCATCATGTAGGGTAGGGGTCTCACACTCCTCATATGGTACCAATAAAAGGAAACTCTTCACCCAAATTTCTTTTGGATGTATGTTGCAAGATAGGGAAGGGTAGGATGAAGGAATATGAACCAACTCACCCAATGATAAGAAATTATGAAAGTTTCATCATGTGAAGGATCCATCGGGGTAGGATCATGCACCAAAATCTCCTTACTTCAACCCTCATCCATCGAGCTAATGGATTCATCAATTCCCTCAAAGGTTGGTCCATCACACAAGGTATCTTCTGAATCCTTAATGGAGGAATGATTCGCTCTATGAAGAAGCTCAATTTCACTCTGGTAGAGAGTATGTGCTTGGAACTCACCATTTGCATCCCAAAACATCTCAAGCACATGCATTTCATCCTTTATCTCATGAACCACCATCTCATGAGGTTCCTCCATGAAATTCTGAGTACAACCAACCATAAGAGACTCGTTGATGAGAATAAGTGATCTTTGCAAACTTTGGTGAATTTTCTCTATCTCCATATTGGATTCTTGGAGGTCACTTTGAGTGCTTCCCAAAGAATATTGGGTGTCCATTAATGTTGATATATTGTAAATTCAAAGAATATTATAATTGTACTTTATTATTCCGGAGATGTTTCATTCCTTCGTGAAGATCTTATTGTATATCCGGAGATGTTTATTCCTCCGTCGGAATGTGGCAACTTGGGTTATTAGACTTCCCTAGTGGGGGTCAGCCCTGTATGTGTTATGTGGGTCAAAGGGTTATTAGACCACCCTAGAGGGGTCGGCCCAGTCAGTTGTAGTGGGGTATTTAACCCAATGGTTAAATACGAGCCTACATGATTTGTGTAAAAGACAAGTCGGAGTAGTGTATAAATAGAGGAGGTGTATTCCTCATTTTACACACACTCACACACTTGAGAGTAGCGCACTTGTGGAGGAGAGGTATGCTATGGTGGAGGAGGAGATAATGTCTTTGGTTTGCATCTTTGTATATTGCTGGTCATCTATATTCAGGAAGTTTTGTTGGGTTTTCTACCCCATGAGGGTTTCCCAGGATAAATCTGTGTCTCTTGTGTTTTTGTTGTGCTTGTTGTTTCTTCAGTGATCCTGTATATGCTATTATTGTGAAATGGAATGCAATGCTGCTATTTTCTGTCTTATCATATTAAATCTTAACATGGAATCAGAGCTAACCGGAAGGAAGGAAATGTATGGCACTTACGACACTTGCTTCACTTGCGACAATTTGAAGGTTTGGGTTTTACATAGCAAAAACCAGTCATCGTGGAACTTTCGCTATAAATCCCTTTATACTAAGTTTCAAGATCTGAAAAGTTTACAGATCGTAGATAACATCCCCAGGTACCTTGTGTCCAAAGGGAACCCTCATATTCATTGTACGTTTTGAGTTATGATCAGTACAAGTTAGGGTTTTTGCCTCTTCCAGATCTCAGTCAAAATCAGGTGACCTAGGAAAAAAGGTCATAAATTGGGCTAGGAAGCTCCAAATGAAATTTAGTAAAACATGACAGGTAGTACACAGCCTATACTATCTCATAAAACGTTTTCAGAGGCCGAAGAGGAACCAGTGACACGTGGCACGCCGTACAATTTCGCTCTCCTGGTTTATCCCATAAACAGGTCACGTTACGACACTTGGCATAAATTGGGATAGGAAGCTCCAAATAAAATTTCATAAAATGTGACAGGTAGTACACATACTGTTCTATCTTAGGAAAAATGTTCAGAGGCCGAAGCTGAACCAGTGACACGTGGCACTCCGTACAAGTTCGCTCTCCTGTTTTATCCCATAAACAGGTCACGTTGCAACACTTGGCATAAATATCTCTCAGAAAATCCAATTGAGGTCAGACCTGTCGGGATGAAAATATGACAGGTTAGGATACCACAAAAAACTTTTTTAGACCCTGTGGAGTGAAAAGTTCGGAGTTATAGCAGAAACAATCAGGTACATATTTCTGTCAAAACAGAATTATTTTTGGAGCACCTTCATTCATGGCTTCCAGAATTTAGGGTTTCGGAGAAAGTTAGAATTTTTGGAATCGGAATCCACGGCTGAATGCTACTCAGGAAAATCGAAATTTAGAGACCAAGATCGAATTTTTGGTTGGGTAGAAGACCGGGCTTGATCAATCCCCAGTTCGGGATTTTGATCGGAAAGATGGAAAATTAGGGCTTCAGCAAAAGTTGGAATTTTTGAAGTCTGTAACCACGGCTGGAAGCTCCTCAGAAAAATAAGATTTTAGAGCCTTGGATCGAACCTTTTGATTGGATAGAAGGGTGGGCTTCATCAAACCCTAGTTCGGGTACCTGTGCAGAAGATCCAGAAGTTTCGAAGGCAATTTTGAGGGGTCAAATTTTGGAGATTTCAAAATTGAAGTATGCTAGTTTGATCAGCTCAGCAAGACACATCCTTCCATCTATTCAGAAGTGTGAAAGTCCAAGATTGAATTTTTAGGGTTTCTCTAGCAAACCCTAATCAAGCTCCAGATCAAGTTTCAGGGGGAGTTGAGGCTAAGAAGACTACAAGAAGTCTCGACAGGTATGACTTAAGGAGGTTCAGGTATGTCTTGAAATATGATTCTTGATTAAGTTCATAATGTGTTTGTCTTCATATTATTTATTAGTACAATCTTGATTAATGTTAGAATTGTCTTATCACCCTAGTAACAGTATGAATACATGTGAATGATCGAAGACATTCATTAATTAGGGCTATATGATTGTACTAATGCATTATGGTGTTGTGTGAGGTTGATGTTGTCTGCTAACAAGATACAGGTACATCACAAAAGACAAATCAAGTTCCATGACCATGACAACATGAAGACAAATACTCATCCATAATCTTTGTTCTACTTATGAGGTATGTATGACTTTTTTATATTATGCTTAACCTATAAGACATGCAGGTTCTAGCTCAGGATCTCTAAATCATTGAAGAGATTGTTTAGGTATGTTGTACATAACTAAGTAGGTTTACTAATCCAGGTATGTTTTCCTATGTCAAGTTAGAATCTTACCTTGTGTTAGGATCCCTTCTATAAGTATACTTGGTATGATTGGTTATGCTTATTCATAAAGTTAGTAATCAAGGGTTTATGCATATTATGTCTCTTATCTTGATGATTTAATTAACCAGAAGAGTACTATGATCAAACAAGAATATGCATGAGTAAAAGAAGACTTCCTTGAAACCCTGAATACTAATGATCATGACTATACATATTCAAGATTATTTAGAATTAGAATGTTTTGATAATATTGAGAATATACTAATGAATGTATGTTTGTGTATGAGATCATGATGATGACACTAGTGCACACTTGAGCATGCACAGTGGTACAGAATGAATAGAAGTTCAAAAGACATATAGAAGATCAAACGAGAGGCAACCACACAAACATAAAAGATAAGTATTTGAGTTGTTATTTGAAATAGTAAATGATATTGCTTGTATGCATATTCGTATTCCTAGAATATATGATGCTGAGTGTAAACATTCATAGAGCATTGAACAGTATACTACTAATATGCACATGATTGGTAAGTTGGACAAACATTCCATTGTTGCTTGTCTAGAATGAAACCTCTTTGCTGACATGCTGAGAGTTGTGCACACTCTCAATAGTATGTTCTGGTAGAGATGAAAGGCATCTAGATAGCCACTGTATGCATACAGGATATGGGAAAGTGTTGTGCCAAAGTATTGGTCAAAATAGTTGCATAACTATGTAAATGATATCTGTATGCATAATAGGTTATCATGTCAATATGATTTGATGATTATGAAGTATTACAAATCATGTACTTAATTTTGTTTTGTAGGAAAGATCATGATGAATGATGAACACTGAACAAGCGATAGATGTTCAACAAAAAAAAAAGGATTTTCAAATCAAACACACTATAGAAGGCTTGTGGCTAGAAGATTCTCTTAGAAAGAGGAAGAGAATCATGATGAGATGTTTGCTGCAAGTGGCTAGATAAGACCATTCTCTTAATGGTGTAATTAAAGAAGAAGTGTGAATCAGGTTCTATATGGGTTCCCAGGATCGATAGTAAATTGATGAGCTTAATGATCACCATGGTGATGTGGATCTCAACCTTTGCTACAAGGTTGAATATGATTTCTATACACAAATGCAAGAAGGAACTCACCACAAAGTTCGAATGATGTTGAGGCTCATATAAGTAGACCCATCTGATGAGAGATGGCACAGATAGATGGCTGCAGAAATGAAAATGAAAGATCTCAGATTGATGCATTACTTTCTAGGTCTAGAAGTATGGAAAGGCTCAGAAGGAATCTTTCTCAACCAGGGAAAGTATTCCGAGAAATATTAAAAGGACTTGATATGTTGGAATGACCACTCTCATGGATTCCAACTTGAAGCTGTTAGTGAATGACTCATCAGAGTTAGTGTATATAACTCTGTACAGACATATTATTGGGTCGTTGATGTATCTGACGAATACCAGGCCAAATATATACCTTGCTGAGAACACCTTGAGTCAGTATCTAGTGGAAACTAGATATGTTCACCTGATAGTTGCAAAAGCATGTGATGAGGCATCTAAAGGATATGATAGACTTTGATCTATGCTATCTTGGAGATCATGACTTCAGATGACTACACAGATGTTGATTGGGCAGAAAGTGTATCAGACAGGAAGAACACATCGAGAGGATGTTATTGTTTGGGATTAGCCACGATCTCGTGGTATAGCAGGAAGCAGTCTAGTGTGGCTCTCAGCACAACTGAAGCAGAAAACATAGCTGCTTGCTCTGCTAGTTGTGAAGCAGTATGGCTTATGGATTGTTTGACTTAGAGATAGACCCAACTGTGATCCTATGTGACAAACAGAGTTGTATCAATATGGCAAAGAATCCAGTGTTCCATGATATGGCGCAGAAAGGAACTATAAAGTTTGAATTTGTAACAAGTTACCGATGTACTAACCAAACCTCTACCTCAAGTGATTAAGTTACTGATGTACTAACCAAACCTCTACCTCAAGAAAAGTTTGAGTATTTTCCGAGACAAGCTTGGTAGGACCCTCCTCGAGAGGGGGAGTGATGTGGTCACTTATGACGAGATTGCCTACATCGACAGTGAGGTCGATGATGTGGATACCTATATTGGTGATGCCGACAGAGAGGTTGGTGGATGGTCCTTAGACAAGGTCTAAGTTGACGAGGGGATTGCATCATCCTTGAACATATGTTCTAAAAGGATCCGTAGACATATGTCTCCGAGAAAGAAGAGGGATTGCATCATCCTTGAACACATGTTCTAAAAGGATCTGTAGACGTATGGTCTTCGAGAATGAAGTCCGTAGTGGACAGGAGAGGATTGTATCATCCCTGGACTTCAGTTCTAAAGTGATCCGTAGACAGATGTCTCCGAGAATGTGGTCCCTAGTGGACGAAAGGATTGTATCATCCCGGGACTTTAGTTCTAAAGTGATCCATAGACAGATGTCTCCGAGAATGTGGTCCCTAGTGGACGAGAGGATTGTATCATCCCTAGACTTCAGTTCTAAAGTGATCCGTAGACATATGTCTCCAAGAAAGTGGTCCCTAGTGGACGTGATAGGACTGCATCATCCCTGAGCGTTTGGTTCAAAATGTACATGACAGGATTGCATCATCCTTGGAATTATGTCCTAAAGAGATAGGGATTGATCATCCCATAAGTGGATCAGGATTGCATCATCCTTGGACTTATGTCCTAAAGTGATAAGGACTAATCATCCTGTAAGTAGATTGGGATTGCATCGTCCCTAGACATGGTGAGGTGTCTTAAAGTGATAAGGACTAATCATCCTGTAAGTAGATTGGGATTGCATCGTCCCTAGACATGGTGAGGTGTCTTAAAGTGATAAGGACTAATCATCCTGTAAGTTGATTCAGGATTGCATCATCCCTAGACATGGTGAGGTGTCTTAAAAGGATAAGGATTGATCATCTTGTAAGTTGATCTGGATTGCATCGTCCATAGACATGAGAGATGTCTTAAATTGAGAGGGATTGATCATCCCGTAAGTGGATTAGGATTGTATCATCCTTGGACCTATGTCCTAAAGTGAGAGGGATTGACCATCCCGTAATTGGACCATGTGTGTTGCAGGGTATGCTGCTGTTGTGTATACTTGTATCGGTGTGGATACTTGTATTGATAGATGTATTAGTGAGAATACATGCTTTTGATGATAGATGTATTAGTGAGAATACATGCTTTTGATGATAGATGTATTAGTGAGAATACATTCCTTTGATGATATATGTATTAGTAAGAATACATGTTTTGATGATAGATGTATTGGTGAGAATACATACTTTTGATGATACATGTATTGATTAATGCACTTGTATGGTTGAGGATACTTATGTTGTAGATCGAGATGATCCAGATGCTGTAGATCATGATGATCCAGATGCTGTAGATCGAGATGATCCAGATGCTGTAGATCGAGATGATCCAGATGCTGTAGATCGAGATGATCCAGATGCTGTAGATCGAGATGATCCAGATGCTGTAGATCGTGATGATCCATATGCTGTAGATCGTGATGATCCAGATGCTGTAGATAGAGATGATCCAGATGTTGTAGATCGAGATGATCCAGATGCTGTAGATCGTGATGAACCAGATGATGTAGATCGAGATGATGTGACGATGCTGATCGTGTTGATCTAGACAACGATGTTGATCATGTGATGACGATGATGATGATCGTGTGATGACGATGCTGACGATCGTGAGGATTCAGATATTGATGTTGTTGTAGTTGTTTGAGTGCTGCAGAAGATAAAGACTCAGTACTGAAGATGTTGATGTTCCAGTAACTGGTTGAGTTACTGATGATGTTGAGAAAACTTCCAATGATTTATAGATGTATCATGTATGATGTTGATGACTCCTTGCTCGTGCAGATGCTGTTAGAATATTCTTCTCATTAAGGGGGAGTGTTGAGATATTGTAACTTCAAAGAATATTATAATTGTACTTTATTATTCCGGAGATGTTTCATTCCTCCGTGAAGATCTTATTGTATATCCGGAGATGTTTATTCCTCCGTCGGAATGTGGTAACTTGGGTTATTAGACTTCCCTAGTGGGGGTCGGCCCTGTATGTGTTATGTGGGTCAAAGGGTTATTAGACCACCCTAGAGGGGTCGGCCCAGTCAGTTTTAGTGGGGTATTTAACCCAATGGTTAAATACGAGCCTACATGATTTGTGTAAAAGACAAGTCAGAGTAGTGTATAAATAGAGGAGGTGTATTCCTCATTGTACACACACTCACACACTTGAGAGTAGCGCACTTGTGGAGGAGAGGTCTGCTATGGTGGAGGAGGAGATTATGTCTTTGGTTTGCATCTTTGTATATTGATGGTCATCTATATTAAGGAAGCTTTGCTGGGTTTTCTACCCCATGAGGGTTTCCCAGGATAAATCTGTGTCTCTTGTGTTTTTGTTGTGCTTGTTGTTTCTTCAGTGATCCTGTATATGCTATTATTGTGAAATGGAATGCAATGCTGCTATTTTCTGTCTTAGCATATTAAATCTTAACAATTAACTCATCATTGACCTTGCAAATATGTTCATCATCCTTCAAGGTTGCTCCCTGCAACATGTGAACAAGCCCATACAAATAATCTATGTCAGATATCATATGTGAAAAATTAACTTGAATAGTAGTCATTAATTTTTGGATATTCTCCATGGCTTCAAGGAAATATGAATATTCCAATGAAGCGGCTCTTTAACAATACTGTGACACCGAAACATGTGTGTCATGGAGAATGTGGGCACAGGAATCCTTGTTGTAGACTTCAGCGGAAGCTGTCTTTGAAACATAAATGGCACTAGTACCTTGTGCATAGGAGTCTGAAGCTGGATTTGATTCTTATGTTTATCCCGCTACACACTCCTTAACATAATTTTCATATCCAAAAAATTCCAATTATCAAGCTCTAGGTGGGTTCATCAGTATCCTAGACTAGTTTCCTCTTGTCTAGTTTTGCGAACTAGTTACTGTCATACAATTTCCTGATTTTTAAAGTTGAATTTGAGTTGATATCCTATGAGATCATATCAAGGATATTACAATGGTATCAAATCTCTTTCCTCTACTCCCATGGAAATAAGACTCTCAATTCAATGAATATGCAGCCATGTCCATGTTCAGTGAAGAAGATTCTTACTTTGATGATAATGTTTATGACCAGTATGATGATGACTATGATGAGAAATATGAAGAGTACTGCAGACAGTATGAGGAAGAAAATGTCCAAGAGGTACCTTCTACAAGTGTCTCCCATCATATCATATTTGGAAGTAGAAACTATGGTTATTATTATAGCCATATGTATGGAAACATTGCATGTTCCACAGTCAAACATCAACCTACTTGTGAAAAGAGAAGAAAAATATCTGAAGCTTCACTGGATGCATGTGATTCATACTTGATGAGAATTTTTTAATCTACTTCAGAAAGAGTCTACAAATATCTTGATCCTAAGGAAACTAAAGAGAAAAAACAAAGTACAAATAATCCATAAGAATAAGATGAAGGTACAATCCTTACTGAGGAGGGTTGTAAGCATGAAGAAACCACCATCGATTCTAGTAAGGATCATGTAGTTCTTGATCACAAAGTCCCTGTTGAATGGATCCAAGAAGAGGCATCTATTGTTGGTTTTCCAGGTTCTAAAGAAGCATCTACTGATGGATGCTATGAAGAGGTACCTACTGATGGGTGCCTAAGTTTTGAGGAGACATCTACTAATGGATGTCCATTCCTCTATGTTGGTGACATAGAGATACCACTTGAGAAGGATACTACAAGTACAAAACCCATTGAAGTTGAAGAAGATGAAATTCTTGCGGTCAATGAAGAGATCCAAGTATCAACCTCACTTTCACCACAAGAGATTCATGAGGTTGATCCACTAATTGATGATGAGGAGGTTCGCTCTCAACCTTATTCTTTTGAGAGGCCACTCAAGATGAGCGAAAGAAAGATAAAGGAGGCCTTACACATTCTCAATGACACACATGATTCAGTATCACAGTCTTGTTGGAGAGTTGCTTCATTGGAAGATTCATCTTTCCTTGAAGACATGGCGATGATCCAGAAATCAATGACTACTATCCAGGGTATTTTTTCACATGTGCTTTCTGACATAGATTATTTGTATGAGCTTGTTCACATGTTGCAGGGAGCATCCTTAAAGGACGATGAGAATATTTTCAAGCTCAATGATGAGTTAATGGACACCCAATATTCTTTTAGAAGCACTCA
Source organism: Larix kaempferi (assembly GCA_027924585.1). NCBI lineage: Eukaryota > Viridiplantae > Streptophyta > Pinopsida > Pinales > Pinaceae > Larix > Larix kaempferi. The sequence continues at coordinate 5,112,019 of BSBM01000006.1, read as the reverse complement.
AAGTGCCCTCCAAGAATCTAATATAGAGATAGAGCAACTTCACCAAAAGTTGCAAAGATCACTTGTTCCAGTCATCTAGTCTCTTATGGTTGGTTGTACTCAGAATTTCATGGAGGAACCTCATGAGATGGTGGTTCATGAGGTAAAAGATGACATCCTTGAGAATTTTTGGGATGTAGATGGTGAGTTTCAAGCACATACTCTCTACTAGGTCGAAATTGAGCTTCTTCATATAGAGAATCATTCCTCCATTAAGGAGTCAAAAGAGATCCTATGTGATGGACCACCCTTCGATGGAGTTGATGCACTCATTAGATTGATGGATGAGGATTGTAGTAAGGATATTTTTGTCCATGATCCTACCCCCATGAAGCCTTCACATGATGAAACTTTCACACTTTCTGATCATATGGGTGATTTGGTTCAAGTTGGTTCATGCTCCTACATCTTACACTTCCACATCTTGCAGCATTCATCCTAATGAAGTATGGGTGAAAGGTTTCTTTTTGATGGTTCCACATGAGGAGTATGAAACTCCTATCCATCCTTCTGCTGATGAAATAACTAGAGCACCTTCTTCTTTACATTTGCAGCAGCAACCTTTTTTACCTTATTATGATACACATCTTCATGGATGCACATATGGTACTCCTTTGATTCCCTTGAAGTCTCATTGTTCCCTTTGTTCCTTATTTGATGGGAGAGTTCCGTCATCCATTGTTTAGGTGAAAGGACACATGGAAGCATTACTTGACACTGTCCACACCTCCTTTGGGAATCATCCATTTCTCTCATTTGATGACTCTCACATTCATGGATGTATTGATGAGACTTCTTTGATCCACTTGAAGTCTCCTTGTTTTATTTGGTCCTTACTTGGTTCAAATTTTGGTGGAGGTTCTTCATTCACTTCTTGGATGAAAGAACACATGGCAGATTATTTTGAAGTTTCCTACATTCTTTTGGAGCAGCATTATAGGACATGGGATCCTCACCTATGTCATTGGAGCATATTTGATTGGTCACTTGATGCTTGTGTGCACTTGGAAAGTGGTGGTCTACTTGCTTGGATGGACAAGCACTTTCATGATCCTTTGGTGAGGCACCTTCTTGATGCACATTTGTATGATGTCGATATGTGCTTTGATGATATATATTCTGTACTTATGATGTTTGGGAGGATTCTCATTAGAGAGTGGGATCCTAGAATCCCCCACCTTGATGTAAAATTTTGTGTTACCTTGCTCATTGATGGAAGGCGCCAGTTATGGGATCCTGGCATTCCACACTTGGTTGAAATAATATGGAGGATATTGTACACCTCCTACTTTGATGTATTGTTTTGGGAGACCATGTGCATGATAGAAATGCACAAGCATTGGAACATGGGCATCCCACATTCTGATTTATATTTTTTCACACTATGTATTGTTGGGGTGCGCAAGTGTTGGGACCCTGGCATCCCATATTTGTCAGATTGGTTCTTGATGATATTGTGCATTAGGAGGGTGCGCAAGAAGTGGGACCCAGGCATTGTTGATCATTGGCATCTCATTGGGAGCACATTTTGGTTGGTTGGATTGAGAAAAAAATCCTCTTCTCTTCCCCATGGGTTCATCTTTATAGTATATGGTGACAGTTTCCTACATGGGAAACATATTTTTGGATGGACTTTTGTTTTTCTTGCACAGTGTTATGATGAATTCCATGTGATTCTTGTGCATTGAATAGCATAATATATATTTCAGCTTCTATTATTGAGGATCAATTGGGATCTTGGTATCAGTTTTGATTGGTATCCACACTAAGTGTAAGGTTGGATGGTAATATAACAATCTATTGGGAGAGTTCATGTGCAATTTATAATTAGAGTGGTGCATCAGAAGCATGATGGATCATGATGCTTAGTTGGGTTGGATTTGATTATTGCTTGGGGACAAGCAATCTTGGGAAGGGAGGACTGTCATGTACCCCCATTGATGATTAGTGGAAGGAGTTCCTAGCCAAACCAATCCCTTGGGTTGAGGAGGAAATTTCATGCACTTAGGGTTAATTCTAAAGTAAAGGCATTAATTAGTTAGGAAGTTTAATTGTATTTTTATCTTAAGTTTGAAATGCACTTGGTAGAAGTAATTTTCATTAATTAGATATTTTTATTTTGGAATAAAGTGGATAATTCTCCACAAGTGTTCCTTAGAGGATAAGGTTGACTAAGAGGTAATTCCAATACAAGAAAATATAAAGTAGTCAGAGCAAGGAAAGTAGGAAAATGAGAAGAATGTAGAATACAGAAGAAAAGCAGGACAAAAGATGGACAAAGAAAAAAAGTAGGACAAAGCAGAAAAGCAGGAAAAAAGCAAGACACGGCATAAAATCAGGACAAACGCAAAAAAGCAGGATAAATCAGAAAATCAAGAAAAAGCAGGACAAAGCAAAGAGGCGGAAAAAGAAAGACAAAGCAGAAAAGCAAGATAAGGTAGAAAAGCAGGAAAAAGAAGGATAGAAAAGAAAAAGCAAAATCAAAAGCAGAAAGTAGAAAGCAAAGCAAAGCATAAAGCAAGGAAAAATATAAAGCAAAAAGCAAAGCAACCTTATCCACTCCATGAGGGAACCTTATCCTATATTGCTTGCTCAACAAGTCACCTAAATCTATAACATAAGTATTACAACTCCATTTCACATCTTTTGATCATTTGTGATTTGAATTTAGTGTAATCTTGCCTCATTGACCTGGGAGATGTGCCCCATACTTCTACTGAAAGGATGATGAAATCTAGTCTTCATCATTGATTCTATTGTAGATATTGAATCCTATATATATTCAATATCATATATCATTGAATATTTCAAGCCATTCAGAAGTGTTTCCTAGTATCAATCCAATCAAAGAGAGATCACGAGGAAGTTTTGATCAAAGGAGGAGATCCAGTTGTTTGAGTACGCCCCTAGGAGAATACTATGAGATTAGTGTTCCTCTTAGGAGAATCCATATAATCCATATTCATCATCATAGAAGATCCAGTGGAGGATCTTTCTCTTCTTTCTGTTTAGAAGACATTCACATTCATGTACTGTGAGATTTATTGTATTTGAGGTTCATTGAGAAAAATGACGTTGTAATGTTATATGTTGGTGTATCAGAATATTGAACCTAGTTATTATTTATCCTATATTCCATATTAATTCAATTTTTACTTTAAATGATAAATTCGAAAGCATTGAAGGTTGATTGTGTCTAGATTTCTCAAGACTAGCTCATTGAGCAATTTTAATTGACTAGTTCTCCAAAAATTGTAATATTCAGAGCTCTATGAAACCTTCTTAATTTATGAAGGTTGTTTTAGGTTTTTAATGGTCTTTAGAATCCATTCCAAGTCCAAAATCAAAGATTCGAGAGCCTTAGAGGCTGATTGTGATTGTATATTTCAAGACTAGCTCGTTGGGCATGAATTCATGACTAGTTTTGCAGTAAATTTAATGAAATAGACTCTGGTAATCTATTTTTTGTTCTTAAATTCATTACAGGTACTTAAGACATTAATGAATCCAACCCAAGCCTCATACTGAGTTTTTTTTACCCTCTCTGCATGTTTGGAAGAGACTAGAAACAAACTAGTTGAGCAGTCCATCCTAGCTCTCTTTCTCCCCTTGACTCCAAACACTACAAGAACCTCCCAAAAACTCTATGAAACTTGTCCAGAAGTATATTAGGATATTATTTTCTGATATCCATGCTTTTGTTTCCTTCAAGTGTAAGTGGAAGTCTCTAGTATGCATATGTTGGTGTGCCCAAGAAGCCTTGGAGTAGACTTCAACGACAGTTGTTGTTGAAACATAAATGACCCCAGTAACTTGTTCATATGAGTATGAAGCTGGAATTGATTCTGATGTTTATGCCGTTGCACACTCCTTAACATAATTTTCAGATCCAAAAAAGTCCAACTATCAAGCTCTGGGTGGGTTCATCAGTATCCTAGACTAGTTTCCTCTTGTCTAGTTTTGGGAACTAGTTACTGTCATACAATTTCCTGATTTTTAAAGGTTGATGTATATGTAACTTCGGAATGTATTTCACATATATGTATATTGTATTCCTATAGAGATGTTATTATACGGAAGTGTCGTAACTTATACTTGATGGGTTATTAGACCACCTTGTTTGGGGTCGGCCCTGTATAAGTCATGTGGGTCAAAGGGTTATTAGACCACCCTATTGGGGGTCGGCCATGTGGGTCAAAGGGTTATTAGACCACCCTATTGGGGGTCGGCCATGATGGTCAAAGGGTTATTAGACCACCCTATTGGGGGTCGGCAATGTGGGTCAAAGGGTTATTAGACCACCCTATTGGGGGTCGGCCATGTGGGTCAAAGGGTTATTAGACCACCCTATTGGGGGTCGGCCCAGTTAGCATTATGTTATGTGGTTAAGTTCGAGCCTACATGAGTTAGGTAAAAAGGCAAGTCAAGTCAAGTATAAATAGAGTGCGGGAGGCACTCTATTTACTCACTCACTTCTCACTCATGCACTCAAGGAGGAGTGGTGCACTTATGGAGGAGGAGGATATGCTTCTAGGTTATGTCTATCTCTCATGGTTGGTTGTATCATTGCTCTATCTATCTCTGAGGAAGTTATTGGGGTTTTTCACCTTTATGGTTTTCCCCAAGTAAATCTTTGTGTCTCTTGTGTGCTTGCATTATTGTCTCCATGATTAATATGCTGTAGATATGCTATACATGTTGTTCTCTCAGTTAAGATCCTAGATCAGATTGAAGTAAATTCTGAAAATTTAACATGGTATCAGAGCTAGCCTGAAAGAAGGCATGATATGGCATGTATGACACTTGTTGCACTTACGATGCTAGGGCTTGATATAGCAAAAACCAGTCATCGTAGCACTTTCGCTATAAATCCGTTTTGGAGAATTTTTCGGATCTGAAATTGTTACATGACGAAGATTAAATATCCAAGAAACTTGTTTCCAAAGGAAAACCTCTAATTCGTTTTACTTTGTGATTTATGATCTGTACAATATAGGGTTTCTGCCTCTTCTAGATCTGAGTCAAAATCAGGTGACCTTGGGAAAAAGGTCATAACTTGGGCTAGGAAGCTCCAAATGAAATTTCGTGAAAATTGACCGGTAGTACACATTCTGTACTATCTCAGAAAACGTTTTCAGAGGCCGAAGTTGAACCAGTGACACGTGGCACTCCGTACAAGTGCGCTCTCCTGTATTATCCCATAAACAGGTCACGTTGCGACATTTGGCATAACTCTCTCTCAGAGAGTCCAATTGAGGTTAGACCTATCAGGATGGAAATTTAACAGGCCGAGATATCTCAGGAAACGTTTTTAGACGCTGAAGTTGAAACAGTGACACGTGGCATGCCGTACAAGTTCGCTCTCCTGTATTATCCCAAAACAGGTCACGTTGCGACATTTGGCATAAATCTCTCTCAGAGAATCCAATTGAGGTCAAACCTGTCAGGATGGAAAGATAACAGGTTAGGATATCTCAGAAAACTTTTTCAGACCCTGTGGATCGAAAAGTTTGGAGTTACACCAGAAACAATCAGGTACATATTTCTGTCAAAACAGAATTATTTTTTAGTACCTTCATTCATGGCTTCCGGAATTTAGGGCTTCGTAGAAAGTTGGAATTTTTGTAATCCGAGACCATGGCTGGATGCTACTCATCAAAATAGAAATTTAGAGACCAATTTCAGAATTTTTGATTGGGCAGAAGGCCGGGCTTGATTAGACTCTAGTTCGGGACTTTGATCAGAAAAGTGGAAAATTAGGGCTTCTGTAAAAATGGGAATTTTTGAAATCTGTGACCACGGCTGGAAGCTCCTCAGAAAAATAGAAGCTTAGAGATTTGGATCAAACATTTTGATTGGGCAAAAGAGTGGGCTTCATCAAACCCCAGTTCAGGGTCATGTCCAGTGAATCCGGAAGTTTCAAAGGCAAAATTGAGGAGTGAAACTTTGCAGTTTTCAAATTTTGAATATACCAGCTTGATCAGCTCATCAAGTCACAAATTTCTATCCTGTCAGAAGGTTGAAATTCAAAGTTTGAATTTTTGGGGTTTCTCTGACAAACCCATATCCAGCTCGAAGTCCAGTTCTTGCAAATCAAGTGGATTGGGTTAATCCTAGAAGAAGATGGATTGGTCACCTGCATAAGTGAAGGAGTTCCTGTTTCAGAGGGAGATAAGGCTAAGGCTTTACATAAGAAGATTACAAGCGATCTCGACAGGTATGACTCATCGAGGTATGTTTTGAGATTTGTTCTTGATTAAGTTTATGGTATGTCTATCTTCATGTTATTACGGTTAGTATAATCTTGATTTTAGATTTGTCGTATCACCTTAACAAAATTATGAATGCATGATAAAAGATATTCATTGCTTAGGGTGTTGACACTTATGATTATACTAATGCATTATGGTGTTGTATGAGGTTTATGTTGTCCGCTAACATGAAAGGTACACCAAGAAAGACAAATCATGTTCTTCTTCAAAAACGTACGATCATGGTGGCATGAAGACAAGGATTCATCCATTGTCATGGATCTCATAGAAGATCCATTTACGAGGTATGTATAACTTGGTTTTATAATGGCTAACCTATGAGATATACAGGTTACTAGCACAAGTCATTGAAGAAGAACAAGAAGACATCATGTGAGTATGTTAGACATAACTAACTAGCATGCTAATCCAGGTATGTTTTTCCTATATCAAGATAGAATCCTACCTTGTGTTAGGATCTTATACTGTTGTTGATAATAATTATTCATGAAGTCATAGGTTTGAATAATCATGGTTGTATGCGTATTATGTTTCTTACCATAATTGATGATATGAATAACCAAAAGAATCATGAAGGTATAGGTTTGAATAATCACAGGTTTTATGCATATTATATCTCTTATCTTGTTTGATGATTCAACTAACCCGAATAGTCATAGGTTTGAGTAATTATAGGTTTAGACATATTATGATTTTATTAACCATAAGAATACTACATAAACCTTGAATGCTAATGCTTATTATTTCTGTTTGAAATGATCATGACTATACATGCTTGAGATTATTGTGTTTTAATAGTATGCTAATGAATGTATGATTTTATATGAGATCACAAGGCTAACATAATCATGATACTAATAAGCATGCATAGGGACCAAGGATGAATATGAGTTCAAGAACAGGTAATCCAGGAAGCAATGATCAAGAGGGAGTACACTCCGGTGGTTTATGCAAGGATGAAGATATTCAGAGGGAGTTGACCATCTCTCTACATTCCACATCAAAAGGTGTAGAAGAAGCTACTTCAGATTAGGACTCCAGTAGCTCCTGCAAGGAAGCGAAGACTCAGAGGGAGTCCACCCAACAAACAAATAAAGATAAGTATTTGAATTGTCATTTCTTAAATAATACTGTTCTGTAATGTATATGCTCATGTTCCTAGACTTAGGATATGTATTGTGCATAGTAGAATAGTTGCATTAATGAACAGTATACTACTAATATACATGGGTAAGTGGCCTATGGAACTGTACAACATTCCATTGCTACTTATCTAGAATGAAACCTCTTTGCTGACATGTTGGGAGTTGTGCACACTCTTAACAATGTTCTGGTAGAGATTGGAAGGCATCTAGAAAGTTACGGGATATGGATAAATGTTGTATTGAAGCATTGGCTAAGACAATTGCATGACTGTATGACATATTCCTTTATGTGTAAGAATTTGTTCTGAAAATTGTGAGATGTTTCTAATCATGCAATTTAACCTGTTTTGTAGGAAAGATTGTATATCTTCACCTACAAAAGGACTACAACATTTGTTCCAGCAACAAAAATATCTATTGAAGTTCCCAGGATCTAGGATGAAGAAATGGAATGCCATGATCCGTCGATCATGAAGAATGATGTTTGCGATGCGATCCCAAGAGCTAAAGGGAAGTCTGTTGTGACTTCCAAATAGAACTATTAGATCAAGCATGTTGCAGATGGCAGCATTGAGAAATACAAAAGTGATGAAATAGAAGATGCACCAGATGGATTTCAAGACAGCATGGTGTAGTCATATATGTGTGCAGAACTTGATATGGTAGGATAGACAACTTTCTATCCAGCTTGGGCTTTACCAAGAATAAAGTGGATTCCAACCTTTTCTACAAGGTTGAGGAAGGAAATCCAGCGATACTACTATTTGGATGACCTGTTTGTATCAGGTGAGGATAGATTGATTGCCGACACGCAGCGGAAGCTTGCCGCCGAGTTCGAGTTGAAGAACTTGGGGATGATGCACTATTTGTTTTTTTGCATGGAGGTGTGGCAGAGTGCAGATGGAATCTTCCTTGGACAAGGGAAGTATGCAGTAGAGATCCTGAAGAGGTTCGGTATGATGGATTGCAAGGTCGTGGCTACACCTATGGCATCGAATCTGAAGCTTCTATGTGATGCTTCATCTGAGCTGGTTGATGTCTCTATGTATCGTTAGATGTATGGGTCATTGATGTACCTGACGAACACGAGACCAGACATTTGCTTTGCTGTGAACACATTGAGCCAGTTCCTGACGGATCCGAGGAGTGTTCACCTGGTTGCTGTAAAGCATGTTCTGAGGTACCTGAAGGGTACAGTGGATTATGGGCTCAAGTATGAAGCGAATCAAAAGTTTAACCTGTAGGGTTATGTTGATTCAGATTGGGCTGGCAGTGCTGCAGATAGGAAGAGCACATATGGGTGTTGCTTCAATATGGGATCATGTGTGATCTCATGGTTTAGCAGGAAGCAGTCCTGCGTAGCACTGAGTACAGTTGAGGCTGAGTATGTTGCATCCTGTTCAGCTAGTTGTGAGGCAGTATGGCTACGGAAGCTACTGTCTGAGTTATTTGATCTCCCGCTGGATGTTACTGGTATCTTCTGTGATAACCAGAGTTGTGTGAAGCTATCCGAGAACCCAGTGTTTCATGACAAGTCGAAACACATAGAGATCAAATATCACTATATCAGGGATATGGTGCAGAGAGGAGCTGTGAAGCTCCTGTATGTTGCGACGGACGAGCAGATTGCAGATGTGCTGACGAAGCCACTAGCCAGGGTGAAGTTCGAGTACTTCAGAGAGAGGCTTGGCGTGCTTCAGATCGAGGATACTTCGAGGAAGAAGTGATGGACACATTTGTTGAATCCATTCCAAGCATGTTGGAAGGAGGATCCTTCACATGGCTGTGGATGTAAGCGCTGAATGATGAGCATCAGGATGATGTTTTGGTTTCTGCTTGGATATGATCAGTTGGATCATTATATGTATGTATGTACGCATCATGTTGGATGCTGGATATGATCGGTTGGATCATGTGTATGTATTTTGGATACGCATCATGTTGGATGCTGGATACATTGTGTGGATCATGTATCTTTGTATGATCAGGTAGATCATGTGTGTTGATGGATACATTGTGTGGATCATGTATCTTTGTATGATCAGGTAGATCATGTATGTTGATGGATACATTGTGTGGATCATGTATCTTTGTATGATCAGATAGATCATGTATGTTGATGGATACATTATGTGGATCATGAACCTTTGTATGATCAGATAGATCATGTATGCTGATGGATACATTGTGTGGATCATGTACCTATGTATGTATCAGATGGATACTTGGTGTGCATTAGATGGATGCATTGTATGATCAGGATGATCGTGGATGACGAGCTTCTCCAGATGACATGCAGCAGGATGTTGCAGTGATGATGATCAGGATAATCATGTGTACATCAGGATGATGTTTGATGAGTATTAGATGATACTTTGTGGCCGTGGATCAGGTTGTGCAGTTAAGCATGTAATTTGTGCCCTGGGAGATTTGCAGATGGTCTTTCGAGGTTTTGCCTATGGCATGTAATTTGGTGCCCTGGGACATCTGGCAAATGCTCTTGCGAGGTTTTGCTTGGGAGGACATGTAATTTGTGCCCTGGGAGATCTACAGATAGTCTTTCGATCTTTTTCCTATGGCATGTAATTCGGTGCCCTGGGATATCTGGAAGATGCTCTTGCGAGGTTTTGTCCTATGGCATGTAATTTGCTCCTGGGAGATCTGGACAGGATGAAAAAGGCCTCAGATGCCTCAACCAGGTTTTGCCATGACCACATGTAATTTGCTCCTGGGAGATCTGGACAGGATGAAAGAGGCCTCAGATGCTTCAGCCAAGTTTTGTGGTGGACCACATGTAATGTGCTCCTGGGAGATCCGATAGGTAGAGCTGTGTGCTCGTAATAGCCTGGGATGCTTCAGCCAGGTTTTGTGGTGAGATCACATGTAATGTGCTCCTGGGAGATCCGACAGGTAGATCCGCGTGCTCGTAACAGCCTGGGATGCTTCAACCAAGTTTTGTGATGGGTCACATGTAATGTGCTCCTGGGAGATCCTACAGGTAGAGCTGTGTGCTCGTAGTAGCCTGGGATGTTGTAGCCAGGTTTTGTGACGCACGTAATAAGTCCTGAGGATTCCACAGTATGGCTAGTGATGATGAAGACCTACAGGTGGTGGGCCTACATCCAGTATGAAAAAGGACTGGCTCTGTAGAACTTCCTATGACGAGTAGATCCAGAGATTGATTGAGATAGCAGCAGCAGTGACGATGATGATGACTCGATGATGATTATCCAGTGACGATGATCCAGAGAAGATGACTTGTGCTAGAAGAACTGTGCTGAGAAATACCTTCCTAGTTAAGAGGGAGTGTTGATGTATATGTAACTTCGGAATGTATTTCACATATATGTATATTGTATTCCTATAGAGATGTTATTATACGGAAGTGTCGTAACTTATACTTGATGGGTTATTAGACCACCTTGTTTGGGGTCGGCCCTGTATAAGTCATGTGGTTCAAAGGGTTATTAGACCACCCTATTGGGGGTCGCCCATGTGGGTCAAAGGGTTATTAGACCACCCTATTGGGGGTCGGCCCAGTCATCATTATGTTATGTGGTTAAGTTCGAGCCTACATGAGTTAGGTAAAAAGGCAAGTCAAGTCAAGTATAAATAGAGTGCGGGAGGCACTCTATTTACTCACTCACTTCTCACTCATGCACTCAAGGAGGAGTGGTGCACTTATGGAGGAGGAGGATATGCTGCTAGGTTATGTCTATCTCTCATGGTTGGTTGTATCATTGCTCTATCTATCTCTGAGAAAGTTATTGGGGTTTTTCACCTTTATGGTTTTCCCCAAGTAAATCTTTGTGTCTCTTGTGTGCTTGCATTATTGTCTCCATGATTAATATGCTGTAGATATGCTATACATGTTGTTCTCTCAGTTAAGATCCTAGATCAGATTGAAGTAAATTCTGAAAATTTAACATTTTTTACCCTCTCTGCATGTTTGGAAGAGACTAGAAACAAACTAGTTGAGCAGTCCATCCTAGCTCTCTTTCTCCCCTTGACTCCAAACACTACAAGAACCTCCCAAAAACTCTATGAAAATTGTCCAGAAGTATATTAGGATATTATTTTCTGATATCCATGCTTTTGTTTCCTTCAAGTGTATGTGGAAGTCTCTAGTATGCATATGTTGGTGTGCCCAAGAAGCCTTGGAGTAGACTTCAACGGCAGTTGTTGTTGAAACATAAATGACCCCAGTAACTTGTACATATGAGTATGAATCTGTAATTGATTCTGATGTTTATGTCGTTGCACACTCCTTAACATAATTTTCAGATCCAAAAAAGTCCAACTATCAAGCTCTGGGTGGGTTCATCAGTATCCTAGACTAGTTTCCTCTTGTCTAGTTTTGGGAACTAGTTACTGTCATGCAATTTCTTGATTTTTAAAGTTGAATTTGAGTTGATATCCTATGATATCAAATCAGTTATCAGTTATATTACAACATGGCCAGATCAATTCCTAGAATCTTTGCATCTTTGGATGATCATCAAGTTGACTATCAAGCTGTAGTAGTTGAAGTTGGAGGTAAGATTGTAGCATAGTCTATTTATATTTTAATGGACCTAGGGTCTAGGCATAGTTATATTTATCCTAATATTGTTGAATATTGTTGTGTTAAGGAAAGTAAGCATGGAAAATCATGGTTGTTTTAGTTATCCATTGGGATGAAAAGGAAAGTTAGTGAAGTGGTACAAAGATGACCGTTAACATTGGATGGTCTATGCAGTGCAATAAATCTCAACATCCTACCACTAGGATCATATGATGTTCTTATTGGCATGGATTGGTTGTAAAAGCACCGCGCAATGCGTGAATGTTATAATAAGTCTCTTGAATTTATTTATGAGGAAGGAATACCTCATCTAGTGAAATGTGTGTTGAAAAATATTTCGATAAGGCAATTTTTAGAGTTGCAGCTGAGAAGGTACTTCAAAAAGAACTGTCAAGGTATATGTAGTTCATGTGTTAGAAGCCATAGAATATAAAGGTATAGTGCTAGACTATTTCTCAGAATTGTAGGATTACAATGATCTATTTCTAGAAGAAGTGTCAAAAGTGCCAGGACTTCCACCTAAAAGAGATATTGATTTTACTATCAATCTCATGCCATGTGTAGCCCCGGTGTCTAAAGTCCCTTACAAAATGAGAAATCCATATTTGGTAGATTTGAAAAATAAACTCCATGAATTAATGGATAAGCGTTATATAAGGCCAGGCATGTCCCTGTGAGTTTCACCATTATTGTTTGTTAAGAAGAGAGATGGAACCTCGTGACTGTGTATTTACTACAGACAGCTCAATAAGGTCATAGTCAAGAACAAGTATCCATTTCCTAGGATAGATGATATCTTTGATTAGATAAAGGGAACCAAAGTATTTTACAAGATTGACATATGGTCAGGGTATCATCAAGTCAGAATCAAGGAGGAAGATATCCATAAGACAACTTTGAGAACATGGTATGGCCATTCTGAGTTCACTATTGTGCCATTTGGTTTAACCAATGCGCTAGCTACTTTAATGTTCCTCATGAATAGTGTGTTCATCTAGTATTTGAATAATTTCATCTTGGTATTACTAGATGACATTATCATATATTCCCAGGATGAGGAAGAGCACGCAAAGAATCTCATAATGCTATTGCAAGTGATCTAAGAGCATAAGTCGTATGTCAAACTCAACAAATGTGAGTTTTATGAAAATAAGATTCGGTATTTAGGTCATGTCATTTCAGCAGAGGGAATTTCAGTATATCCCAAGAATATTGAGGCAATAGTGAATTGGTCTACACCCAAGAACGTGACAGAAGTTCAATCTTTCATGGGTTTAGAAGAATATTATAGGATATTCATCAAGTATTTCTCCAAAGTGGTGCATTCTATCACATCACTACATAGGAAGGAAGTGAAGTTCGCATGGTTCAAAAAATTGGAGCAAAGTTTCTAGCGCCTAAAGGAATTGCTCACCAATGCCCCTTATTCTGAATATTTCATATCTAGATAAGGATTTCCTGGTATGCACTGACACTTGCACCATAGGGCTCAGAGGAGTACTTATGTAGGAAGGACATGTAATATCTTATGAGTCCAAAAAGTTAAAATATCATGAGAACAATTATGCGACACATGACTTGGATCTAGTAGCCATATTCCACACTTTGAATATGTGGAAACACTGCCTACTTGGACGAAGGTTCAATTTATGCACAAATCATATGAGTTTGAAGTATTTGTTCAATAATTGGAATTTGAATTCTCAACAGGAAAGGTGGTTAGAATTCTTAAGCGAATTCGACCTTGATGTAAAGCATGTCAAAGGTAAGGAGTACAAGGTTGCTGACATGCTTAGGAGAGAGTTCCATGTCGTAGCCATAATCTTGTGTCATGTTGAGCTCATAGAACGAGTCAACAAGGTCTTAGATGAAGATGAGAAGTAAGTGAAAGTGTGTGCAAGAATTAGCCAAGATGAACCCGACAAGAAGAATGAAGGATATCGGTTGGAAGAAAACAGATTTCTTATGTTCCAAGGCCGACTATACATTCCATACATCGCATAATTGAAGTTGGTAATGGATGAGATTCATTAGAAACGTTACTCAAGTCACTAAGGTTATCAAAAGACTATGACAACAGCCATAAATTAGTATTATTGGCCATTAATGAAGAAGGACATTACACAATATATAGCTAGATGTCAAAAGTGCCAACAAGTGAAGGTTGAGCACCAGCACTCAGTGGGATTACTGCAACTAGTTCCTATTCTTGAGTGGAGGTGGGAATAAATATCTATGGATTTCATTACAGGACCACCAATGACAGTGAAGCAACATGACTCAATCATGGTAGTGGTGGATAAACTAATGAAGGTCACACATTTCATTCCATTCAAGTCGATGCATAAGACTGCTAACATTGCGCATATATTTATGAAGGAAATTTTCAAGTTGCATGGATTTCCTAAGGCAATAATCTCATATTGTTATGCAAAATTCACTTCGAATTTGTGGAAAGGATTGTTCAAGGATTTGAGAACTCAACTCAATTTCAGCGCAACCTATTATCCTCAAATAGATGGCCAGACAGAGAGAGTAAATCAATTATTGGAAGATATGTTAAGGATGTATGTGATGGATAACTGTTGACTCAAACCCAGTCGACAGGGGTTCCCATCGCTGTCAACACCAGCCCACCGCGATCTCCCTGAGCACCAGCCCGGAAAGGTTTTACCCCGTCCAGCAACACCTGCAGAGCAGATGAGGTCTCACCCGAGGAGTTCAAGGGAGAGTGGACGGAACCATGTTTCCGCCAAATGAAGGAGGATGTTATGGCAACAACCACTTTAACTTATCGCAACATTCAACAATAGATACATGCATTCAGATTTAACATCATTCATATCCATGGCATCATTCAACCGGATCTTTCATCGCAACAAGTATAACATTAAAGCATTAGTTGGAGAAAGAAAACATGGCATCATTCATAAATCGCAACATGCATTATCAGAAAACATACACATGGAATTTCACCAAATAGTTCCGTCATGTCATATTACTTCAGCAAAACCCTGATACAATATCTCCGCAACAACACAGACTTCGCAGAAAACTCTTGATCACAACTACAGGTGCATATCAGCTCAAGCTCCTGAGCAAGTTATCCAACACATATGACTCTATGACTATAAATAGGCTTCCACCTTTACATTGCTTGTCCACTTACTAACAACTTCCTACCCAACACTTTGAGCAAATGACCCAAAATCTAACTGATTGGGTCAAAATGACCCAAAAACCCGCATTCTGCAGAACAAATGACTCAAAAATACATAAACTACGGTCTAAATGACCCAAAACCCGCAAACTGTGGTACAATTAACCCAAAAATGCATAAAATAATCTTCTTTACGCCTACCTCTTCACCTTCCGCGACATCTTCTGATGTGTCGCAGCATCAACGATGCTGCGATTCTTCCTTACCAAACCGCCTGCCAACAAGTCCCCAACACAATCTTGTGGCTCTCCCTCGAGCCATGTCAACAGGACATAGTGTACACGGACCCGTCTATGGCTGAACTATGTCTCTACAACTGTTCGTGTTGTCTGGATCTCATTATTGTATACGGCTTCTGCTGCTGCAATGATCGTCGGCTCGCTGTCATGTACTTCTTACCCAAAGACGGTCATCCTCCGGCTTGCTGTCATGTACCTCTCAAACTCATCCTCTAGTCTCTAGGAACCCGGTGCAGACTCAGGAGAATTTTACCAACAACGCCGAGGGGCGAAACAGGCCAACTGCTTTGGAACATCTGTTTCGCGCTGGTGAGCATGGAAGATCGGGATCAGGGGGCCACCACCCTCATTATCTCTATGGTCGCCGAGACCACGGAGCTTCGAACTACCACCACGTATGTAGACATCTCAAATGAGACTTCAGCTTTGGACACCCAAGTGGCCACAGTGCGTCGTGCACCAGGCGCTCATGCACACTCGTTGTTCAGGACCTCAACGCACCTGGTGTGCTACCATAGGAAATGAAATGGATCATTTCCATAGCCTCCTTGGAATTCCTAACTTAGCTAGATGCCTGACCCTCTCACGGCATAACACCTCTCAATTGGAAAACCTCTGTGCTTGACTACCCTCTGGTTCCTAGATTTATACATCGCCCGCGTTCAAATGTCTGCCTCAACAATCATTTGCAAAATCGGTTCACATAAGTTGATGATCATGACATCCCGCTATTTCCTACGTTTCGAGACCAGAATCCTGATGTGCGGAGTGGAAACCATACCTTCGCCAGCTTCCATTTGTGCCAAAGCTTGCAAACCATCACTCCTGATACCATCGGCCATGCTGCCACGGTGTGTCCCCTGTGCCAAACTTGCCTTACGCCAGCGCCACGCTAGGCTAACTATCAAAAAATGAAAAAGGTCCCATTTGCTCATGATTCAGAATGATTGTTGATCGGACCCGGTCACAACCCATCCACCGTAATGGAACGCTCTTAACTTGTGGCACATGCCTCCCTGCTTGCGCATTCTATCCCTATCGGTGCACCAACCTACCACCGATCCATCGATTTTTTTTTATTTTTTTTCCCTATGCGACTCAGGCATCGCGATGTTCCAAGCCCGACCAATAGGGCTTCAACCTGCTACCATTAATCAACTTTGGGAGCAACGCTCTATCCAACTGCTGCAACTGGACCGCTCCTCCTGAAGTGATGCTACTGATGCGATATGGACCAAGCCAATGCATCTGCAATTTACCTGGATGTTTCATAAACTTGCTGTCATACAACAGCACCAAGTCACCCTGTTGAAATTGTTTGTTTTTTATGTGGCAATCGTGCCAAGCCTTCTAACGATCCTTCTCCACCCCCTGGTGGAATCCTGCGATAAAGCGATCTTCCTCCAGTTGTACTAACTACGCCAGACGTTCTTCCAATGCTGCCGCAGCATCCATACCTGTCATTGTTGTTATGTGCAGACTGGGAACGATGTACTCCATTGGCATAATTGCTTCTTGTCCATACACCAACTTGAATGGTGTCTGACTCGTCAACCTTTTACACATGGTGCGATACGCCCACAACACTGCTGGTATTTTTAGATCACAGTCATCATGGTTCGCATTTCACACCTTTGTCAGCACATGCTCCAATATCTTATTGAAATATTCCACCGTGCCATTTGCTTGTGGATGATATGGCGTACTCTTCTTATGCTATATCTTCAGCACCTCTGTCAATGCGTTGATGGTGCGATTGAGAAAGTGGCTTCCTTGATCACTCAGCAATACCTTGGGGCAGCTGAAGCAAGTGATAATGTTGTCAAACAAGAACCGCGTAGTAGTGGCTACGGAACAATCAACAACTTGTGCAGCCTCCACCCATCTTGTCAAATAATCTGTCGCCATGATGATGTATCTTGCACCAGTGCGCTTCCCAGGTGGATTGATTGGTCCCACAAAATCCATTGCCCATTTGTCGAATGGCTGTAGTGTGAGCTGAGGCATCAGTGACATCTCATCTTGTCTAGATGGCTTCCCGATTCTCTGATAGATATCACAGGACTGTGCTTAGTATGTCGCATCGTTATGTAGTGTGGGCCACCAAAGCCCTACGCGAAGCACCTTCCTAGCAGTCGCCCGACCGTCGTAATGCCCTCTAGCCACACCTCCATGTGCTTCTGCGAAGATCTACACTTTCTCATGTGGAAAGACACATCATCGCAATATCTCATCTGCGCCCGTCTTGTATAACTCTCCTGCGATTAGCTGGAAGTCTGCAGCTTTAACGACCAACTGCTTCTTTTGACTTGTGGTGAACTCTTCTGGTGCGGTACCTGTCGCTAGAAACTGAATGATTTGCTCAAAATAGCCATTGGCTACTTCCACTTTAAACAGTTGCGCATCAGGCAACCTGTCTTCGATGTTAGTTGGCTCTTCTCCTGTTTCAATCCGCGATAGATGATCAGGGCCAGCATTCAACCACCCCGGCTTCACAATTACTACAAAATCGAACTCCTGAAACAGAAGTAACCAGTGGCATATATTCCCCCCCAACACAGGCTTATTGACCAGGTATTTCAATGCAGAGTGGTCTGTGAACATCTTAAAATGTCTGCCCAATAAGTAGTGTCGAAACTTCTGTAGCGCATAGACCATCGCCAAGCCTTCCCTTTCAATAGTGGTGTAGTTCCTTTCTGTGGATGACATCTTTCGACTAGCTAAAGCAATAGGGTGATCGAGATCCCCCTCCCCTAGTTGCACTAGCACTACATTGAGTGCAATCGACGATGCATCAACATGGACATGGAATTCCTTACTCTAGTCCTGAAATACCAATATTGGGGCCAAAGCCATCTTAGCCTTCAGTTGCTCAAAACTATCCTAACATTCAGTGTTCCATTGGAAGACTGCATCTTTCTTCAGTAGCTTCTCCATAGGGGCAGTAATCATTGCATAACCCCTGATGAACTTGCGATAATACCCAGTATGCCCCAAAGTCTCCCTCAACTGATTAACGGTGATCGGTGGAGTCAAGCTCAAAATGAGCGCAATCTTTGATGGATTGACTAACAACCCTTGCTTGCACATAATGTGACCTAGCAATATCCCAAACGATGCGCAAAAGATGCGCTTCTTCAAATTCAGCGATATCTGGTGCTGTCGACAACGCTCCAGCATCAACCGTAGATTGGCCAGGTGATCGCGGATCAACCCATAGACTGTCCAATCATCCATGTATACCTACAAAAACGTTTGGATGAAATCCTTGAATGCAGCAACGACAACCTGCAAAAATATCGTAGGTGCATTCTTCTACCCAAACGACATCACGGTATACTGAAAACATCCCCATTCTGTCACGAAAGTTGTCTTGTGGAGGTCTTCCTTTGCAATGCAGATCTGATGATATCCTGAGAACCCATCCGTGAAAGAATACATCTCCTGGCCACCGACTCCTTCAAGTACTTCATCAGTAAACAAGGTCGAAGGGATCATGCAAGCAGGCATCATTCAACTTCCACAAATCAATGCAGATGCGCACCTCACCAATCTTCTTGTCCTGCACCACCATAGGACTGATCCACTCCGACTCTTCAATAGGTTCAATGATACCACCATCCAACATGCGATCAATTTATGCCTTGACCTTCTCCTTATGTCGCAGATTTAACCGATAGGGTCACTGCTTGATCAGTTTAGCATCTGGTTTCAAGGGAATCTTCATCTCGCCTAAATCGCCCAAAATACCTTTCATCTCAGAAAACTTCGTAGAAAATAAGTCTTGGAATTTATGCAGCAGATCAGTGACCTTCCCCATCATCTCATCATCCCAATAATCCCCAACATTCGCGAACTTGGGAATGGCCTCCGTCCCAATATTGATCTTGCGAAGCTTCAAGGGATAACTGAATGGATCACTTGGCGCATCAGGCGGTACCACATCGCGACTTCCTTCAGATTCTGGGATATTGACATTCCGCGGATCATCACCATCTTCAGGCCCACCAGTGATATTATAACATTCCATTATGGATTGCATCTGGCAGTGCATATACAGATCTGCCGGGTACGCCACGAGAACAATCTTTAGAACCACATCGTGGATGATCTGCAGCATTATCGACATCCGGGTTGGGATCAACAAAACTGAACGTCTTAGTAAAACATATTGTCAACTCCAACCAAGTAGGTGATTTCTCCCCATAATTCAGCTGCAGTATACCATGACCGCGGCATTTATTCCAAGGTATGGATAAATGCATGGACCCACTCGTCTCTTGGTCGCGATGCCCATAATGTCTAACACTCCATCAAATGGCCTCCAGGGTCGTTCCGACCATCATATTTACCGGTGTGGTAGACCTTGATATCGCCGAAGCGAACCATCATCAATCTTCTACATTTTGACAATCCATCAATTGATTCCTTATGTGTTTCCCACTAGTGCGCTGGAATAGCCTTCAGTGCTTCTTCCAATGCCAGCAATCGCTGTGGTTCTGAAACTCTTTCCTGGAACTCCACCAGAAAGTCAGACAAGCTAGGAAGCCCTTCGTATACGGGTAATGTGATTGTTTCGGTTGCAATGCGACATAGCGACTGCGTGATTAACCCACACTTGTGGAGTGACACGTCATGCAAGCGGTTCTACCAATGTTCTAAAATGTCATCAAAGTCGGAAGACCCAAAGTTGTCACTGCGCCATCCCAGCTCACCGTTGGCAGTCAGATGAATATAGTCTTCGAAAATGTTGAATGCGTGGTCCCATCCACTGGGATCGTCGTCCTTCACTGGCTCAATGTATCTGTGACCTTCAGCCGGATCCAACGGGGCTATGACTCCGAGATCGCAGTTCTTGAAAGTCATCATCCACCTCTTAAAGTTGATTATCGCTCCATTGTCGCTATCCCATCTGATCCCCAACAATGTGGGATACGAACTTCCTCCTTCAACCACTTCGATGACATCGAAGTCAGCATAGGTCTGCATTCCCTCAATGTCCACCACCAGACGTGGGACTCGCCCAATCGGCGTCACCTTGGCGTGATTAGATAACCGGAGCTGTACAGGAGACCATCTCAATGGGGGGCTCCCCATTTTCTGCCATGCTTGCTTGGTTAAGATGTTAACATCCTAACCAAGATCCAGAATAACTGAATCAACATCATAATCCCCGATTTGGATATTCATTCGCATCTCCTTACCTGTCTTCTTCCGCTGTAAGGAGTTTACCGCGGAATCCTATCGTCCCCGAACTGGTCGCTGCAACAACCCTTCAATCTCAGCAAGGGCCGCGAGATCTCTTGCCAACAATAAACATCTCTCAGGAAAATTCTGCAAGGTGCCGGGCTACGCTGATGGACTGGCCTCTGAAGTCGTATAAAAAATAGGGGGCATGTCGCAAATAATAGCCTTACCACGATCCTGGTCCATCGCACGTCGTGCCTGAAAGAACGTATCACGCTCGGACTCAACATCAAACAATACCTTCTTCTGTCTGGCCTTTCGAATGTCTCCTCCTATTACTGTGCCTCCCCGTGTGATAACTGCGACAGCCGCATCTTGTGGCATTGGCTCCGCAGAGATTGTTGAAACATTCGCACCCTGATTCTGATTTGGTGCTGGGTTCCCTGGTTGGTTCACAGTTTGATTAGCATTCTGAATTGGACGTTGGTTATGGTTTTGCACTGGTTACTGCACCTAATTCTGTAATGGCTGTTGTTCCTGGTTCTTCAACTGTGGAGCATTCCCTACCTGCCACCGTGCAATCAACTACGGGCAATTCTCCACCGTGCGTTCTGTAACAAATCAAAATGTGCACTGCATCTACAATAGTGGGCAATCGCGCTGATAGTGTCCCCATACTGCACAATGATAGCACTGAATAGGTCCGCGACCTCCTCGTCCTCCTCCACGACCAAATCCTCCTCTGCGGCCACCCCGAAATCCTCCACAAAATCTGCCTTGTTGTTGGTACTGCGGTTGGTTGTACTGTTGCTGCATCGGGGCTGGTTGTATGCCCTACCCTTGCTGCGCATACTGCAGTTGCTAAACGTATTGTGCTTACTGTGGAACCATTTGCATCGGAGCATATTGCGACATAAACTGTTGTGGTTGTTGCTGCGGTACAAACTGTACCTGTGGTTGAGGTAGCGGCTGGGCTACCTGCAGCTGTGGTTACGGTTGTTGTACGACACGCTGATCGTCCTTCACATAGAATGCATCGTACGTTCTCTCATGAAGCAACCCATATGCCCAGCAATCTTTGTCATCGTGTCCCACAGATTTACAGAAAGTGCAATACAGATTCATCAGTTTGGTGATTATCTTCTGCATGTATGAACATTCCTCATGGCAATGCCCAAATACCTGAAAAACGCGACACCATGGCATGCCACCACCATTTAATGAGCTTGGTGCCCTCGAAACCAAGTAGTTGCGGAAGTCAGGGAAATTGTCCTTAGTATGTCCTTCCCCTCGACATCGTGTACACCATACTTCTTCGCGTTGCTCCTTTCGCTTCTTCAGATCTTACAGCTGTATGGTCAAGTTAGCCAGTTGCATCTGTATCTGCGTCATCCAAGCTACATTTTCACCAATCGGCGATGCCTCCAATCGCATTGCAATCTCCAGAGCTTCACTAGGCGTCATGATTTTTTATTGCATCAGTGGTAGCCGAATGTGCGGTAGCAGTGCCACGATGAACCACTCTTTATGTTGAATGACGCTCATATAAAAACTAACCCTTTCCATCAATGTCTTAAACCGCTGATCAAAATCCCATACCGTCTCGTTGGGGTACTGCTTAATTTCTTTCAATTCCATGATATATTGTTCTTCAGACTTGGGCTTTCTGAATTCTGCAATCAACCCATCCTTGATATCATCTAGTGACTTTTCTAGAGCTCCTGTAGGGACTAGAACAAACTTCATAAACCAATATAATGCACGACCTCGTAGAGTTGTTGCTAACTGCCCTTTCTTAGCGGCATCATCAATATTTTCCAGATCCACTGATATTCCTTCCTCTAAAATAATGTGACCCAAATAATGAATTTTATTCCTATAAAAGTCATATTTGTTTATCTTTGCATACAACTTATGCTCCCTTAACAGTTGCAAGCGGCTTCTCAAATGTTCTCCATGCTCCCCTTCATTCTTCGAGTAAATTTCATGTCCCCTCCCACCCAATCCGACCAGTGGAAGGAACATGGGGTGCTAAGATTGGCCCCTAAGGACGTATTATCAAATTCATGAACATTTAAATGTGTGCGATGCATATTAAAAATATACAACGGAATTAAAATCAATTACAAATGCACAACATGCATGTATCAACATGTTCACCACATGCATAATAGTAAAATCATACACATAGATAAACTCATCTTATGCTATTTGCAGGCATTCAATTTTATCAAATCAAATTGAATCATTTCAAATCTGACATAAATAAATAGTCATTCATAATGCATAAATTTGGCATACTCAGAAACTACATTGAACACTTATCTTTAATGGAAATTGTCCAAGCAACTGACTATGGAAGAGAAAAGTTCCACCCAACCATAGTTCTCTTCCCAACCTATATTATTTTAGTTGAGAGACCACCCCTGAGTTGGGCTATGTATCCACTAAGGAGGAACTACTTAGGCTCACTCACTGCCATAGTCACAAATACTCATGCTAAGCCATCACATAGTTGGGTTTGTCAAGCATGCAGGGAGATAGGGAAGGAGAATGCTAAGCCAGTGAGCTCAACCACATAGCTACATGCATCTCAACTGATCTCAGAAATCCTTGGCACCCACAATACCTATCACACCCAACACAAGGAAAGTCCCCTTCTCTGCTACATAGTCCCTCAGGCGCCCCTTCCCTCTAGTGCTCTTAACGGTGGACATAGAAAGGTTAAGCTACTAGATCCACGGAGATTCTTTCCCTCACTGGGTTTATCAAGCAATTCTGACCTCTGATCTCTCTTCCAATTTGATCCACCCTTGAATTTTTCCAAATTCTGGCCACGTTACTCCCAAAAACGGAATTGAATTTCTCACCTTCCAAACCTGAGTTTTCCTATGGATTTTTGGGCATTTGGCACTCTCAAATTTTCCCTAGGGTTTATGTCTATGGATTCCCCATTGGATTTTGCTGCTCACATCAAATTCTGGGTGTTTTTGGCACTAAAAAACGTGGCTTCTTTCTTGGTTATGATTTCTACAATTCTTCACTACTGGGCATGCATAATGGCTTGGAATTGATGTCTGTTTGTTTTGTAATGGAATGGGGATGGAGGAAAAACAAATTTCCATGATGAATTTAACTTCTAGGCCAAGTAAACTGAGCCCATAACCTGCCATACGAATTTCCGAGCTTGCCCATGCTCCATTAATTTCATGAGATGATTTCTCAACTACCTCTTCCTAACAGAATTAAATGTTAGCATACTAGTCAATATGGGTTCTCAAGATGACACTTGGAAACAAATGATTGAATCCCTCAACTCCTCGCCTCTTCATAGTGGATACATTCAACCCCCTCATTTTTAGTTGCTTCCATAGCCAATTCTTGGAATTTTATTTACATGATTTTACAATTCTCATGGTTTACTAACACATGGTTCACAAAATATAAAAATACTTACCGTTACAAGCTATGCGTTCGCTAGTGGGGCTTTGGCCTTGAGCTCCACGCTAGGAACCATAAACTGCATATTTACAATATTTACACATTAAACCAATAATTCCAAAGGTAAAAATGGGGATATTACAATAAATAATAATGTTTTCTATAAAAACAAGAAAAAACATGTCCAAATATTTGTGGAAAATGTTATTCATGAGATACATGAAGGTAGTTGGTGCATTAGTGAGACCAAATGGCACCACTGCAAACTCATAGTGTCCATACCTTGTTCTAAAGGTTGTCTTGTGAATATCTTCTTCCTTGATCCTTACTTGATGCTAACCAGACCTCAAGTCAATATTTGAAAATACCTTTACCTCTCTCATTTGATAAAAAAGTTCATCAATTTGAGGAAATGGGTACTTTTTCTTCACCGTAAATTTATTAAGCTACCTGTAATCAATACATAACCTGAGTGTACCATCTTTCTTTTTCACAAATAGTATAGGTGCTCCCCATGGAGACACACTTGTCCTTATGCCTTTATTTTCCAATAAGTATTGCAATTGCATTTTCAACTCTAATAATTATGGTGTGCTCATTTTATAAGGTGTCTTAAACACTGGTGTATCTCCTGGCACAAGATCAATTGTGAAATCAATGTCCTTCTTGGGAGGAAGCCCTGGCACTTCATCGAAAACACATTCTTGAATTCTTGAAGAACATGATAGTCCTCCCATTTTGGAATTTCATTTTTTGTTTTGTCCAATATATGGAATGCATACAATTGACAACCTTTCCTACAAAAATTCTTAAGTTGCATGGCTGAAATATGCCTAACTAAAATTTTCTTTGAAATTCCTTTTACAACCCTTGGGTTTCCTTCATCATCAATGCATTCAAAACTCTTGTTGTAGCAATCAAGTTTAACTCTATGGGATTCCAACCAATCCATTCCAATGAGAATGTCATATGAACCAAGTGGTAAAATATTCAGACCTACACAAGTGGACAGTCCACCCATTTCTAATGGATATTTCTCCACCATTTCACTAAATTTTTCTTGGTTCTTGTGGCTAGTTGAACCAACCATGATTTACTATGCTCGGTTTTCTTAAAAGCACAAATCTCAACAATTTTAGAAATGATATAACTGTGAGTAGATCCAGGGTCAATCGAAATAGAAATATATTGCTTAGCAATCTTACCTTCAATCTCAACCACAATAGATTGATGATCTGCTTGGCGGTCCTCTAGTGCAACATAAATCCTAGGGACAGTCCTTGCCACTTGACCCACAATTTCAGCCTCTTGAATTGTATGAACTTGCTTTGCACTCCCATTTCAATGTGTACAATTTATAAGCAAATGGTCCTCTCCAGATCCCCAACATTGAAGTGTCTCTCTTGGATCTCTTGACTTGTCTCCCATCATCTTGGCTAGCATTGCCACAACTTGTGGGGGCTACCTTGCAAGGATAATTTTAGGGGCGAAATTTAGCCCATGGGCTATTTTTCCATGTTTTTTTCCCAAAAACGATTCGCCAATTTGCATTTTTTGAAGCCCCATTTCGCCCAATTTTGATGGGGTAAACTTTTTTCACTCTAAAAATCGCCAAAATATTATATAAACTATATAAAATCCTTAGAAATTGAAATATTTTTAGAAAAATATCGCCAAATATTTTATAGTTGACATTTTGAGAATTGGTAAGATTCGCCAAGGTTTATACACCTTTAAATAAGTATGGGTCCTTAAAATTATCCCTGCTACCTTGGCTAATTTCTGAAATGAGGAGGCTTGAACCCCTTCTTTCTTTTCTCCAACTTCTCATTTTTCATGTCCTTCCATGCCTTATGGGAATATGACTTGCTTTTGGCTTAATCATAACAATACATGGCCTTTCTTAAATGGTATCCTCTAGGGTTTGAAGCTCATTAAACGCAATTCTATCTTTGTAAGACTGAGGAAACCCACTTAGAAAATGATAAATTTTGACTTTATTATCTCTAATATACTTCACATATCTCAACAACTCCAAAAATTTATTTGCATATTCCTCTATAGTAATTTGGCCCAACTTCAACTCATGGAATTCTTTAATTTTTCCATTATAGTACCTATCAAATGGTACTTTTTCTTGAAGTATTTCTTGAATTGCTCCCACACTATATTCCTTCCATTTATCTTCTTCACTTTCCTAAGGTGATCCCACCATATATATGCTCTTCCATTCATATTGAATATGGCCATTCTTGCTTTCATATTTCTTAAGTAGTCTTGGACTTGGAAATATTTCCTCATCCCAAGAAGCCAAGCCTCAACTTCTTGACCAGATTTTATCTCACTATCAAATGTGGGAGGTTTGGAATTCCTACATTCTTCATGTGAATAGTTCTTTGAAGACCTCTTCCTCTTCTTCCTATGAGGTGAAGAGTTTGATCCTTCATTGGAGTCCTTAGAGTCAGATGACTCACTAGAAGATATTTCTGGAGTATATGACCTACCTCTAGAAATCCTTCTTGGACTATGGGACCTCTTGTGAGAATGCCTCCTTGAGCTACTCCCACTCTTTTCCTAATTTTCTGAGTGATGTCCAGAGTTAATCTTCCTCTAAATGTCTGTCAGACTTTGAAGCATAGCTTCATTTAGCTGATTTTTCTCTTTTTGAGATCTAAGCAACCTCTCAGTGTCTTCTCTATAACTTTGCAGCTCCACCCTTAAGCTCCTCATGGTTTTTGCAATGTCCGGGGGAGTCACTTGGTTTATCCTACCATTGGATTTTGTCTCTTCATTCTCAATCTGTATATTTTCTCCCATTGCATCTGCCTTAACTTCATAAGGATCATGTGCATCATCCATGATGATGACCTTCTTGGCCCAACCAAGATCAAAGGTTTCTCAACTGCACTTAGCGAAATTTTTAGGGGTGAAATTTACCCAATTGGCTATTTTTTGGCCTTTTTTTCAAAAAATAAATTCGCTATTTGGTCATTTTTAGTCTCTAATATTGCCTATATTTACATAAAATATGTTTTTTTATCATAATATTTTCCAAAATCTACAAATTTAAGTAGTAAATTGTATGTTTCATATTTAATATTCGCCTACCAATCTATATATATGTTTTTTCCAATCCAAAATAATCGCCTGGAATACTATACTTAAGTATACTTTTATAATCCTTAAAAAATACCCTGACTGCACTACACTCATTGCTAACCCTTTAACAGTCATTGATATGATTCTGAATCTGCAAAAGTGTTGATATAAGCACATTTGTTAGATTTATTAAGTTCTTAGGAAATCAAAAATCAATTTTCATACATTCTGGAAATTACCCATATTGACAGCTTTTGTCAATTATGGCTACAGGAACTTTCTGATCAAATTATAGAAGCATATGAATCACCAATTCATAATTCAAATTTTTAAAATTGTTCCCCTTTGGTTTGGAAAATCTCTCCAATGACTATAAGCATGCTCAATTCTGATTCCTGAGCACAATGTTACAGTCTTTGAAAATTGTCAGTTTGGCCCAATTTTGCACTTTTTCATGTAGGTGCATTTAACCCAAAAGGCCAACTTCAAACACCTGCAGAAGATCACCTATGGAGAACCAATAAATTCCTTATTAGATTAGATAATAGATGTGACCAGGATTACTCAACAATTTTCAGTTCCTTGATCCGATGCTCCATTCACCTGCTATAAAGTTCTGGAATTTACTATTTTTGTGTTTCTCAACTTTCTTCTAGACTTAAAAAATCCTACAATTTTGTAATACACTCTCACAATCCAAAATTTTACCCCAAATTTGTGTTGCTCCAATGGTCGCTATTAAAATCAAGATCCAACTTTGTTGATAAAAAAAGAGAAAAATAGCTTGCCCCCTTGCGGCCTTCCGTGGCCTGACACGTCCCGTCGATGTGTCAGACGAGCCTACCTGTCACCCTATGATGCGGTGATTCACATATTGTGATATTTATATAAACATATTCACTCATTCTACATGATTCTATATATAAGCTCTTCCGTTAGACCAACCACTATTACATATATAATTTTCATTCTATATACATTTAAATCCATATATACTTCCTTAAGTTCATACTGTACATTTAGCTTATATAAGATCTTTAAATCACATATAATCAAATCATTGAAACTCCATACATCTTAATAAATTAATATGAGTAACAATAATAAAATAACAAACGTATCATTAAATTTGTACTATGTAAAGCAACATTCCCATAAATAATTTTTTGATATCAAGCTACATACCAAGAGTACATGAAAATCTAGTTAAGAATGATTGTGGAGAAATTCGATATGGCTGGACCCGCTAAAGTTCATGGAGAGTACCCTTATGTCCTTCATCTATGTCCCACACAAAAGACAATTAATTAAAATAGTATTTTGAAATGAATTCATATATCATCTTACACATGTTATTAATCTTTGCTTTGTTGTAGGTAGAGGTTATATATTTCACTTTATTTTATTAAAAATATAAAATAGTATTTTGAAATGAATATACAACATATATCATATATCATTTTACACATGTTATTAATCTTTGCTTTGTTGTAGGTAGAGGTTATATATTTCACTTTATTTTATTAAAAATATAGTTTGAATAGTAATACAAAGAAACCAAAAGATTTTTAAAATTTATGAAAAATAATAATAATGCATTGTTATGTATTTTTATTTATATAATGTATTTTCATATATGTTGAAGTTTGATTGATCTATATAAACTGTGAGAAGATCATTTTTATTATTAATTAGATTAAATAAATATAAGAAAAAAAACACATATATCATGAAAATTTTACAAAATTCATAAAATATTTATGTGAGATTGATGTATTTCATAAGGAAGTTCTATATAGGTACAAATTTCAATATTAAATATCAATAAGACATAATAAAAATAAAATAAAATAATTAACAAATTCAATACAATTTAGTCATGTTGATCTTCCTAAGCACATGTGGCATCGTAGTAATCTTATATCACCCATAAACATTATTAAATTAATACTATTTATTAAAAAAATTAAAAAAATGAATGTTAATGGTACTATTTTACTATAAACATATGGATTTAAGTTGGATAAGTTTTTGAAATGGGTAGGTAATATATATATGAAAAGAGATTAGAATATTAATGAACATATTATTTCAATTTAAATATATAAATTTAAGTTGTATAAGGAAATTCTATATCGCTAAGGTCACTTAGCCATATAGACTTTCCTCATGAAAATCTCGTTAAGAAGGTCACTTACACTAATTTTGTATATGACAATAGCAACTTGGAGGAAGTGTCTTCCTATAAATATCTCAGAATTGATATTCATCACAAGCTCAACTAGAAATATAACATTGAGAAAATGATTAATGGAGGGTGGAAAGCTTATTTTGGTCTTGAAAAAAACTGTAAATTAACAAACCTTGTGATGTGGGATAAAAATAAGTTTATTTTTTATTGTGAAGTTTGATTGTGGGATAAATTAACCTGTTATCTTGTACGATTGTGAAGTTTGGGGCTGCAACATCTCTAGAGAATCCTAGTGAAAGATTGAATAAATCCATAAACGTTTCATAACATATAACTTTAAAATTAAAAGCAATACACCCTACTCTATTCTCCTTCTAGAAGTGTTCCCCCGTTGAGAGCATCGCTATGACGATGTATTTGATGTACAAAATACATGATAAATAACATGGGAGACTAGAGACTTCCTAAAATTGCTTTAAAATCCAGTCAAGACCAACTTCAGCTCAGGAGAGGCCGGTATAAAGACTCCATGGTTTGGTTAAACCATTGGGGAGATGATGAAAATGCTACTTTGCAAGATATTAGTAACATTAAAAATATTATCACATCTAAGTTTAAAGAGAAAATGTGGGGGGAGAAAGAATTAGAGATGAAAATAAAATAAAGATACTATAAGGAAGTCATTAACCCTAATCTCGAAGATCAAAAGTATCTTTGTGCGTTAACTAGTTCGAAGAAGAAAATTAATTTAGCTAAGATAAGAACGAACTCTCATGAGCTTCATAATGAAACAAGACACTTGACAATTCCTAAAATGTTGTGGGTGGAAATGAATTACCATCTCTGTGAGACTATGAGTGTTGAGGATGAAAGTCATTTTTTCTTAGAATGTCCTACGTACACTCACATTATATAGCAGTTTCATAATCTTTGCTACTATACAAATCTCCCTAACCTTTTAACATGTCAAAACTATGATGATCTCGAAACACTTCTTTCTAAGCTTTTTGAACATCGAAATATATTTTATAGTAATCCAAGTAATTCTCTTAAAGTCCGATAGAAAAGTTGATATGAATGAACATTAACTTCTTATCATCATTTTAATAATAATAATAATTGCACCGAGTGAAACGAGGTGCTCTACAGCCCAGTATGGGGGAAATGTTGTAACGTAACATTTGTAACAAAATAACAAACGTTTGTAACAAAATAATTAAAAAAAAACTTATCGGCTCATAAAATAAAAAATTATGGAAAGTATTTTAAAAAAAAAATCCTTGTTGATTCATAAAATAAAATATTACGAAAAGTAATTAAAAAATAGATGTTTGTTTATAAAATAAAAACTTAAAACTTAAACCGAGATCTATCAATCAAGAGAGATCAAATTTCTTGAGTTTAAATTTAAAAAAAGAAATACACCTCGAGAAATCGGATTAGTGTTTAATAGATATGGATTTAAGATAGATCAATTTAACTTACGAGAACATAGATAATCATAGAAAATGATTGAAAAAAATAAATCTACAAGACAAACATAATGTCTCTATTTCACCATAATATCACGCCTTAAATTATAATTTTTTTTTATCAATGTGATGGCGTGGCATGATTCCAACTACTCAAGACCTTTGACATTCATCTTGAGACAACCAGATCAGGGCGTATGTGTCCACGTCAGTTGAAGATGGATTCCGACAATCGTTAGTTATTGATTCTCTCCGCTGTCTTGCGTATGTTGAATGATGACGTTTACGAGTGAGATTTCGTGAATCTTTAGAAATGCATTGAATCTGGATGTTGGGCATTCACGGGTTTTAATTCTATTCTACATTACATAGTTCACACGTCTATGTAATCTTAGTCACTAGACTTCCCATAATTCTGTGATTTTCAGGTGGCAAATCTTATTTTCCATAAACCCCTGAATTTCATATTTTTAAATATTGTACAATTAAGTATGGTATTTGTACAATTAGGTATGGTATGGTATGGTATGGTATGGTATGGGATCGGGAGATGTTGTAACATTATGCAATGTTACTAAAGATAAAATGATAAAATGCAAAAATTTGTGTGGCTCATAAATGATCAAAAATAAAAATAATTAAAAAGTTTATGTTGATATAAGTTATAAAAATAAAAATAAAAATAATGTTAATATAAGTTATAAAAATAAAAAGTAATTAAAAAATTCATATAAACTTGTAAAATAAAATATTAAAACAAATATATAAAAAATTATCTTATCCATCTATAATAATGTCCCTAAGTGATTGAAGTGATTGAATGCCTAAAACATTATACATTGTTGTAGGTCTCACTTCACTCTTTTACCAAATAATCATTCATCTTTATTATAATATTTGAATATTTTATTTCTAAATTATTCATTCACAAAATATGATAAATTAAAATAATTAATTTAATTTTTGCATCGTTGGAGGTATGGGCGAGATGTTGTCATGTAACTTAGCGTTATGCACCAAAAATAAAAAGTAATTAAAAATTATATGTCGGTTCATAAAATAAAAAATTAAAACTAAATAAAAAGTAATTAAAAAAACCCATGTGGACTCATAAAATAAAAATTTAAAACCAAATAAAAAGTTATTAAAAAAATCTATATTAGCTTAATAAAATTAAAAAATAAAAACGAGCATAGATCCATCTTAAACCCATATCAAATGAGACAAATCAAATTCCCTAAGGTATAATTTTTTTCTAGCCATATCAAAAGTTTAAGATTAAAAATAAATTACACCTCAAGAAATTGGATCCCTTTGGGTGCTTAATAGATCCATATTTAAGATGGATCTATGTTAATATATATTTAATAAATTTTAATGAAAAATAATCATTATTGTCATAATTATATCAATATTTTGTAATTTATTTAATTTTTTATAATAAAGTATAACAAAATTCAATATTATAATTTTGATTTTAAAATTTAAGATTGTAGATATTTTTATATAATATAAGTTTAGAGAAAAGATATATTATTAGTATGAATTCATTTTGACTATAAAAAAAAATATCATTTCTATTAAAAAAATGAATAAAAATTACATTTCTTAATTATATAATTTATTTAAAAAATTAAAATTAAAAATTATGTATATTTCGTTTTTTCTTTTTATTCCTAATTGAATTCTACCATTTACTCTTTATTCTTTTAAATCTCGTATCACCCCCACAAAAGAGGTCACAATGGACTAATTGTAATTCAAAAGGAGAGAAGTCACGAATACTACTAGAGAAACTGATTCTTTATTAGTCACTATCAAATCTTTTCACTACCGTGGCAATACCACCATCAAGGAGGAAAGCCTAGTTTTCATGTTTCTTTCTCTATCCTTCAAGGGAGGACAAAGATCCTTATTTAACACTTTGGGACACAATATTCTCATTCTCTAAATTATTAGATAGTTGATTAGTAGGAGTTTGGGCATTATTATCCTCAAGACACAATTTCTCACATGTATGACATCCTTTTGGTTTAGATTTATGTAATTTCTCACAGGGATGACATCTTTTTGGTTTAGATTTATGTACTTTGTTCCTTTTTGAATAGGCACCTACTCGAGGATGAGAATCCTAAAGATGTCATGAATGTATTTTTATAATCCAAAACATAAATCTAGTGAAAATTATTTCATTGTAAGAACATATTGTCTCAGAGATTTAATCTAAATCCCACGCATATTCAAGCATATGTATACAAACCCAACATAACTCGTTCTAGAAATATTTTTATGTCACTACCCAAAGTATTGCATGATCGGGAATTTTCATTTCTCTATTGGGTTTATTCCCCAATCCCCTTGTAATTTAGACTCTCAAAACAATGGAAAAAGGAAATCGGAAATTGCAATGGATATATTCAAGAAGAAACACTTAAAATAAATGTATACACATATTTCACAATCAAATTTTATTCCCTTTATCTGAAGTTGTATTTATACACAAACTTCTATGATCAAAGATAGCCACATTGAGAAACTATTGTTGGAATATCTCAACCACACACCAAAAATAGGAGAACTTGTTGGAGATAAACTCTCAAACCCAACTAAGACTTAATAGCCTGCACAGAAATAGAATAATTACACATACATAGATAAACTTCAATAATAAATAACAAACAAATATTAGCACTGGACTCAATTTTCTAACACCCCCTCTTAAGGATAGTGTTAAGTACATGCAAACCAATTCTAGCTCTGAAGTCTTCAAATTTCATCACAGGCGGAGTATGCCAACTACATTATCTTTAGTAAAGCAATACTCCATATAAATCTCCTTCTTGTTGATGAGGTCTTCAATAAAATGGTATATGGTCTCAATGTGCTTTGACTTGTCATGAAACATGGGATTGTTACCAAACTTTATGCATGCCTGATTATCATAAAAAATAAAAGTAGGACTCTTCTCCATTACTCCATGATCAAGAAGCAAATTCTTAATCCACATTTCTTCGCAATTCCCATTAGCAACACCAATATATTTAGCCTTCATTGATGACATATTAGCATGTCCTTGTTTCTTAATTCTCCAAGACACCATGCTAGAACCTAGAAGAAAAACAATTTAACCTATAGTAGAATTTTTGGAATTCACATCACATGCCCAATCAACATCATCGTAACCATGCAAACAAATATCATTCTCTCTTTCATAACCAAGATGATAGGAAACAATGGGCCACTCAAATAACAAAGATTTCTCGTCCAAATCTAACATTGAACCTTCTAACAATGGGCCACTTAGGACATTTACATTGTATGATGAATTAGAATAAGTATTACATAAGTAAAGAAGGCTACCAATCAATTTTCAATACAATGTAGCATTCACTTGTTCACTTGGATCATCAACTCTCAATTTAACATAACAATCCATGGTGTAGAAATAGGTTTGCAACCCTCCATTATGAACTTTTACAAAATATACACACCATATTTGTAATGCCCCATATTTGCACACTTAGTAATTAAAACTCTAATGTGAATTAGCTTAACATTTTCATTTGTTTATTATATGTTAGACTTGAATCTATGATGATTAAGATTGTTGTTATGTGAACATATGGAATCCCTATCTGTGGACAGTAAATGCAATATATTGTTTTAATTTATTAATGACAATGAATATGTTATTTCATTTGAACATGCAAATTTGAATATAGAATATCCATATGTGGAATGCTAATTTAGTTGTTTTCAAAAAGAACCACATGATTATATGTAAATGTCATTTTAGAGATATGGATTAACACTTGAAAGAGTTGGGTATACATCTATACATGTGTTCCATGCTAATGATGAACTATTCCACATGTTGATTGGCCACGAAATAGGTAGATTCCTATAGTGCCAAGGGGAACGAGATGTCTTGGACATAAGGAGGATAATGATGTTATATCATTTTTTCATGTTATTTAATTGTGAATTCCAATATTTGTATGACTTGTGGGTGAGTGTGAGTTTTGACAGGAATTGTGACTTTCGCAAAGTGGTTGTTCAATGACGAGACCCCTTAGATCAGTGATGGAACAGTATGGTTGATGTAGGGCGTTGACCCTAGCACTATCAAGGGGGTGGAGGCATTTACCACAGTTGAACCTGCGAAACCCAGATTCGTCTCAGGAATGTGCTGAGCACACTCCCGTGGATGTGGGATGATGACTAGTGGGTTCCTGCTGGGGAATCTTGGTCGATGTGGTCGATCGACACTTTCGCTTACGGGTTCTATACATTGTCATACGCATAGTCTAGATTCCATGGTATATTCCAGTAGACGATGGGATGGTGAGGTCAGAAGCTGGAAGTGGTGGTGATTAGGTGGTTGGAATACTAATGGGATGGATGGGACCAATGATGCATTGGATGGTGTTCTTGATTGTTATTAACCATCGTGATTATATGTTTGATTTCATCATTATGTTTATCTAATTTTGTCTTATTGCTTCTTTATGAATGATTATGAATGATGAATAATGCATTATTTAATTGTTCTTCTATATGTTATTTGCGAGCATGTAATAATGATCTATTAGGAGCATTAAATTTGATTATTAATACCCACGCTTAAGACGTGTGCACTAGCCATGCATACCCCAATTCCTGAGTACATTACTATGATTGGTCGATTGATGAATAAATTAATATGGTTATATTAGCTAATAGTAGCTTGGTTGATGATTTTTTTAAAGTATTACTTGTGTGTTGAAAGTATGAATTTGTTGACTTGTCAAATATGTTTTAGATTTATATAAATTGATTGTATTATTGAATGACATATATAATTATATACATATGATATAAAATATGTCATAGTATAATATAGTATATGAAAATATCGTATTTGACTTATGAATGAAAGGATAATATAAATAAATGGATAGATAGGATTTGAACAAATTTTTAGAAAATAGTTGTCATAGTGAGACAAGTGACAAGTGAGACTTTGCAACCATGTTTATTAATATTTTAATTATTTAAATCAAATTTCTATTTTTGGAGAAAATGGATTTATTGATTGATGATTATTATTTTATTGGAATTTATTGATGGATGAGGAATATGATGAGGAGTTTTGATATAAATAGGAGACTTGAGAGTGGAAGGATGGAGGTTCTTTTCTCTTAAAGGATATTTGAAGAGAGTTTTTCTAGAAAGGAGAATTTTGGATATTTTGGAGCATGAGGAATTTGGAGGAGTTGGAAGAGTTTGAGAACTCTTGTAAGATTTGATACATAGCCTACTAGTGCATCAGTGTTCTGTTCTTTGGGGCTCTCAGGCACGGAGGGCCAGGAGGCCATTTGGATGGGATCGTTCAATGGCTTCCTGGGGCTAGGGAGCTGGCTAGGCCCCTAGCTGGCTGGGAGGTAAGACCATGGTTCTGATTTGGGAAATGAAGATAGAAGAAACTTGAGATGAAGATGGAAGCTTGCTTAGTTTGGACTCCATCACCTTTCTTATAAAGAGGTATTTTTCTTGTGATTTTAAATTGTTTATATGTTGTTGTAAACTTCTTATATGCTGCTATGGTTACATGATGCTTATACGTTGTTCAGTCATACAGTTAAGAAATCCACCATTTAAGGTTGTATTAATACTCTTATGCATTTCTAGAATGAAAAGAAAATATATGCTTATTTA
This sequence comes from Larix kaempferi, assembly GCA_027924585.1. Lineage (NCBI taxonomy): Eukaryota > Viridiplantae > Streptophyta > Pinopsida > Pinales > Pinaceae > Larix > Larix kaempferi. The sequence goes on along the minus strand of BSBM01000006.1, from coordinate 5,075,453 downwards.
GATTAAAATTCTTAATGCCCTTGAGAGGCATTACAAATGGTATCAAATCCCTAGGTTAAAAAACTAGGAACCTTAAGGGTCTACATGACATTAAGAAGGAATAACCAAGAATTTCGAGTTTTCACAATAAAGATAGTCTTTAGCTGTAACTTTTATCGTTTTTATGGTCAATGATCTAATTTATTTCTAATGGATTTTCATAAACAACCCAAAATAAAATAAAAATTTCAGGAAAAGAAGACTTACAATCCCATTAATATTTAATAGTTGAATGAGTGCATATTGCATATTTAAAAGTGAAAAAAAAAATTGAACTAAAACTTAGAGCAGGTTCGAGGAGAAAGAAAATATGCATCCATATGCAGCTTAAATAAATAGAAACATAGAACTTTGCTTCAGAAAATGATTGCTTACAAGTAGTGTATATTTACTCCAGCTAGTTTCTTAAGAAAATAAGTTCCAATGAAACACAAAATATAAATGAGGGTCTTTGTAAATTGTAGTTCCACTTGAAAGAAAATAGACATGAAATATGAATGAGGGTAGCTGTAATAATCCCTTTCATTGTACTGACAGTAATATACTTTTATTCCGATGGTGGTGAGAATGAGGCGAGTGATTGTTCAAAGTGAACAATTCAAATTTAAGGATATGTCTCAGTTCCTGTAATATCTAGATACCAGACAATCAAAACTGCACCCTTGTGTTGGAATATTCACACCATCATTTTTATATTTTGCATGTTGCATGCATTTTCATGCCACTGCATGCATACAATCATCATCATGGTGGTCTCCCCAGCACCTAGAGCTTGCTTCTAGCTCTCCAGAGCCTGTCTACAGCCCCCATTTGGCCTCCTACCTACCTGCACCCTTCTTGACTGTTATGCATGGAAAGTGTGCCTTTCTCAGATACCACACTCAGTTAGTGCTCCTTTACTCACCTACCTTCAGTTATCACTCAGTTAGGGTGCCTTATCTCACCTACCAGGAGTTATCATTCAGTTATTGCATTGATTGAGTAGTTCTTCCACTGATTGCTCATGTTGATTGCTTGTAGCTTCTAGTTAGCTAGTTCTGGAGTTCCACTTGACTATTTGATAGCCTCATCCGCCCCCCTTGGAGTATCCATTCTCTGATTTATGCCTATGGTTCTGTTAGACTTAGTTAGACACACTTGACTGACTATTACATTTATGATTGACACTACTGACTAGATGATGTCTCCATTGTTATCAAAGCTAGACTTTGAGCTAGACAGCCTCATGCGCCCCCCTTGGAGTCTCCATTCCCTGATTTATGCCTAGATGGTTTTGTTAGACTCAGTAGGACACACTTGACTGGCTCTTACCATTTATGACTGATACTACTAACTGGATGATGTCTCCATAGTTTCCAAGTTACACTTTGAGCTCAGATTCGAATTCCCTATTTGGATAATTTGAATCCTATATGATGCCTCATCATAGATTATTGTATCACATTCTTTACATTCATTATTAATTGTATGATATTGACATTGTCATTCATTCTGTGTTTATGAGTGATTATTGAGTGCATGCTTCTCTTCTTCTTTGCAAATATTCTTGAGAGTTTGATTGTGAGTTTGTTACAGTTGATAGATCCCTGCAGATTATCACATGGTATCAGAGCAAGAAGCAGCTATTTGAATTGCAGCCATTGCATCAGTTGTAGCAACAGCAGTTGCAGCATTTCTTTGAGCAACTATCTTTCACTTGAGCACCAAAAGCCTCTGAGTTTCCACAACAAATACTGGTGCTATTACTTGAATTCATTGGAGAAATCCAGTGAGGTCTATCCAGGTGTGAAAGACTTAGTTTATGTGCTTAGTGTTCAAAAGGTAGTGTTCAGTCGAAGTGTAGCATTCTCCATCAGTAAAAACTTCTCTTGTTTTGTAGGTTTATTCACCCATTCGAATTCTTCTTCAACTATTCGACTTTCTCTGTTTAGATGGATCTAAAGCTCACATCTTCCAACTATGTTGAGTGGAAAGCCAAGATGGCTCTCTTCATGAGAACGAAGAGCTTCACCCGAATACTCAACGGAACGATGGTAGAACCTCTCAGTGCAGTTGAAAAGTCCAAGTACTTGGATAGGCTTGATGAAGCAGTTGGTCTCCTCCTTCTCTCAATTTTTGAAGATCTTCACTTCCATGTCATCGATCTTACATCTCCTAAAGAGGTTTGGGACAAGCTCGAATCCCTTTTTGGACAGAAAGATGATATGAAAGGACACAAATTGGAGAATGAACTCATATGTTTGAGTGCTGACAGCTTCGAATCTATCAATGCCTTCCTCGCCAAGTTCAAAAGCTTGATATCACAGTTGAAAATATATGACATAGTGAAAGAAGACAAGCAGCTTATTCTTTCCATTCTCTCAAAGTTAGTGCCAAACTTCTTAGTTTTTGTCTCTACTTTCCAGTCAGCTAAGATGTTCATTGCAAAAGGGAAGTTTCCCTCACTTGATGACTTCATCCAATCTCTTACTCAAGAGGAAGAGAAGTTAATCTCTATGGGAATAATCAAACCCAAGTTGGATTCGGCCCTTACAGCTGCTGAGGCCAAACGGGCGAATGGAAAGATAAGCAAAATATTTCTGATAAGAGATCGAATGATACAAAGCCTAAAGATAGTCCATATCAGTCAGATAGGGCTTCAAAATCAAGGAAGACCAAGCATTTTGAGAAGGAAAGATCCAAGTGCACATATTGTCATAGAGGATTCCATCCTGAGAGTACTTGCATGAAGAAGACTATAGATTTGATGGCTCGGTTACTTGAGAAGAACAATCTTCCTGTACCTACATGTATAAGGAAGAAATAGCCTGATATTGAACCTTCTAGATACGAAGACAAAGAAAGATGCCATGCCCTCATGGAAAGAGCATCAATAGATTCTTCCTTCATTATAGATTTAGGAGCATCAAGACACATTTCTTCCTAAAAAGATCTTGATCTGGATTTATGTGGGACCGAAATGAAAGAGAAGATACATAATCATATACATAGATATATTGCAAAGAACACAGTGATACAGTAAACACATATTCTATTAAATAGCGGAAATAGAACATACTGTAAAATACAATAGCTAGAATGGTGGTAGCTATCTCTGAGAAGAGATGTGGCCGCTATGCTCATTCGTTCCAAGATGAATACAATGAGGCTCTGAAGGCCTTTTTACAATAAACAGGAATGTCAAAAGCCCTAGACATCCAAAAACCTAACCCTAGGAGATGAAGCACCAAAAGTCATGTGGGCCCCGTTTGGGTAAGTTAATACATCAACTTCTTGGGGTCATAACGTTTGCATACGATCTCCGTTTGGGGCGCACGATAGCTCATTGGAAATATCTATCCAAAGAATACAACGATATAGACAAAAAGACGTCATTTAGGGCCTCAAAACGGCCCATGAAGTTTAGGACCCGAAAAATCACTAAAAATAGCAAATTACCAAAAGTGCCAGAAGACTGTTTTGAGCCAGTTGGAAGAGGTGGGTCGTCACCGATATCCACCTGAATCAATTCTCCCTCCTTAGGAAGTAATGGTCTCCATTGCATCAAATCCCTTATCATGTTTCAAACTGTGTGTTGAGTTGAGCTCTAGGTGCAGCGTTTGCTGAAGCAAAAAGGTTTCCTTTCTTTGAAATATTTAGAGGGTTGTAATTGTTGTTGTTAGATGCGCTGGAGTTGTTCAATAGTTTTGGTTGTTTTGGTATCCTTGGTTTGCACTGGTGTGGATGGTTTATTTTTGAAGAAGCGCCTTGAATGAGTGTCCTTGCACTGCAGAGGTTGTGGATGTCTTTGCGATCTGATGTTTTCCTTTAGTGGCAATTAAAAATACGGAAAATTTCCCAGTGTGAGAGATTATCTTCCTGCCCTGCTTGGTTGGGGTAGGTGAAACTATATCTGGTATCCGAAAGAGTTTCCCTCCCAAAGTGACAATGACACTGCGAGGTCGTGATTTATATACAACATGATGCTTCAACATATATGGTTGTCCTAAAATAACATCACATACTTCGAGTGGAGCCACATCACACAATACCTCATCTTTGAAGGGCTTGATGCCATATGGTAGGCGACATTGGTGACTGACGTGAATCCCTCGTCCTTGGATTATCCATCCGATGGTGTATGGTTGTGGGTGTGGCATTATTGGTAGCTCCAATCTCTTGATGACTTCTTCTGAGATCAGGTTCTTTTGGCTGTCGCTATCCACAACAAAGTGTAGGGGAATTCCCTTCACCCACATCTGTGAGTGGAAAAGGCGCTCCTATGCCTTCGACTCTTCAAGTTCCTTTGGTTGAATCTGCGTGGTGGAAACAAAGGCATTAGGTTCTGCATCAATGATCTGCTTCCCTTTTTTCACAGCTGTGAAATTAGGTTCTGATTCAGAATCAGAACTAGGATTTGATTCTGAAGCTTTGATCTCAGCCACCAATGACTGTTTTGAGTGACATTCATCAGTGTTGTGCCAGGGGATTTTATGGAACTCACACCACTTCCCAATGTCCTTCTTTGTCTTTTCGTTACCCTTCTTCGCTTGTGGTTGGGACTGGTTGTCCTTTCCCTGCCCCGCGTTCTGCGAGCCAGAGTTTCTCTTTCCCTGCTTCTGTGCAGGTCCGAAGTCACGCTTGTTCTTTTGCTGAAATTTCTGCTCAATTTTGACAGCATATCGATAGGCGGATCCGAGTGAAGAGATTTCTAGGAAATCCATATTTGTTCGTATGTATCGATGTAGGCCACTGCGATACTTCAGTACTAGGTGCTACTCGGAGTCCTTGATACCCAACTTTGTGCGTGAGGTATGAAAGTTGTTGGTGTACTCTGACACCATTTGGTCCCTCTCTTGACGTAGAATGGTACATTTTGTGTACTGGTCATCGTAGTTTCCAACAGGGTAATATTATTCCTTGACAACATCTATTAAAGAGGCCCAAGTGGGATTGGCATATTCAAACAATCCAGACTCGTCTAATGAGTTTTTCTCACAATAATTTTCCCACCAATTTTTGACATGGGGGGCGGCCTTGAGGAGTGCAAAGACGATCTTTTCCTTGTCGGAAAAATTGTGGACAGAGAAATACCCTTCTAGTAGATTCAACCATTTATCTATGGCATCGGCATCGATCTGGCCTTCAAATAAAGGGATATCAAAGTTAACTTGTACCTTGAAGGGAGACACATCTCCAAAACGACTACTTGTCGAAGGTGTATCTGTTGCCATCGGCATGCATCGAAGGATCTGGGAGAAATTATCCATCATCTCGTTCCTCTGTCGCGTGAGGTCTTCCTCGAGCAATAACTTGATAGGATCTCCTGCTCCGTCGTCTCTCTTTTCGTCCACCATGGGAGGCCGTTTGGGGCGGCGAGAGTGATCTTCCCCAAGTGAAACTAGTTGGAGACCCAACTCTCTGTATCCTGACCTCGTCAGGGACATGCACCAAGAAACAATCAAAGAGCAGATTGATTTGATACCATTGATCCGGATTTATGTGGGAATGAAATTAAAGAGTAGATACATAATCATATACAAAGATATATTGCAAAGAACATAGTGATACCGTAAACACATATTCTATTAAATAGCGGAAATAGAATAGACTGTAAAATACAATAGCTAGAATGGTGGTACCTATCTCTGAGAAGAGATGTGGCCGCTATGCTCATTCGTGCCAAGATGAATACAATGAGGCTCTGAAGGACTTTTTACAGTAAACAGGAATGTCAAATACCCTAGACATCCAAAAACCTAACCCTAGGAGATGAAGCGCCAAAAGTCATGTGGGACCCGTTTGGGTAAGTTAGTACATCTTCCCGGGGTCGTAAATTTTGCATACGATCTCCGTTTGGGTGATAGCTTGTTGGAAAGATCTATCCGAGGACTACAACGGTCTAGACAAAAATTCCATCTAATGATGGAATTTTGCGACCGCAACATGCCCAAAAAAAGTCGTTTAGGGCCTCAAAATGGCCCTAGAAGTTTAGGACCTGAAAAATCGCGAAAAATAGCAAATTACCAAAAGTGCCAGAAGACTATTTTGAGCCAGTTGGAAGAGGTTGGTCGCCACCGATATCCACCTGGATCAGATCTCTTCTCTAGTTTCGAAAGCTAAGTTGGCCCTTCCATCAGATTGGGCAATGATTGAGAAGTCTCCTCTCAGGGGATTGGAATAATCTATCTTGACCATGGTTATTTTTCTGATGTGCTTTATGTTCCTTCTCTTGCAGCTAATGTTCTTTCAGTGTATCAAATGACTCATATTGGAGAGCCCAAAAGAGTGATCTTTTCTCCAAATGAAGTTGAGGTACAACACATGGTTTTAGGGGAAATCATTGCAAAAGGAGTTGCAATTCATGAGACAAAACTCTATGAGTTTTCACACTTCTTACCTCTCTCAAAGGAGTCTGCTCTTCGCTCTCATGCACATGAAGAGAGTAGACTATCTCATCTCAACTACAAGCTAGCTCAAAATGTGGTTGATGGTATTCTAAGATACAAGATTGCTCATGGCACCTGCAAAGGTTGCTTGAAAGGAAAGGATCGATCTAACAAGATTGAGAAAAAGAGGACTCTTGAAGAAGTGCGAATGCTAGATCCAGATCCATAAGAACCTCAAGATCTAGCACCTATTGGTTCAACTCCTATTGCCAAATGGACCATCACTACTACATACACTAGTGATCTTGTTGAAGATCCATCATCATTAGATTCTAGTTCTTTTGGTAATGATCTCACCTATGATGGCTTAAGGGAGATATCAGAGATCTACATGCACCTTTAGAAGCAATTTCATGATATTCACATTTCTGATTTTGTTCCCACTTCATCAAATTCAGAGTTTGGAAGTGATGATGAGCTAGTTTCACTTACTTCTTCACATTAGTTTTCAGATTCAGAGTTTTCGAGTGATGGTGAGCTTCAAGAGAGTGAATCTCCATCACATGATAGTTCAAATTCGGAGTATGAGAAATCAACTTCACATGCTTCTTCACATGAGATTTCAGATTCAGAGTTTGGAAGTGATGATGAGCCATATTCACTTGCTTCAGATTTTGTATGGATGAGCCAGTTGTAGATGCATCTTCACATGATATTTCAAATTCAGAATCTAAATATGGAGATGATGATGATGGAATGCTAGATCCAGATCCACAAGAACCTGAAGGTCTAGCAACTGATGATGAAGATGAGCGAATGGGAGATCTAGATCCACAAGAACCTAAAGATCTCTCACTTGATATTCCTCCTCTTCCTCGATGGGCAGCCACTACACTCTGATCTGCCGGTGATTTGGTTGGTGATCCACATGATCATAGAAGAACCATATCAGATTTTCAGAATGGAAGGTTTCATCCTTCTCACATTGCTGATCCATTTCAGATCGATCGAGCCTTGTTCAAAAAAGAAGGACACTTACCTCCTTCAGGGGTGAGTGATGATATGTTACATTAGCATCCTTTAGTCTATTTTGAGGGAGGGATTTTTTCCCACTGGGTTTTCCCTCTTTCCTCACTTAGTGCATTTAGATTGATTGTACGGGGTGACCTTTGGTCTTAGTCAGCAGGGCCCTATTTTTTAGTTTTCAGTTATTATCTCATAGTATAGCTTGCGGGGGGATGTTGGAATATTCACACCATCATTTTTATATTTTGCATGCTGCATGCATTTGCCTGCCACTGCATGCATCCAATCATCATCATGGTGGTCTCCCCAGCACCTAGAGCTTGCTTCTAGCTCTCCAGAGCCTATCTACAGCCCCCATTTGGCCTCTTACCTACCTAATGCGCCCTTCTTTACTGTTCTACATGGAAAGTGCGCCTTTCTCACCTACCACACTCAGTTAGTGCGCCTTTACTCCCCTACCTTCAGTTATCACTCAGTTAGGGCGCCTTATCTCACCTACCGGGAGTTATCATTCAGTTAGTGCATTGATTGAGTAGTTCTTCCACTGATTGCTCATGCTGACTACTTGTAGCTTCTAGTTAGCTAGTTCTGGAGTTCCACTTGACTATTTAACAGCATCATGCGCCCCCCTTGGAGTCTCCATTCCCTGATTTATGCCTATATGGTTCTGTTAGACTCGGTCAGACACACTTGACTGACTATTACCATTTATGACTGATACTACTGACTGGATGATGTCTCCATTGTTATCCAAGCTAGACTTTGAGCTATACAGCCTCATGCGCCCCCCTTGGAGTCTCCATTCCCTGATTTATGCCTATATGGTTCTGTTAGACTCAATTGGACACACTTGACTAGATCTTACCATTTATGATTGATACTATTGACTGGATGATGTCTCCATAGTTATCCAAGCTAGACTTTGAGCTCAGATTTGAATGCCCTACTTGGCTAATTCGAATCCTATATGATGCCTCATCATAGATTATTGTATCACATTCATTATTCATTGTATGATATTGACATCGTCCATTATTCTATGTTTATGAGTGATTATTGAGTGCATGCTTCTCTTCTTCTTTGCAAATATTATTGAGAGTTTGATTGTGAGTTTGTTACAGTTGCTAGATCCCTGCAGATTATCACACCTTGATCTCTCCTTCTTGCTCTTATAAATTCCCCAAATCCGTAATGAAGAAGCCCCCGTGTCTTCCTTCTCATCGGGTTTATTCAAGTGCATGGAGGTATGGTTTTGCGGCAATGGGAATGTGAAACGATTTGGTTCCAGTGAGGGAATCTCTCTCCAGGGATATATGCGCTCTCTTCTCTTTGGTGTGGCGGAATAGAAAAAACCTGGTACAGGTTTATATTTTGGTTGATGAATGTAGAGGGGTGCAACAATTATCATTGGGACTTTTGGCTTGCAGGTGGAGGAAGCATTGCAGCAAGGGTTTATGGTTTCCGATTCATGGCGAACTCATGTATCTGGGATTCAAGTAGTGGCAGGCTATGCAGTGACATGAGGGAGGTGAATATTTTGATGAGCCATCTAAATGGATGGATTGCTAAGCTATTGACAAATTTCAAGGACTTGAAGGACAAAGTTATGCAATTTTCCACTCGAATCTCTTTGTTGAAAACCATAATTGATGAGGTAGAAAACAACACCGGTGTTCTAGGAGCGTAGATTGACAAGATGGTCATTAATTTTGAACACATGTAAGGTATGCTTAGAGATGTAGGGTCCCAAAACAGAGGCTCGATGGATGGAATGTAATATAAGTATGATAGCATAGATCTGGGGAAAAGATTGTAATATTAAACATTTTGCGCTTAAACAATGGTTTCATACCTTATGAATAGCTTTCAAAAACGTTTCATTGTTTGCCAGGCTATTTTCTATTGTATTTCTAATGTAGACAAGAAAAATGAGATACTAGATATCACCTTGCCTCGGTTATCTTCTAGTAATGAAATAGATCATGGTGATTAAAAAAATGATGTGAAAGTTGATCGTGCCAAGGATGGTTCTTGTAATCAAAAGTTTCTGAATGAGATACATAAAGGTGATATTATTGGTAAGAGGATTGCTAAAATTTTAGGTGGATCAGGTGGCCTAAGTGTGCAGGCAGGGAAAATAAATACATAAGAGTACATTTCACAGTATCGACAAACGCGTTCATTGAAAATCCACCAGAGGGATACAAGGAAGGGGATTTTGTAAAGTGCAAGGTTTTGGACATTACTCCAACTGATTGTGGAAAACTATGTGGAAAACTATAGATCATTTTTTCATTGAGACTATCAAGGGGAGGCTATGGAGTTGTTGATGAGAGAGATACCAGTAAAATTCAAATTTTCAGGTAGGCGCATCGGCCAATAATTGCATTGTGTTATTTCTTATGCGGGTGGCAGACATACTGGCACTAGTGCTGACCCTATGGATCCACCCGAAGGAGATTGAATGGATGCTTTAAATTGAAATCCTAGATATGTGGATCTGGACAAAGGTCCATTTGCAGACTATCCAATGTTCCTGGTTCATATTCCATGTGTCACAACGAGATTGAGGGCTTAGGAGTCAAATGGTATTACATATATTTAATTACCTTTAATCTTTTTTTATTCTTATTTTTATATATTTCATTCCAGTTGAAAGAAATATACATTCAGTAAATGTTTGAAGCATTGAGAAATATTCATCCTCGATTTTCCTCTTTCAAAAACAAAAATGATATCAAAACCTAAAACTGTATGACTATCATATATCGTCAATCAAGATTATGCTTTTACAAAAGACGATCCGGAAGGGGTATATATACTCATAAACTGTTCAAAGAGTGTAGATATCTATATATCTATATATATAGATATAGATATATATTCTTGATGAAGTCTGTAGAAAACAGTGATATGGATTGAAGGGTCTTGTATCTTTTCGAAAAGTCATAAATCTTCATTTGATGCACTCAGGCCATCTACAGAAAACTGGATACTGGATGTCTTGAGAGTTCTCCTTCGGGAATGGATAAATATTGTTCATGTAAGATATTACCATCTTTGATTTCTCTCCATAACCCAAAACAATCATCCAACGGTAGATACCGTCACTATTAGGGTATCTGGTTTGGTGACAGAAATTACAAACACAAACATTGAAGCCACTCAAAACTTTAGCATGCCAAAAATGAAATCAATGCTCATTGATGATTCAAACACTTTCACATATTTTGTAGGCTTCAAGCACCCAAATTTTCTTATTTCAATTCTCGGTGCAGGAGATTTAATGATTGATGCATCGAGATCTCTACTCGATGCTATCTTATCTTATGGCATCGTCCATCAATAATATTGGTTCGGGCTAGTAGCATGGTTAATAAAAGGGTCAAAACCTACATCCAAGTTGTTTTACCCAATGCGGCCATTCTATTAAAAAAAAGTGTAAACAATTGAATAAAATGGAACCTGAAAATATCCATGGGAATGTAATGATTCCTCCCAATTTGGAGCGTGCATTATGATAATGAATTGAGTGTCGTTGTCAATCTAATTAATTAATTACTATTAAAAATATAATATTCACGAGTTAAGAGTTCAGTCATGACCACGGGTAGCTATAGATGTAATATAAATTAATGGAGCTGTAGGTAATTCAATTCCTTAAGTCATTCAATATTTGGAGACACTCAAACTGACACATCCATTCACAAAATCAGTTTCTTTACACTACAGTTGCGGTACAAAGATCATAGCCCATTTGGCTGTCAATTCCCAAATTCCAATGAAAATATATTTAGAAAAATATCTACTATACAAAGTACAAACACTGTCAAATATAAAATAATTTAATATCGGAGGAAGATTGGAGGCATAAAAAAAAATTAAAAAAAATTGACTTCAAATCACAGAAGCCAAAATGATAGATGAAGCATTGAAGTGAATTTAATGCATACTGAGCTTACTATTGTACTGTTTAGGGAAGAAAGGTTCGAACTCTCAAAGCATAAACTCCCATTAATGCGAAAAGAAATTAGGAGAATAGTGCCCTATGTCTCAGTCGTGCTTGTTGTTGGTAGTTAATATGGTAAATCTGTGCAACAACTTCTCTTCTATTTTCATGTCCATCAATAACACCAATAGTTATTATATATACATTGAACATTCATCATATTCAAACTGGGAATATATATATATATATATATATGGGAATATATATATATAGTTCCCTTTGTAACATTCCTTTAGCATGCGGTTTCTAATTTCTTACTCATGCACAAAATATGCACTTTTAAACATAAACCAATAGCATATAAACTAAATTCTAGATAGCCGAGCGTTGCAGACCTGCAAAATGGCTTGTATTTGAACCACTAGATCCTTATATCCTTTATTTTCGCCATAGGCAGCTCTATTTTTGTATCATGTTCTGAGGCTGGTTCATCTTGCCCAGACAACTCACTTACCAACATTTTGCTCTGGTTGTAACTTTCAACTGTGGATGATAGGGAAAGATGGATTGTAAAGAGTAAAACCAAGACTAATATAACTAATGGTTAGGTTAACCTTACTCTTTAGTTCTCATGATCACAGGAAGATCCTTCTTTGATTGATTGAGTGATTGAAAGGAGATTAATTGATCAAATAGAAAGGGGTATATGGTGAGATAACTTGTAAGAGGATCTATCTTTCTTGTGATCAAATGAATAGATCATTGGCGTGTTGTCTATTGCTTGATGGGACTGAACACATTATGTAGTCCTTTATTTGTTGGATCCACCTAAATTGCTCATGGAAGAACCTCTACCATATGTTTAATGCATAGAACATAGAGGCATTCAAACCGAACCACTGATATCGATTAAATTAAATAAAGCAAGAACTTACATGTCTTTCATTACCTCCCATTACATAGACAAAGTGTAGTCAACCCATATATCCTCACCCAGCTTGCAATATTTAATAAATAGTGGGCCAAGCCTCTGCCATCAAGGTTCATAACTCTTAGGTGGTGATTGTACTGTTAGGAACCCATGTCAACCCTTATCTTTACTTTGTTAGTATATTGTTGTTGGACGCATATGCTTTGTAAGTCGTCATGTATTATTTGTTGATCCATAGTTTGTATTATTGTTGTTGGACGCATATTCTTTGTAAGTCGTCTCGTAGTATTTGTTGATCTATATTTTGTACTAGCCCATGGTTTTGACCCATAGTATTGGCGCCTAGACTTAGTATATATGTTTGTGTTGAGGCCAATGAAGGCACCGTGAAGTTATTTTGTATTGAGATTGATCAAAGGAGGTTGCCCCCTCGAAGTGGCCCGCGATCAATAAAAATATTTTGTGATCTAATATATCATGTATTTCATCCATTAATTGTTGCAGTTTCTTTTCATCTGGTATAAGAGCACTTCTTGGGCTCGTTGGGTGAAATTTCTGCCAAATTTGTTTTTTGCATCTGTTGTAGGTTCGGATCTGGGAATAATCCCTATCTGCTTAACTATGCGAAGTACTTGGGAACAAGCCCTAAAAATCATTGTGAGGAGTAACCTAGGAACCCCAAAGTAGCTGGCCCATTGAGAGGACCTGCCAACGAAAATGGCAATGACCCCTACCTGCTTGACTAGTTCCCACCCGTGAGGTAAACCAAGAGCTGTCGTTTGTGGCAAAACGGTTATCAGTTTTACCTGAGCCATGGAGTGAGGGGTATTGCCCCAATACGCAAGCTGTCAGACATCATTGATGGTCGAGTGAATCCCCTAAACCATCAGGAAGCCAAGCATACCTGGGGTCCATATCTATTTTCAACTGATAAATCGTAGATTTCCTCTGTCCAGAACTGTTGCCGATCACTTCCGTGTCATTGCATATCCATCTGTTGCCGATCACTTCCGTGTCGTTGCAGATCCATCTATTTATGTTCCCTTCCGTGCCATTGCAGATCCATTCCTGAAAAAAAAAAGAATATAAAATTCTATTTTTTCACCATATCTTCCTTGTTTTCTCTCCGTTTCCCTTGAAACTTCCCTGACACCCTTGCAATCCCATTCTGCATATTTCATTCCTGAGGACCCTATCCCAAATTCCACTTCCCAAAGCCAAAAATCCCACATTTGTCTATTTTTAGGGTTTTCCATAACTTCTTCGATTTTCACCCAATCGCCTTCAAATTTTACCACAGTGTTCATTTCCTATTTCTGCTTCTTTGTCCCTCTCTGCCAAATTTTCTCATTCTTTGAACCCACTTCTAAAATCCTCCTTTTTTGCTTCCCTGTCCATTCGAAAGTGTCCAAAACCTAGTCAAACCCAAATTACCCATCAGTTTTTTTCCCAAATCCAGATTTTCCCTTGCTGAAACAGTTTCTGTTTTTTTTTTCTACCCTCTCAAAAAACAAACTCCTGGATATGGTTGTCACCTGTGCAGGAGCAAAAACCATGGAGGAAGAACTTGCAACCCTAAAAACCAAACTCCAGGATCTGAATGAAAAATTTCTTAGCCTCCATCTTGAGCATTCAACCATGAACAATAAATGACAGTCAGAGTCTTCTTTAGACAATGAATTCTCTTCTTTCAGCGATTTTCGTGGTCCGAAGCTTGATTTTCCTCGCTTCAATGGTACTAATCTGACTGGATGGATCTATCGAGCATAAAAATATTTCAGTCTGCATAATACTTTGTATGTCAACAAATTTTCACTTGCATCCTTTAATTTGGAACGAGAAGCTCTTCAATGGTACCGTTGGTACATCAAGGCTCATGAAGAGCCAAAATGGCCATATTTTTGCTAGCTCCTTTTACAATGATTTGGTCCTAGTGCTTTTGATGACTTCACAGGATCCCTCACTAAACTCCGCCAAATTGGCACTGTGAGAGAGTATCAAACCGAATTTGAGAAACTAGCCAACCACACCGAAGGATTGCTTGATGACTTATACAGGAGTTGTTTTATTAGTAGTCTAAAGGATGCAATCCGCTCTGAGGTCAAAATGTTCTGTCCCAACACAATGATGGAAGCCCTGGGGTTGGCTAAGTTGGCAGAAGACAAGATTGCATCCAAACAACGTTCCAAACCCACTTTTGTTTCCTTCCGAAATTTAGGTTCTCAATGACCTCCTATCCATCCAGCTCCTCGACCAACTCCTATCAAGCATTTGTCTGAAACAGAGATGCAGGCACGCAGAGAAAAAGGGATTTGTTATAATTGTGATGAGAAATTCACTCGGGGGCATAGATGTGTTGAGAAAAATAACTATCTCTTGGATGTGGATTCTCTGCTTGCCTCTGAAATTGGTGAGGAAGCTCCAGATACAATGGATGATCAGGCCGACATTCAGGAGCCGCCGATTGACCCTTTGTCTCAGGACGACCACCCAGATATATCTCTCCATGCTTTAGCTGGAATCACCACCCCCCAAACAATGTGGATCAAGGATTAATTCAAGAAGCTTCCTCTTACAATACTCATTTATTATGGTAGCACTAATAACTTCATTGACCCTCGGATCGCCAAACAGGCTCATTGTTTTGTCCATCCTTGCTCCAAATTTGAAATCATGGTTTCCAATGGGGGCACCTTACCTTGCAAAGGGAAGTGTCTCAATGTGCGTATTTCTATGGGAGATTATAACCCGTTCTCTAACATGTTTTCCTTGACCTTAGGTGGTTGTGATGTGGTTTTGGGCACTCAATGGCTATGCACACTTGGCCACATCTTATGGGATTTTGCTAAACTTTGGATGAAGTTTTCACCCAATGGACAAAAACACACATTGATAGGATTACAACTAGGGTCTCTCAGCATCATCAGTTTACATTGCATCGAAAAAATCCTTAAGAAGAATTCACATGGTGTCATCACTTAGATCCATTCCATTCAGATGCAACCATCAGCGATCTCCACTACTCCTTTGGATCTACAACAAATTCTGGATTGATATAAAGGTGTCTTTGCTAAACCAGTGGAATTTCCACCTTCAAGGCTAGAGGACCATTGTATTCAGCTCCTTCCTGGAAGCGTTCCTCCCAACATCAGGCCCTATCGCTACCCATTTCACCAAAAAATAGAGATTGAAATGCTCGTTCGAGACTTACTGAAGCAAGGTATTTTTCACCCAAGCACTAGTTCATTTTCTTTACCAGTTCTTCTTGTCTGCAAAAAATATGGGTCATGGCGTCTCTGCATTGACTTTCAAGAACTTAATCACCTCACAATCAAGGATAAGTTTCAAATTCCTGTTGTTGATGAACTTCTTGATGAGCTTGATGGTGCTCAAATTTTCTCCAAGTTGGATCTTCGTTCTGGGTATCATCAAATTCAGGTTCATGAGGATGATATCCCTAAAACAGCTTTCCGCACACATGATGGCCACTATGAGTTTTTGGTCATGCCCTTTGGCCTCACTAATGCTCCTTCCACATTCCAGGCCTTGATGAATAAAATATTTCGGCCCTACTTACGGAAATTCATTCTGGTCTTCTTTGATGATATCCTCATCTACAGTAAAAAATGGGATGAACATCTCCAGCATCTGGATCTTCTAATGCAACTTTTCTTTGACCATCATCTCCATGCCAAACATTCTAAATTTGTTTTTGGACACAATAGGTAGAGTATCGTGGGTACATTATTTCAACACAAGGGGTTTGCGTGGATCCTACCAAAATCGCTGCCATGAACAATTGGCTGAATCCTCAGACACTCAAGATCCTTCATGGTTTTTTGGGGTTGACTGGATACTAGCGCAAGTTTGTCATGGATTATGGGAAGATTGTAGCTCCATTAACTGTTGTATTGAAAAATGACGCTTTTACATGGACACCCGCTACTGAGTGTGCATTTGACAAACTGAAACAAGCTATGTGTACTACACTTGTTCTGGCTATGCCCGATTTTTCCAAGCCCTTCACTATTGAGATTGATGCTTGCGGCAATGAACTGGGTGTCGTTCTCCTTCAAGATGAACACCCCATTGAATTCACTAGCAAATCCCTTTCATGTAAGAATTTATCTGCCTCTACATATGAGAAGGAAATGATGGCTATTTTACATGTAGTACATAAGTGGTGACCATACCTATTAGGGAATCATTTCTGCATCAAGATTGATCACCAGAGTCTGAAATATTTCCTGGAACAACGTGTATCCTCCCCAACAAAACAAAAATGGGTTAGCAAACTCATGGGTTATGACTATGAGATAACTTACAGAAAGGGTAAGTACAATATTGTGGTTGATGCTCTTTCTCGCACATTTGACAACCAAGGTTCTCTTTCAGCTATTTCTATGCCTGATCCAAATTGGTTGCAATCTGTTCAACAGGGCTATGTCAATGACTCTTCATTATCTCAAATCATCCAACGCCTGGCCATCAACCCTTCTGTTGTTCCACATTACTCTTGGGATGGTGCTTCCCTATGATACAAGGGTCATCTGGTGCTTCCCCAGAGCACAGATCTTCACCAGGCTATCTTCTATGAACTCCATGCTTCTCCATCGGTAGGGCACTCTGGGTTCCTCAAAGCATATGAGTGGGCACTTTGTAACTTCTTTTGGTAGGGAATGAAAAGGACAATTCAATAGATGGTGGCTGAATGTGATACCTACCAGCACAATAAGGGTGAAACAACACTCCTTTCGGGATTGCTCGAACCCTTTCCCATACCTACATGGATTTCGACAGATATTTCTATGGATTTCATTGAAGGGCTCCCTAAATCTAGAGGGAAGACAGTGATTTTGGTTGTGGTTGATCCCCTCTCCAAATATAGTCATTTTTGTGCTCTCACCGATCCCTATATAGCCTCTTCAGTCGCTCAAACTTTCCTAGACCAGATCTTTCGTCTTCATGGAATCCCTTCTTCCATTGTCTCGGATCGTGATGCGACTTTCACTAGTCATTTTTGGACAGAACTATTTCGCCACATTGGCACCAAACTGAAGATGAGTTCAGGGTATCACCCAAAAACAAATGGTCAAACTGAAATTATCAATAAATGCTTGAAAACTTATCTTCGTTGCTTCACCTCTGAAGAATAACATCAGTGGGAAAAGTGGATCTCGCTCGCTGAATGGTGGTACAATACCTCTTACCACACTACCTCTAAAATGACTCCATATGAAGCAGTCTATGGTCAAGCACCACCAGTTCTTCTTCCATACAACCCCAGCAGCTCACCAGTTCAAGCAGTTGACACGTTCCTTCGAAACCGCGATCAGATTCTTCGCATTTTGCAAAACAATCTTCACATGGCAAGAAATCGCATGAAGCAACAAGCTGATCACCACCGTTCTGAGCGCACTTTTCAAGCAGGTGATATGGTTTTTCTTCGTCTCTAGCCTTACAAGCAATCCTACCTGAAACTCAAAGGGCGTCATAAGCTTGCTCCAAAGTTCTATGGGCCATATTGGATTCTTCAGAAGATTGGGTCTGTTGCTTATAAATTGGAACTTCCTCCTTCTTCCCGCATTCATCTAGTATTTCATGTCTCTTGTCTAAAGAAAGTTCTTGGCACCAACATCAGTGGACAAACTATTTTACCAGAACTGGATAATGAAGGATCCATCCTTTTGGACCAGAGGCCATCCTCAATCAGCGCACTGGTAAGCTTCGCTCTCGCTCTATCACAGAGGTCTTAATTCAGCAGCACCGAATGCAACCAGAGGATGCTACATGGGAATCACTCCTTCAGATTCAACAACAATTTCCACATCTAAATCTTTGAGGACAAAGCTTTTTCTAAGGGGGAGGGGATGTTAGGAGCCCATGTCAACCCTTGTCTTTACTTTGTTCGTATATTGTTGTTGGACGCATATGCTTTGTAATTCGTCCCATAGTATTTGTTGATCCATAGTTTGTATTATTGTTGTTGGACGCATATGCTTTGTAAGTTGTCATGTAATATTTGTTGATCCATAGTTTGTACTGGCCCATGGTTTTGACCCATAGTATTGGTGCCTAGACCTAGTATATAAGTTGCGTTGAGGCCAATGAAGGCACCGTGAAGTTATTTTGTATTGAGCTTTCTCAAAGTAGGTTGCCCCCTCGAAGTGGCCCACGATCAATAAAAATATTTTGTGATATGATATATCATGTATTTCATCCATTAATTGTTGCAGGTTCTTCTCATGTACCTACATCATAACTACCTCGTATGGGCACCCATAAATGTTAGACGTAAATATTTAGGTGACACGTTAATGAAAGGAAAGAAATGGAGGCAAGTGGGTTCAATGGGAAAACTTGCAAATATTCATTTGAATATTCATTGGAATGACTTTACAGAGACATCGTAGGGATATGTGTCATATTCGGTTGGTTGTATAGTCAAGTTAAAAATTAATTTAAAATATATATATATTTCCTAAATAAATAAATAAAGTATTTTCTTTATGAAACTCTATCATTTTTAATGTACTTGAAATTCACCATGTATCCTTCAAACTTCATATGTCCTTACAGTCTATTCCAAGCCGTATTAGCAACGCTTGAAACTAAGGCATTTTTAACCTATTGGAGTTTTCTACATGCGCTTTTTACTTAGACAAATACCCTATCAGACTTTGATATGACCCACCATACAATAGCTACCTAAGCCGTGGCCAATCTCGATGTTGAGAATCAATCCATCGATGCTAAAACTGCACGCTAAAACCTACCAAGTTCAGTCGGCTACATGCCATATAAGCCCGAGGCTAATCCGACTTGCACACTCTGATGGCAAGATGAGATCAGGGTATTTTTTAAGGATTCTAATATTATAGTTAAGTATAGTATCATAGGCAATTATTTTGGATTGAAAAAAACATGTATATAGATAGGTAGGAGAATATTAAATATGAAACATACAATTTACTACTGAAATGTGTATATTTTGGCAAATATTATGATTAAAAAACATATTTTATGTAAATATAGGCGATATTAGAGGCTAAAAATTACCAAATAGCGAATTTATTTTTGGAAAAAAAAGTCCAAAAAATATCCAATTGGTGAAATTTCGCCCCTAAATATTACCCTGGATGAGATATCTATTGATCAACACCTACAGAATAAACACATGCCATGAACCTACCAGGAAAATTATACTGTACCGAGGGATCAATCTACCAGTTCAAACTGAGCCACATGCTCTGATCAATGATGATATCCAAGCGAGCTAGCTACCCCTACCGCAAAGGGTTATGGGGCAACAACTCGATCTTATATTGGTGATGAATTGAGTGCAACAACTGGTTCTTCAAGTGGATCGAAAGCACCATCAATTGCTTCTGCCACCCTTGCTTATGCAAATTAGTGTCAATTAAAACAACGATAATGATATGTTGTTAGTAGTAATCGTTGCAGCATATTAAGTTACAAAAATGGTATTGTTATGCATTATTATTATCTATGTATAAACAAATGCATATATATAGAGAAATATATCTTCCATCTTTTATCATGGTAATTTAATTGTGCCGAGAGGCGTTCGTAGAGCTCAGTATGGGAGAGATCTTGTAACATGATGTAACATTAGTAACGTTTGTAACATTAAAGTAAAAAGAAGTCAAGTAAAGTAAAGTAAGTATGGGGAGATGTTGTAAGTTTGTGATGTAATACAAACTTAAAACCTAACGTGATGTAACATTAGTAACGTTTGTAACATTAAAGTCAAAACAAGTAAAGTAAAGTAAAAAGAAGTAAAGTAAAGTAAAGTAAGTATGGGGGAGATATTGTAACGTTTGTGATGTAATGTTTGTTACTAATAAAATAAAATATTATGAAAAGTAATTAAAAAGTAGATGTTTGTTTATAAAATAAAAACTTAAAACTTAAACCCAGATCTATCAATCAAGAGAGTACTGGTTAGTAACTTTACCAATTCACAATCAAATATATGTATATGTAAAATTATAATTAAATAAATTAGTTTATGGTCATGTTGTTAATAAAATATGATATATAAAAGCATAATGAACCTCTGAGTATAGTCTTTTAATTTCTTATAAAGTACTTATACGTATTAGAAGACAAACCTATGGTGATAAGAAATTCCATTTGATATTCTCCTTTGAGTGTAATATTTAAAATTAAGTGGAAACATTAAAAGAATATATATATATATATATTCTTTTAATAAGAAAGGTTCCATAACTCTTGTAAAAGGAGTGTGAGACTTTAGGTTAAAGGAACTATTCAATTGAATAGTTATTTATTTATTATTTTTAAAATTATAAAAAAATGTGTATAAAAAAAAGGGGGAGCTCGTATGGTTGTGAATTTTGTGATTTAAAAATTTACATTTATAAATTGATGGAAAATTGGATTTTATTTATTTATTTTATAGTTAAAATACATAATGAAATGTTAAGGAGGGATAAATAATTGTAAAGATGAAAAGAAGATAATGACCATAGTCAATAATATTCATCTCCACTGATATACAAGTCAAGATGAAAGGTGTGAACACTAAGTAAATATGTATTAATCTTGAGGTCTAACCTAGCATATTTTAAGATGTCAAAGGATTTGCCTTAGATTTCTAATAAATTTAGGAATTTCATATATAAATGCATGATCACACATTGCCCAACTTATGACTCATGAACATTTCATTGAATAAATGAATAGGATGTCTTCATTAAAATAATTATAATAGTTCATAGTAAAGTCATAAGTACGAAGTTGGTAGTCATTCTCGGAATAGTTGCAAGCAATTAAGGGTGGTGGGGCATTGGATAATTGATTAAGTCATTATATGAGTGAATAATTAGCATCATATAGAGGGCCAACACTTGCGAGAAAATTAATGACAAATTATGGATAAGTCAAAAGATTAACAAGAATAAATACATATTTAGAAGAACAACTATAGTATTCACCAAGGATAAGTGATCACCATTAATGAAATTTAATTTTCTAAATGTAGCCATCAATAAGGAGAATATTCATCCAATAGATGAACTTCCTTCATTTGTAAGTGGAAAAAGGTTGAGAGAAATAAATAAGTGTTGGAAAAAAGCTAGAGGCCATAAGTAGTCAATATCGGATATGGGTCAATATAATAACTAGAAAATAAATCATTTAAGGAGAAGTATGTGTATCTCACAAACCATTGGATAAATAAGTAGGATGAGTATGTGAATTTCATGTCTAGTCATACGCATCGTGGTGAGTATATATATCTGATTAATTGCGTTAAGTAAAGAAGCGCCCTTCACATTGTGAAAATAGACTAAGGTATTGTTGATGATGTAGAAGCCTTGTCATATAACATATAGCTATATGATGTACCTATGTATATATGTAGGTTGAGATTCATGATGTTCATGAGTTGATCACATTATTAGACAATTTAGTTAAAATTGTAAGGTTGGAAACGATCTATGTGTTAAAATTTAAATCGTAAGTATTTTGTGGATAACGTGATACTCGCGTGTATGAGATATCCTTTCGCAAATGTTAATTGATAAAGTGTACTTGGTAGATATACATAGAACTACTAAGTTATTATGTGGTATTTCATTTAAAATACCGTCGAAATTTGGATATAAATAAAATTACTAATGAGGAAGTAAATGGTGTTTGTTAGAAAATATCCAATGAAGCTAAGAATCAATAAATGAGTCATAACGATACACCTTGAACATAAGGAAATTATATATGGGATACAACGTCTTCTATGAACTGTGATATAAAAAACAACAACAGATTATGATTATATGTTAACTAACTAGGACTAAATGAATTGATAAACCTTGATGAAGTTAGATCAATTGTGTGTATAACATGTAAAGCATAACTTGAGAACACATCCTATGTGATGGAAGAGGTAAAATTATATAATATGGACATGTTGATAATGTGAAGGTCTCATGGGACTAACATGGCTAAGCTATTTTAATCAGAAAGAATACATATATTGTATCGATATTTTCCTTAAAATTGTGAATGACCGTAACTTCGGGACGAAGTTTCTTGAAGGGTGGGTGTATGTAATGCCCCATATTTGGACACTTAGTAATAAAACTCCAATGTGAATTAGCTTAACATTTTCATTTGTTTATTATATGTTATACTCATCTAAGATGATTAAGACTGTTGTTATGTGAACATATGGGCTCCCTATGTGTGGACGGTAAATGGAATATATTGTTTTAATTTATTAATGACAATGAATATGTTATTTCATTTGAACATGCAAAATTGAATATAGAATATCAATATGTGGAATGCTAATTTAGTTGTTTGCAAAAAGAACTTACATGATTATATATAAATGTCGTTTTAGAGATATGGATTAACACTTGAAAGAGTTGGGTATGTCTATACATGATTTTCATGTTAATGATGAACTATTCCACATGTTGATTGGCTACGAGATAGGAAGATTACTATAGTTCCAAGGGGCATGAGATGTCTTGGACATAAGGAGGATAATGATATATCAAATTTTCATGCTATTTAATTGTGAATTCCAATATTTGGATGACTTGTGGGTGAGTGTGAGTTTTGACAGGAATTGTGACTTTCCCAAAGTGGTTGTTCAATGACGAGGCCCCTTTAATCAGTGATGGAAAAAAATGGTTGATGTAGGGCGTTGAACCTAGTACTATCAGGGGGGTGGAGGCATTTCCCACCGTTGAACATCCAAAACCCAGAGTCATGGGAGGGCTGTGTTGAGCACGCTCCCGTGGATGTGGGATGACGACTAGTGGGTGCCTACTGGGGAAGCTTGTTCGATGTGTTCGATCGACACTTCCACTTGCGGGTTCTATACGTTGTCTTACACATAGTCGAGATTCCATGGTACATTCCAGCAGAGGATGGGATGGTGAGGTCAAGAGCTGGAAGTAGTGGTGATTAGGTGGTTGGATTAGTAATGGGCTGGATGGGACCAATGATGGATTGGATGGTGTTCTTGGTTTTTATTAACCATCGTGATTATATGCTTGATTTCATCATTATGTTTATCCAATTCTTTCGTATTGCTTCTTTATGAATGATTATGAATGATGAATGATGCATTGTTTAATTGTTCTTCTATATGTTGTTTGTAAGCATGTAATAATGATCTATTAGGAGCATTAAATCTGATTATTAGTACCCACGCTTAAGACGTGTGCATTGGCCATGCATACATCAATTCGTGAGTACATTACTATGATTGGTCAATCGATGAATAAATTAATATGGTTATATTAGATAATAGTAGCTCGGTTGATGAATTGTTGAAAGTATTACTTGTGTGTTGAAAGTATGAGTTTGTTGACTTGTCAAATATGTTTTAGATTTATATAAATTGATTGTATTATTGAATGACATATATAATTATATACATATAATGTAAAATATGTCATAGTATAATATAGTATATGAAAATATATTATTTTACTTATGAATGAAAGGATAATATATTTAAATGGATAGATATGATTTGCACAAATTTTTAGAAAAGAGTTGTCATAGTTACATTAATATGGAAGCATGAAAAGTGAGACTTTACAACCATGTTCATTAATATTTTAATTATTTAAATCAAATTGTTATTTTTGGAGAAAATGAATTTATTGATTGATGATTATTATTTTATTGGAATTGATTGATGGATGAGGAAGATGATGAGGAGTTTTGATATAAATAGGAGACTTGAGAGTGGAAGGAGGGAGGTTCTTTTCTCTTGAAGGATATTTGGGGAGATTTTTTCTAGTAAGGAGAATTTTGGATATTTTGGGGCATGAGGAGTTTGGAAGAGTTGGAAGAGTTTGAGTACTCTTGGAATATTTTTTACATAGCCTACTAGTGCATCACTATTCTGTTCTGTGGGGGTCTCAGGCATGGAGGGATAGGAGGCCATTTGGATGGGACCGTTCAATGGATTCCTGGGGCTAGGGAGCTTGTTAGGCCCCTAGTTGGCTGGGAGGTAAAACCGTGGTTCTGCTTTGGGAAATGAAGATAGAAGCAACTTGAGATGAAGATGGACTCGCTTGCTCATTTTGGACTCCCTCACCATTCTTATAACGAGGTATTTTTCTTGTGATTTTAAATTTTTTATTTGTTGTTGTAAACTTCTTATATGTTGCTATGGTTACATGATGCTTATAGGTTGTTCAGTCACACAGTTAAGAAATACACCATTTGAGGTTGTATTAATACTCTTATCCATTTCTAGAATGAAAAGAAAATAGATGCTTATTTAGATTAAAATTCTTAATGCCCTTGAGAGGCATTACAATATTTGGCTAGATTTAAAATAACATGATCTTTACCCGAGCATGCCTCCGAACATTGACAATAGTGAAGAGGATCCAAATATTTCATTTCAAATTCCTGGCATAATTCATTCCTCAACCAATAAATTAATTCATCATCATTTACTCTCAAAATTATATCAACTACCTAGAAAACAATAATCACAATGTTATCACCATCACACATAAAGTATACGTTAGCATCAGTAGTTGGTTTCTTTACACATTTAACATGTTACCATTCATCAATCTGAATATACCATGCACAAGGATTCCACTTAAGACCATACAAGGCCTTCTTCAACCTACACACAAGATTAACTTTACTTGCAGCTCCATAGCCTTGTTATTGTTGTATGTAGACTTCTTCCTATAAAATGCCATTTAGGAAGGCTATCTTCACATCCATCTAGTGAAGATTCCAACTATAAAAAGAATCCAAGGAAAATACAACCTAATGGTAGTATATTGATCATTAGGAGAAAAAGTATCATCATAGTCAATGTCTAGTTTTTTACTAAAATATTTTTCCACAAACCTTTCCTTATGTTTCTCAATGGATCCATCATTATCATGCTAGTAAGCTTGAAAACCATCTAATGCTAATAAATATCTTTCCTCTAGGGAGTGGAACTAAATCCCACACATCATTTTCATGATGCTTTAATTCATCCTTCATGGATTCAACCAATTGTCTAAAACATGAAGCCTCATCAAATGTACTAGGATTAGAATCAACTAGGCTACTCATGACAGTAGCAAAATTAGCTTCATGCATTTTATTTTGGATTTTGATATGTGTATATATTCTAGGAGGACGCAATTTTGGCGTATAATTATATTTCAAGATTGAGCCTTTTGCCAGTCTCTTTATCCATATTGGTTTCTCCCTTGTTGCTTCATGATGCTCCTAGTGGTTTATGCCGCTACCCCCATATGATTCTTCCTATTGTACGTCACCATTCATGATATCATCATTGTATTTTTCAATAATCTCATCATTAACATGTCACATCCGGATGCACTTCCACATCAAGCGTGTTAGATGCCATTTTGAAACTATATTCATCAAAAATAGCATATCTACATAATATGGTTTTACTTTCACAGGGAACAAATATTTTATATGCTTTGTACTTATCATTGTATCCAACAAACATGCCTCTTTTGTTGGTAGCTTAAATTTGTGTTCTCTTATCAAAAGGTATGTAGATATATGAAGGTGAACCAAACACTCTAAAATGATCGACATAAGGTTTTACTCTTGGAAAATACTCCTTAGGGTAATAGCCCGATAACTTATGAAGACACATGTTCAATATGTGAACAACAGTATGACACGCTTCTTCCCAAAGGAATGGGGCATACCAAATTTCTTCAACATGCATCATGCATTTTTAGCAATGCTGCTAGTTGTCCTCTCTACAAGCCTATTTGTTAAGGAGTATAATGAACACAATACTCCCTCTTGATCCCTGATTGCTTGCAAAAGGAACTAAATTCATTAGACTTGTACTCTCCACCATTATCATTTCTTAGTATTTTTATTCTATGTCTTGTTTGATTTTTTACAAAGGATTTAAATGCACAAAACCTGTCAAACACTTTACTCTTGTGCTTCATGAAATAAATCCAACATTTTCTACTAAGTATCATCATCTATAAAAGTAACAAAGTACAAGTAGATAGTGATAGAATGAATACTCATTGGTACACATACATCAGAGTGAATAATGTAAAGAGGATTTCTCACAATTTTTTCATCATTGGTGAGGAAAGGATCCCTATGATGATTTCCCATGGCATATGCATCACATACTCTTACTTCGCTTACATTAAACTAGGGAATACATCATACTATTTTTTGGACCTTCCTGAAGTTGTATAGATTCAGATGGCCAAATATTCTATATCATAATTTTGCAAGTGATATATCATCATGCACCAATTCTATATGATCAAAAACACTTGCAATCAATCTATACAAGCCACCCTCTAATGCCTTTGCATGTCTCCCTTGATTGTCCATATTTACAATATAGGATTATACAACTACCTCTGGTTAAATTGACCTTCATGTTCTAGTCAATAACAACACTCATGGAAAACCAATTCTTTGTTAGGCCATGACAATAAAAACATTTTTTATGAGAGTTATACCTCCACTTGACATTCAAATAAAAAAAATTACTAATCCTTTCACCTCGTGAGATTTACCATCATCCAAAAAATCTTGATTCTCCAACACTGCTCTCCCTAAATTTTATGAATAGCCTTTTATTAGGAGACATATTCCTTCTTGCACCAAATTCAATATACTAGACATCTTTGTGAGAAGCATTAGAATAAAGAACATATAATAATTGTAAATTTTCTAATTGATTAGACAATTAATCAAATCCATTAGAGAGTATGTTGAAAATTTGAGCTTCAATTTTCACATCATAGTCTCTTACTTATGTACTTACCATACCTATTTGTGACCTTCATGACCTACATGCATTTTTCACTGTTCAGCTACTTCAACAGATGATTTGAGTCACACTACAATATGACTCATTTGGCGCCTCCTATTTTCTCATTTCACACAAGTGCCTACGCCATCATGTTCATTTTTTCCATTCCCCATTTAAAAAAAATATCTAGGTATGTTGAATTCCTATATCCTTACGAAGCTAACTCAATCAATAAAAAGAGCATGACAATTTGAATTGCCATGCACACCCATTAGACCAAATCAAGTGTTATGTAAATGCTATTTTTTTCTTTCTTAATGATTCATAGATCAAACCAAATCAATTTTGAATAAACAAAGTGTCATTCTCACGATCATCACTGACATAAAATTGGTGCTCCTTAATAACATCACATGATTCTACAATACTTTCACTACCATCAAGATTCACTTGTTCATGTCTATACAAAACATGTATGAATATAGACACCTGATAAAATGATAGTATGATAGTACTCATTGTGTATATCTTTCTAGGGAGAAAATGCATAATTCTTAGCACAATCTACCACTAATAAAATTGTGTCGACCTCAAATACCTCATAAGACTGTCTGAAATGGGAAGCTCACAACCTCAACTTGTGAGAGTGTTTGATATATATATAAATATAGTTTTCAATCTTTCCCATGAATTCTAAAACAAGGATATCATCCTCATGTAAGTTATTTATTTTAGAGGCCGCACTCGAAGAAGAGCACAAGTTCATAATAACATAATAAAATTGCCTCCATGTCACTGTGATATTTGACAATCTAGTGTGTGCAAGATCAATAAAAAAATTCCTATGGAACAATGTCAAATTACCACATATGGGGAATCTTCTTCCACTTACACATCTTGTACTAGAAAACACATCTTTAGGATTTCTTGTACATAATATCATTGGAATAAAATCATGCATTGTGGTAGGAGAAGGATCACCTTTCCAATTCCTTCTATAGAAATATATGAATGTGTCATAATAGTGTTGAAATTCAATGTCATGTCAAAAAAAACATGTTTCAAGGATTGCGTTGGGCCTAATATAATAGGATTTCAATTCATCAAACATGCTTAAGGAAATATTTACACCATGATTTCTTTCTCGAAATTTCTCAAACTGTTTAGCTTGCATAATCTCAAGAATGTGCTTACAATGCTCATCATACATGCCTCTAGATAAGTGTCCTCACAAAAAATGCTTCTAATCTAGTATAGTATGAGCATGGGTTTCACAAATCTATAGCAGTTCCTCTCTAAAGCCTTATGAAAGTCTAACGGTATAGTTTCTTGTAATAAGATCTCATAAATAAGCTTCATTGTTTTCATCTATAGAGGCCCTAAATTTAGTATGCCTCCACAATATTTTTCTTGAAACATGAAGCAATTTTGGCATCTTTATCACAATTTGACTTCTTCAAGTCCATGGTGCAATAACAACAGTTGTAATTTCCTTGTGAGAAAATTGGATATCGAGTTTTATTGATTTTCCAAATGAAGAGTGCCACATACCCGATGACCTCAAAATGCCTTTGGGGCCATGAGATACTCAAACTATTGGCCAAATTCACCTCTGATACTCAATTTCGTTTTCCCATCAATTAAGTTATCAAATTTACAATGGAATTAAATATAAATATGTTTACCCAAATTAATTATAAACATATGAAAAATATACAGGCAATTTTTCTACATGGATGCATTCATACAATGCCAAGAATTCCATGCGTTCACATAATCAGATAATAGTGAATCAAACATTATGTATAACATAATTTAAATACATGGGAATTTATACATAGATAGAAATTTATCTAAATCCTCCAACTGGCTGTAGACTAAAAATGTTCCTCCCATCCGTAGGCACTCTATTATACCACTTCTCTCTATAACAGAGGCCACTACTGAGTTGGGGCTATAAATCCACAAGATGTTGTTAGACTCCCTCTCTACAACTATCTCAATCCGCTAGCACTCCTCCCCCATTAGCTTGCACAATCCAAAGAATGGGGTTCCCTTCTCTAAGTTAATAGTACCTTGGGATATTTCCCCCAAATTCCCTTTCAAGGCTCCAACATAGGCTATCCAGGGAATCTCTATGTCAGGACTCCAAGGAACTCAGCTATAATTTTCGTCGTGTTCTCAGGTACGGATCCAGGCTATGGTATGGGTGATGGCTCTAGGATATGGTACGAGTGATGGTTTTAGTGATGTGAGAATGATGATTTCTGAATGATAGCTCCCATGAATCAACTAACTCCCTAAAATTTGTATGGATGTTGAGAACTTTCCAAGTGCCATGCATGGAAAGTTCACTTATCCCCCTTCTAACCCAAGCTTAGGATAATTAACTCAAGGTTATGGCTAAAGTGCTTTAATAAAGAGGGTTTTATAAAACTTAGGATACAAAGGAATAATGATGCAAGGGCATCGGGACCCCAAGTGACCAGTTGAAGAAAGGATGATTGAAGTCACCTAGAGGTTATTCAATGACCTTCGGGAAAACACAGAACAAGTTAGTCGACAGAAGGGAGTTGTGGAAATATCGACCAATGGAAGTTGAAGACAGAGACCCGTTGTAATATTGGTCGATAGGAGGGATAGGTTGTATATTAACGGAGGTCGACCTGTTGGGCCATGTAAATTTTTTAGGTGAATTTTTGTGAATTTTTTATCTGAATCGGGCTAGGGCAGAGTGGTCTGATGAGGAGAAGTCAACTCCAACGAAGCGACCGAGAATCTAGGAAACTAGGTATTTTGACGATGTCAAGGGAGGGGTTAAGTAATTTAGTTAGAAATTATTTTCCACTTACATCTATGAGTGGAGTATTTAGTTAGTGGAGTAGTGGGAGCAGGGAAGGATGTGTGCACGCTATATATATGTAAAGGGTTGGGATTTTTGGGGCTGTTAGAAAATTAGAAAACTAGTTGATGTCCTATTTTGAGAGATTTGTTTTGATGTCAAAGAAGAGTCGCATGATCTACAAGCTGTGTGTGCATGTCTATTGTAAGAAGAAGAGAAATTTGTAAGTCATTACAGACATGAAGTGCTTATTTTTTACTACGACTCATGAATAAAGAAATCGCTTCCGTGGTTTTCTCCCATTTGGGTTTCGACGTTATATATGGTGTCTAATGTGTATGATCTATGATGATGTGTTATTTTTATTACATGTTGCATGTTTCTAAATGATCAATGAACTATGTGTGTGAATTGAATCTGAATGAATATCTATCATAGTTAGCTAAATGTTAGATGCAAGTAAATATGTGAAGTGTTAAGTAGAGCCATCTATCGATGTTAAGAATGTTGGGTTTGTGCCATACCCATTCACTACTGGAGAAGCTTGGTTCCTGCAGCTCCTATAGATACTTCAAGTGAGACTTCATCTGCTTTGCAGGTGTTTCCAAAAGGGTTTAAAACCATTTCGGGCCGATATCTTGGGAATCTGTTGGTGTTTAGATGTGTGAACCCTGGTTGAAGTAGAAGTGCGCCAATAAATGGTTATGTTTCCAGGACCGAGACTTGTGTTGAGGGGGTATGTGGATATCAAGGATTGGGTAGATCAGAAGCTGAGAGAGTTTGCTAAAGAACACAACAAGCATCCCTGACGGGATGATGAAACATGGTTAGGTGAGTATTTTTTCTCATATCTTCATGAAGTATTTTTTGGTGAATTTCCAATTCTATTACATGAATGGCTGGAAAGGTTAACTGAGAAAAAGAAAAAATTTCAAGGAGGTGAACCTACGGTTTGGACACCTGAGCTAATATGAACCCTTAAGGGTGTTGATAATAAAATATCTCATGCCGTTGACTTCTGGGTTGATAGCATATTGGAAGGATATATTATTGAATTTGTTGTAGACACCGTAAATCCTATAGCACTGTTGAAAGGGAGTTTTCCCAAGGATCACGATGTAAGTACTTAAAATATTTGAAGTTGTCAATTAAGATGCTGCTATGTCAAAAATGGGTTAGGAGAATGGAATATGATGAGTAAACCACTAGTGCATGGTGTTTCAAGATGTTGGTGGTGAATGGTCTGAGAGTATGTTGTGAGATGTGAGTTTATATGAAAATGGAAGGAGACAATGAAACAGATGAAGAATCTGGTCTAATGTAAAGTGGAAGAATATTTCATTCAAGTAAGCGGAGGAGAACTGTGACAAAAGGAAAGGGTTCCAGTGTGACTGAAATACGGGACTGCGAACCAGTACCACAGCTCGAGAGGAATATTTTGATAGGGAAGAAACTAAAGATGAAGAAGATCATACTGCTTTTGAAGACGATCCTGCTGAACAAGATCAGACCAGACACTGCGACATACCTGTGACCTTGTGTGCATCTCCAAAAATTGTGGTAAGAAATACTATCTCGTCGTAGTTGATTCAAGCAAGTAACAGTAATAATAGTTAGAATAGTACTTCAACAAATAATCCTATTGGAAGTGTTGTTCATGTAATACAAATTCATCCAATCCATCCAAGAAATAAAATGGTTGGGGATGATATGAAATTACCAATATTTAATGGGAATGTATCACAGTATCTAGAGCAGCATTGATTTCTATGTAATGCAGTCTAGATTTTTAAGCAAGTACAAGATGATAATGTGAAATTGGTGCAACTGATTAAAACCTTTATGGGTCACCCTTTTGATTGGTTCATGAAGTTCTCAGAAGTAGCTAGTGGAAAAATAACAAATACTTTGGCATAAGTTAGAGATGGTTTAAAAAGTGAATTTAGAAAGCCAAAATCTGAGTCACGGTGCATTACTGAACTCAAAGAGATCAAGCAATTGGAAAATTAGACTATCTGGAACTTCGACCAAAGATTCAAGACATTGATGGCCCGTGTAAGTTTACAAATGACCGATGTTCAGCATAAAGAGTGGTTTATACCTGATTTACTACCACATATTAGAGTCCCTTTTATGCAACAAACTATTGTGTTGTAGATGGAGGCCCTTGATTTTTCCATGAAGCTGGAAGCATCACCCATTGGAGATACTGGAGCTGGTATGGCTCAGATACAATCACATGGAGAACCCTTCAATCCAAATCCAAGACATCAAGAAAGGAAAGTACAAGAGAGAATATGTTTGGTGTACAAGATGTAAGGAAGAGGGTCACTCAAAAGATCAGTGCATGAATTTCCATGACCGTATTTCTTTTGGAGCTCCTAATCCATTGAATCTTGGGACTGGAATATGGTGTAGAATCTGTCAAACTAGAGGGAATCGTCCGAAAGAATGTTAATTGTTACAAAAATTGTAAGTACCCCACAAAAATGTTTTTCAAATTCTGTCGATCAACTGGCCATGATGAGAAGGACTGTTAACCCTATCAACTGCTCACGGAGGGAACTGCAGATACTTATCGGATGAAGGGTGAATAGAAAGGAGAAGGATGGCCACTTTTTGTCTCACAGAAGCAGCCATAGGTTGTGATGAACTTTGAGAATTCAGTGGATCAGGTTGAGAAGAAGAAGACACGGTAGACAACATGGGGGGGAAGTAGAACATTTTGGGTATTGGCTTGAGGTTGCGCAGAAGTTTCATTCAAATTTGATAGAAGGTTAGGCTAGGTATTGATAAGTTGTTAGGTGGTATATTGTTTGGATGATGAATCGAATACAGGAGTAATGGGAAAATCAGTACTCTATGTAGGTATGGTAGGTGGGTCGGATGTAGTATATGGATTGTAGGGTAAACTGGATACGTCTTATTGGATAGGATCATAAAAAATGGGTGCATTTGACATACTAGTGTCTTGGGAATTATGAGGGCTATTTCCATTAAAAAATTGAGTAGTATTTCCAACCAGTGGTTGAGATGGCTCTTAAGTTACAGGGGTTGGGTTAATTACTTCTACAGGTTTTTATTTCTCCAAATCAATGATCTCTCTTGTGGAAGTATGCAAAGGAGGATTAACTAACAAGGTGGCAGACTTCTCAGTCTTAATAGCAAGGTTAGAAAGTATTTTAGACACAGGAGAAGGATCATAAACCAATTGAATATGGGTAGTTGACTTACTCTGTAGAGCATGTGTCTTATGTATGAGAATATTTAAGTTTTGAATGGGGGTTGTGAAAAGAACTTGCTCCATAGGCTATTTTCCCTACCTTTTTTTTTGTCTCTAACTGTGTATTGCGCTGAGGAGTATTTGAACTTAGGACTATATATTTATTGGAAACTTCCAAGGATTCTCTAGTAGCATATTGTTGTTGCTGGAAGAACTTATTTCTCTCTTCCAATACCCTGATATTTTGTTGTTGTTGTGCTTCATGTACTAGAAGCCTTTGGCATGCATCAGGAATTCTGCTGAACACTTCTTCAAAATAATGATCATTCTGATATATGAAGTCATTAGGATGGACCTCATGAATATATGAATTATTGAGATGGGCTTGAACAAAATGATCTTCTATGAGACCCTTTGGGTCATGCATTCTCTTAACTACAAACCCTAGCTTAATTCACTCCATTTCTTTGACCATAGTGATGCCTTGGGTTTCATTTGGGATAACCAAGTGTCCAATGTAAAGTGGAAACTTAGGCCACGCTCTCCTCTTGGAGGAATGGCACTGGCCATGAACTCCATACACAGTTTGGAACGCTAACTTGCTGAGTACCATTATGTCAAGGACAAATATGGGGAGTTGGTGGACCGATTTTCTTCCCTAAATTCTAATATAAGTGAATAATTCTACTACATACCAATCTCCCATAGTAGATACTATGGAAATTGCATCTTTGGAAATCCTAGGAGCAACATTTTTGAAAATGGTGTAATAGGCCGCATAAATTAACTTGTTGCAGATTTCATAGACATGTGGTGCATAATTGTCCTCCCAAAGGATTGAGTTGTAGATGTGGATTGGGGGTTTCTCCCTAGTCCAATGCTAGTCTAGTGCAGGATAGTATAACGATGCGCACATGATATCCATCATGTAGGCTAACATAAAAACTGGGGCTTCTTGGCTGCTGGGGTTTTCTGGATGGCTGCAATTGCATCTCTAAAGGTCACAAAAAATATTTATGCCCAGTTGAAGACCTTACCATTATTCATGATGTAATGTGCCAATGGTGCCCATTCAAGCTTGAAATATTAGCAGGTTTCATCTCCATAGAACCTGCAAAGCATCGCTTCTAGTAGCTTATAGGGTTCCCTCAGCAAAGTGATCGGATATTGTTTGTTGGGTCACAGGATGAATGTGTCCGGATCGGCTATTTAGGTCTTCAAAAGGACATCTGGCTCATATTTTGTCTTGAATGCTTTGACGAACTCTTGTGTGAGCAGCTGTTCTGGGGCCTTCAGGTTGTATATTCGGGCAAAGGTATCTGTCTTGGAAGAAGCATACACGATCTGTTCAACATCCCTGAAGGTACTAGTTGGGATATCCATGTAGTCTATCATCCACTTCACAAGATCCATGAATGGAATGACGGTGGTCTGCGCTGCAATTGAGTGTAGTTGCGTGTTACTGATGTTCTGGTAGAGGGGGGAATCGTCCTTGTACTATGAGAAAGCATCTCCATCAAATATGTTGTAAATCCTATCCCAGTCCAGACACAATGTGTCTGAAACTCTTGCGTCCGTATCTCAGTAGAACTCAAAGTTGGGGTCTTTGAACTTTAGTTATGGAATGGAGGCTTTGGTTCTGCTTCTCTTTTCCATTGCGGAATGAATGAACCTGTGCAATCCGGAAAATAAAATAAGCAATTCAAAATGCATGAAAATCAATCCACTTAATAGTAACTAATCATACATGCAGTTGAAGATAAAGACCGAACTAAAAAAGGGAAACTCAAGCATAGAGCACTGGGTTGCAGAGGTGCTTGAGCAAGGAATTACAGTGTTGTAATGGCGAACGATTCAAATTTTCATTAAGTAAGGATTAAGATGAACAATCATTTATTGCACATTAATTGAGGTAGATGACCAATAATTTGACAGTTAACAATTCACTAATTCAATTGGCCGGCACATAATTCAAAAAATTTGGCGTGTGCAATGAGATCATGGTTCGAATGGTGGATTAGGATTGCGACTTCAAGGGGTCCCCCAAAAGTAAGGAGTCAAGAGTCGGGAAGAAATTGAAAATTTTTGTTTAAAAGTTGTCGACTGTTGAATTCCACGACCAGGGTTGCATAAATAGTTGGGGGTCGGGATGAATAACTGTGTGTAAGTTAAAAAAGGCCTCGACTGCCGACTTCGGCACTAGGGAGAGTCGGGAGTCAAGAGTCGAGAATGTAAACTCACCTAATGACAAATGTGTTCCTACCTCCGACTCCCACTGAATCTGGAGAGAGAAATTCGGTAGTCGGGGATATTCAACCAATCTTACGTAAAACTTCCCTGACTTCCGACCTCCGACTAATCAGGAGAGATAAAAGTCAAGAGTCGGGATGAAATTTTTGAGCAATCTAAGATTCTCGCCGACCTACGATTTTCGCATTTTTTATAAAGTAGATTAACATTCCGATTAAATCGTTAAAAACGGGTTTGCTTAGGATTACAAGATGCAAAGTATGATTACGATGGATTTAAATAAATCTTAAACAATCTTATGAAAATAAAAATAAATTGAGTAGCTTACTTGCACAATGGAATCAAAACTTGGGCTCCCATCTTACCTGGATTAGATGGGATATGTTGCGGCTACAACAAGTCCTTAGGCTATATCAAATCAAAGTTCATATATCGATGGAAATATATCTTCGATATCTCAATTTTTTTTCTATAGAATTTGATTTCCGTTCATAGTTTGGGAGATATCATCAATTGAAGCTCTGCAGATTTGACATAAGAAGGCCATGTTTGCCTTGAATTTCAGCAATTATTTTCTCACTCCGCAAGCTACTACAGAATAAGTTCCATATATTGATGGAAATATCTCCTCAATATATCAAATGGGTCTTTGACGGAATTTTATTTCATTGTCTGTAGAAGAAGTTACGAATGAATTGGAATCAAGACATTAATTGCACCAAATATCATGTTTTTGAGGTTTTTTTTGTAGCCATAATAGACTATTTAGATTGGGATTCTATTCATATTGAAGGAAACCTATGGTGGAAAAAGATATTATCATCTCCAATATTTGTGATCTTAATTAAAACCTTGCTAAGGAAGTTAACAAAATTTGAAATGATTTACCTTCTTCACAAGAGGAGCTCAAGCTTTACTTTTTTAAAAATAATCATTGTTGGAGTTTCAAAAAAGGATATGCAAGTTGAAGTTTCCAATTGGGACACCCACTATGATTAGATGGATGAAAAATTGAAAGAAAACACTACTTATAATTCTACATCTTCCACTAATGATGAGGAGTTTGCTTTCTCTATTGCTAATCAAGATTTACTACTGACTCGGTAGATTCTATTTCTGTTGCTACAAATTCTTCTTCTTACATTGTAGAGACTCATGAAAAGGAAGAAACCATAGACTTTACTATAGATCATACACTTATTGTGATTCACGAGCTTACAACATCACCTTCCATTGAGGTGCATACTCGTGGCTTTGGGTCCAAATTACTTCTAAAGATGGGCTACATTGGTGGTGGCCTTGATAATAATGGACAAGGGATCTCAAATCACATTCAACCTGCAATGATACCAACCAAAGTTGAACTAGGTTTTGATGAGGCTTCATCAACATTACCAAGTTGTCTTGATTCCT
Source organism: Larix kaempferi (assembly GCA_027924585.1). Classification (NCBI taxonomy): domain Eukaryota; kingdom Viridiplantae; phylum Streptophyta; class Pinopsida; order Pinales; family Pinaceae; genus Larix; species Larix kaempferi. The sequence goes on along the minus strand of BSBM01000006.1, from coordinate 5,038,606 downwards.
CTACTAAACATATTTAGTTTATTCTAGAACTAGAGATCATCACATGATATGAATATTTTACTATTGAGTTGTAGGAGACATCTCTTTACCATTCTCATTACTCTTGACTTGATTGATTAGGATGAATTTGAAGTTCCATTCACCACTACTTGATAATTGTTATGGTGTTTGATTCTATACTTTGGAAGCACTCTTACTAGTTTGACCATCTTTGTGTAGGCTAGCACCTTAATTGTTTGAATACATTTGATTGTTTTTGTATGACATTAGCTTCAACATTTCACCTTCAGCACAATCATTGGAATGGATTATGATCTGTCATCATTAGATCATGCTTCATTGGCTTGTCATATTTTCTAGTTTTTGGAGACTATCTACCAGCCACATGGTGGAACTCACTTATATCCTCTTTTGGGGAGGGGTGGTCGCACTGGGTTTTCCATTTCCATGTTTTGAGGATTTATTTTTACATGGGTCCCTTAAATGGATTCATTTGTCAGGATCCATTTCTATCACCACATACTCACCTAACTTATGCTTAATGGGGGTGTTGGTGCATATGGTGCATGCATATAGTACACTTTCTATTCTTGGTACACTAGTTTTTTTCTTTAGTCTACTTAAGTTATCTTTAGTATTTTCATGCACATACAATAGTTAAGCTCACTCGGTTGATTACTTTTCTATTAAGGGTAAATGAGGTCTAAGTTAAGCCTCACTTAGTTTATGCGTGTATTAAGCTTTTGCATGTAATTAATCCTAAGCTAAGTTGCTTACATATGAAGGCTTGTGCCTCTTTGATCATGCATTCATTCATGTACCCTCTTTGAGAAAGCTAGTTAAAGCAATAGAGCAATATCTTTTTACAAATATGATGTTAAAATTCTTGATTTGATTCCTCTCTTTCAGACTAGATCTTGGTAGAATCTCACACTTTAAACTTGAAAGATATTCTCGAATTCAAAATCTTATTAAAAATATAAAAAAAACTAAGAAAATTTTGAAACCTTAAATGCAATGAATCTTTTCAAGAAAATTGTTTCAAACCAATGTAAGCATTTGTTTCCTATTTTAATGAGAACATGATAATAAATCAATTTCATATTTTTCTTTAATTGTGGTCAATTCCAAATGCACCATCCAACCTAAGAGATCCTTGAATGAACTAAAAGGAAATATTTTGTATGTTTGAAATTTAACTTTTTGCTTATGAAGAGTGATGGCTAGCACCTATGCTATATCTACTGAGCCTCCTAAGGAAAATAACAAGATGCTCATGTCCAAAAAAATCTAAAATTGAAACAAGAGTTGACAAAGTTGTAATTTATTTTTTGCAAGCTACATGCATGTGCACAAGTTGCACACAAGCAACCTAAGTTCCATTGATGATCTAAATAGAAGAAACTTGAGATCATGACTTTATGCATGCAAGTGTAGAACTACAAGGCACACATTGCATGTGATTGGTACCAAAGAAGGTTGTGCACACTTATAGAGCATTATAAAAATGGACAACAAAATCAAACTCAAATTGTATTTTTGTCCAAATAGTTTTTAGAGGAGAGCTAGTAGGAGTAAGAAGCGAAACACTAGCCTACTTGGTTAGTCCTTGACATAGATGTATATATTTAACATTTTTCAATGAAATGAAAATATAAGATATAAAATCTAAATCATTCACCATGGTTAGTGCTTTTCCTAACTATGGATTTAAATCTATTATTGTGGACATTACTCTTATAGACATACATATGCTAAATGTGGCATTGTGAAAATGATGTATACATTGTTTGAAATAGTGCAGTGATATACCATTTCTTGAAATTAGAACAAGACAAGAAAATATAGTTTCCTTTAATAGTTTATGATTATCATAACCTAAAGAAGGGAAACATGACCCCTTCTCCATGCTACTTGTATTCTTCAAATTAACCATATAAACCTTGTAACCCCATTTCTCTAGATGAATCTTGGATATTATAATGAAATTGTTAGGAACCCATGTCTTTACTTTGTTAGTATGTTGTTGTTGGACGCATATGCTTTGTAAGTCGTCTCGTAGTATTTGTTGATCAATAGTTTATGTTATTGTTGTTGGCACATATGCTTTGTAAGTCGCTCGTAGTATTGTTTATCCATAGTTTGTAACGGCCCATGGTTTTGACCCATAGTATTGGTGCCTAGAATTAGTATATAAGTGTATGTTGAGACCTACGAAGGCACCGTGAAGTTAATTGTATTGAGCTTGCTCAAAGGAGGTTGCTCCCTCGAAGTGGCCTGTGATCAATATAAAAGTGATTCTGAGTTCTGTCATTTCTGCTATTTCGCATATTCTTGTTAGTTAATTGTTGCAGGTGCATCACATCTGGTATCAGAGCACTTTCTTGGGCTCGCTGGGTGAAATTTCTGCCAATTTTTTTTTTTCGCATCTGTTGCAGGTTGGGATTTGGGAATAATCCCTATCCGCTTAACTATGGGAAGTACTTGGGCATAATCCCTAAAACTCATTGTGAGGAGTACCATAGGAACCCCGAAGTAGCTGTCCCATTGAGAGGACTTGCCAACGAAAAGGGCAACGACCCCTACCTGATTGACTAGTTCCCACTCGTGAGGTAAACCAAGAGCTGTCGTTTGTGGCAAAGCGGTTATCAGTTTTACCTGAGCCATGGAGTGAGGGGTACTACCCCAATACGCAAGCCGTCAGAAAGCATTGGTGGCCGAGTGAAACCCCTGAACTGTTAGGAAGCCGCACATACCTGGGGTCCATATCTACTTTCAGCTAAACTATTGTCGATCACTGTTGCGTCGTTTCAGATCCATTTTGCAAGTCATTCCAGATTCAGTCGTTTTCAATCCATTCGGCGCTGTTCTAGATCCCTTTCGAGCCGTAGCTGCTTCAGTCTGAAGAAAAAAAAAATTAAAAAAAATAAAAGAAAATAAAAATAAAAAATTTCAGTTTTTTCTCCATATCTCCCTTATTTTCACTCTGTTTCCATTGAAATTTTTGGGGAACCCCTGTCGTCCCATTCTGCATATTTCAGTCCTGAGGACCTTATCCCCAATTTCCCTTCTAAAAGCCCGAAGTCCCACATTTGTCTATTTTTAGGGTTTGCCATAACTTCCTCATATTTCACCCAATCACCTTCAAATTTTACCACGGAGTTCCTTTTTGAATTCTGCTTCTTTGTCCCCCTCTGCCAAATTTTCCCATTCTTTCACCCCACTTCTGAAATCCTCATTTTTGCTTCCCTGTCTATCCAACAGTGTCCAAAACCTAGTCAAACCCCAATTACCCTTCTGATTTTTTCCCAAGTCCAGATTTTCCTTTACTGAAGTAGTTTCTGTTTTTGTTTTCCTACCCAGTCAACCGAAAATATATATATATATATATATATATATATATATATATATATATATATATATATATATCCTGGTTATGGTTGTCACCCGTGCAGGAGCAAAAACCATGGAGGACGCACTTATATATATATATCCTGGTTATGGTTGTCACCCGTGCAGGAGCAAAAACCATGGAGGACGCACTTGTAGCCATCCAAGCCAAACTCCAGGATCCGGATGAAAAATTTCTCGGTCTCCGTCTTGAACATTCAGCTATGAACAACAAACGGTAGTCCGAGTCTTCAGCAGACAATGGGTTCTCTTCTTCCAACAATTTCTGTGGTCCGAAGCTTGATTTTCCTCGCTTCAATGGTACCGATCCAACTGGATGGATCTATCGTGCAGAACAGTATTTCAGTCTGCATAATACTTTTGATGTCAACAAAGTTCCATTGGCATCCTTTCATTTGGAACAGGAAGCTTTTCAATGGTACCGTTGATACATCAACACTCATCCAGAGCCCAAATGGCCAGACTTTTGCCAGCTCCTTTTGCAACAATTTGGTCCTAGTGATTTTGATGACTTCACAGGAGCCCTCACTAAACTTCGCCAAAATGGAACTGTGAGAGAGTATCAAACCGAATTTGAGAATCTAGCCAACCACACCGAAGGATTGTCTGATGACTTTTACCGGAGTTGTTTTATCAGTGGTCTAAAGGATTCCATCTGCTCTGAGGTCAAAATGTTATGTCCCAACACAATGATGGAAGCACTAGGGTTGGCTAAGTTGGCAGAAGACAAGATTGCATCCCAACAACGCTCCAAGCCCACTTTTGTTCCCTTCCGAAATATGGGTTCTCAGTGACCACCTATACCACAGGCTCCTCAACCGACTCCTATCAAGCGTTTGTCTGAAACAGAGATGCAAGCACGTAGAGAAAAGGGGCTTTGCTATAATTGTGATGAGAAATTCACTAGGGGACATAGATGTGTTCAGCAAAAGCTCTATCTCTTGGATGTGGAGTCTTTGCCTGCCTCTGAAATTGGTGACGAAGATCCAGAAACACTGGATGCTCCGGTCGACATTCAGGAACCGCCTATTGACCCTCCGTCTCAGGATGACCAGCTAGAGATATCTCTCCATGCTTTAGTGGGAATCACCACCCCCCAAACAATGCAGGTCAGGGGTTACTTCAAGAAGCTTCCTCTTACAATACTCATTGATTCTGGTAGCACTCATAATTTCATTGACCCTCGGATCGCCAAACAAGCTGATTGTTTTATCCATCCTTGCTCCAACTTTGAAGTCATGGTTGCCAATGGGGGCACCTTACCTTGCAAAGGGAAGTGTCAAACTGTGCATATCTCTATGGGAGATTATACCTTGCGCTCTGACATGTTTGCCTTTCCCTTAGGCGGATGTGATGTGGTTTTGGGCGCTCAATGGCTACACACACTTGGCCCTATCTTATGGGATTTTGCTGAACTTTGGATGCAGTTTTCCCTCAATGGACACAAACACACATTGATAGGATTACAACCAGGTTCTCTCAGCATCATCAGTTCACATCACATGGAAAAACTCCTCAAGAAGAATTCACATGGTGTCATCACTCAAATCCATTCCATCCAAATGCAACCATCAGTGGTCTCCACTACGCCTTTAGATCTACAACAAATTTTGGATCGATATACAGGTGTCTTTGCTGAACCAATGGGATTGCCACCTTCCAGGCTAGAAGACCATCGTATTCATCTCCTTCCTGGCAGCGTTCCTCCCAACATCAGGCCCTATCGCTACCTATTTCACCAAAAAACGGAGATTGAAATGCTCGTTCGGGACTTATTGAAGCAAGGTATTATTCGCCCAAGCACTAGTTCCTTTTCTTCTCCAGTTATTCTTGTCCGCAAAAAAGATGGGTCATGGCGCCTCTGCATTGAATTCCGAGCACTTAATCACCTCACCATCAAGGATAAGTTTCTAATTCATCTTGTTGATGAGCTTCTTGATGAGCTTCATGGGGCTCACTTTTTCTCCAAGTTGGATCTTCGTTTTGGGTATCATCAAATTCGGGTTCATGAGGATGATATCCCTAAAACAGCTTTCTGCACACATGATGGCCATTATGAGTTTTTGGTCATGCCCTTTGGCCTCACTAATGCTCCTTCCACATTCCAGGCCTTAATGAATAAAATATTTCGACCCTACTTGCGGAAATTCATTCTGGTATTCTTTGATGATATCCTCATCTACAGTAAAACATGGAATGAACATCTCCAACATTTGGATCTTGTCTTGCAACTTTTCTCTGACCATCATCTCCATGCCAAGCAATCTAAATGTGTTTTTGGATAGAAGGAAGTTGAGTATCTCGGGCACATTATCTCAGCACAAGGGGTTCGCGTGGATCCTGCCAAAATCGATGCCATGAACAATTGGCCGCATCCTCAGACACTCAAGAGCCTTCGTGGTTTTTTGGGGTTGACTGGCTACTACCGCAAGTTTGTCAAGGATTTTGGGAAGATTGCAGCTCCATTAAATGCTCTATTGAAAAAGGATGCCTTCACATGGACACCTGCTGCTCAGTGTGCATTTGACAAACTAAAACAAGCTATGTGTACTACACCTGTGCTAGCTATGCTCGATTTTTCCAAGCCCTTCACTATTGAGAGTGATGCTTGCGGCAATGGACTTGGTGCTGTTCTCCTTCAAGATGAACACCCCATTGCGTTCACCAGCAAAGCCCTTTCAGGTAAGAATCTAGCTGCCTCTACCTATGAGAAGGAAATGATGGCAATTTTGCATGCAGTACAGAAGTGGCGCCCATACCTATTAGGGAATCATTTCTGCATCAAGACTGATCACCAGAGTCTGAAATATTTCTTGGACCAGCGTGTCTCCTCCCCGGCACAACAGAAATGGGTTAGAAAACTCATGGGTTATGACTATGAGATCACTTACAAGAAGGGTAAAGACAATATTGTGGCAGATGCTCTTTCTTGCACATTTGAGGCCCAAGGTTCTCTTTCAGCTATTTCTATGCCTGTTCCAAATTGGTTGCAATCTGTTCAACAGGGTTATGTCAATGACTCCTCCTTATCTCAAATCATCCAACGCTTGACCAATAACCCTTCTGATGTACCACATTACTCTTGGGATGGTGCTTCTGTGCGATACAAGGGTCGTCTGGTGCTTCCCCAGAGCCCAGATCTTCAACAAGCTGTCTTCTATGAAGTCCATGCTTCTCCATCGACAGGGCACTCTGGGTTTCTCAAAACGTATGAACGAGCACGGCATAACTTCTTTTGGGAGGTCATGAAAAGGACAATTCAACAGATGGTGGTCGAATGTGATACCTGCCAGCGCAATAAGGGTGAAACAACACTCCTTCCAGGATTGCTTGAACCCTTGCCCATACCTACATGGATTTGGGCAGATATTTCCATGGATTTCATTGAAGGGCTTCCTAAATCTGGCAAGAAGACAATGATTCTTGTTGTGGTTGATCGCCTCTCCAAATATAGTCATTTTTTTGCTCTCAGCCATCCCTATATAGCCTCCTCCGTTGCTCAAATTTTTCTGGACCAGATCTTTCGTCTTCATGGCATCCCTTCTTCCATTGTCTCGGATCGTGATGCGACCTTCACCAGTCATTTTTGGACAGAACTGTTTCGCCACACTGGCACCAAACTGAAGATGAGTTCAGGGTATCACGCACAAATAGATGGTCAGACTGAAATTGTCAATAAATGCTTGGAAACTTATCTTCGTTGCTTCACCTCGGAACAACAACATCAGTGGGAAAAATGGCTTCCTCTCGCTGAATGGTGGTACAATACCTCTTACCACACTGCCTCTAAAATGACCCCATATGAAGCAGTCTATGGTCAGGCACCTCCAGCTCTTCTTCCATACACCCCCACCAGTTCACCAGTTCAGGAAGTTGACACGGTCCTTCCAAACCGTGATCATATTCTTCGCATTTTTCCAGACAATCTTCAAATGGCAAGAAATCGCATGAAGCAACAAGCTTATCAGCACCGTTCTGAGCGCACTTTTCAAGTCGGCGATATGGTTTTTCTTCGTCTCCAACCGTACAAACAATCATCCTTGAAACTCAAAGGGCGTCATAATCTCACTCCAAAGTTCTATGGGCCATATCGGATTCTTCAGAAGATTGGGTTCGTTGCTTATAAATTGGAACTTCCTCCTTCTTCCCGCATTCATCTAGTCTTTCATGTCTCTTGTCTGAAGAAAGTTCTTGGCACCAACATCAGTGGACAAATGATTTTACCCAAACTGGATAATGAAGGATCCATCCTTTTGGAGCCAGAGGCCATCCTCAATCAGCGCATGCGTCAGCTTCGCTCTCGCTCTATCACAGAGGTCTTAATTCAGTGGCATGGTATGCAACCAAAGGATGCTACATGGGAACCACTCCTTCAAATTCAACAACAATTTCCACATCTAAAGATTTGAGGACAAAGCTTTTTTTAAGGGGGAGGGGATGTTAGGAACCCATGTCTTTACTTTGTTAGTATGTTGTTGTTGGACGCATATGCTTTGTAAGTCATCCCGTAGTATTTGTTGATCAATAGTTTATGTTATTGTTGTTGGCGCATATGCTTTGTAAGTCGCCCGTAGTAATGTTGATCCATAGTTTGTAACGGCCCATGGTTTTGACCCATAGTATTGGTGCCTAGAATTAGTATATAAGTGTGTGTTGAGACCTACGAAGGCACCGTGAAGTTAATTGTATTGAGCTTTCTCAAAGGAGGTTGCCCCCTCGAAGTGGCCTGTGATCAATATAAAAGTGATTCTGAGTTCTGTCATTTCTGCTATTTCGCATATTCTTGTTAATTAATTGTTGCAGGTGCATCACAGAAATCATATTATTAAATACAAAGTTCAACCATACACTTTGAGTAATGAGTTAATTAAACATTATAGATAACATGGAGAAAGATCAACATTGTATAATGTGTTAAGTTTAGCCTAATTTAGCTAGCAAGATCACTGAAAGAAACACAATCACAAGATAAACAAAAATTTACCCTGGGAAACCCTCATGGGGTAGAAAACCTAGCAAAGCTTTCCTCAATATAGATAATCAACCCAATACAAGATGTAGTCCTCAATAAGAGCTCCTTCTCCTCCTATGCAGACCTCTCTCTCACTTGTGCGCTAATCACAAGCGGATGAATGAGTGAGTTAAGTGAGGAACATCCCTCCTCTACTTATACTTGTTTCCCGACTAAATTTTTACCCTAATGGGGCCGACCTATTCCAGAAGAGTCTAATAACCCCCAAAAGGAAAACTCAAGGCTGACCTCAGAGATAGAAAGAGCAATGATACAACCAAAGTACAAGAGATAGTCTTCTCCTAGCAACTGATCCTCCTCCTCACATGTGCGCCATTTTTCGAGTGATGGAAGAGTGAGTAATGAGTGATCAAATAGAGATATCCCGATCTCTATTTATACTTGTCCTGTCCTGCCCAATAAACTAATGGGGTTGACTTGTCTAGCTTAGCTTAATAACCCATGGGTAACTTAATCCAGGCCGACCCCACACTTGGTGGTCTAATAACCCATTTACCCACATGACTCATACAGGGCCGACCCCATCAAGGTGGTCTAATAACCCATCAAGTATAAGTTACGCCACTTACAATATAAATGACGACACTTCCATAGAGAGGAATAATAACATCTCTATAGGAATACAAACACTTCCATATAGAGGAATAATAACATCTCTATAGGAATACAATACATATGGGTAAAATACATTCCGAAGTTACATATACATCAACACTCCCTCTTAACTAGGAAGGTATTTCTCGACACAGATCTGCTAGCACAAGTCTTCTTCTATGGATCATCATCCACGAATCATCATCCTCAAATCATCGTCATCGTCACGGCTGCTACTATCTCAATCAATCTCTGAATCTACTCGTCATAGGAAGTTCTACATAGCCAGTCCTTTTTCATACTGGATGTAGGCCCACCACCTGTAGGTCTTCTTCATCACTGGCCATACTGTGGAATCCTCAGGACTTATTACGTGAGTCAACAAAACCTCCAAAGAGCATCCCAGGACTGATTACGAGCACATATCTCAACCTATCGGATCTCCGAAGACCTTTTACATGCTACAGTACAACCTGTCCATGGCCATAGAGTATCACGAAGCACAACCCAGATGCACATCAGACAAGACTTATATCTACGCCATGGGAGAACACATCTACAACCATGGGAGAATGGCATAGCACTTATATTGCAACTATGGGAGGACACATCTACAACCATGCTCGAATGGCCCCAACACTTATATCGCAGCCATGGGAGAACACATCTACAACCCTTGAATGGACCTAGCACTTATATCACAGCCATGGGAGAACACATCTACAACCATGCTTGAATGGCCCTGGAAATTACATCACGACCATGGGAGAACACATCTTCCACCATGTCGGAAAATCCCAGCAACTACATCGCGACCATGGGAGAACACATCTACAACCATGTCCAAAAAGCTCATGTGCATCCGTGTCTTCATAACTCATCACACATAATCCAACCGATTATGTAATGTATCCACCTGATACATGTCATCACATATGATCATCCTGATCACCACCATAGCATCATCCTGATGCATATAATCCAGAGTATCGTCCTGATACTCATCGTACATGATCATCCTGATCATCGTCACTGCATCATTTTTATGCATGTCATCTGGAGCAACATCTTGAAGCTCATCATCTATGATCATCCTAATCATACAATGCATCCACCTGATGCATACCAAGTATCTAAGTGATACATATCATCATACATGATCCACCTGATCATACAATGTATCCACCTAATACATACATAGATACATGATCCACTTGATCATACAATGTATCCACTTGATATATATCAACATACATGATCTACCTAATCATACAATCGTATCCACCTGATACATATACAGATACATGGTCCAAGCATCCAACATGATGCATATACATGATCCAACTGATCATAACAAGCATCCAACATGATGCATATACAGAGCAGTAACTGGAGCATCGTCCTGATGCTCATCATCCAGTGCTTACATCCACAGCCATGGGAAGGATCCTCCTCTCACCATGCTTGGAATGGCTTCCAGCAAATATGTCCATCACTTCTTCCTCGAAGTGTCATCAATCTGAAGAACAACAAGCCTTTCTCTGAAGTACTCAAACTTCACTCTGGCTAGTGGTTTCGTCAACACATCCGCAACCTGCTCATCTGTCGCAACATATAGGAGCTTCACTGCTCCTCTCTGCACCATATCCTTGATATAGTGATATTTGATCTCAATGTGCTTCGACCTATCGTGGAACACCGGGTTCTCAGATAGATTCACACAACTCTGGTTGTCACAAAAGATACCAGTAGCATCCAACAAGAGATCAAATAACTCATACAGTAGCTTCCGGAGCCATACTGCCTCACAACTAGCCGAACAAGCTGCAACATACTCTGCTTCGGCTGTACTCAGCACTATGTAGGACTGCTTCCTACTAAAGCAAGAGATCACACCTGATCCCATACTGAAGTAGAACCCAGATGTGCTCTTCCTATCTGCAACATTGCCCGCCCAGTCCGAATCAACATAACCTTCCAGGTTAAACTTTTGATTCGCATCATACTTGAGCCCATAATCAACTATACCCTTCAGGTACCTCAGAATATGCTTTACAGCAACCAAGTGAACACCTCTAGGATTTGTCATGAACTGGCTCAATGTGTTCACCACAAAGCAAATATCTAGTCTCATGTTCGTCAGGTACATCAAGGAACAAATCATCTGACGATACACCGTGACATCAACCGGATCAGATGAAGCATCACACAGAAGCTTTAGGTTCGATGCCATAGGTGTGTCCATGGCCTTGCAGTCCATCATCCCGAACCTCCTCAGGATCTCTACTGCATACTTCCTTTGTCTAAGGAAGATTCCATCTGCACTCTGCCACACCTCCATACCAAGAAAGTAGTGCATCATACCCAAGTCCTTCATCTCGAACTCCAAAGCAAGCTTTCGCTGCGTGTCAGCAATCAATCTATCCTCACCTGTAACAAACAGGTCATCCACATACAAAAGTAGTATCACTGGATTGCCTTCCTCAACCTTGTAGTAAAGGTTGGAATCCACTTTACTCTTGGTAAATCCCAAACTGGATAGAAAGCCATCTATCCTGCCATACCAGGTCTTGGCTGCCTGTTTCAAACCATACAAGGATTTCTTCAGTTTGCACACATGTGACTCTTGGTCATGTGTCTCAAACCCGAGTGGCTGATCCACATACACTTCCTCTTTGACTACACCATTCAAGAAGGATGTCTTGACATCCATCTGGTGTATCTTCCATTTCATCACTGCAGCCAGAGCAAGTACTGATCTGATGGAAGTGTTGCTGGCTATAGGTGTAGAATTATCTTCATACTCAATCCCTCTTTCTGGTAGAAGCCATGAGCTACAAACCTCGCTTTGTATTTCTTCATGCTAGCATCTGCAGCATGCTTGATCTTATAGATCCATCTAGAAGTCACAATAGACTTCCCTTCAAGTCTTGGGACTGCATCCCAAACATCATTCTTCATGATCAACTGGTACTCCTCGATCATGGCATTCTTCCTGAATCCTGGGAACTTCAATATATTCAGTATTTTTAATAGATAACTTTGTTGCTGAAACAAATGTTGTAGTCCTTCTTTTTTAGGTGCTCGTATATGATCTTTCCTACAAAACAAGTTAAATTGCATGATTAGAAACTTCTCATAGTTTTCAGAACAAATTCTTACACATAAAGAAATATGTCATACAGTCATGCAATTATTTTAGCCAATGCTTCAATACAACATCCATCCATATCCTATAACTTTCTAGATGCCTTCCAATCTCTACCAGAACATTGTTAAGAGTTTTGCACTACTCTCAACATGTTAGCAAATAGGTTTCATTCTAGATAAGTAGCAATGGAATGTTGTACAGTGCCATAGGCCACTTACCCATTACATGCATATTAGTAGTATGTTGTTCATTAATGCAATTATTCTAATATGCCAAAATACACAGCCTAATTCTAGGAACATCAGTATATACATCATTGAATAGTATTATTTAAACAATCAAATATGCAAGAAATGATAATTCAAATACTTATCTTTGTTTGTTTGTTGGGTTGACTCCCTCTGAATATCTGCATCCTTGCAGAGACTACTGGAGTGTGCTCCCTCTTGATCTTTGCTTCTTGGATTACCTGTCCTTGAACTTATATCCATCCTCAATCACTATGCATGCTTACAAGTATCATTATTGTGATATCCTCGAGATCTCATGCATAATCATACATTTATTAGTATAATCTCAATACTATCAGAAACACAATAATCTTAAACATGTATAGTAATGATCATTTTAAACATAGGTAATAAACATTAGTATTCAAGGTTTATGTAGGACTCTTCTGGTTAGTCATATCATCAATTAAAGTAAGAAACATAATATGCATAAACCCATGATTACTCAAACCTATAACTTCATGAATAATCATAATCAATCATGCCAAGTATACTTATATAAGATATCCTAACACAAGGTAGGATTTTAACTTGATATAGGAAAAACATACCTGGATTAGCATGTTAGCTAGCTATGTCTAACATACCCACATGATGTCTTATTGTTCTTCAATGACTTGTGCTAGTAACCTGCATATCTCATAGGTTAATCATTATAGAACCAAGTTATACATACCTCATAAGTAGATCTTCTATGTGATCCATGATAATGGTTGAATCTTTGTCTTCATGTCTCCATGGTCATATGTTCTTGAACTAGAACATGATTTGTTTTTCTTGATGTACCTTTCATGTTAGTGGACAACATCAACCTCATACAACACCATAATGCATTAGTACAATCATAAGTGTCAAAACCCTAATCAATGAATATCTTCTATCATGCATTTATAATTTTATTAAGGTGATACGACAAGTCAAAAATTAATCAAGATTGTACTAACGTAATAATATAAAGACAAACATATCGTAAACTTAATCATGAACATATTTTGAAACATACCTGTAAGTCATACCTGTCGAGATTGCTTGTAATCTTCTTGTGTAAGGCCTTAGCCTCATCTCCCTTTGAAATAGGAACTTCTTCACTTATGCAGGTGACCAATCCATTCTTTTCTAGGATTAATCCAATCCACTTGATTTGCAGGAATTGGATTTGGAGCTGGATTAGGGTTTGTCAGAGAAACCCTAAAAATTCAAACTTTGAATTTCAAACTTCTGAAAGGATAGAAGGATGTGCCTTGATGAGATGATCAAGCTGGTATACTGAGAATTTGAAAACTGCAAAGTTTCACCCCTCAAAATTGTCTTTGAAACTTCTGTATCTTCCGGACAGGATCCCGAACTAGGGTTTTATAAAGCCCACCCTTCTGCCCAACCAAAAGGTTTGATCCAAAGCTCTAAACTTATATTTTTCTGAGGAGCTTCCAGCCGTGGTCACATACTTCAAAAATTCCAACTCTTTCAGAAGCCCTAATTTTCCACTTTTTCAATCAAAGTCCCGAACTAGGGTTTGATCAAGCCCGGCCTTCTTCCCAACCAAAAAATTTGATATTGGTCTCTAAATTTTGATTTTGAAGAGTAGCATTCAACTTTTGTCTCTGATTACAAAAATTCCAACTTTCTCTGAAACCCTAATTCCCGGAGCTATGAATGAAGGTGCTCAAAATCCAATTCTATTTTGACAGAAATATGCACATGATTGTTTCTGGTGTAACTCTGAAATGACAAATCCACAGGGTCTGAAACTTCTACCTATGGTAGCCCGGCCTTTCATCTTTCCAACCCCATAGGTTTGACCTCAATTGGATTCTCTGAGAGAGAGTTATGCCAAGTGTCGCAATGTGACCTGTTTATGGGATAAAACAGGAGAGCGAACTTGTACGGAGTTCCACATGTCCCTGGTTCACTTTCGGCCTCTGAACCTTCAACCTATGAAAGTACAATCCGTTCCCTACCTGTCACCTTTTACGAAATTTCATTTGGAGCTTCCTATCCCAAGTTATGACCTTTTTCCCTTGGTCACCTGTTTATGACTGAGATCTGGAAGAGGCAGAAACCCTACATTGTATAGATCATAAAACACAAAGTACAACGAATTAGAATGTTTTCTTTGGACACAAGGTACATGGGGATATTAAATTCAACCTGTAAAAGTTTCAGATCCTGAAACTTTTCCAAAATGGATTTAGAGCGAAAGTGCTACGATGACTGGTTTTTTCTATTTCAAGCCCTAGCATCGCAAGTGAAACAAGTGTCATAAATGCCATACCATGCCTTCTTTCAGGCTAGCTCTGATACCATGTTAGTTTTTTATAATTTTCAATCTGATCTAAGATATTAACTGAGAGAATAGCATGTACAACATATCTATAGCATATCAATCATGGACACAATAATGCAAGCACACAAGAGACACAGAGTTTCATTGGGGAAAACCAAGAAGGTGAAAAACCCCATAACTTCCTCAGAGATAGAAAGAGCAATGATACAACCAAAGTACAAGAGATAGTCTTCTCCTAGCAGCTGATCCTCCTCCTCACATGTGCTCCACTTTCCGAGTGATGGAAGAGTGAGTAATGAGTGATCAAATAGAGATCTCCCGATCTCTATTTATACTTGTCATGTCCTACCCAATAAACTAATGGGGCCGACTTGTCTAGCTTAGCCTAATAACCCATGGTTAACTTAATCTGGGCCAACCCCACACTTGGTGGTCTAATAACCCATTTAACCACATGACTCATACAGGGCCGACCCCATCAAGGTGGTCTAATAACCCATCAAGTATAAGTTACGACACTTACAATATAAATGATGACAATTCCGTATAGAGGAATAATAAAATCTCTATAGGAATAAAATACACATGGGTAAAATACATTCCGAAGTTACATATACATCAACAATCCTTCCTTTCAGAATTACGGGATCATAGACAGTCCTTCCTTTCGGAATTACGGGATCATGGACAGTCCTTCCTTTCGGAATTACGGGACTCTGGTCCATCAACTTTGGTGATCCTTCCTTTCAGAATTACGAGATCATGGTCAATCCTTCCTTTCGGAATTATGGGTCTTTGGTCCATCAACTCTGGTAATCCTTCCTTTCGGAGTTACGGGATCATGGACAGTGCTTCCTTTCAAAATTACGGGACTCCAATTCATCAACCATATCTTAGACAATCCTTCCTTTTGGAATTACGGGATTCTTAGTCTAAGGATCAATATTTAAGACTATCCTTCCTTTCAGAATTACGGGATCACTGTCTAAGGATGATCAATCCTACCACAATCCAAGGATCAACTTTTAAGACTATCCTTCCTTTCGAAATTATGGAATCACTGTCTAAGGATGATCAATCCTTGATCCATTTAAGACACCTCTCATGTCTATGAATGATGCAGTCTAGATCTATTTAGAGGATGATCAATCCTGATCCATTTCAGACACCTCCCATATCTATGGACGATGCAGTCTAGATCTATTTACAGGATGATCAATCCTGATCCATTTAAGACACCTCTCATGTCTAATGATGATGTAGTCCTCTCGTCCACTTACATAAATTCTAAGGACCACACATCGACTTCATCGTCGGTATCACCAATGCAGGTATCCACATCATCGAAATCATTGTCGATGTAGGAAATCTCATCATCAGTGACCACATCACTCCCCCTTTCGGGGAGGGTCCTTCTGAACTACACCAAGCTTGTCTCGGAAATACTCAAACTTTACTCGAGACAGAGGTTTGGTCAATATATCAACAACTTGTCGTCAGTGCTTACATACTTGAGCTTGATAGCTCCTTTCTGCACCATATCCCGTATATAAAAATATTAGATCTCTGTGTGCTTTGACTTATCATGGAACACTAGATTTTCTGTCATCTTGATACAACTCTGGTTGTCACACAGAATCTTGGTGGGTTCCATCTCTAAGTCAAATAAACCAGATAACAACTTTCGAAGCCATATTACTTCACAACTTGCAGAGAAAGCAGCAATATATTCCGCTTCAGCTGTACTGAGAGCCACACTGGACTGCTTCCTGCTAAACCACGAGATCATGGAAGATCCCAGACAATAACATCCTCCCGATGTGCTCTTCCTATCTGATACACTTCCTGCCCAATCAACATCTGTGTATCCATACAATCTAAAACCATGATCTCCAAGATAGCATAGACCAAAGTCTATCGTACCCTTTAGGTACCTCATCACATGCTTTGCAGCTATCAGGTGAACTCGTCTAGGTTCCACTAGATACTGACTCAAGGTATTCATGACAAAGCATATGTCTGGTCTGGTGTTTGTTAAATACATCAATGACCCAATAATATGTCTGTACAGAGTCATATCCACTAACTCTGATGAGTCATCTGCTAACAGTTTCAGGTTGGATCCATGGGAGTGGCCATGGCTTTACATTCCAACATGTCAAATCTTTTCAAGATTTCCACAGCATACTTTCCCTGATTGAGAAAGATTCCTGCTGGGCCTTGCCATACTTCTAGACCTAAGAAGTAGTGCATCAATCCGAGATCTTTCATCTCAAACTCTAATGAGAGTTTCTTCTTGCATTCGATAATCTGTTTCTCATTTCCTGTCAGAGATAGATCATCCACATATAGCAGCAATATGACAGGTTCATCATCCATAACCTTGAGATAAAGATTAGGATCAGCTTTACTTTTGGTAAAGCCTAAGCTTGTCAAGAAATTGTCAATTCTTCCATACCAAGCTCTAGGAGCTTGCTTCAACCCATACAAAGCCTTCTTTAGTTTGCACACATGGGTTCTTCCATCTTCCACCTCAAATCCTTGTGGTTGTTCTATATACACTTCCTCCTCAATTACACCATTCAGGAAGGTTGTCTTTACATCCATCTGGTGTAATTTCCACTTCATCATTTATGCAAGTGCCATGATAGTTCTAATGGAAGTGTACCTTGCAACTGGTGCAAATGTTTCTTCATAGTCAATTCCCTCTTTCTGAGAGAACCCTCTGGCTACAAACCTTGCCTTATATTTTTTTCAATGCTGCCATCTACAGCATGCTTTATCTTGTATATCCATTTGGAGGATACCACACTCTTGTCCTTTGGATTGGGAACTATATCCCAAACATTATTCTTCATTATTGGCTAGTATTCCTCAGTCATTGCCTCTACCCACTCTTTCTTATGAATTGCATCTTCATAACTAGTAGGTACTTGATCTACAAGATCACACATCAGGGCCACATAGTTTGAGAATGTCTTTGGTTTCTTGCTCACCCTAGTGGAGCCGTTAGGAGCTCCATATTTTTCTGCTCCTAGTATAATGTCTCTTGCCCATGCTGGCTTTCTCTTCCTTGAAATCTCCATGACAGGGGGTTCATGTGGTTGCATCATGTCATGGTCTTCAAGAGTTGTCTCTTCAGGGGTGGGTGCAGCTTCTGTAATTCTAGAAGGAGCCTCTTCCTCATATACTTCTTCATGTTGGCACTTCCTAGATCTCTTGAGAGCTGCCTCTTCATCAAATGTCAGATCCCTACTTATTTCCATATGATGGAATCCTGGGATGTATATTCTAAATGCTTTGGATGCTTCACAATATCCAACAAATATTCCTTTCTTCCCAAAGGGATCTAGCTTGGTCCTCTTTTCTTTTGGAATGTGAATGTATACTGGGCATCCAAATATCTTGAAGTGACTTACCTCAGGCTTCTTCCCTGTGAACACTTCTTCTGGGGTCTTGAAATCAAGAGCACTATGAGATAGTCTATTTAGCACATAGACTGTTGTCCTGGCTGCTTCAGCCCATAAATACATGGGTAGGTCTTGATCATGTATCATTGTCTTTACTGCTTCCATAATGGTTCTATTCTTTCTTTCCGCAACACCATTATGTTGGGGATTGTAGGGAGTGGTTAGTTCCCTCTTAATTCCAGCTTCCTTACAGAAGGCTTCAAAATCTTTTGAAGTATATTCTCCACCATTCCTGAGTATCTTAATCTTCTTTTCTGAATGGTTTTCTATCAAGGCTTTGAATTCCTTGAACTTTCCAAAAACTTCATCTTTTCCCTTTAGAAAATAGATCCAAGTCTTCCTTGAGTAGTCATCAATAAATGTAAGGTAGTATTCATATCCACTCAAGGATGTGGACGACATTGGTCCACATACATCTGAGGGAATCAATTCCAATGTACTCTTAGTCTTTGTATCACTCTTTGGGAATGGGTTCTTGACATTCTTCCCTTTTGCACATCCTTTGCAAGTGCCATCATGGTCAATATTTAAGTCTGGTAATCCTATGACTACTTTGCTCACATGAGGTAGTGCTTTGTAGTTAATGTGAGTAAGCATTCTATTCCATAGCTCACTTGGGCTTATGGCTTCATGAACAAGGGAAGCTTCTGGATGACCCTTGAGTTTGTATAGACCTCCTTCCTCTTCACCAATAACAATTGCATCCTTAATTGATTTTCCTTTGGACCACATTAGCACTTTTCCATCTATGAATGCAATCCTATAACCTTTCTTATCTAATGTTGAGATAGAAAGTAAATTCTTCTTCAAACCTGGTACATATAGGATTTCCTTCATCTTCAATGGGGTTCCAGAATCAAGCTTGTAGCTTGCTTCACCAATTCCCTTGATGGGATATTGATAGTCATCTCCTAGAGATACCTTCTATGGAGACGTCTTTTCTTCAAGTCTTGAGAGAGTCTTCTTTTGACCTGTCATGTGCTTTGAAGCAACACTATCAATGAGCGATGTATCTTTTCCAGGTGTTACTGACCCAAAGAGTGCAGAGAATAGAACATACTCTTCTGCATCTTCTTCTAATACTTTAGCTCTCTTTCTTTTAGGGTTTTCCTCTTCTTCTTCTTCACTATCATCTTCAGCAAGGTGTGCATGATGTCTTTTGTGAGAATTCTTCTTCTTCCTTGTGGGACAATTTCTGGCAAAGTGTCTAGGTTTGTGGCAACTATAACATTTCACTGAGGAGAGATCTCTTTCTGAGCTTACTCCTTCTTTCCTTTGAAATCTATGTGGAGGATGAGATTTCTTATGGCCATTCTTCATGGAGTTGAAATGACTCCTTCTTCTTTTGGTATGAGTGGCCAAGGCTTGGTCATCTTCTTTGAGTAGGGATTCTCTATTGGCTACCCTAGCCTCTTCCTGAATGCAATGCTCCCATAGATTTCATACTTTCCTTTCTTGCACACATAGTTTGAATAAATGACTCCCAAGGTCTAGTGAGACCATTGAGAGCAGTCATGACTAGTTCATCTCCATCAAGGGTGTCTCCAATAGCTTCTAGTTGTTCCTTGAACTGGGAGACCCTTGTGAAATAGTCTTGAATAGATTCTCCTTTATTCATCTTGGTATTCTTCAATTGAGTTCTTAGATTCATCTTTCTATTGATGTTCCTCCCTTCATACATTCTGCCTAGGGCATCATACATTTCCTTTGCAGTCTTCTTGGATGCCACTTGGGGAATCAAGTGGTCCTTAATAGAATCAGCAATGGTTCTCTTTCCCCTAATCAAGCCCTTCCTATAATTCTCTTTGGCTTCATCTTCTCTAGGTTCTGCAACCTCATCTTTAATATATTGGACAAGATCATTCTCTTCGAGAATGAGACCAATTCTATATTTCCATGCCTAAAAATTTTCTATACCCTCTAGCTTGTCTTCAAGCTTAGTGCTTGGATCCATCTTATCCAGGAGGTCATAGAGATTGAAGTTTCAAAAGATAGAATAGTACTTACCAGGAGATGATCTTGATTGAATTGATAATTCTGGTGTGATCAGCTTCTGGAAACTTCAACTTTACACCTTCCGGATCTGCAATAGAGTTTCTGGTTTTTTGGTCTTCTCTTTTCTGCTTTTCTGGTGCATAGGTGCGTAGCTTTTCTGGTTCACTGGTGCATAGGTGCGCAGCTTTTCTAGTTCACTAGTGCACAGGTGCGCAGCTTTTCTGGTTCACTGGTTTTCTGGTTTTCTGCACTTTTGGTCAAACTAGGGTTTGAATTTTACCGAAGTTCTACCCAACCAAAAATCTCGATCCAGGGCTCAAAACTTCGATTTTGAGGAGGGCTATCCAGCCATGCAATCAGAATCCAAAAATTCCAACTTTTGCAGAAACCCTAATTTTCACCGGAGGAGGAGAGAGAGGTATTTTCACCTTGTGAAAGATGTCCTATTCAGTTTAGCTCTGATACCATGTTAAGTTTAGCCTAATTTATCTAGCAAGATCACTAAAAGAAACACAATCACAAGATAAACAAAGATTTACCCTAGGAAACCCTCATGGGGTAGAAAACCCAACAAAGCTTTCCTCAATATAGATAATCAACCCAATACAAGATGTAGTCCTCAACAAGAGCTCCTTCTCCTCCTATGCAGATCTCTCTCTCACTTGTGTGATAATCACAAGTGGATGAATGAGTGAGTTAAGTTAGGAACATCCCTCCTCTACTTATACTTGTTTCCCGACTGAGTTTTTACCCTAATGGGGCTGACCTCTTCCAGAAGAGTCTAATAACCCCCAAAAGGTAAACTCGGAGCCGACCTCACATGGGAGATGTAATAACCCTAGTTACCACATTCTCTCGGAGGAATAAACATCTCCGGATATACAATAGGGTCACCACGGAGGAATGTACCATCTCCGGAATAATAAAATACAAATATAATATTCTTTGAAATTACAATATTTCAACATAATGATGGGATTTACCCAAAAATATCACTCATGCTACCCTTCAAAATGTCAAAGGATATCCACAAAAATAATGACATGGGACAATGTGTTCATCTAGCTTTAGTTAAACAAGTTCACATAAGGTATCTACTGGTATATGTACAATAACATGCTACCAATGTTTGTAGTAGTGAATTAACAAGAGAGAACCATTAAACATCATAATCAACTCAAATGCATCCACACAAAAAATGACACAAGAATATAGATAGAACCTTGAAGATAGGGTAACACCATAAAATAATCCTTATGGAAGGAATCACTAACAAGCCATGCTTGATACAAATCAATACATCCAACATAAATGAATACAATAATACTTGTGTATGTATACTTTCTCATGATTATTCCTAGGGATTTATGCCCAAGTTACCCCTTATTATTATATTATTTCCTCTAACTACCTAGCAGGTTTATTTATTAACCACTAAGTGGAAATATTCCATAATTATGGCCACATTACATTCATGATCCCCTTGGGTACCTCTCTAGGTACCTCATATTATCCTCCCTATGTACATTACACATGTCTCTTCCTTGTTCTTGGGAAACGACCCACAAAATCCATGTAGATGTTCTCCCATGATCTAGCAGGTATAGTTAAGGGATGGTATAACCCTTCCTTTCTATAATTTATTGGGCTTGTTCGTACAACAAAGTATGCATATTTTAATAAACCAAGTTACATCTCCTTGCATTCTAGGTTAATGCACATACCTCTATAATTTGGCAAGTGTCTTCCCAATACGAAAATGCCCTGCAACTTTGGAGGTGTGAGCCTCTTTGATAAGCTACAATATTTCATCTTTAGGAACACATAGTTCTTTTTAGCTTGTAGAGACACCCATACTCAAATTCACCTCCTTAAGCATTGTAGTGTAGACAACCTTTTCATCTACAATGAGGAATTATGTTGAATGTATAGATACAACTATGTATATAATTTTATGTAATCCTTAACATGTATTGTTATAGTTAGAATGAAACATGTCTTCATTTGTATATCATTTATCAAACTATTACACAATTCTTTGGAAAAATACCTTTCATTGCCTATTTCATTGTGTTCCTTTTAATGAAAAATTATGCACATTGTGTCTCATGGTAGTAACTTAGATGGTATATTATCCCCACTATACATTCCTGAAAATAATTATTGTTCGAGAAATGAACACCATTTTCATAATGATGACATGGAGATTCTTTTCCAAAGCCAAGGAAGTGGAAGTACTGCTTTGGATGTGTTTATCATGTGGAGTAATGGTCCATCCTTGATTAATTGGTACATTTATTTATCTATAATATATATAATGGATTTGTCTATGTCATGCTTATCCACAATTTGGGTTGAGAACATGATCCATATTGTACAAAGAAAATAAATTATATCTATGCATATTGATGTTGATATGTCAAGAATTTGGTTAAAATTTGTACACAAAAGTTTATGTATATGTACATACGAAAACATATATAGAAACACTTCAATATATGTGCACTTACAGCAACAAGCTTTCATATATATGCATGAGAATATACAAAAGTGCATTTTGAGAATCAAGATATGGTCCACCTCACTGAGTGTTACATGAAGCATTCAAATAAAAAAACAATGACTTGTTTATAAGTGGCCATTCCATAAAGTTTAAATCATTCCTAACAGTATTAAATTTGATCTAGGTGGATATAGGTGTCCACCCACCTATTCCATTGGCTCAAAACAATTTTCCATTTTGGCAATTTTCTAGTAATTTTTCTATAGTTCTTCGGGTCCTGAACTTTCGGGGCCGTTTGGAGGCCCTAAGCGACATTTTTTGGTGATTCAAGAAGAGGGGTGGGGGGTAATGGATAGAAAACATTGACCTATATTAAAAAATTGTATAGATTGGATATACATTTCCAACAGGCTATTGAGCGCCCCAAACAAAGATTGTATGCAAAATTTATGAACCCAGGAAGTTGACTATTCAACTAACAACCTTATGGCCGAAAAATTTATGACAGTTCATCTTCTAGGGTAAGGTTTTTGGATATTTAGGATTCTTTCACTCATGATTATGATAAATAGACCCCTTCGACCTCTTTTTGTATTCATCTTGTAATGAATGAGCATAGTCTCCACATCTCTTCTCAGGGATATAGATACCACCATTCTAGTTGCTTTTAATTTACAATTTGTTCCGTTTCATTCATTTTAATAGAATATGATTTTATTGTATCTCTGTGTTCCTTGCAATATAGTTGTGTATGTGAACATACTTATGCACTTTCGTTTCGTTCTCACATAAATCTGGATCAATGGTATCAAAGCAATATGCTCTTGTTGTTTCTCAGTGCATGTCCTTGATGAGATCTGAATATCGAGAGTTGGATCTCGAACTAGTTGAGCTTGGGAAAAACCACTCTCATCAGCCCAAGCAACCTCGCATGGATGAAGAATAAAAGAGAAATGACGGGGAAACGAATCCTATTAAGTTGTTTCTCAAGGAATCCTTCGCACGACGGAGGACCGATATGATGGATAACTTTGCTCAAATCCTTCAACGAATGCCGACGGCAACAAATGCACCTTCAATGAGCGGTCATTTTGGAGGTGAGAGTCCCTTCAAGGTACAAGTTAACTTTGAAATTCCATTATTTGAAAGAAATATAAATGCATATGCTTTGGATAAATGGTTAAATATGTTAGAAGGTTACTACTCTGTTCAAAAAAATTTTGACAATGAAAAGATCACCTTCACACTCCTTAAGTCCCTACCCCATATCAAAGACTAGTGGAACAGATACTGTGAGAGGCATGAGAGAGATAAGTTTGAAATATACAGGACAAAATTGACTTGGGTGGATTTTTTCGATGCCATCAAGGAGGAAGTATACCCAGTCATAAACTATGATGACCAGTACACTAGGTGGATGACTTTACACCAAAAGAGAGACCATACAATGCCAGAGTTTACCAACATATTCCATACCATGCACTCAAAACTGGGTATTAGGGACTCTAGATGACACTTGGTATTAAAGTACCACAATGGCCTACACAAGTACATTCATACAAAGATGGATTTCCTGGAAATATTCTCACTAGGATCTGCTTATCGGTATGCTATCAAGATTGAGCAAAAGTTTAAGCAAAATAATAAGCAAGAGTTTGGGTTTGCAAATCAACATCAATAGAAGCCTGGAAAATGTGGCCCTAACTCACAAAGAAAAGGATAGAGAAAGGACTGCCGAAATCCTAAGAACCATCCCAACCCATAGGAAAATAAAGTTAATAGGAAACTGAATAAGGACACCGACAAGTGGTGTGAGTTCCGCAAAATCCCCTGGCACAAAACTGATGAATGCTGCTAAAAACAATCATTGTTGGCTAAAACAAAGTCGCCATAGTCAGAATCTGGCTTGAACTCTGATTCAAAGGAGGAAACGGGTAAGAGGATCATTGATGCAGAACCTAGTGCCAACATAGCAACCACAAAGATCCAACCAGAATAGTTGGAGGAGATACAGGAAGGGGAGCGCCTCCTCCATTCACAACTATGGGTGCAAGGGAATACACTACATTTCATTATTGACAATGTTATCCATAAGAACCACATTTTGTTCGAGGTCGTAAAAATATTAGCCGACAATTCCACACCCCTAACCATACACCATTGGTTGGTTGAGCCAAGGATGAGACATCCGCGTCAATCAACAATGTCACCTATCCTATGACATCAATCCCTTCAAAGATGAGGTACTGTGTGATGTTTCCCCACTTGAATTTTGTTATGTTCTTTTAGGACAACCATATATGTGGAAACAACATGTTGTGTATGAGTCTAGACCTCGTAATGTCATTGTTACTTTGGTAAAGAAAATCTACAGGATACCAGAGATAATTCCCACTACTGCAGTGTCCCTCATCACAACTAAGCAGTGTAGGAAGGTAATCTCTCAGACAAGTAAATTTGTTGTCTTCATGATTCGTTCTAAAGGTGAATGAAAGATCACAACAACATCCACCACCTCCATACAGAGTCTCTCTACACAACAGAAGCAAGTGGAAAAGATCATGGAAGCATACAAAGACATCTTCAACACACCTACTCGAGTGCTAGTACATTGCTAGGTCAAGCATTCCATTGATTTGGTACCTAGGGAACCTTTACCTAATAGGATAGTATACAGGAATCCCCTCATGGAAAATGAGGAAATCAAACGTCATATTTAAGAATTAATCCAAAAAGGGATTATTCGACCCAACTCCTCACCTTATGGGAGTCCAATTGTATTGGTGTAGAAGAAAGATGGGACATGGTGACTCTGCATTGATTACCAAGCTCTAAAAAATATCACAATCCGGAATCGACATCCCACTCCCTGGATCGATGACCTTCTGGACCAGCTCAAGGGTGCCAAATATTTCAATAAGATTGATATGAAGTCTGGTTATCATTAGGTGCCAATTGAGCAGACCGATGTATGGAAGACTTCCTTCAAATACTTGGAAGTCCTTTTTGAGTGGTTGGTCATGCCTTTCGACTTGACTAATGCTCCAACAACCTTCATGAGGATCATGGACAATATTCTCCAATCATTCACCAATTCTTTTGTGGTCATATATCTAGATGATATCCTCATCTATACCATAACATGGGTAGAACATTTACAACACATCCAACGGGTCCTCAACACCCTACGACAACACAAGTTATACGCAAATCTAGAGAAGTGCTCATTTGGCATGGAGAGGGTCCAATAGATGGGATACATCATGGATGAACATGGTGTGCATGTGGGTCCAACCAAGATCAAATCCATTCGTGATTATCCGACCTCGAAAAATCTCACAGAGCTTCGCAGCTTCCTAGGCCTTGCCAACTTCTATCGCAAATGTTTTTGGGATTCTCTAATATTACTTGGTCCCTTAGCTAAGTGACCAAAGGGGGATCTAAGGTCAATTTTGTTTGGTCCAAGCCACAACAACAAGAATTTGAGGAGTTGAAACAACGTTTATGTTCGTCACCCATCCTCACGTTACCAAATCTGCAACAAACCTTTGAGATTGAGACAAATGCTTGATACTATGTTGTTGGTGCATTCCTCACTCAGAATAGCCATCTAGTGGCGTATCACAATGCAGAGATGCTTTTAGATACAGTCTACAAGTACCCCATCTATGACAATGAAATGTATTCCATTGTCTAAGTGTGTTGCTGATGGAAGCATTACATCCTAGGAAAAGAGATGGTCATCCACACTGATCACAAGCCCCTACAGTTCATGCAAACCCAAGGAAAGTTACAGAATTACTGACACCAAAATTGGTCCACCTACTTGTAGCAATTCCACTTGAACATTAAATATAATAAGGGCAGCACCAATCGAGTCGTCGATTTCCTTAGTCGATCTCTAGTACCAGAACTGACGATGGTGCTCAACTCTTGTGGCCACGATACCTCCCGGTGGCCTCAACTATATGACAGTGATCCCAAATTTGTTTCCATCTATAAATAACTATATGCAAGCACACCAGTGACATAATTTCATCTCCAAGAAGTATTGTTATGCCACCCAGTCCATCTGTGTGTTCCTTCAAGCGAGCATGCAAAGATTATTTGGGAAGCACATTATAGTTGGGTGGCAGAGAACTTTGGCACCAAAAATATAATGGTGGTATTGCAGAACCATTTTTACTGGCCCAAGATCCGACAAGATTTCAGTCGATATATAAGATCCTACGCTTCCTGTGCCATCGCAAAACTTGGCATCAACAAGCAGGGGTTGTAAACTCCTCTACATACTCCCAATGGGCCATGGGAATCCATATCCATGGATTACATGTTAGGACTACCTTCAACCAAGCATGGTAATGAATGTGTGTTTGTGGTTGTGGATTTCTTCTCTAAGATGGGCATTCTGATAGCTTGCAAGAAGAGCATCTTCGTTGAAGCCACTGCTAAAATTTTCTTCAAGCGCGTTTGGGTTCATTTTAGGCTGCCACAGACTAAAATTTCAGATTGGGACGACATCTTCCTAAGCACATTCTAGTCCATCCTATGCTCATTGATGGACACCAAGCTCACCAAGTCGACTTCCTTCCACCCCCAGACCGATGAACAAACAAAGGTAGTAAACCAAGTGATTGTACATATTCTAAGAATGCAAAATTCTAAACATCCCCACATATGGGATGATATCCTTCCATATATTCAACATAGCTATAATATACCCTTTCATAGCTCCACTAGACACAACCCTTTTCAGGTGTGCCTGGTGTTCCAACCACTGGCCCAAATTTATGTAGCTATGTCCATTGCATCTGCATGGGAGGAATATGCCCATTCTGATACTGAGGCTGATAAGGTCACTAGATTTGTTGAATGAATCCAACACATCCACCAACAGGTCCATGACATTTTGGAAAAATCCAATACCAAGTACAAGTAGCGACATGACCAACATCATGTTCCACACAAGTCCTAGGTGGGTGATAAGGTTTGGTTGCATTTGCAGAAAAAGAGGCTCACAGGACCTCATTGCAAGATTCAGCCAATTCAATATGGGTTGTACACCATCACCAAGGTAGTCGATGAGAATTCCTTCGAATTAAGCATTCCTCCATTCCTTGGCATGCACCTGGTATTTAATGTGGAGCTCCTTCGCCCATATTTTCCACCATTGTTGGACACATTAGAGGTGGCAGCGCAGTTAACACCTACAAATATTAACCATGAATGCATGGAACATGAAACCATCGATCCGATCATGGACACATAGGTTGAGGGAACTTGCTAGTAAAAGATCCAACTATATGGAGTCATCAAAGCAGGGCAGCTACTCCACCAAGGAAAGTGGCTCACCAGGAGTCAAGTTCAGTAGACATTTCCGTATTTGGTGGGGGCACTCAAAGCAATGGAGACCATTGATTCCTAAGTGGGGAGGATTGATCGACGTGGATATATGTGGCCACCCCACCTATTCCATTGGCTCAAAACAATTTTCCATATTGGCAGTTTTCTAGTAATTTTTCTATAGTTTTTTGGGTCCTGAACTTCCAGGGCCTTTTTGAGGCCCTAAACAATGTTTTTTGGCGATTCGGGAAATGGGGGGAATGGTTTCCAATGACATATATTAATCCCCAATTGAAAATTGTATATCTTGGATAGACCTTTCCAACGAGCTATCAAGCGCACCAAACATAGATCGTATGCAAAAGTTATGACCGCGAGAAGTTTACAGTTCGACTAACCAACTTGGGGATGCAAACGTTATGATGGTTCATCTTCTAGAGTTAGGTTTTTGGATGTTTAGGGTTCTTTCCCTCGTGCTTATGATAAATAGGCCCCTTAGGCCTCTTTTTGTATTCAACGTGTAACGAATGAGCATAGCCGCCACATCCCTTCTCAGGGATATAGCTACCACCATTCTAGTTTCTTTTATTTTACAATTTGTTCTATTTCATTTATTTTAGTAGAATCTGAGTTTAATGTATCTCTATATTTCTTGCAATATAGCGTTGTATGTGAATATACTTATGCTCTTCTATTTTGTTCTCACATAAATCCAGATCAAAATTAATGGTAGTCTTTCTTGGTTACATGGAAGAGCTTCCATATATGCTTATTTGTGGAAGCGAGCTTCTATATGGAAGCATTTCTATATTTGTGCATAAAAGAACATATACCTAATTATTTCTATATATGCATACATACAAATACACATATATGGAAGTCCGCTTCCATAAATGGAATTTATATGAAAAGCCTTCCATATGATAATGTCAAATATGATCACCACCTTATTCATAAAATTCAATCACCACCTCATTCTTAAATCAAATTTCCTCGCTTATATTATTTTTTTTATGTAAACTCTCTAAATTATGACTTGATTCAATCTCTTAATTATGAGTTGGAGTTAAAGTGGCACTTAAGTGGTTAATTTAATTAATATGTTAATAAGGTGATGTAAGTTTTTTATTATTATTAACATTTTTATTATTATTAACAAGATTTTGGATGCTCTTTCATGAAAATACTATATCAAAGAGGTTTTGGATGATATAGAAGTCTTGTCCTTGGGGAATAAAAAATTGTGTTACACTTAACATTCTATAAATATGTCATTAATTAAATAAATATAAATCAATACAGTATCAATATTTATAATAAAACCATTTTATTTACCTAAATGTGCATCCCTCAATCAAATACCCTCATTCAACCATTACAAAAGTATTAAAAGAACTCTACGAACCTCCCTTAAAGATATACCCTGACCACCGATAATAAAATTAATAGAACTCCTCAAATATGCTATCGATGGGACCTCCAAAGCCACATTATAGAACTATCACTTACCTAAATACATGGCTTTACCTAAATATTTCGATTTTTTTTTACAACAATAATCATTGTCTCAATCATGTTTGGTAATGAATCCCAAATTCAACTCATCACCATTGTTGCTCATTATCTAACATTTCTTTATTTAGAAAAACAAAATGAGATTACATGTTACTTTGATTCAATGTTTCATGAAATATAATTTATGAAAGAAAGTGGAATAGACATTTTGATTATCAATACATTGACTTTTAAATAACTATATTAATAGTTAAGAAATATATAGAGAGAGAATTGTTTTAGGTATTTATTTGTTTTATTTATCACATTTTGATAATTTTGAATATTATATATACAAATTAATAAAAGGGATAACAATTCTTTCTAGTGGAATGTTGGAATTGAAAGATTTTATTTTGCTTAATTACATTTTTTTTTATGATGATGATGATTATTATTATTTGGTTTGCTTTAAACTTTTGTTCCTATGATAACTAGTAATAGCTCATACATGCATAGATAAGGAGTAGTTTGTAGCTTGTGTGGACAATTCAGTTAACTAAAGAAAAGTTAATGGTAACAAATAAGTAAAGCATAAACAACCATTGATTACAACTATCCTAAAGAAGAAATCACAAATAACTTGTTTAGTGATATTTATACCCTATTATAACTATACTAAGTTTTTATTTATTTATTCATATACTCTATTATAACTATACTAAGTTTTTATTTATTTATTCATATAAAAAATATTTTTTTCAAACTAAAACAACAATTTTTATTAATTTAGCTATTTATTTGGTAGGACGTTTCCAAGGTCAATTTCTGATCTATGTGCAAAACTAGCATAGACATTTCGCGTATCTCAACCATCCTCTTTCCGTTCACTGGTCTGAATGGCCAACGGATTTATATTCGATTACTATATGGATTTAGCCATTCCTTGCGAATAAGTTGCATTTGAGAAAAAAAAATTAAAAAAAAAAAGTTGCATTTGAGTATCAAAATTCACTAATCGCAGGAAAGGACGCTGAACCTGTTACACAAGGTACCTGCTGGGCGGATCGTACGCGCTGTGCCCACACTTGGTCTCCGTGAGTTTGGTTCTTCAAGTCACGGGATCCATAACTGCCCGCCTGTGTTGGAATTTCATTTTATCTATGTTTTTCTAATTAAATTTAACTAAATTTTTTTAAAGTTTTGAATTTTTATCTTTCATTTCATGTCACACCGTAAAAAAAATAATCTTTCAACCACATTTTATTAAAAAAATATCCTTCAATAATAAAGTTTTTATTAAATAATAATTTTTTAACTAAAAATTTTAATTTTCAATTAAAAGATATGTTTTTATTAAGTAGTTTAAATTCCAATTAAAAGATAACAATAAACTCATTTAACCATGTTTTTTTTGTTAAACACATGCTTTGAAAATTGATGGTGGAAAAAAACAACCTACTAATAGTGACATAGACCACTCAAAGGTAACATGTGCCAACATTATGCATTTAAAGTACATTAAGTGATAAACTTAAGAAACAAACAAAACATGGAACCTAGAATCATTTTTTAAGGTTAATGTGAGGCCACATGCAATGTAACATGCAAAATATTTCCAAGGTTAACATATTGCATCAATGGTGTAATTGACATTATGACATTTTAATTTTCAATTAAAAGATATGTTTTTATTAAGGAGTTTAATTTTCAACTAAAAGATAAAAATATACTCATTTACCCATGTTTTCTGTTGATCATGTACTCTAAAAATCGAGGGTGGAACAAAATAACCTAGTCAAGCCACATGTAATGCAACTGACCAATGTTTTCAAGGTAAACATGTTGCATTGATAGTGTAATAGAAATTGTGACATTATTCTAAAGGACTTGAGTTAAAAGGCCAGATAAATATAATGTGTCCTTTATAGAGGCTATTATGGTAAAAACTATTTTGGGGGCACAAGTTTTACTAATATAGAGCAAGTGAAAGTGGGATTGAGAGCCTCCCACAACAAATGTTAACCCAACTCAATATCAAAATAACAAAAACAATTTTATGTTTAAGAAAAAACACATAATAGTTTCATTAAAATTTGTTTTTAGATTATTATCAAATTTATAGAAAATTTGAAAAATGGGTATCTAAATTCAAACTTATGAGGCACATAAGCAAAAAGCAAGCATGTCTATAATTCCATAGGTGATGCTTGGTAAATTTGGTAGTTGATAAATTGTTGATGCTTGATAAATTAAGTCGGTGATAAATTGCTAATGCTTGGTGCCTGGATGGGTTAATTCTTTCATTAAAATAGCTTAAAACCGATGACTTCTTCTAAAATGGTTCCCACCTCTCTCTTGGAGCTACACTTTAGAACTTGAAAACTGAGTTATCCTCCTAAGGAAGGGCATAAAGGGCAGAGAAAGACATTGAAAGGAAGAGCACTACCCCATATTGGGACAACGCCAAGTCAATATAAGAAAAAAAACAAGAAATGAAATGAAAGCAAAGCCATCCCACTGAAGGAAAACTCACCCACCTGCTTGTCAATCAAATGGAAAAGTTTCAATCTCTGTTATTACATATATAATAACAACCACCTTAGACGATTTGTTAAAATGTTAAACCATATTTTGTTGGGTAAAATGCCTCATGACGGTGTCAAATTCCAACCCTGCTTCCGGCTGCCTTTGTCCCCTCCAAGAGATTTGAGATGTTAAGCAACCAGAAGCGTGTGTTGACTGAAGACAACCGAAAAATTTGATATTTTAGTGTTGGGACCGACGAGTGTGTTGACTTTCGGCAACACAAAAGGCACGTGAATCTATATGCGGTTTCCTCGTGAGTCGTATTTCAGATTTTTGGAGTTAAGGGGCTTACTATTTTCTTTGGTCTTCAAGCATTTAGTTTCTTGTTATTAAGAACTTCGCTGCAGGGGGTAGAGGTTCTTGCCACGGAGTTCTGGAATTTCTTTTATCTTTGGCCGCAGTTCACACGCTCGACTGGAAGGTGCGAAACTCAATATATGCTGTTGTTCTTTCAGAATATTCTCCACCTTCGAAAATTCATGTTTTCATTTTTACATCGATTTGGAAAGTTGCGATCCAATTTCGGAAGATTTTCAGTCACTTGTTTCCTGATTTCGTTCAGTCCAACCGAGATTTTATGTTTTTTTAACTGTTTACCTTATTTCATTTTAAACATCATTTGGAATTTTTTTCCAAAAAAGTTATCAATCCCCTGAATTTAGTTATACAATTTTGATCAAACTGCAAATTTTCACGGTTTGAATTACATTTTTTAACTTAATTTTATGATACAAAGTTAAATTGCAAGTTTTGACTAAATTACATGTTTGAATACATAGATTCAACATTTTGAAATATTTTTTTTATTTTAATTCTACACTCTGAATGTTTTATATTTTATATCTACAATTCTAATAATTATTTTCAAAATTTTACCAAATTTCTCAAAAAAATAAAAAAAAATATTGCACTAAATCTTTTAGATTACTCTGTTTTTTTAATAGTGTCTGTGTTTGCAAAGAATGAGTTCAGTCGACTCGAAATCAACTCTTGGAGTTCACTCATTATTAAATTGTTTATCTGTAAATAGTTTGTATTTCAAAATATCTAAATATTATCTGACTTTTCCATGTATATTATTTGATTCTTATAATTTTGCTGGAAAACGTTAACAAAGTCCTACTGCCTTTTTCACTTTCACAACTTGCCGAGGGTAGGAGTTTGAAAAAAAAAACAACCGTCAATTTTGCAGGTTTTCCTGTAAGGGTTTTGAGGATTTCTTCCTTTTATTTGACGGTTAGTCTAAAATATAATTCGTATTTGACAGACAAAATGGGCCATAACGAGCATTTTGCCTGTAAATTCCAGCCAGTTTCAGACCTAATGAAAGAGTCATTACTGGTTTTTTAAATTTTGCCGGAAAACGTTAACATAGTGCCGAGTTTTAATAAATTGCCTTTTTCAAATTGCAATAGGCAAAGGAAATTCAGAAGAAAGGCTGAAGCAAAGTAGGCATCATGGCCAGACAGAAGTTGAAAGTATTAAATGCATTGGACGTGGCAAGAACGCAATGGTACCACTTTACTGCAATTGCTATTGCAGGCATGGGGTTCTTCACGGATGCCTATGACTTGTTCTGCATTGCCACCATCACGAAGCTCCTGGGAAGGATTTATTACTTCGATCCAACCAGCAAGAGCCGGCCCGGTTTTCTGCCTCTACATGTCTCGGCCACAGTGAACGGGGTGGCTTTATGCGGAGCACTTGCAGGCCAGCTTTTTTTTGGTTGGCTGGGCGACAAAATGGGGCGAAAGAAAGTCTATGGAATAACTCTCATGATCATGGTCATTACTTCCATAGCATCTGGTCTTTCTTTCGGCAGCACGGCCAAATCCGTAATGACCACGCTTTGCTTTTTCAGATTCTGGCTCGGCTTCGGCATCGGCGGAGATTATCCTTTATCCGCCACCATTATGTCGGAGTATGCCAACAAGAAAACCCGGGGTGCCTTCATAGCAGCAGTGTTTGGTCTGCAAGGGTTCGGGATTCTAGCCGGCGGTGCCGTGGCCATTATAGTCTCTGCAGCATTTCAAAGCAAGTACCACCGCCCCGCATACAAGGACGATTCTCGAGGTTCCACCGCCCCTCAAGCGGATTTTGTATGGCGGATCATTGTTATGTTCGGGGCCATTCCCGCTCTGTTGACATACTATTGGCGAATGAGAATGCCCGAAACGGCTCGCTACACGGCACTCGTTAGAAGAGACGCAATTAAAGCTGCGGCCGACATGTCCAACGTGCTTGACGTAGAAGTCGAAGTAGACCAATGGATGGCCGAAGAGATTGCAAGGACAGGGCCAGGGTTTGGTTTATTTTCCAAGGACTTCGCAAGGAGATATGGCTTACACCTACTTGGCACTGCAAGCACATGGTTTTTCATCGACATCGTCTTCTACAGCCAAAATCTTTTCCAGAAGGACATCTTCACGAAATTGGGATGGCTTCCGCAGGCCGAAACAATGAACGCCATTGAAGAAACCTATCGAATAGCAAGAGCACAGTCGATTGTTGCTCTGGTTTCGACAGTCCCAGGCTACTGGTTCACAGTTGCCTTCGTTGACCACATCGGTAGAAAACCAATTCAACTAATGGGATTCTTCTTCACGACAGTCTTCATGTTCGTGCTTGCTATTTCATACCACCATTGGCGAGGGCAACACACGGGCTTCATCGTACTTTATTGCTTCATCTTCTTCTTTTCAAACTTCGGTCCAAACGTCACCACATTCATCGTCCCGGCGGAAATCTTCCCGGCAAGGCTTCGTTCTACATGCCATGGCATATGCGGAGCAGCAGGCAAAGCAGGAGCCATAATCGGCGCCATCGGTTTTCTCTACGCAGCTGACGACCACACAGGCATTGGCACTAAAAAATCTCTGCTGGTCTTAGCAGCAGCAAATGCTATCGGTTTCTTTTTCACATTCCTGATCCCTGAAACCATGGGCAAATCTTTGGAAGAGCTCTCCGGCGAGACTGATGAACAGCAAATAGTCCAACTCGGACGCTTCCAACTAGACGCGGGTAGGTCCACACCAATTGAATAGCTTGTAAATCTCAATTTATTGAGAAAAGCTGTGTTCAATTAGTTTGCAGCAAATTGGATCTACAGTCATATGCAACAAAACTTTCATTTCCATGCGAAAAACTGGATTTGTAATAGGCACGACAATATCATGTATAATGCTTTACAGATTGTGACATGTTGATATGTAATGGGTTAATACATTGTAAGGGCCATTCCATATCACCAAAAAAGTTACCGCGCGTAGGATAAAAGAAAATCGGAACGCTCGGCTTTTATTGCTATTTTGGGTAAAAACTGGTTAAAATTTTGGTTAAAATTTTTGTTGAAAATTGTTATTTTCACATTTGTAATTTTAGTTATTGAAATTTTTTATTCTAAATTAATTATTCAATTTTAAAATTATCTAAATTATAAAAATTACGATTTAAACATTCCAAATTATAATTTTTACAAGAATTATTCAACCTAATTCTATCCAATCCTGCACATTTTAATTAACCCTTATACAATTACAATTCCAAAAGTTACGTGTAACAGTGTTGAAAACGAGTTGCACATTAGTCAAGTTCGTCGTGTCGTGTTTATTAATAAAGGAACGCGTCTAATTAAGGGGTTACATTTAACGGCGGCTTTGGTGAGATTCCACATTGCAGTTGGTTAGTAATGATGTGCACTCACTTGACACCCACTTTCTCATTTCAATATATAATTAACGTATAGGATAAAAAAAAAAGACCACTTACGTCCATTGGGAATCCAAAGCTTTGAAGCTTATGTGTTTTTTGGTTAGCGCCGAGATTGGGTGGTTGAGATGTAGAATTTCAGATATGTAGTTCCACAGGGCATTGTATAGTTTGACAAAAAGATGAGGTTTTTAGTTTTTCTATATTGACTTTTTAGTATAATAGTTAAGTAAAACGTTTCGGATTTATCCAATTTGATAGAGTAATTTTTGTCAAAATAGTAATTTGGAATATTCAAATTGCAATTTCAGTGATTTAGGTAGTTTTAAAATTGGGTAATTAGTCTAGAAGAGATAATCCCAATTGCTGAAATTACAAAAATGTGAAAATAACAATTTTTCAGCAATAATTTTTAAGGGTTTTTATCCCAAAATTGCCAAGGCTTTTTGGTTGTCTTTTATCCTAGGCATCCATTAAGTGATGAAATAAGAATCTCATCTAAACTAAAGTTAAAATTAAACTAATTTTAAAAATTAAATAATAATATTAATCTAATTTTAAGGTTATAGTTTAATCATACACTAAATCTATGTATGAAATCTTTTTGTTTATAAAATATTGCTAAAATTTGTCCAATTGTTGTTGCTTGAGTGGTTGGGAGGAATGATTGTTTCCCTCCCCACCTAGCTTCAATTTTTGTTAGTGACATGATGCTCTTGTTGAGCCCTTATTATAATGATTGTATTAACAACTGTGAACCACCATACTAAGAAAGTATGAAATTGAATGGTATTTATGTTTTATAGTGTTCTAATAATTAAATTTTGGTTTATTTTTAATTGGTTTTCAAAATTTATTTGTCCACTAGTAAGAATCCACACCAATATTCAATGAATTTGAAATTGTTTTGAATTTCCGTACACAAAATACCAATACACTCGAATTATGCTACTATGATTTTAATTCACAACCTTCTATGAAGAATTACCCATTCTTAACCATTAGACCCATTAAAGTTGTACCGCTAAACCCATGTTGAATGCTATGGAAACTTTGTAGAAGAGGCGAATGACAATATAAATGTACAATGAAAGTATTTAGCATAATAAGGTAGAGGAAGAAGACATTCCACATGAAGAATCTAGAAATCTAGAAGAAATGTTCACTAGAGAAAAATAGTCTCGGGAGTAGACCCAAAATGGATACATACCCCTACATTCAAGAAGTTTGAATAAAAAGGCATTGGTTGAACGGATTTTGTCAAAATGCATAAATGATTTAACCTGAAAAGAGTTGATGACATCAATAGAGTAAATTTTCAAGGGACATACATCCCTTTGGTGGGATAACCTACACATGGACACAAAGAAGAAAGGTAAGAAAAAGATAAAAAATTAAGAGAGGATCGTGGCCTACCTAAAATCCAATTATTTTCTTGTAATTTCTCTTTGAACCTATTGAGAAAGTTGTAAACTTGAGATACATGAAAATATCAATGAAAGAAGACACTGAGGAGTTTTAGAGTTTGTCCATTAGATTTGGTCAAAGCGAGGGAATTGGATACGTTCTTAACAAGTATGTAAATGGGAATAAATGTTTTCAAAATGAAATCAGAACGACTAGATTTTCTTCTATCAATGAAGCTTATCAATAATATATAAGGGTTGAAGAAAAGTTGCCTAAGAAGAAAATACGTCTTATAATAGGAACTTGAGGAAAAGGAAAGAACATGTTACATAGAGGACAACCATAAGGAGAAGAGAGTGAAGGAAATCATCTCAAGATATAAGGAAAACTACTAAACTTGGTTTTAACGCCAATAGGAGAAGAGCTAATAGAAGAGAAAGAGGTTTAATATCTAATGGTAGTTGTTATAAATGTCGACGGTATAAACATAAAGGATAAAATGGTGAAGTATACCAACACAATGGAAGAATAATGCTAGTGGAAATGTGAATAATGAGAAGTGGTAGCAGAAGAAAATGTTGACGATCAATTGTCACCAGAGCATGGATAAAACCTTATGTTTGGAATACTTTTGTTGAAGTTAGAGAGGTAGCCTACAAAAGAGGAACCAAGACAAAAGAAGTCACTCTCAAGACAAAAAGGAAGAATGGAGGTAAGTGTTGCAACTTAATTGTTGATGGTGATATTTATGAAAATTTAGTATCTATAGAGGTGATTCAAAAGTTGACACTATGATGTAAATGTTATGTAACAATTCCTTAGAATATCATTATATACTAGAACACACACAATGTATGTCAAATATTAACATGGGACACAACTCCAAAATATATAATATAGATGAATTACACAATAATTCCTTAAATAATAGGAGAACCTCCTCCAAATACCATAATATATTCATGCTTCCCAACAACATGTTCCTCCAATAATGACCGCAACACTTCTATATATACATATTCATTCATTGCACTTGTGGACCCTTTCTTAGGCTAGCCCTATTACATGTACCCCATATTTACACCCCTTGCGGTCATATCAATAAACTACATTATATACCCTATAGAGTATCATGGTTGCATAAAGAGCACCAAGCCAATATGATTGAGCAAGCTTTAATAAATTCCCATATTAGACAATACCATGATCAATGCTTATGTTCAATGCTTGTCATATATTATTTAGAAGAACTTTATAATATGAAAATCACACTTTTAATGATGATATGATATGTAATTCCACTAAAATAGTTTGCCATAAAAGATCTTAGAATATTATGAAAATATCTTTACTTTAGATTTTTCAGATTTGTTGTTATTAGCTTAATGCATTAAAATGAAAGAAACAAGCAAATAAACACCATAAACGTAATGAACATAAGTTGTACCATGGGAAAACCCAATACAAAAAAAAAATTTAGAAAGTGACATCTATGTTCTTACTCAAGTTTATTCTTAGTCATGAAATGCAGTACAAAAAAGGTCCACTCACTATGGAGTTTCCATGGACACTATGGCTTGAAATGATATTACTTGATATTCTACTTCTTCTATTACACTATTATATCCATGCCTAGATTCTCTACTCAACTATGGAATAATACCAATACTAATAGAATGGGAACCCCTTGTTTTCCTAGTGGTCAAGTATTTAACATAGCATAATAGTTGTCTGACGTTAAGATTAGGGATTTTTCATGCGTCAAACCCTAATTAATGATAGGGTTTTAGTCCCTCTAGAATTGTCGGTATTTAGATATTGTGACATTACATTTACGTTATTATATTAGTATTGTCTTTATTGGTTTTATAGGACCTTAATTGTAATTATAACATTTTCTCCCATGTATACCAAGGAGACCTATCTTTAGTGAGAATCTTATCCCGTCTTGTGAATTCGATACATTGTATAAGGAGGTTTCCCCTTTGAAGAGGCTCCTTATTATCTCTTTATATCACTCTCAAGGAATTGGGCTACTCTCTCTCTCTCTCACACACACACACACACACACATTTTCTGCTATTTTGGAAATTCAATGCATAACATTTGGTATCAGAGTCATTTTCATTGTCATTTTATTTTGGGATGTTTCAAATAGAGAAATTAGAGGCATCTTAGAAGACATACAAAGTACATGTGATAAAATGTTTAGGTCCTGGTTCATTATAATTTTGGATTTAAAGTTTGTGGAAGTTAGGGTTTTTGATTAGTCCAAAAACTAGTCTCAAATAGGTCATCTGGGGAAAAATGATATATTTGAATCTTGAGATATCCAAATTGAATACCACATATTGCATCCAAAGGAATATGGACCATAGTGTTTGTAGTACAAATTTTAGAATTAGAAACAAAAATAGTGACACTTTTCAGTTTGTACAAATTCACTATCGTGAAAGGGACAAAAATAACAAGTTTTGGGAAGTTACCATAACTCTCTCTTGGCACATTAGAATTGGGTCAAAATTGTGGCATTGTAGAGAATCATACCAGGATATTACATGATACAATTTCAAACTTATGGCTTCCTAAATTTCATATATATATTGAGAGAAAGGTCGACTAGCAAGATAGCCTACAAACTAGGGTTTCTAAAGGAATGTTAACTTGAAACTTGCATAAATTTTGATTGGAATATCTATTTTGGGTTATTCAAAAGGTGTTATAAATATGAAATAGAGGTGAATCATAGGTAAATATTATTTTGGCCTCACATGGCCAAGGGTCCTATAAAAAAAATACACCAATTAAGCCTCTAGAGAGCTCAACTATGACCCATGAAGAAAATGAAGAAATGTATAATTAGTTATCCAATTTGAAGGAAAATGTTAAGGAATTGACTAATGGGTCCGTGGCACATGTTCAATTGGTAAACAAAAAAAATGATATAGAAAGTGATTTGAGATTGAATATCCAAAAGATGTAAATGATGGATCAAAAGAAGGGAATGATGTATAAAAAAAAGAGGAAAGATGATCTCAAAGATATGAAGGGGTAATTCTAAATGAGACTCAAGGCTCCTCTTTAACCCTAATTCACCTCCTCAAGAAGAAGATAAATGGAACAAAAGGATAGTGTCCTAGTCACATATTGAGAAAAATGAAAAAAAATTGGAGAATAAGAGGATTAAATCCCTTACACTTGATCATTCATCTTCATAATCCACATCATCATGGGTTCAACTCGGGACCATGAAACTAATTTATTCACAATATTGGTATGATAAATTTGGATGGAAATGACCAAATAACATGGATATTCTAGATGAAGCAATTCTTTGATCTACACCAAGTGTGACTTTACAAATTATAACTATTGCATCCTTGCATTTAGAACCCAACCAATTTTCATGGTACCAATGGCTTTGCGATTGTAAAAATGATTCTATTTTCTCTTGGTCTATATTTATAGATGAATTCATAGCATATTATGGGGATAGTAAGAGAAAGACATTCTTTAGACAATTGATAAATCTCAAGCAAAGATGTCTAGTTATAGAGCACATTAAGAAATTTTAAAAGTTGAGTTATAGAGTGAAGAACATTCTGTTGATGTAATTGTAACTTCGGAATGCATTTCACATATGTATATTGTATTCCTATAGAGATGTTATTATTCCTCTATACGGAAGTGTCCTCATTTATATTGTAAGTGTCGTAACTTATACTTGATGGGTTATTAGACCACCTTGATGGGGTCGGCCCTGTATAAGTCATGTGGGTCAAAGGGTTATTAGACCACCCTATGGGGCTTGGCCCTACCAGCATTATGTTAAGTGGTTAAGTTGAGGCCGACCTAGTAAAGGTTATTAGGCAAGTCAAGTCATGTATAAATAGAGTGCGGGAGGAACTCTATTTGATCATTCACATTCTCACTCATACACTCATTGGAGAGTGGTGCACTATTGGAAAAGGAGAAGTTACTGCTAGGAGTATATCTCTTGTACATGGGTTGTATCATTTCTCTTTCTATATCTGAGGAATTTGTGGCTTTTTTCACCTTTATGGTTTTCCCCAATGAAACTCTGTGTGTCTATTGTCTCATGTGATTGCTTGGTGTGATTGATATGCTTTATTATGCTTGATATGTTGTACATGTTATTCTCTCAGTAAAGATCCTAGAGTATGTTGAATTAATGCTAAAAAATTAACATGGTATCATAGCTAGCCTGAAAGAAGGCATGGTATGGCATTTATGACACTTGTTGCACTTGCGAAGCTAGGGATTGATATAGAAAAAACCAGTCATCGTAGCACTTTCGCTATAAATTCATTTTGGTGAAGTTTCAGGATTTGAAAATCTTACAGGTCGAAGATAAGATCCCCATGTACCTTGTGTCCGAAGGAAAGCCTCTGATTCGTTGTACTTTCATATTTATGATCTGTACAATATAGGGTTTCTGCCTCTTCCAGATCTCAGTCATAAATAGGTGACCTAGGAAAAAAGGTCACAACTTGGGATAGGAATATCCAAATGCAATTTCGTTAAAAGTGGCAGGTAGGGCATGGACTTTAATTGCATAGGTACGATTTTCAGAGGCCGAAATTGAACCAGTGACACATGGCACTCCGTACAAGTCCGCTCTCATGTTTTATCCCATAAACAGGTCACGTTGCGACAATTGGAATAACTCTCTCTCAGAGAATCCATTTGAGGTCAGACCTGTGGGGTTGGAAATTTAACAGGTCAGGCTACCACAGGAAGAATTTTCAGGCCATGCAGATCTAAAATTTTGGAGTTACACTAGAAACAATCAGGTGCATATTTCTGTCAAAACAAAATTGGATTTTGAGCACCTTCATTCATGGCTCCGGGAATTTAGGGTTTCAAAGAATGTTGGATTTTTTTTGTATCGGAGACCACGACTGGATGCTTCTCATAAAAATCAAAATTTAGAGATCAAGATCAAATTTTTTGGTTGGACAGAAGGCCGAGCTTGTTTAAACCCTAGTTCGGGACTTTGATCAGAAAGGTGGAAAATTAGGGCTTCTACAGAAGTTGGAATTTTTGAATTCTGTGACCACGGTTGGAAGCTCCTTAAGAAAATTGAATTTTAGAGCTTTGTATCAAACCTTTTGGTTGGGTGAAGCTTCGGGAAAATCAAACCCTAATTCAGGGTCGTCCCTAGTGAATCTAGAAATCTAAAAGGCAATTTTGAGGGGTGAAACTTTGCAGTTTTCAAATTCTGAGTATACCAGCTTTACCATCTCAGAAAGGTGCATCTTTCTATCCTTTTAGAAGTTTGAAATTCAAAGTTTGAATTTTTAGGGTGTCTCTGACAAACCCTAATCCAGCTCCAAATCCAGTTTCTGCAATTCAAGTGGATTGGGTTAATCCTAGAAGATAATGGATTGGCCACTTGCATAAGTAAAGAAGTTCCCGTTTCGGAGGGATATGAGGCTAAGGCCTTACATAAGAAGATTACAAGCAATCTCGACAGGTATGACTAATCCAAGTATGTTTTTCCTATATCAAGTTAGAATCCTACATTATGATAGGATCTCTTATATAAGTATACTTGGTATGATTGATAATGATTATTCATGAAGTTATAGGTTTGAGTAATCATGGATTTAGGCATATTATGATTCTTACTTTGATTGATGATATGACTAACCAAAAAAGTCCTATGGTCAAATAGGAATATGCATGAGTAAAAGAATTGTGATAGCATTAAGATTATACTAATGAATGTATGTCTGAGACCTCGAGGATAATACAATGATGATACTAATAAGTATGCATAGTGATCGAGGATGGATATAAGTTCAAAGACAGGTAATCCAGGAAGCAAAAATCAAGAGGGAGAACACTCCAGTAGTTCTTGCAAGGAAGCAAATATTGAGAGGGAGTCCACCCTACAAACCAAACAAAGATAAGTATTTGAATTGTCATTTCTTGCATATTTGTTTGTTTAAATAATATTGTTCAAATGATGTATATAATTATGTTCCTAGCCTTAGGGTGTGTATTATGCATATTAGAATAATTGCATTAATGAACAATATACTACTAATATGCATGTGATGGGTAAGTGGCCTATGGCACTATACAACATACCATTGCTACTTATCTAGAATGAACCTCTTTGCTGACATGTTGGGAGTAGTGCAAACTCTTAACAATGTTCTGGTAGAGATTGGAAGGCATCTAGAAAGTTACAGGATATGGATAAATGTTGTATTGAAGCATTGGCTAAAAAGAATTGCATGACTGTATGACATATTTCTTTATGTGTAAGAATTTATTCTGAAAACTATGAGATGTTTCTAATCATGCAATTTAACTTGTCTTGTAGGAAAGATCATATACCATCACCTACAAAAGAAGGACTACAACATTTGTTCCAGCAACAAAGCTATCTATTGAAGATATTGAAGTTCCCAGGATCCAGGATGAAGTAATGGAAGAATACCATGATCCGTCGATCATGAAGAAAGATTTTTGGGATGTAGTCCCAAGACCAAATGGGAAGTCTGTTGTGACTTCCAAGTGGATCAATAAGATCAAGCATGCTGCAGATGGTAGCATAGA
The DNA here is from genome assembly GCA_027924585.1 of Larix kaempferi. Classification (NCBI taxonomy): domain Eukaryota; kingdom Viridiplantae; phylum Streptophyta; class Pinopsida; order Pinales; family Pinaceae; genus Larix; species Larix kaempferi. The sequence continues at coordinate 4,994,744 of BSBM01000006.1, read as the reverse complement.
TAAATACAAAGCGAGGTTTGTGGCTCATGGCTTCTCCCAGTGTTAACACCCAAAAAGTGCTCACTACCTCATCTACCCCATTACATGACTCATCGGTCCATATTTCCTACCACATTTGCCTCCAAAACCTCAAAAAACCATTAAAAAGCCTCCAAAAGGCCAAAAAACCATTAAAAAGCCTCCAAAGGCCAAAAAACCATTAAAAAAGCCTCCAAAATGCCAAAACCCCCATTTTCCCCCAAAATACGTTAAATTCCTCTAAAAATAGCAAAAACCCTCTAAAAAGGAGATAAAAAATACAAAAAAGAGGAAAAAGAGGGAAAAAAGGAAGCAAAAACCCTATATAGCTGACCTAAACCATATGGTGCCCAAAACCATGGGTTAGCACTCCACCACCAAAAAACCTATAAATAGGTAATGGAGGCTCCCCATTTCATATCCATAATTATCCCTATCCTCACTTTGCCAAAAATTCTCTTGAAACCCTAGCTCTCCCTTTGGAGCTAATTTCCACTTGAGAACCCCATTTGGCCCCATTTCCAAAACATCTTTGGAAGAAGGAGAAGGAACAACACTGGAGCTTGGAAGCAACCCTCCTGGACTGCTGCAAGAGCTTCACCAACCTCACATTGGAGGTATAATCAATACAAAAACCATTTTTAATATCTTTTATTGTCTCATGCACATGCTAGTTTAAATTTACTATTTTGTTGTTATTGTTTTTACTGAACTGTTACTAAGAAGTCCCTTCTCCTTAGTAGGTGCTCATTTGCACAAGCTAGGGTGAAAACCCTAGCTACAGTTTTGGCGACTCCCCTAGTGTTCCTTTGAATTTTTGGTTATGCTTTTTAGAAATTTTTAGTTTTCTGCAATATTTTTCTGTTTTTTCCTTTCGGCTGTCCCTTTCGGCAGTCGGGTTTGTTGTCGTAAATCGCGTATTTTTTCCCTACAGTTGCGATCCGACCGCGTCTTTCAGACTGTTACCTGCGATCCGACTGCGGCTCTCAGATTTTTTCCCGCGATCTCCCGACGGTTTTTTAGTCTGTTACTTGCGATCTGACCGCGGCTCTCAGCCTGTTTCTTGCGATCTGCCTACAGCTTTCAGCCCTCTTCCTGTGATCCGCCTGCGGCTTTCAGCCATTTTCCTGGGAACCGCCTGCGATTTTCAGCCATTTTCCTGCAATCCGCTTGTGGCTTTCAGCCATTTTCCTGTGATTTGCTTGCAGCTTTCAGCCATTTTCCTGCAATCTACCTGTGGCTTTCAGCCATTTTCCTGCGATTCGCCTGCGGCTTTTAGGCATTTTCCTATGATCCGCCTGCGGCTTTCATCCATTTTCCTGCGATCTACCTACGACTGTCGACCTGTTTCCCGCGATCTGTTTTCTGCACTTTTTCCCTGTTTGAACCCAGAACTTTGCTGCAATATTTTCTGCACCTGCACAGCCATCTGTCCTATCTACAGCCATACTTATCTACAGCCTTTTTTTGCAGTATTATTTCTGTTCCATTTACATAATTTTTAAAATTTCAGCATTTTAATTGAAAAGAGAAAATTTTGCATTTCAAAGTTTAATTTCTGCATTGTTATTATTAGTTAGAAAGTTGCACACCCGTGGCACTTTTGTTTGGGTTCATTATGTCACACGCACACACTCTGTCACTTAATTCAAGTGAGCCCTAAAATACTGCTTAACACAACCAACATTCTAACCCCACTTGGGGAACACATAAGAATAGTGTAGTTAGGTAGGGTCGGGGGGATAGGAATCCAAATAACACCCCTCGGTCGCTTACACTTGAGACATAGTTGTTTTCCATTAAGGAACCAAAATCCCCTAGTATTTTTTGACACGATTTAAAACCAATTTATCGGGAAGGCCTATCCCCTAGGAGGGTTGAAGTAGCCAGATTGGTTCCGGAATCCTGAGTGGAATATCGCAATCCATTCAGTATCGAAGGATACGTTTCGTAGTTCTCAGTGTACTACCCGTATGGGAGTATAGCGGCGATAGAACCAAACTATAGATTCACCCAACCAAACGTGTCATGAATGGGGTATCTTAGTTGCCTTTCTTCTAGGATTGACTACTCGGTGTCCCTCCCGGTAGGGGGATATCTTTAGCCACTTGGCTCTACTACCGATATTGTCTGACTTGGATTTCATCACCTTGCAGTGGATATGTCTGGTTGAGTCAGAATACTATTTAGATAGGTGTTTGCATGCTCCCTTACCTCCCTTTGGTCTAGTGAGTCCACTATTTTTATTTTTTTAGGAAACCTGCTGCTTGTTGGTCTTCTGACCACTTTTGTTGATGCTCCACTTATTGTAGCACAGCTGTTACAGTGAGTGTTTTGAGCTGGTTGTTGGCCTGAGTGCCATATTTTTTGCGCTCTCCTTCTCCACACTCGGCTGCATTAGGGTTTTTGAGCTATTTTTCGCTCAATACAACCCCCAGAGACTTGACACCATCTGTCACCATTGAGTCCCCGAGACATTCTCGGCACCTCCGGGGCCAGCCCCCGCAGCACAGTTCACTTGACATCACCCGTCATAGACGTGGAGCTTCATCACTCGACTCCACTCGTCGCAGACGCAGAGCTCCATCCCCCGGCACTGACGCCCCTTATTTTACCTCTGATTCTGAGGCAATGTCCGAGAACCCCACTTATACTGCACCAACCAGCCCCATGGCTGGCATGAATTCCAACCCTTTCTTTGTAGGGACCATTGGTGGCGCATCCACCACCACCCCAGCTACCACACCCGCTTTGGGTATGCCCTCGATGGGGCCCACACCCACCATTCTGATCACTGTACCTATTCCAGTGACTAGCATACCCATCCCAACTCCACCAGTGACTCACACTACCCTTGGCGGTACTGGACCGTCCCATACCACCTTCGTTCCTCCACTTGGAGGCAACGTCCCCAACCCGAACCCAGCCCGTCCACTTGGGGGCATTGGCCCCAAAGTGGTCACAACCACCAGTATGTCACATCCTTCTACTAGTTTTCCATTCATGGCTAGTCTCAACCTTCCTGACCTAGCCAGACTAACTAATGATCCCATCAGACACGACCCTGCGTGGCCTCACATGCCCACCAAACTCCCATCAGACATCCCTAAGTTTGAGGGTGAGGTAGGTGAAGACCCCTAGAACCATATTATGTCCTTCCACCTATGGTGTTCCTCCAATTCCATAGTGGATGACTCTGTCCACCTCCGTCTGTTACAGCGCACCCTCACTGGCTCTGTAGCTAAGTGGTACATCGAGCAGCCCCATGGGAGCCATGCCACCTTTACCTCCCTCACCTTGACCTTCCTGCAGTTCTTTCAGTTACCTGTCCACTATGACGTGGGAGTTGAGATCCTACTGTCTTGCAGACAGAACATGGCCACCCACATCACTGACCACATTCATGAGTGGCGTCGATGCCGCAACCTCTACAAAATCAAGTTAGATGACCGTATCTTCTTATATTGGTTTCTAAAATCTCTCCTTCCTGTCATTTCCAAGGATGTGGCATCCGAGCGACCCCAGTCCGAAGAAGAGGCCATCCTCAAAGCCCAGCAATTTGACCTTATTTACACCTAGTCTGGTTATCTATATTGCATCATACCTAATGCTGCTCGTGGTGATTCTTCCTGACACGATGCACCGGGGGCATCCCATGCCGCAGATGGAATCATTGGCCGTATAGCCTCACATAACCAACCCTTTTCCATAGCAGGTCCTAGCCTAGGCCCCGACCTTTCGCGGGCTACATCCCCGTCCGGAGCAACGAATTCGTATGCTCCCATGGCACATCATCACCATTCCCATGGACCCTCATGTCCACCTCAGTGCTTTGGTTATGCATCCCCCGCTTATGCCCCTCCGGTCGCACTTCAGCCATATTACCACTTGCAGGACGCATAAGCTCCTGTATCCTCTCAAGCCCCCCTTGCTTATTATCCACCCCAAGAAGCCCCTGCGGCAAACCCACAACCTGTTGCATAAGCATATCAGCAACCCCCACAAGCTTCAGCACCTGCACCGCCTCCACCTACTTATTATCCACCGCAGCCTGCTTCCACACCTACATAACCCTAGAACACACCTGCCACCCAAGGGCAAGTGTATGCGCAACAAAATCCGCAGCCCAACCAAAATAACCAACACCAACAAGGCCAGCAAAACCGCGGCAAAGGACGTAACCCCAGGAACAACCCCCCTCCAGATCAAGGCGGTCAACCCCCTAATCCTCCAAACAATAATAACGCGGCACCTGCTAACCAAAACCCTGATCGGCTGCCCAAACAAGCCAAAAATCCTAATTTGTGAAAAAACCATCCTTGTTCTATTTGCGGGGTCTATGGTCACTACACACACGCTTGCCCACATTTGGAGCAGGCTCGGCAACTCTGGACTGATCATGCCCACCGCCAAGGACACGCAGCTTCTCTGGCACTGCCCAACCCCCGACCACCTCAGAATCAACCCTTGGTGCTACAAAACCCTTTACCGACCCAAGGCATAGTGAACACTCAACTGTTGGCTCCCCCTCAAGGAAACGTGCCTCCACAACAGCAAATCACTTATGCCGCTCCTGATTAACCCATGATAGACTTAGGTACCCATCACTTGTTAATGATGTCATCCACCGATGTCAACCTTCAAACCCGTCGAAACCAATATGGATCCACCCCAAAGCCCCTCCGACCGACAAAAATACCAACGCTCATCCCACCGATCAGTTGTTACGCATACCTCCGGCTCCACTAGATGGCGCCTCCAAAGCCCCTCGCTTCCCACTTCGTCGCATCAACAATAACCCCAATGCTCGCGCTGCATCTAATTACAACATTGTAGATGACTTATCCCAATCCCCAGCAACCATGTCTGCGTTAGAGGTCTTAAAAAACTATCCAACACAGCGCAAGACTTTGCTTTCAGCCATTGGTGCTATTGACCCAAATGATTCACGAATGAAGTCCTTCGATTTGGACTAATCCGAACCACGCCTGCCTTCCACATTAGCATTCCAAGTTTTTGTATCTGTTCGGAATCTTGTCATCCATCAATGAAGGTGCCTCTACATTCATTATGTTCACATTCATTTGGTAGAAGTTGGGATCCCCTACACTCCAACAGTCCACCACTGCATTGCGAGCCTACGAAGGCCGTTCGGCTCAACCCCAAGGTCTCTTAGCGAATGTCCCCGTCCAGTTGGATGGTAAAACAGTGCTTATTGACATAGAGGTCATCAACGCCCAGCTTGATTATAACCTCTTACTTGGCCGCAGTTACATGTATGCCATGCGGGCGGTTGCTTCATCCGTTTTTTGTACCATGATGTTCCCCCACGACGGACACGTGGTTAAATTTGACGAACTCACCTATTACGATCCCAATGCCCCCGCCGCACCCAAAAACATTCTCCCCATGATTGAACAACCTGTTAGTGGTGCATCTACCTCGTTGGTTTCCTCAGTGGGACCCGAAGTTTACTCAGATATGCTGATGACCTCGACATTCTATCCCATTCCACCTCCGTCACCAGCAACCGAAATATCTGACTTATGTACCCTTTCCCACAATACACCAACACCCAACCATCAACCGCCCTTGCTACCCCAACCACCATTGGTACCTAGTCATGTTGGTGTTACACCCATCCATACAATCCCCTTCCTATTCCCCCCTTCGGGAGTAGTAAGTGCCGTGGTTATGGCTACCCTCAACCTCCCTGGTTTAACTTTAGGATTACCTGTATGGTACATCATGCCTCCCGTTACCCCTCCGACACCAAATGTCATCCTACAACCGGTGCAACCCATCACCACTACTAGTCATCCACCTTTCGGTGTCACTACTCCTTCCTCATCGACCAATCCATCCAGTTTTATCAAGCACACTGGGGGTAGAGGCCCACAACCATACACTGCTTTACCACCACCCAAAATGGTTAAGAACCCCCCCATGTTTCGTGCCCCTCCCAAATGCTCATTGTGTGATGAGTTGGGTCATGCTACCCATCAGTGTCCACAATTACCTGCATTACAAGAGCACATGCAAATGCTTGACGATGACCCCAACATCCCGGTTGTCCAACTCAACCCGACCCCTAAGCCTCATGATAAATCACTGAGCCTCATGATAAATCACTGCGTACCAACCACCCTTGTGCAATATGCGGTATTTACGACCATTACTCACATCACTGTCCAGATCTCCTAGATTACAGAGCCGCCCTCTATGAGATGAATAACTTGGACCTCGAGACGGTTCCCCCTACCATTGAAGAGACCCACCCCCCAGCATCCCTGCCAACAAGAGAGATTAATACCATTTATATGATCTCTTCTACTAGCACTCCCTCATCAACTGATTTGACAACCCAAAGTTTCCACAATGATGAGGAGATTCTAGAGGCTCTTACCGCCCCTGATTACCCCTGGAAAGATATGCACCATCGCTCTTATTTCCTCCCAGAATAATCTCCTCCACCACAGCCACCCAATTCTCGGTTGAGTCCAAAGATTTCCTCCCCGCCAAAGTTGACTGGTTCAAAGACCCCATTCCCTCCCCTGACGCCTATGAGTAAGGTAACACGGCCAATATATCACCCACAATCCACATTGATATCTCTGCCCCAGCTGGTGCTCCTGAAATCATTATGTTAGGAGCCTCCTGCACTAAGTATGAGATCAGAGAGTACAAATTTTTTTTGCAAGAGTTCCGCGATGTCTTTACCTGGTCCTCTACCGAAATGCCTGGTCTTGACCCCGCTATCATGGAGCACCGCATCGACACCTCTGAGTTCGGGGGCATAATAGATTACCTCGAACCTGGGGTAGGGAGCATGATCAATCATTTTGAACCTTCCCGATCATATCTATCTCAGCACGTCCATAAGCCCATCGTTCAAACCAACACATATGTGATCCACAATCACAAACCCCATGCTAACCTGGGGTAGGGAGCATGATCAATCATTTTGAACCTTCCCCATCACATCTATCTCAGCATGTCCATAAGCCCATCATTCAAACCAACACATATGTGATCCACAATCACAAACCCCATGCACATAGCATGGGGGCAGGTTGATAACCCTACTCACTTTTTCACATTTGTGATCTCAACCATTTTTGAGGTCACGTGTCACTTGTATATTTGATTTGATTTGATACGCCTAGTATTTCACCCCCGTGGGCCATCATTTCTCCCCACCACTGCATCCTTGGCTTGGTGGGCTCACCTTTATTTTACAACCATTTTTTAACCTAGTTTTTCCTTTGCCATTTTGGAGTCCATTTTCCGAACCATTTCCACCACTGGACTTAGCATGATGAGACCGTCATGATGGTCGACTCGTTTTCTTATTTTTTCTGAACCATTTTTTGAGCATTTTTCTAGACACCCCTCGTCACCTCGATTTGTGTGCCACATTGGTCGTATCCCGTTTTTGATATATTTTATATCATCAGATTCATTTTTCCGGCTCGTGATGATGCTTGAGGTCATTTCTCGCTCTCACCTCCCATATTTTTCGAGTATTTTTTCCAAAACGCCCCTCGTTGCCTTAGTTTGCGTGCCATCTCGACCGTTCTCCATTTTTTACACTCTTTATATCGTCGGATTCAGTTTTTCGCGCTCGTGATGATGCTCAAGATCATTTCTCGCTCTCACCAGGTACAATTGCAACATTGTGTCCCGACACCTTGCTGCCTCGATTTGCGTGCCACATCGGCTGGCATCGAATTGTTACGTATTTTTTCATGAGCCATTCACTCCATTCATACTGCAATTATTTCGTTATTTTGCCACCATTCATCATCCCTCAAGGATTCCCACTAGTGTTCCCCCCCACCCTCATTCTTGGTTCCCATCGATGTTCCTTGATTGAGCACTTCCTCCTTGCCTGACCATTCCTTTTGTTCGGTATAATTTTATCCCTTTTTCGGGCCGGACAAGTCCTTTACGAAAAATGCACTTAGGGAGTTTTTGTTAAGCTCTTTTCTGACTCCTAAAACAATGAAAAGATCGCCGAGCAATTTTGCTTCCTTTCATGCTCATTAAAGTACCTGAAAGGGCATCTATCTGGTATAAGTTTAACCCTTTTCCAGACCTGGTAGACTAATTACTAAAAAGGAATACTCTAGTCACACCGGCTAAAAGAGTTCTTCATTGCATCATTTTATGCTTCTTCGGGCCTTGGAGACTAACACACGAAAAAGCACCCCCCTGGAGTCTCCTTATTGCTTTCAGACTCTCTAAAATTGAAAGCAACCATGAGCATGCACCGTCCTGGGCTCGTACAAATCCACACGACGGTACCATTCCATTATTTCAGAGTCTTCTTATCGCTTTTAGACTCCGTAAAATTGAAAGCAATCATGAGCATGAACTATCCTGGGCTCGTATAAATCCACATGACAGTACCGTTTTGAACACACTTCTTCTAGTTCCTTAAACCCATGAAGAAGTCCCCCCCGTGCCTCTCGGCACTATGATCGATCACCTCGGCAGCACCCCCAATAAGGTCTCCTTTGTTCAGAGTATTCTGCAGTATCCTGCCATCTTACACCAACTTGAGTATCACTCATCCCACTCACCATCCCTGATCCATTACAACTATGATCCCCTTCCCACTAGTCAGTTTCATATGCTACTCGATCACCCCCGTCATCATACTCTGAACAAAGGAAGTTTGATTCCACCCACTCTACTTGCCCAGTTATCCCCCACTCCCACAGTATGTCAGTCCTACCATCAATACTCTCACACTTCGGTTCTCCACCTCGTGCTCCTATCAAGGAAACATCATTGCCTTGCTAGTTGAAGGTCTCCCTCTATCGACGACAACTCATCTATTCCAGAGGATAGAACCAGAGGTCCCTGTGCCTTGGACTCATCACCATCTGTGGTGAGTAACTATGGAACATTTTGAGAGGAGTCATCAGTGCCTCTCCGAGTGGTTGTCTCTCACATGCTCGACTTCAAAACCTTAATTGCATCGTTGAGAATTGCACAAGGTATATATCCCTTCAGTTATTGTTCGAAGACCCCGGATTTCCCTCGACTCTAGCAAATTGGTGAGTCACTTCGGAACGCCCAGTTATATGTTCCCGTGGATGTCTGGGTTACATTGGCGATTGTATTCGGAAGCCATCCAATTCTATGCTTCCTTGAGTACCCAGTTCAGTTCCAGTTCAGTGTACCATTGAGGGTATGACCCCCCATCACTATGCCCCAACAGCTCATTAGTTCCTCTGGTACCACACTCAGCACCACTCTTATTATTCCAGTGTATCAGTTCTTTAGCTCAGACATGGTCAACCTAGCAGTATGTCCCAGATTCTGTGTCCCCTCTAGACCCTTATGATGTACACAGTGGTTCTCCATGTATCTATCAGGCCCCCATTTTTCGGCCTCACTGTTATTTTTTATATATATCTTGATACGAGCATGGGTATGCCCGCCTCGTCCATACATTGAGATTATTCCTCATTCATTATTTGAGGCCATGTATCTTTCAGGTCCCCATGTTTGGACCTCATTATTATTTGTTATAGATCTTGATATGAACATGGGAATGCCCGCCTCGTCCATATGTTGAGATTATTCCTCATTCACTATTGAGGTCATGTATTTTCAGTTTTTGCAGTTTGTTCGGGACTGTTGTTCCGGGCTCTAGTTCGTTTCTTCTCCTCTCCACATCCCAGGAAAACCATAAAAGACCTATGATGTCTATCGGCCATACTATGAGCTCCTGCCCTCACACATCAGGGGGCAATCTGTTAACACCCAAAAAGTGCTTACTACCTCATCTACCCCATTACATGACTCATTGGTCCATATTTCCTACCATATTTGCCTCCAAAACCTTAAAAAACCATTAAAAAGCCTCCAAAAGGCCAAAAAACCATTAAAAAAGCCTACAAAAGGCCAAAACCCCAATTTTTCCCCAAAATAAGTTAAATTCCTCCAAAAATAGCAAAAACCCTCTAAAAAGGGAATACAAAATACAAAAAAGAGGAAAAAGAGGGAAAAAAGGAAGCAAAAACCTTATATAGCTGACCTAAACCATGGGTGAATCCATGAAGATGGGTGTCTATTTTAGGGGGTTCCGTAAGAAAATAATTCTGAATTTTTCATGTTTTCCATCTTTGAGCAAATAAAAGTGATATTTTTGTTTGGAATTTCACTTTTCACTAAAAAACAAACTTTTAGAGAATTATGTTAGCTTGCTATCCATATTTTTTTCAATTTTTTATATTGAGATTTGATATGTCGATTTGACAAATGTTTGACAGTATGTTCTTATAAAATGAAAGGACTACAAAATAACCATGTTTTGTCACACATGTAAAATCATTGTTAAACTTTTTTTTGCAAAAAACAAATATTCTACGACAATCGACACACAATATACTACTGCATGACTATAAGTTTGTAACAAATGGATCTATATACTAATTATTATATTTATTTGAATTCGATCAATGGGGAAACCTTGCCGATTTTCAACATATTTTTTGTCGCAAAACTTTTCTCTCAACTGGATATAAAACTAAAAATTCTATAAATACCCTTTTGAAGTAGACACGCCAATTAACTGCACCATAGTTTTCTCAATTTTTTTTCGTGGTGTATTTTTAAAGTTATGGATTTTTTATTTCATCGCATTTTGAAAGAGATGAAACTAAACTCAACACCTGTTAAGAAAACAAACAATTACAAATATCAGATCTTACCTATACATAAAGAAATCTATATATTCGGAAAGTAGATTCAATAACGAAACTAATGGTATCAAATCCGACAGTCGCTTTATAGTGTAAAAGATCATTTTTACCTTCTGAAAATGGAGAAACCTGAAAACTGTGAGAGACAATCAGATTTTCAGGTTTCAGAGATTATTCGGTCGAATAGTTATTCGGCCGAATAACTATTTTCCGTAACGGCGACGTCAATTTAATCATAGGTTATTCGACCGAATAACCAAACGTAAAAAAAAACTTGTCGGCTGGGAAAAAAAAAAAGAAAAGAAAAAGAAAAAGAAAAAAGAAAAAAAGAAAAAAAAAAGGTTCTTTTCTAAACTTATATAAATAAAACTAAATACTTCAATTAATTTCGCATACTTTCTGGTCAGAATATTTTTGAAGGAATTTTCTAAGAAGCTTTTTTTGCAAAGGGATTTTTTTTTATAAGGTATTTTTTTTCTTACTTCTTTCTAAGGAATATATTGAAAGAATGTTTTTCTAAGGCATTTTTGTAAAACGAGTTTTTATTCCAAGCTTTTTGCACTTCTTATTTCTTTGCATTGGGTTTTTTTTTGAAGGATTTTTGAAGGAGCTTTTTTTGCAAAGAGAATTTTTTTTATGAAGCATTTTTTTTCAAGGCTTTTGTACTTCTTATTTCTTTACAATGGGTTTTTTTTTCCAAGGAGGTTTTTTTGTAAAGAGAGTTTTTTTTATGAAGTATTTTTTTTTGTTACTTCTTTCTAAGGAATACATTGAAAGATTGTTTTTCTAAGGCATTTTTGAAAAATAATTTTTTATTCCAAGCTTTTGCAATTCTTATTTTTTTGCAATAGGTTTTTTTTTTCCAAAATGACGATTTTAAAGAGTTTTTATTCCAAGTTATTTTTTCAAAGGAGTTGTCTTTTTCCTTTTTATTTATTTGAAAATGATTTTTTCAAATGAGTTTTTTCAAAGTTTTTTTTTTTCTAAGTATTTTTGCAAAAAACGTTTCTTTTACAAAGTATTTTATAGGTGGTTTTTTCATAAAATGTTTCATTCCAAAGTGTGCATTTACAGAGTTTTTATTCTAAGGCATTTTTGCAAATAAGATTTTATTTCAAGTTATTTTTACAAAGGAGATGTATTTTTCCTTCTTATTTCTTTGAAAATGGGTTTTTTCAAAGTCTCCCAAGTTATTTTTACAAAAAATTTATTTCGTTGCACGGGTTTTTACAAAGAAATTTTTTTTCCAGGTATTTTTTCAAAGTTTTTTTTTTTTAGTGAGTTTACAAAGAAGATTTATATAGAAAGTGTTCTTATTATTTTCCAATGGGTTTTTTCAGAAAATGTTTCTTTCCAAAGTGTGCATTTACAGAGTTTTTATTTCAAGACATTTTTGCAAATAAGATTTTATTTCAAGTTATTTTTACAAAGGAGATATATTTTTCCTTCTTATTTATTTGAAAAGGGGTTTTTTCAAAGTCTCCCAAGTTATTTTTGCAAAAAATTTATTTCGTTGCAAGGGTTTTTACAAAGAAATCTTTTTTTCCAGGTATTTTTTCAAAAAAGTTTTTTTTTTTTTTTTACAGTGGGTTTACAAAGAAGATTTATTTAGAAAGTGTTCTTATTATTTTCCAATGGGTTTTTTCAAAGGTGATTTATTGTCAAAGAGTTCTTATTTCATTCAAAGAAGGTTCTTTTCAAAGGTAACTTGTTTCCAAAGACTTTTTCTTCAAAAGACTCTTACAAGATTTTGATAAGGTGAAGTAAATTTCAGTTCATGTGTTTATAAATTTCATAACTGTTTTTAAATCTTTATTTTGTTTTTTTACAATAAAATGATGATTCTTTAATTTATCATTTATAAATTAAACAATCATGGGCAGTAAGAGAAACCGTCAAAGAAAATATGATTGTAAACGTGCTGATGATGATGATAATAGAGAAAAGAAAAAACTTAAATATCATGCCAACAAAGCAAGCCTTGCAGAAACACAAGCAACGATTATTGAAGATATAAATACAGTTTTACATGATAATGTTGATGAAATGGAAATTGAAAATAGAGTACAAGAAGAACAAATTGAAGTTGAAGAAACCATTGTTGAAGATGTAAATAGTGATTTACATACTAATGTTGATGAAGACAATATTGAAGATCAAGTTCAAGAACCAGAAATTGGACCAGGTATGTATATATCATGTATTTTCCAAATTCATTTTTTATAATGAATTGTATTTTTGGATACATGTTTTAAGTTAAATTTAACTTGATGTATAGGTACTTTCACCATTGATGATGAAACGTTAAAAAACGTTGATTGCATCAAATATGGAAAAAAAATACCCATACATGCTGCACGATATCGGGCTCAAAAAATTTATGATAATGTTCTGAAGAATTATTCAGCAACAGGACAAGCAAAAATTTTGAGATGTTTATTAGTGACCAAGAAGTTAGAAGATGCTACATCATTATTGGGTATTCACAAGGAGACTAAAGAGTCAAAATTAAAACATAATGTGATAGAAAATATAGGTGATGCAATAAAAAAGTTTGAAAAATCTAGGAAGAAAGACATTAGTGCTGCACGAAGAGCAATTCATACAACAATTATTTCGACTAGTACTAAACAAAAATGTTTGACAATACAGCTAGCAAAAGCAGTTCGAACCTCAAGAAAGACATTACACAGACATAGCAAATTCAGAATGCAAATAGATGAAAATGATGAACTTGCTTGCTGGGCAATTATTTGTAGACAACCTTACAAAGATAGAATGGGAGCAGGTGTTAAAGATATTGTACGAGAATATTGGTTGACACATGCTCGAGTTTCACCAAATTCAAGAGATGTAATACGACAAAAAGTATCACGAGGAGTATATGTAAGCAGTCCAAAACATATAATGGATATGACACAAGTACAATTGTTCAATAAATTCAAGGAAGATCATCGTGGAATTAATGTGTCAATCACTATATTTGTGCAACTAAAACCATGGTATGTTAGACCTATTACTATCTGTGACACATGTTGTTGCCATTCTCATGTGTAATTCCAATTATATTACGACACATTTCTTGAATTTAGTAAAATGTTTTGGACAAATTCACCACCTCCACCCACAATACGTGAATTCATATCTCAAAGTCTATGTGAGAGAAATCAAGATGAAGTATTTTATAATAAGAAATGTGTCAATGGGAAACATTGTAATCATTGTGAAAATTTGGTTTTATTCCATAATAAATATCCTATCGATACTGATCACTCATTGTTAAATGTCACCGTTGATGGGAGAAGATATGAATACATTACAAGTACTAGTGATGTACATTCCAAAAGGATTGATTTGTGAGAAGATAAAATAGGTGCGGCAGATTTTCTCAAGAAATTCGAAAGTGAAATTTATAAATACACCAAGCATTCACATAAAGCACGATGGTAAGACCTTCAATTCAAACAGTCTCGTGAAATTTTTTCCACCAGGAACAATTTTGTCAGTGGTTGATTTTGCAGAAAATTATACATTTGCTGCACAAAAAGAGATACAGAGTGAATACTATCATTCTGACCAAGTTTCAATATTTGTCCATGTTTTATATAGACATTCTCAACAGGATGTTGATGGCATCGAAAGCACGTGTGACAATCGAGATGTGATTAAAGAATATCACTTTTATATCAGTGACGATTGTATACACGATACACATTTTGTTCAGCATTGTATTGAAAGTATTTTCTACAATTCACTAAAGGGACGTAACATTAAATTCAATGAGCATTGGATATGGTCGGATGGATGTGCCGGACAATTTAAATCTTCGCGATCATTTTATTGGTTATGTCGACTTCATAAAGCATTGAACATTAAACATCGCTGAAATTTCTTTGAAGTTGGTCATGGAAAAGGTGAACATGATGGTGCAGGAGCATGCCTAAAAAGAGCACTTCAAAGATGGCAAATGAACCATAGTTCTGCATGATTCCATTCACCTACAAAGGTTGTCTAATGGTGTAAATCACATCTAAACCATGATTATAATCAACAATAAAAAAATGTGCGCAGGTATGTACACACAAATGTTTTAATTTATATTTTATTGTCAATTTAAAAAAAAGTATGTACCTAACATCAAAATTTGTCATTTGTGTATTAGGTTTTTTTGGCATGTTGGGGTCCAAGATATAAATAGATCAATACCATACGACGCTAGCACCATACAAGGGATTAGAGATTTTCACTCTATTAAAACAAAAGCCTTCCAAAACATTTATGCATTTGACAGTAGAAATCAATCATGCTTTTGTCATATTTGCACTGAAAATATTGAATCTACATAAGTTTGTGAAAACATAACGAACAACTACGTAAAACATTGGAAACACACAGAGATTAATCCTAAAGGAAAAATGCCATTAGCAAGCATAGAAGAATTAGAATCAGAAGATATAGCAATATCATCTGATGGCGACAGAATTTCAGATCTCATTAGAGAAGGTAATGATCAAATACCACTATTTTGTCGATTGTTCATTCTTGTCCTTCACCTTATACACATGTATATTAGTTAGTTTAATTGAATTAAAAATCCTAACATCAATTGTAATTGGCACATGAGATGTTTTTGCTGTGATTGCACCTGTAGACAACAACGAAAATGTGAAGTATTATTTGATGCGATGCACTAAAAGAAAAATGAAGTTATTGGAAGACTACAATGACAACAGATATACATACGAGAGAGGATCCATCATTTTAAAGGGCTATTTTTTTCAGCAGACCCATATGACTCAAAATTATGTCTACTTTCAGGATTATGAACCTGATGTTATATGTTGTCAATATAGCCATTTAGTATGTGCATCTCGAATAAAATTGGTTCAAGTTTCATCGAAAAAAAAAAAAAAAAAATGGAAACCGTCCAAATATGACCATGAACGGATAATTGAAGACGACATTCCATTGCGATGTTTTTAAAACTATATATTTAAAATTAATAGATCAATGGTTTTGTCGATGTCATTGTCAAATGTTGTGTACAATATATTTTTTTATTTCTATGTCTATGATCTTGAAAGGAACTAGAGTATAAGAGTTTAAATGATTGTATTCTAGTATGCTGAAATTTGAATTCAAAAGTTATTTGGTAATAAACACTTCAATGTGTAAAATTTTTGTCTTAATTTTGTCTGAAATACTTTATTTGGGTCCCCATATGTCTATTAGACCACTTAAGGGATGAGATAACGGATCTGTGGCTGTCGCCACTCTCCGCCCCGAATCTTTAATTTAAAATATCGCTTGTGTAAGTTCACATAACTGAAATCATGAAAAATGGAGACAACGATAATTTGATTTTTAATCACAAGAAAAGATTCCAGGATTGTGAAGCTTATGCTAAATTAGAGAAATGATTATTTACAACAAATCAATGAAAATTCATCAAATTGTTGTTTAAAATCATTGCTCTAATTTAGCACAAGCTTCACAATTCTGTAATCTTCGCTTATGATTAAAAAACAAAAAATTGTTATCTCCATTTGCCATGATTTCAGCCGCATCAAATGTACCTGGACATTGAAAATAATAATTATTAATTAAAAATTCATATCAAAATTTGAACATATAATATTCATTTTTCAACTTCCTAAGAATATATTTAGATCAAAACTTCCTAACAAATTTCGGAACTTTGATCTCAGGTAACATTCATTTTTAAACTTCATAACATTCATATTTCTATCAAAACTTCCTGACATTTCTAAACTTCCTAACATTCAGAGATAACAATCATGTTCTTGACATTCAATCTTAACATTCATTCATTCATTGCACCTTATCATAAATTCCTTAACATCCATTCTTACCATCACATTCATTCTTAACATTCCTATCGAAATTTAAACCTAACATTCATATTTCAATCAAAACTTCCTAACAAATTCCTAACATTTGAACTTAACATGTTCATTTCTAAGCTTTCTAGTTCGTCCATATTTCTATCAAAACTTCTAACATTCCTAAACTTTCTAACATTCAAAGATAAATTTCATGTTCTTAACATTCATTTTTAGATTTCTTAGTTCATCCATATTTCCATCAAAACTTTTAACATTCATAAACTTCCTAACATTCCTAAAATTTGAACTTAACATGTGTTCCCTTTTAAGCTTCCTAGTTCATCCATATTTTTATCAAAACTTCTAACATTCCTAAACTTTCTAGCATTCAAAGATAACATTCATATTCTTGACATTCATTTTAAACTTCCTAGTTCATCCATATTTCCATCAAAACTTAGATAACATTCCTAATCTTCTTAACATTCCTAAGCTTCATAATATTTTTACGCTTCCTAGTTCATCCATATTTCTATCAAAACTTCTAACATTCCTAAACTTCCTAACATTCAAAGATAGCATTCATGTTCTTAACATTCATTTTTAAACTTCCTAGTTCATCCATATTTCTATCAAAACTTCAAACATTCATAAACTTCCTAACATTCCTAAAATTTGAACTCAACATGTGTTCACTTTTAAGCTTCCTAGTTCATCCATGTATTTCTATCAAAACTTATAACATTCCTAAACTTCCTAACATTCAAAGATAACATTCATTTTTAAACTTCCTAGTTCATCCATATTTCCATCAAAACTTAGATAATATTCCTAATCTTCCTAGAACATTCCTAAGCTTCATAACATTCCTAAGCTTCCTAGTTCATCCATATTTCTATTAAAACTTCTAACATTCCTAAACTTCCTAACATTCAAAGATAACATTCATGTTCTTAACATTCATTTTTAAACTTCCTAGTTCATCCATATTTCCATCAAAACTTCTAATATTCCTAAACTTCCTAACATTCAAAAATAACATTCATGTTCTTAATATATTCAATCTTAACATTCATTCATGTTTCAATCAAAACTTCTTCATTCATGAACTTTAAACCTATGTTCATCCATTTTTAAACTTTATTTAACATTTCTAAACTGCATAATATTCAAGAATATCATGTTCTTAACATTCTTGATCTTAACATTCATTCTTACATATTCATTCATTCATTTAAACATGCAAGTACATATTCTAAGCCTTTAAATCACACCAAATATGTTAAATAAACAAAAATAAGTAGATCATTTAAACCAAGTTTCACAAATATGTAAGTTCAAAGGACATGTATATAATCCTCAAAAAAATGCTCATGAACATGCAAGTTCAATGTACATATATGTATCTAGTCCAAAAATAAATCTCCTCGACATGTACAAAACAAATCTTTGCAATCTATGCATATCAACAAAAAAAAATGTCCACCATGCTATAAAAAGAAAATGTCCACCATGCTATCCTCCACTAGGGCCTCTCCCTGGACTCAACCCACCCTGCAACATGTATAAAAGCAGATTATGAATATCATTTAAGTTATTTAAACTAAATTCAAAAAATTAAAATATTAAACTTATATATCAAAAAACAATTCAATTATTAACAAAATTACATCAAATTCTCTAAATACTTGTCCACCACCATCCTCCAAAGGAGTTTTCCCTTTGCTTCCAAAAGATTTAAGAGACCCAAGCTGCAACGTGTATAAAATCAATTTATGAATCTCATAAATTACTTGAACAAATTTTAACTAAATCTATAAAAATTAAAATATTAAACTTATATCAAAGATCAATTCAAGTGTGAACAAAATTACCTCCTTGCCAATATCTGTTGCATGAAGCAGAGAACCTTTATCTCCCCCCTAAAATTTAAATTGTATTAAGAAATAAAACATACTGCAAACCAAAAAAATTACCGTGCCAATTAACTTAAAACTAAAACAAAAAGATTAAAAAAATATTAGCTCACAATAGATGGTAAATCATTTATAAAGTTCGTATCTAAAGAAACCTGCATGGATAAGTCAAATTAACAATAAGATGCATAGTTAAATTAAAATTTAAAAAAATATATGTATATATATATATCAAGTTCAAACATAATTACAAATATGTAAATAATAAATATGTACCTCTCGAATATGCTCTAGATTTTCGCTAGTTAAAACATGGAAAGAATGTTCATTCATCATTCTTGAAAACTACAACCAATAAACATTTACATAATGTACCTATTACTTTACATCAAAAAACATAATTTATCATTCATATAATGTAACAAAAAATTCAATTCAAAATGAATAAAATATTTAATTAAGATCAAGTCATATCATAATCAACAAACCTCTCCCAAACTCGATGTGTCATTGGATATAACATTTGCCGCTAGGTCGCGACAAACCTTGGCATATGCCCTGAGATCTTCAATGCTAATTCCATCTATCTCATCATTAGTTTTGTAAACAAACTTTTAACGAATAGCAGAACGAGCCCTTTCTCGAACCAATCCCACATCTACTCCAACTAATGCTGACGATAAACCATCGCCAACAAAATTCCTTGCAGTTGTCCCAAGTTGAGATGTGGGCTCTATCTCTGATCTTAATGCCACCAACCTAGGTGGGAGCGATATCGGGGGTGGAGGTCGAAGAGTTGTAGGGTCTCTAAGAGAACCTTTTCGATTATATATTCGACCCTTTCCAACTCCATAAAATTCTGAATGAACATCGGTATAGTCTTCCTTCATATTTAAGAAAAACTCAGCATAAATTTTTTTAGCAAAATATTGAGAAACCTTATCGTTCCATGGAAATTGACCATAGGCTGCGAGAAAACGATCATAGAGTAGATGTGCAAGATTAGGATGCTTGAAATATTGCACTTTCAACATTTCTCGATTTAGACCTTCTTTGAAGTTAAACATTGATTTGGCCTGTTCTTTCGTCACTCTCTCCTTCACAACATCCCACTTGTCTGGACCCATCACTTGTTCCCTTCGCCTTCGCATCAAATCAACAAAACCATTTGTAGTTGGTCTGAGATTCTCATATGCCTGAATGAATTTTTGCAATGATCCGAAAACAATCTCCAAACTTTGTTTACTCTCTGGAGAGAGATCCATAGTAGACAAATCATTTCCCAACTTGTCATAGTGGGATCTACATCTTTCAAGAGTCATTTGATGATCACCACTTTCCCATGGAAGCTCCCGAGGTAGATCAGATGGATATGTTGTAATGGGTGTACAACCCTCAGTTAATTCAACATATTGTGTCCTAGCTCGACCATCATCAACTTGTGTAGAATGATGAGCCTCTTGAGAACCTTGCTCTGCACCCTCATCCGTCTCCCTTGCTTGCTCTGTCTCCCTCCCTGTAGAATTACAAGCATCTTCTGGACCATGCTCTACTTCAAATAAAAACAAAGTTTTGTTTAAACACAAGTACAATTTTTGCATACAGAAAAAAACAATTTGCATGTACATGTTAAAAGATCGATATTCATATACCAATAGAGGGTCAAGATTGACGTTCTCCCACAGAAGATATAGGGGAATCATTTGTACCCCTTTCGCCTCGTCGATGTGAACTATACAATAAACTAGAATCCCGAGGGGAGGTTGACAACCTCCGATTATCACTTGTAACACCAACCCTAGAAGTTTGTGAAGACCTCCTACGCTTTCGCCTCAAAGAATCCTCTCTTTCCATTTAATATATAATGTCTACACTTGCACAAATATCCACTGATTACATATTCAAATTCTACATGTTAATTCTACAAATTCTAAAACCTAGCTGCTAAAGAGACTAAGTTATTTAATAAGGACCTAGATTTACCTAATATCATCTAATAGTTCTTAAAAAGAGTATAGCTAATATTGATAGATGTGTGAAGAATTAATGTACCAATGTTCTAAGTGTTTTTGATGTTTAAAATGAATGGAACCAATATAGTTAAATACTAAGTGAAGGGTTCATTTCTTTATGTCAAAGAATGAGTTCATGAACCTGTTTTGACTTTTAATCTAAATCTTAAATTAATAACTTAATTGATATTTTAATACTTTGAACATAAATTATATCTTCAAATATTTTCATTATTCCTTAAAATAAAAAAAATTGACAATTCATGGTATTATGTTTCGAGTTTGACATGTTTTCCAAATTTGCCATGTTCCATAATGGTCTTCAGTTTATTAAATTAATAATTTAATCAAGATATTTTAATACTTTAAACATAAATTATATCTACAAATATTTTCATTATTCCATAGAATAAATTTTTTTTTTACCATTCATGGTATTATGTTTCGAGTTTGACATGTTTCCAAAATTTGCCATGTTCCACAATGGTCTTCAGTTTCAACCTGATAACGGTAACGATTCTTGGTATTATGTTCTCCAAGTTTGCCATGTTGCAACCAAAGAAAAACATAATACCAAGAATGGCCACCTTTACAAGGATAAAACTCAAGACCATTGTGGCATAATATCATCTAATAGTTTTTAAAATGACTATGACTATTAATGTTCGGATGTATAAAAAATTACTGTACCAATCTTCTAAGTGTTTTTGTTATTTCATAGTACATCTAAATTAAAGTCTATTCATGTCTATAGTTTCGTTGTACCTAAAGTCAATTTTAAAGTTTTGTTGTATCAAAAGTAGAGTTTAATCGTCTAAAGTTTCGTTGTATCTATAACTATCAATCAACACAGTTTGTAATAGAACTAATATATTGATCTCTGCACTCTGTCAACGTAGACAGAGTTCATGAACTCAGTCCATGTCCATGTTGACAGAGTTCATGAACTCTGTCCATGTCCATGTTGACAGAGTTCAGCAAATAAAACAAGCCTATATATAAAAGGGATATATCATTTGCAAATACAATTACAGTCCTACTTTTATTTTCATTTCTAAACACATAAGCAAAATCAATAATTTAACAAAAGTAACTAACTAAACACTCAATATATTCCTCTTTTTATATTTAAATTTAAATAATTTTCAACATACTATTTGAGCAGAGTTCATGGACTCTGCCCAAATGGATAGAGTTCATGAACTCCGGCCAATTGGACAGGGTTCATGAAATCTGTCAAACTGAAAAGAGTTCATGTTAAACCTCTTAATACTAATCCACACTATCTGTGAGTAATATGTATCATTACCTATGCTTGTTCATGAACTCTGCCCAATAGGACAGAGTTCATGACCTCTTCCCATTTGGACAGAGTTCATGAACTCTTCCCAATTGGACAGAGTTCATGAACTCTATCCAATTTTGGACAGATTTCATGAACTCTGCCCAATTGGACAGAGTTCATGAACTCTGGCCAATTGGATAGAATTCATGAACTCTGCCCAATTTTGGACAGAGTTCATGAACTTTGCCCAATTTTGGATAGAGTTCATTTACAGGGACAAACTCAAAACTTTTCAAACCAATAATTAACTCTTGAATTAAAAAAAATAAATTTGACTTATCTCTTTAGACGCAGCCGAAACGAAAGTAGGCGAATTTAGATTTGGCCGAAGAGAGCCCCAAGAGGAATTTTAAATAGCCGAAACGAAACGAGCCAAGCAGCCAAGAAAAGAAAACCTGCAATAACAATTACAAATTAAATAAGCAATTTAAAGAAAAAAATAAACACATAAATATGCCAAAAGAATTACCTCTTCACAACGTTGTGTCGATAGGTCCCCAGCTACAACACCTCACTGTTGTGCAAACGTCCACAGGAGAACACTCCAACGCCAAAGCTCCACCAACAGAAGTGCAGATGCACGCTAAACCTACAGATGTCCAGACGTAGACTCCATCAAAGAGCATCAAGTCGTCCAAACAGGCTTACAACCCAGCGGCAGAGGCAGAACCTTGCATACAAGTGGATGGGAGAAACAGAAGGTGGCAGACGAGCGAATGGCAGAGGCAGAAGCTGGCGGCCTAACACTCCATCAACAACGAACCGCCGAGCAAATCCTGACATGCAGGGTGGTGGAGAAATGACACACAGCAGCGGGGAATTGGGTGGCGGAGTTCGATGACAGCAAACTAGACGGACGAGCGAGTGGACAGGTAATATTCTAGACTGGTGACGTGGAGGCGGGACCAGCAACAATGCCAAAGGGGTCCCCAATATCAGCGGAAAGTGACAGACAATGGCCACGGCTGAGCTTTTATGCAGAATACTTATTCAGTCGAACAATTATTCGGCCGAATAATTGCACAACGTTGTGCGTTTTCTCCGTCCGGCTAAAACCTTGCACACACCTCGAGGCCACCGTTAGGTCTAACGGTGGCCCATTAATTTTTATTCGGCCGAATAAATAATAAGTTATTCGGCCGAATAAGTTTAATTATTCGACCAAATAATTAAATTATTCGACTGAATAATTAAACTTTTTCGGCCGAATAGCTTCCACTATGGTTATTCGACGCTCGATTCTCACCAAAGTGTAACCCACCTTCACGTTTCCACCCCCATATGGTGCCCAAAACCATGGGTCAACACTCCACCACCAAAAGACCTATGAATAGGTAATGGAGGCTCCCCATTTCATATCCACAATCATCCCTATCCTCACTCTACCAAAAATTCTCTTGAAACCCTAGCTCTCCCTTTGGAGCTAATTTCCACTTGAGAACCCCATTTGGCCCCATTTCCAAAACATCTTTGGAAGAAGGAGAAGGAACAACACTGGAGCTTGGAAGCAACCCTCCTAGACTACTGCAAGAGCTTCACCAACCTCTCATTGGAGGTATAATCAATACAAAAACAATTTTTAATATCTTTTATTGTCTCATGCACATGCTAGTTTAAATTTACTGTTTTGTTGTTATTGTTTTTACTGAACTGCTACTAAGGAATCCCTTCTCCTTAGTAGGTGCTCATTTGCACAAGCTATGAAAAAGGACTGGCTCTGTGGCGAAAATCCTAGATTTGTTCTAGGTCCCATCCAGTAAGAAAAAGGACTGGCTCTGTGGTGGAAATCCTAGATTTGTTCTAGGTCCCATCCAGTATGAAAAAGGACTGGCTTGGTGGCAAAAATCTTAGATTTGTTCTAGGTCACATCCAGCATGAAAAAGGACTGGCCCTATTATACATCCAACATGAAAAAAGGGCTGGCTCTATAGATGATGAATACCTGCAGATGGCAGGCCTACATCCAACATGAAAAAGGGCTAGCTCTGTATAAATTCCATTGACGAGTAGATATGATATTGATTGAGATAGCAACAGCAGTGATGATGACGATGATTTGATGACGATGATCCAGTGACGATGATACAGAGAAGAAAACTTGTTCTAGCAGATCTGTGTCGAGAAATACTTTCCTAGTTAAGAGGGAGTGTTGATGTAATTGTAACTTCAGAATGTATTTCACATATGTATATTGTATTCCTATAGAGATGTCATTATTCCTCTATATGGAAGTGTCGTCATTTATATTGTAAGTGTCGTAACTTATACTTGATGGGTTATTATACCACCTTGATGGGATCGGCCCTGTATAAATCATGTGGGTCAAAGGATTATTAGACCACCCTATTGGGGGTTGGCCCTGTCAGCATTATGTTAAGTGGTTAAGTTGAGGCCGACCTAGTAAAGTTTATTAGGCAAGTCAAGTCATGTATAAATAGAGTGCGGGAGGCACTCTATTTGATCATTCACATTCTCACTCATACACTCATTGGAGAGTGGCGCACTATTGGAGGAGGAGAAGCTGCTGCTAGGAGTATATCTCTTGTACTTGGGTTGTATCATTGCTCTTTCTATCTCTAAGGAAGTTGTGGGGTTTTTCACCTTTATGGTTTTCCCTAGTGAAACTCTGTGTGTCTATTGTCTCATGTGATTACTTGGTGTGATTGATATGCTTTATTATGCTTGATATGTTGTACATGTTATTCTCTCAGTAAAGATCCTAGAGTATGTTGAATTAATGCTAAAAATTTAACACATTCTAGAGGATAATTTGTTGTATATATTTATGAGAACTTTAAAGGAGAGCATTCAACAAGAGGTATGTCTCTTTGAACCTAAATCATTGGAGAATATATTTAGTTTGGAAATGGAAGTTGGAAGTAAAAATATAACTACTAGAAGAGTTGCTACTAATACCTATAGAGAGGGAAATGTCCCTCCCGCTACCCTTTCAGCATTACTCAACCTACAAGGTTGACACTTCATTATCTGGAGGAAAGAAGAACAAAGGGACTATGTTTCAATTGTGACAATAAGTATAGTAAGGGGCATAAGTGCAGTGATAAAAAATTATTCTACATAAATTGTGAAGAGGAAGAAAATTAAGAAGTAGAAAAATATCAATGTGTAGAACAATAAGATACTACTCCAACCATATCTTGTCATGCATTGGCCAACATTAACACTCCTCAAACTCTCAAGATAGAAGGATATATAAAAAGGAAAAAGGTTATAGCAGTGATTGATTTTGTTAGTACCAATGTCATCATTTGTTGGAAATTAGCCAAACTTATCAATTGCTTTACATATCCAACACCAAATTTTCAAGTAATGATTGCATATGGATGTCCCATAAATTGTTTATGGAGGTGCCATAGTATTAGATTTCTATGTGGGAGTATTTATTGGATAGTCCAATGGTTACAATCCAAATGGGTGGTGATGATGTTTATTAGGGGTTCAAGGGTTACAATAATTGGGAATGGTGGCTCTTAATTTTCAACACATTTTCATGACATTTTCCCTATAAGGAAAATAAATTGAACCTAGAGTATTCTAGGGAAACCCTCTAAGGTGATAATCTCTAAGGGCATGACAAAATTGCTAAAATAGGAACACCATGGTGTACTTGCACAATTGTGCACACTAGATGTCCAAGCATCTATACCCTCCGTTCCAGTGGAACCCACAGAGTTGTTGGTAATCATTCCCAAGGTATTTGGAGAGATGCATTAAGGTATTCAAACTACTCAAGATCATGGCCATGCTATTCATTGGCAATTGAGAAGTGTACCGCCTAACATCAGATCCTACATGTACCTATATCTAGAAAAGAGTGAGATTGAGAACATGGTTCAATAAATGTTAGATGCGTGCATCATTCATCCTACTCAAAGTTCTTTCTTTGCACCAGTGGTGATGGTTCACAAAAGGGAAGGTTCATGGCATGTGTCCAAAATATTTTAGAGAGCTCAACACAATGACCATTAAAGATAATTTTCCTATTCCTTTAATTGATGAATTATTAGATGAATTACATGGAGCAATTTTCTTTATCAAGTTGGATCTTTGTTCTAGATATCATCAAATTAGAATGAGGTAATAAGAAATTCCAAAAACATCCTTTAGAACACATGAAGTTCATAATTTATGAAATTTTGGCGATGCCATTTTCCCTTACAAATGCACCTTTTGTTGATAAGGGAAACTAAAAGTTCCTAAGACAACTTTTCAACTTCTTAGTCGTCTAAAACAAGAAGAGACGGGAATGATAACCCTTATTTTATATCCTAAAAGATAACTCAACCTAAACCTTCACGAATGTTTAGCGAGATTGTTCAACACATATCAAAAGACATTATAATACTATGTAACAACTATCTAGCCAATCACTAGAATACTAAAATAAGATCACAGGTGAAAGGTAACATAACATAACATATTCATAATCAACATTCTTTCCTTATCCTTTATATGTGTGAATATGCCTTTCACGAATAGAAATATACAAAAGAACCTCCACCAAACTGACATGATGACTTAAATGTATGAAGAAATATGGGAGAACAAAATAGAAATAAAGTCTTTTGATTTGTTAGAATGTAAATGAGAAAATGATGAGGACATTAACAAACAAATAGTAAATGAATGCAATGAAACTAGAAAATCATTCAACTAAGGAAAATAAAAGAAATATGAATACGAGAAAAAGCATTTTTCTTATTGAATATTTTTTCGTCAATACACTAGAATAATTGTCTTAAGCTCTTTCAGGATTTTGGGAAAGTCTAGACCAAAAACAAGTTCTTGCATAAATAACTAGAATTTACAATACTACTTTGTCATTATGTAAATGAAAAACAAAGACTACCCCTGACAAAGCTACAATAGGATTCAGTGAAATTTTTTTAGCGCTAGTACTATTCTCTACAACCAAATAACCAATTAGATAAGCTAATGGAAAATCAAACCTCTTACTTCAACAAACAAAAAGTAATATATATCTTATGTAGAAAAAATTAGAACATAATCTCCCATCTTTTCATCTAATAAAAACACATGGTATCAACTGAACTGTTAGAATAAACTATTCAAGTGAAATGACGGAAAAATAACTTTAATCTGAAGGAACAAGCTTTAAGCATACCATAGCAAGTGTAAAATTGGAACCCTTCTCCTTGAGGATTGATGTAATTAAGTAGTTCACCAACATAATGATTAGAAACTACCCATACCCATGTTAGCACAAAATGCTAGACTGCTAGTTAATTGTTAACATGTGGTCACAAGGACTGGCCACTACACTATTATGAACTCAAATAGACTCGAGAAGAAACAAAAAAGACTCAACTGAAATAGATTTTCACGATGGTAAAACAAGATTCAAAAGGGGGCCTTTCGTTTCCATTTAATTTGTCACTTGGGGATGAATTACAAGGAGCTTGATTAAACACCTTGTACTCTATTTGTCATTTACAATATAATCATTCTAACCATTCACCATTGTTTCAATAAAACAAGTAGTAAAATCACCACAACATATAACATATGTGTTTCTATCATACTATATAAATATGACAACATGCATATGTATAAATAAGAATATTTTAGAACTATCCTTCATATTGTCCATCACAATTCAAAATTTAAGGTGTCTCAATAGTCTCAAAATATGCACTTTTCATGTCCATCAAAACTACAAAAGCAATTGAAATTAAACCACATAATCACAAAACTTCTAGATGAAGGTCTTCAAAAGAAATCTCCATTCTTACTGAATCCCACCGTGTATTCCCATGACTATTTCCACTAGCCTTGGTAGGTAAACTTCACTGTACTTATATATTTTTTCCCTTTGTCCTTTTTGGGACAAGGTGACTCATTGGATAGATTCTCAAGGTCATCAAGATTTTCCACATGATCCTTGGTTTAAGGAGTTTGGGGTTTGTTCCCAGATGATGCATAGCTAACAAATTAGTCGATAGAGGTTTGAGGAATGTGAGGTTCCCAACTAGTTCCTTTTCCTAGTGACGAAGGAGTCTTGTAGTATCAACAATCATTATGAACAAGTAAGTATTGGGGAATTTATACTATGCTAGGATGTGGTTGTAATTTATACTATTGGTGTAAAGGAGGGGGCTGAATAGGATGAGGAGGTGTTCCCAAAAATAGATGGCTAGTTTGGGTGAAATGGGAAAATTCCTTTGAATTTGCATTGAAGTAGACATAAAATCGTATCCTCTTCCTCATTCCATCTTTCGATGCATAGTGTCCTCTATTGCCTCTACCTCTTCTTGATCTCCCTAATCCTCTACTATGAAAACTCATCTAACAATCAAGAAACCACACTATTAATTGTGAACTTACCATTGTCACATCACATAACAAGCTACATGTAAAGATCATAAACCAAATGCATTGTTAAGCAATTATACATACTTTCGCATTGATACCATCAAATATACTAAGCCAATATCAAGAAGAAATGCAACATATTGATATATTCAACTACTAATTTCACTTTTGCAAGTACATATAATTTTTGTTGCATCTAATCAAATCAAATAATTAAGATAGTGGGTATGGAGAGACTCATAGCTAGGTAACACAAAGGCTAATCATCAGGATAGTATATATAGGCATGAGAGACTAAATAAATTTGCACAGAGTGCATGATAATTGAGCTATACATTTCTTCCTTTGGGCATGTCTGCATAAACCCACATGAATTTATTTTCCGGTAGTTCGACTGAAGAGAAAAGGTCTTCTCTTATTTCATACAAACTAAATTTTAATTCATATAATCACCCACATATGCATGTAAGAATTTGACAATGTAAAATTAGTCACAGCAGATCTAATGAACAAGTAAATCAATCACAATAGATGAACATAGAAAATATGGTGTAAAACTGTGCAAAAAATGCAGCAGTGCTCAATATCCCAATGAGGGTGAATAATTACAATACAATACAGTCACAATGACTGAGCAATTCGAATTGCCTAAGGAGGTCATTCGAATCACTGAATGGAGTAGCTTGACTCCAACTAGGAGTCCTCATCATCAATCAGTGGTGGTCATCAATTCACAAGAACTAGTCGTCCAGGTGTCAATCTGAGTTTAACTGAGTGTAACATGTGTAACTGAAGTGTGTAGCACTAATATAGGGAAGTGGGCTTAGTGGAGGGCGCATGGGAGGCTAACTGAAGTCAAAACAAGTCATCTAGTCAATCTGAAGGTCCAACGGAGTTAAACAGTCAGTTGAGAGTGAAACTAGCCTCAAATCAGGGAGAATCGGAGCTAACTGAGTGTAACTGAAGTGGAACTGCAGTGGTAGGTGAAGAAGTGCGCCCTTCTCTGGCAGTAGGTGAGAAGTGGGTGCCTTCTTGAATAGGAGGGCTAATGAACTGATGTAAGAAGCTCCCGGGTGCTAGAATAAGGTGGCTAAGGTGCTGGAGGCATCAACCTGGTGACTGGGATGCATGCAAAGTGCATGCAAACCCTAGAATTTGCATGCAAACCCTAATTGCATGCAAGATCCTGAAAAAGATGATGTGGATATCCGAACAGATAACAGGGCAAAGAAATCAATTATGTAACAAGGAATTATAAGACTATTGGGGAACCTCTTTACCTTGAACTATAGAACATAAAATAAATGACAGAAGGGAACAATATTCCATGAACAAAAGTTGTGTCTAAAGACATCTTTACAACACTTAAGCACAACACATTGTTATTAGAACATAGCAATGAATTATCACAAAGGATGCATCTCATCATCATTTAACATAATACAACCCATATGGTTTTCCTTTAATAGTCTCCATACCTAACAAACTCCTTGAAAGTGAGGAAGATCTAGTTCACAAATAGGGTTCGTTGGTTCTACCGATATCCAAAAAATCCACAACGTCCCAAAGTACAGTCAACTGTTTTAGTCATGCCAACCATGGTCTTACCAACCACCCAGTCATTTGTTCAACTGACTATTTAGTCAATCCTTCTACTCTCTCAGTCGGAACTCCAGTCAATTGCTTTGCTAGTCGATTGTAGTCTATTGACTAATTGTCTCCAAAAGATCCAAGAGTGTGATGAACTTGCAAAAACTTAGGTTCCAACACCCCCCCATCAACACAACACTATGGATATTATGGATATGAAATTACGTTCTCTGAACACCCCCCCCGTAATTTCAGATCCCCGAAGCCTAATCATAGCCTAAATTTTCACAAACTTAGCTTTTGTAAAGGATTTGTAAAGATATCAACCACTTGATCATCTATCCTGCAATAAACAAGTGAGACAAAATTTTCCTATACCAACTGTCTCAAATAATTAACATGAAGTTCATCATGGATCATCTTGTTATGAGAAACAAGTTTATTATCAACTTGTATGGTACTCATATTATCACAGTAAATAACAATCGAGGCAGTAATAAGAAACCTAAGCTCTTCAAGAAGCTGACGAATCCAAATTGCCTCTACACATGCCTTGACAATGCCACGATACTCTACTTCTGTAGTCAAAAGAGAGACTACTTTCTATTTATTACATGAATAGACCAAGGGTCCAAAACTCAGTCAAAACACATAGCCAAAATATCACCTCCCCAGTTGGAATTAGTGAATCCAACAAGTGGTTTTGTACTACGACAATACTTAATAACATACTGATAAGTGACATTAATATAGAGAACAATTCTCTTTGCAAATTTCCAGTGGATTTATCAAGGATATTGCATGAATTGAGAGACCACACTAAAAAAAAAGGAAATATTTGGTCAACGGTGAATTAAGTAAATCAGGCTACCAACAAATTGTAGATAAATAGTGGCATCGACTCATGGAGAGTCACAGTATTTTGATAGCTTCACTCCCGACTAATAATTTGTAGCACATGACTTGTAATCGTCCATATTGAATAATTTCAAAAGATTTGAGGCATATTTAGGTTGAGAAGGAAAGACACCATCATCCATTTGCAAAATTTGAATTTCAAGAAAGAAATGCAACAGACCAAGGTCTGTCATTTCAAAGGTATCTTCAATTTGTTTGTTTCTTCAGATCCAAAACTAGATTGACATTATTTCCAGTTATGAATAAATCTACAACATACAATGCCACAATAAAAGTATCACCATGAACATGCAATACATAAATGTTGTGATCAGATTCACAATGTTTGAAGCCAATATTTCTAAAGAAGTGATCAATCTTCTCATACAAAGCATGACGTGCAAGTTTCTAGCCATACAACGAATTTTTCAGTCAACAAACAAGACCGGAATCTATCACAAATCCAATAGGTTTCTCCATATAGATTTTTTCACTCAAGTCTCCATGAAGAAAAGAACTTTAAGCATCGATTTGATGAAGCTACCATCCAAAATGACCAACAAGGGAAAGGATTAGGTGAACATAGTTCATCTTTGCAATAGGGACAAAGGTTTCAGTGTAGTCAATTCCTTCTTACCGAGAAAAACAATTGGTGACCAAATGAGCCTTGTGGCATTCAAAACCACCATCGAAAGTAACCTTGGTCTTATAGACCCATCGACACTTCACAATGTTCTTTCCTTAAGGTCTAGGAACAAGTTCACACATCTGATTCTTCTTCAAAGAAACAATTTCATCAGTCACAGCATTTTCCCATTTTAGCAAACCCTAAGCATCAACATAAGTGTCAAGATCGCAAGTGTTAAGAACATGAGACATCAATGAAATGCTTCTAATTTTTTTTTTACTACGCGTTTACCGACCAATACTAGAATATCTAGCTTTTGATCTAACAACTTCAATCGTCTTAGAATCCCACCAAGGTAAGCAAGTCGGTGGTGATTCTGGTTAGTTATTATTAGTTGAATGAGTCGGGGAAGTTAGGTTGCCAACTTCTGCAATCATTGTAGACCAACTACCATTCGACTCAAGAACAAAATTCATCGATCCAGTCAACACTCCATAGAAGGGTAAAGTTGATCCAAATTCTTCAAGAATGTCAAATGGATCTTTGTGCAATAGACTAGAGGAGTAATTCAATGGCTTATTACCTAAAATCATTTCATCAAATATCACACTTCTACTTAAGATGATCAGTTGTTTGACAGGATCAAATAGTCTATAGGATTTCGACTCATCAGAGTAGACCATCATGATGCAAGCCTGACTCTTTGCATCCAATTTCTGCGTGCAGTTACTATCGATATTCACCTAAACAACACATCCAAACGTTCTAAGGTATTCTAGAAAGGGTTTCCTTCCATTCCACTTCTCGAATAGAGTTATGTCAGCGACTGATCTAGTCGGTACAAGGTTCAGGAGATAGTTTGAATAGTAAACAACCTTTGCCCAAAACTTCATCGAAAGATCTTTGGTCCATAGTAGGAACCTGTCCATTTCTACCAAAGTCCATTTTTTTCTCTCTACAAGTCCATTAAACCTAGGGGTGTGAGGGACAAATATATTCCAATAAATACCATTTTGCAAGATATACTCTTCAAACTGTCGACTCACATATTCACCACCATTTTCTGATCCCAAACATTCAATGGGACGAGCACATTGGTTCTCAACCAATGCTTTAAATTCCTTAAATATTTCAAATACTTGTCTCTTATTCTTCAATAAATATACCCATATAAATATAGAGAAATCATCCATAAAGGTTAAACTATATTTCACACCTGCTAATGAAGGTTTGTTCATGCAACATAGATCACTATGAACATGTTCTATTTTATTTTGTGCTCACCATGCTTTCCTAGAATCAAGGGGTTTCTGATGATGCTTTCTAAGCATACATTCTCTACAAATTCCATCAGGTGGAACTATCTTTGGGAGACTAGTAACCATGTTGTGAGTTACCATCATCTTCAAACTTTGAAAGTTCAGATGTCCAAGTCGTTCATGCCAAATTCTACTTCTTTCGTTGGTCTGAGCAATGAGTGTAGTCGACCCAGTCATTGTAGTCGGTGCAATCAATCAAGAAGAATAAAAAAAATTATAAAGTGCATCTTTGGAATATATATACCCTGGAGAAATAATTTCCCCTCCAAGCCTCAGATCCTTTATGATAAAGTGATATGGCCAAAACTTGGCATATTTTTCTTAGTCTGTGTATGTTGAGCAATCGACAAAAAAATAGTGCTCATACTAGGAATATGGTAGATATTCGATATTCAACCATGCTGACATTCAACATCTCCACTTATAGCATCTATGAGAGCATAGTCATCAGCTACATAAATATTATATTCTACAGCTCCACTTAAGGATGAGAACAAAGAAGCATCTTTCGCCATATGATGAGTACATCCAGAGTAAACTACTCATTTTGTCTGAGTGGTACAAGCGTGTAATGCTTGAGAAGTACTTATGCGGAAGGTATATTTTCAGCAGGTCAATTAATCAGTTGACTAGTCGATGCACTATCCTCGAGGTGCTTGAACTTTTCTTCCAAATCCTTCATCTTCTTCCAATATTTCTTCTCGACATGTACCACTTTCTGTTGCGAAATTTCTGTGGTTGATGGTTTCATGGGGTCACAGATAATATTTCTAGAATCCTTAGGAAGAATGACATCATAACTTCTTTCAAACCCTCAGAAACCATTAGATAGAAAATGAGATCCATTAAAGACCCTATTGACCAAACACAATGCAAAGGTGTTTATAATGTCCCTTGTTCATGCGAATTATGTTACATAGGTGAGACAAGACGTTCCATCCATACTAGATTAAAAGAGCATGGAGCTGAGATAAGGAATGAACGTATCCAAACCTCAACTCTTGCAGAACATTGTGCCAAAACTAAACACCAAGTTTTCCTAGAAGATGCCAAGATTATAGCAAAAGAAGACCATTACTTCAAAATGAAACTTAGGGAAGCCTTAGAAATTATAAAACCGCCTAACAATTTAAATAGGGATGGAGGATTTGAAGTGAGCACTAGTTGGATTCCTCCTTTACTTAACCGTAGATCAAGATAACAACCCATTGATTCAACTACCTAACCATTTATAACCCTAATTGTATTATACCATATTATATTTCAATTGATAACCAAGTTAACCTCTCTTTCATAATTAATAATGTATATACTTTTTCTAGTTAAAGACCTCCTCACCATACACTCCATTACTAAACATAGTTTTATTTAAGGTTATTAATAAATATATTAAACTAATTTACCCTTAAACCATTTCACTAAAAGTATCCCTTTACTTGTCATTTCCAATTGATAATAAACCTTCTTAATAAAACAACACTCTTAATTCTTAATAAACTAATTAAATAATTTTTAATAAACTAATCAAATAATTAAAAAAGATTTATTTGATATTAAAGCTTTATTTGATAATAAAACTTTATTTGATAATATAACTTTATTTGATATTAAAATTTTATTATTACTACTAATATAGAGGAATTTATTTAATAAAATCCACCAAACTTTCTAATCCTTAAACATAGTTTTAAAATAGGGTTATATTAATTTATTAAAACTAGTATTTTATTAACCATTACAAAGAAGTTAACCATACTCGTTTGATTTTTAGGATAATTACTTTAGTTATCGTTCTTTAATAACACTCCACATAGTTTAAATTAGGTTTTCATTAAATATAAATAAAATTAAAATTAATTAATACTCTCAATCTAATTATTAACCCTACTCTCATTTCATCAAAACCCTAATTTCTTCACAAAAAACAACATAGTCGACAATATATTATCAGATCATCTCTACATCTCAACTACATATCTTAGTTCTTATGCTCTCCAGAAGATCGACATTTACGTACTGATGATGGATCCTGATATGGATTCAAAACGTCAACTTTGTAATATGGACATTGTGGATTCTCCGAGACTACATGTACCACTTTTCCACAAGGTAGATAGGCCTTCTTCTTTCGATCCTTCTTCGTCAATGATGAATCTTTTGTAGGGTGGTTGATAAATTCTAGTCAATGATCCAATTGACCACGTTCTTTAGAATTTTTGTTAACCTTTCTTTTGAGGAAGTGAGCCTGATGCTTACTACCAAGATTCCCCTCTTCAAGAAATTTTTGTTTGTCTTTAATCAACAAATAATAGAAAGTATCAAAGGTAAAATCCTTACCATATTTCTTGTGTGACATCCAATTAGCGTGAAACGATAAATAGAAGACATCATATGGTGTCTTCAAATTCATTAGAACCGACTCAATGAGCTTCCCATCATTCTTCAGAAAATCCTTGCCACGTTTTCCCAATTTCAGCTGTAGCTCCTTGATGCAAGCTAAATAGTCCTCAATCCTATCAAAGGATAGAGGTTCTACAGAGATAAACTCTTTCTTTATCTACATTACTTGAATTTCACTAAACTTGTTGAAAAGTGACTTCAGTTTAGTCTAGACAACACGAGGACAGCCAATCCCGCTCATGTCAAAGCGAATCTCCCTCTAAATGTAGGTCATGATGACACCAACAACTTCATACTTTTTTAGATCAATGATAAACTTAGCATCTACATCCATTGGATTAACAATAGAAGTCTTTATGTATTGTCACGGTCCTTTTCTCTTCAACAAAGTCTCCATTTTTGTCACCCATATTGCATAATTATGTCCATTAAGAACAATAGGCTCTACCTTGGAAGACATCCTTATCATCAAATAAATTTGATCAAAGTTCAAGAAGAGGTATCAATCAACAAATATTCAGCCAAGAGTCAATCAACCCTAGATCTGACTCAACATGATTCGTAGACAACAGGGCTAGGTCAAAACCAACAACTCTAATACCATGTTAGGGAACCTCTTTACCTTAAACTATAGAGAAAAAACGAAATGAAATAAAGGAACAATATTCCAAGAAGAAAGGTGGTGTCTAAATACACTATTAGAACATTTAAGCACAACACATTGTGATTAGAACATCATAGTGTATTATCACAAAGTATACATCTCATCATCACCATACATAACACAAATGTAATAATACCCCTATTTGACCCTTAGGACTTATTGGGTTCAATGTAAATATTATATACATGCAATGTGTGTTTTCCCTAGTGTGGAGCTCAAGGCCAAGGCCACACTAGAGGATGTCCAAGTTTTATTTAAAAGGAAATTATTTGTCATTTTGATTATCCATGTGCTATTAATCCATGAGGTATTGTAAATGATGTAAATATTAAATATTGCAACAAAATACCAAGGAAACTGGCTAAGGAGGAAACCAATGAGAAGGGGCCATGTGTATCCAATAGGGAGAGGTGAGGGGGTTATGGGATTGGAACCCATGCTGCCACTATCAATTTGTGAACCCATTTGACTCCCCATGCTGACATTTAAATTTGTTGTAAGAAGGTGGTTGAGAAAACCTGCCCCATGAAGTCGATGGAGTATGGAGCGGCCTTGCAATCCGTATGGCAGGGTATGTCTCTGTTTGGATTATCCCTTAAGCCACTCAACCTCTTGGGAATTCACTCACCCTAATCCCTATCCCATTGTTGACCAACAAATGGAGTTCTCATGCATTTGCAGAATCCAACCGAGAAGAAGAAATAAGAAATCACGATTCTGTGTAAGCGCAAATTTTGCATAGGCAAATGCACATAGAAACTCTGGGTAGGAAGCAAATCGATTGGGATATCCATGGATCAGAACCTAGGAATAAATTACAGAGCTATGAAGCTTAGAAAACCCATGATAGAACTTGGATCTGATAGTAGAAGTCTGAGTTGCGGGACATAGCTTCGGCTGCAACCCTGAGAAGATTCCATCTAGAATAGTAGAGAAAAGGGTTAGACAGAAGTTGGGGTTTTCTTGATGAACCCAGTGAAGGCTAAAATCTCATGAAAGCAATAGTTTGGAACTTTCTATTCCCACCCTGAAGAGCACCGGAGGGAAGGGGCCTCGAGGGACTATGCACAGAGAGGAGGGCCTTCCTTGTGTTGGATGAGGTAGGTAATGTGGGTGCCATGTTTGATGAGTAGTTGAGATGCCTGTAGCTCTGCGGATGAGCTCACTAGCTTAGAATAATCCTCCTTGTTCCCTTACATGCTTGATAAACTCAAATGTATGTTGGCTTAGCATGAGTGTGGAGCCTTGACTGTGAGAGATCCTATTTATCCCTCCTTAGTGGATTCACATCCCATCTCGGGGGTGGTCTCTCAGCTGAAAGAGTATAGGCTAGACAGAGACCTATGGTTGGGTGGAACGTTTCTCTCACTTAGCTAGTTGCTTGGGTAGCTTCATTCCAAAGATAAGTTATTTCTGTGGTGTAAAATGATGTTAGTTTCCCTATGTTATGTTATGCTTTTTATGCTCAAGTTATTGAATGACTGATTACATGAAATTGATCAATAGGGAGCTATGTATAATCCTAATTATGAGGCTGAGTTCATGTTTGAATGCTTCATCATTTGCATGAATTTAATGTATTGCTAACCTTACAAGTTGTAGATGCATTGACTAGTTTTAGTTTCATAATATGTGTTTAATTATGCATTGCATTCACCTTTATGAGGGATTGCTTGGATTCATTTGGACTTGGGGAAAGGAAATAGATAACCCCATGTTGTGTTTCATGATCCCTCTGTGGGTCAAGTGAAGGGAGAAGTCATGGTAGAAGGTAAACAGAGCTCCTTTCAGAAGGGTAATGATGCATTGAGGGAGTTTAGGAAATACTTCAGTTGGATAAATGGCCAAGTCAGAGAACTCGTATGTGATAAGGGATCACACTGGTGTATTGAGATCTTCTAG
The DNA here is from genome assembly GCA_027924585.1 of Larix kaempferi. Lineage (NCBI taxonomy): Eukaryota > Viridiplantae > Streptophyta > Pinopsida > Pinales > Pinaceae > Larix > Larix kaempferi. The sequence goes on along the minus strand of BSBM01000006.1, from coordinate 4,957,135 downwards.
AGCTTTCCAATGGTACGGGACTTGTCCAATTTATCCCAAAGATGAAGAAGTTATTGGGATAGAAAGTAGGTTTGTAACAGGGCATGGCCAGCTCCTGGCTTTCCGTATCTGCATTGCGGAATGCGAAAGTCGAGATCATATTTTTGCAGTGACAGGCCTTTTGGCACTCCGCAATTCTGAATTCCGCACTGCGGAATCTGAACTTCGTGGGCGCATTTCTGCAGCGACGGGAATTTTGGCGCTCCATAGTTCTGACTTCCGCACTACAGAATGTGGAAGTCGGTGGCACATTTATTCAGCGCCAGGTGTATTGGTGCTCCACATTTCTGAATTCCGCACTACAGAATGCAGAATTCGGGATTGTACTTTGTTCGACGCCGGGTAATTGGCGCTCTGACTTTACAAGTTCCACATCATGGATTGCAGAACTGTGGAAGTCAGAGGGGCATTTTTTAACACTACATATTTTGGGAATCCAATTTCTAAATTCCGACTGCAGATTGTGGTAGGGTGGATTTCATATTGCGAATCGGAGGCCATTGCAACTGTGGGTAAAATAAAAGGAATTTGGTAGAAAAAAAATGTATCAGGGTCTCCCATCACCTATGAAGGGAACCAAGGCGACCGGGGATGTGAAAACAAACCATAGGGTCATCCTTTTATAATCTCCAGATCTAACAAACTCCCTGAAAGTGAGGAATATTTTTTCCACAAATAGGGTTCATTGGTTCCTATGGTTTCCAAAAAATATGCAACATCCCAAAGTGTAGTCAGTTGTTGTAGTCGTGTTGACCATGGTCTTACAGACCATCCAGTTGTTTTTTCAACCAAATTTTTAGTAAATCCTTCAACTCTCTTAGTTGGGACTCTAGTCAACTGAGTATCTTCAGAATATCAAGAGTGTGATGAACCTAAACAACCTGAGGTTCCAACAAGGCTATAATAGATCACCATGGTAAATCAATAGAGCACATGGATCTATAAATCCTTTGTTCATAATAATCACGAGGGAATATGATAGTTTAATACTCTAAATCATAAATGAACATAGGGCCACTAGCACATCCTTTTAGAGGTTTTAACAGGGTTTTAGAATAGGGTTCTCACCACCATTACAATTGAAGATCTAGGGTATTATTTGAGGAAAATTTAAGAAATCTTCTGAGCTTGAGAGGGTTGTTAGAGTTCAAGTCACAATGAGGGAATAAATCATGTTTACACAATAAAAACAAAACAAAGAAGAGCAGTTTGTGGAAACATAATCGAAGGAGTAGACTGTCGCATAGAAGAGAGTATGTAAACAAAAGAAGACATTACTATGGTATTCCCTAATTAACCACATGATTAAGTGTATTTGACAGCTCGAGCTATAGACTAGAGGCCATGGCCTTCGCCGCCCCCCCCCCCCCCCCACTTTATATTTACAATGAAACCTTTTTTAACTCATATAGTGTGTTAATCACCATTGACCACATATCATTTAAATGAATATATGGAAGAACGAGGTCATGTTCGCTTTGACTACTAGGCCGAGATTTTAACTGTTACCTATTTCCAAAGATAATACATTAATTGTGATTTACGATTTCACAACATATTGGACATATACCCATTCATATGTTATTGAACAATACTTGTCACTGAAATATAGTTTACACAGAATGCTGGGTATTACACACGGATACTTTAGAATAATAAGGATGCAGATGACCCAGTCCATTTGAAATAACAAGGGGGGTGTTAAGTAATCCTGGATTCCAACAAACAATGTAAAATTGTTCAATGGAAGAAGCGAGATATTATATATCATTCATAGGGTAGGTATTAATGTTTGATCACAATAGTAGTAGGATGGCAGGGAGCTAGTTAGAAATATTTATATTCAATCAATACATAAAAATCATAACATTCAAACCATGATATCAAATGATCCCTCTGGGTACCACGATGTCAATTTCCTTTGATGTTGTGAGATGCCAATTGGTGTTCTAAGTGCACAAAAGTTGTGCGCCAACCTACACTTTCAATTTTTTTATGAATTATTTTGAAACTGAGCAGGAAGGAATCTAATGAATCACTTACAGATCCTCCAATAGTAGGGATGGTGCAACAGTTACAATTTTCAGGCCACTCAACTCATTAAAACCTACACCACTCCAAATTTGATGCAACAACTAGAATGGATTGAAGGAGTAACCTTTGAATCCCAATGTCATTGTTTCCATCCATTGGCAATACAACCATATCAATAACATTTACTACCACAATCTATGTGAAGTCAAAGACAACATGGAAAGTGGGGTGAGATCAATCACAATGGTGCATTGATTTTGATAAATAAGAAAATTGAAATTGCTCTGAAGAATTAAATAAAAACAAAATTAGTGAAACAACTTCAGACCTTAAGAAAAAGGTATGCAAGTAAACCGAGAAAATAAATATGTAAAAGTGAAATCAACAAAATAGTTTCAAACATTAATAAAATGCATGCAGGTAAAATAAGAAAACCAAGCAAGAGAGCAACTAATACCACAAAAATGCTTCTAGTGCTTGAGTTATTTATGACTGGGATGAATATGGATTAGGGTTGAAGTAGTGTTGCAAATGGGATCCATTGATAGTATAGGAAATGAATCTGCCATCACTATCCCTTATTAGGTATGAATTGTTGACGACCATTGTAGGGACGATATACAAGCTAATCAACAAATTTTGGAATTTAAATTTTTTTCCTTTACTAGAGTGAGTAGAATTCCACAACAAGAATTTATGGCCAACCTTAAAGGTCACAAATTTAGCACGTTTGTAAAAATACTTCTTAACATACTATTGTATCTTCTCTATGTTATTCATAGTATGCCCCCATGTTCACCAGAGCTAGAAGGACATGAAACCTCTGTTTTAACTTGGATTCTTTCAATTCCTCGGTTTTTAAAGTGAGTCTAAATGAGACCAACATGGAAAATTTTAAAGATCCATAATTTTCTCAAAGTGTAGAAACCTTGGTGAATCTTACTAATTCTTAAATTTGCAACCATAAAATATTTAGCGGTTTCAAAAAATATATTCAAATTTCTAAGGACTTTATATAGGTTTCATAAAATTTTGGCAATTTTTAGAATACAAAAAATTATCCCATGAAATTTGAGTGAATCATCTTTGAAAAAAGGAAAATTGGAGAATCGGTTTTTGGAAAAAAGGTTTAAAAATAGCCATGGGCTAAATTTCACCCCTAAAATTTTCCTTGGAGTCCAAATGGAACTCAATATGTTCAAAAATAGGATCACAGATCAATAACATAAAATAAATACGGAAATAAAACACATAAGAACACAATACAAGAGAGACACCAATATACATGGTTCACCCAATATGGGATACATCAATGGACAAACAACCGGTCCTTTCTATTATACCATCCAACAAAATTAAGGGATACAACTCGCAACACATAAGCTACAGATTCCTCTTCACTCTCACTCAGTCACACTGATGTTTCACAATACAAAACTGAAATTTAATTCCTTCATACAAAAAAGAGGGTTTCCTTCTAGGGAAAAAAATCCTAACAGAACTTCTACCATCATATATGCGATGTAATAATAACCATAGGAAAATACCATGAACTACACAAAACTATGGGCTTGTAAACCGCTAACTAAACCCATTATTAACCAAGTCAAGAACGGTCCATATGAATACGAATTTAAAACGATTTACAAAGAATTTTTAAAATATCCATTGGGGGGAGAATCCCCCAGACCCCATGAAAATAGGGGTTGGTTGCATCAAGAGGATAATCAGGCCCCATAACCAACAATCTCCCACTTGGATACTAATCACAACAACTCTATTTCTATTGTACCTATTGAACTATGATCCATCTTGGACTTATCAAGTTTCTCATGTTCACCTCCATGCTTGAAGGGCAACTGAAATTAAGCAGGAACTCGGTTTCTCCCTGTTTACTAGCTTTGTTAACATGTCTACAGGATTCTGGCTAGTATGTATCTTTTCCAACTTCAATTGTCCATCTTCCAAGATGGATCGTATGAAATGGTATCTAAGATGTATATTTTTGGTCTTATAATAGAAGGATGAGTTCTTTGCAAGAGGAATGGCAGTCTAGATGTCACAACACAACCTGATATTCTCCTTTTCTTACCCAATTCCTCCATGAACCTCTATAGCCAAATCATCTCTTTACTAGTCTCTATAGCAGCAACATACTCTGCTTCCTGTTCGGGTACACAAGGTACTACCAAAGGACCGAACACCAAGAGCAACCACTTCACACAAACAGATCACAGATCAACACACCGATGTTTTGACGTGGTTTAAAACCTCTTGAGGGAAACACTCCACGGCCCCGGCCAAATAGCTTCTCCGGGACAATTTATTATGCAAAGAAAGAAAGTTACAAATGAGCTTCTCATAATCAATCAACTAAACAATGACCCTCCATGCTCTTTAAATAGAGATCATGGACCAATCGGGTGTTAAGCCATGGATCAATGTTAAGTTTGATCTAAGAGAAGTTGAGCCGTCGGATCACTCTATGTCGGGAACATATCGTGACTGTCGGATTAAGTATTTACAAATGCATACTAATGCATACTAAAGAAACACACTGTCCCTAACGGATATATTACACAAGTTGATCTTAACTAACTCCTAAGTGTCTAAATATCCTAACATCCCCCCTTAAGAACAACTTGGGATAGGATTGGAGGATTTACAAAAGTGACACTATTAGGAGAAGGAAGGAGGCATTAGAGCCTATCCCCCCTTAATGACAAGTTCCTGAAATCCTAACATAGATCGAAGTTTAGAAAACTTCGCTTCTGTAAGAGACTTGGTGAAGATGTCTGCAACTTGATCATCTGTAGGGCAAAAGAGCACTTCAAGAACATGATCATGAACAAGATTTCTGATGAAGTGCATATGTAGCTCAATGTGTTTGCTGCGTTGTGTAGAACTGGATCTTTGGCAAGGTTGATGGCACTTTGATTGTCGCACCACAGTGGAGTAGGCTGCTGCTGCTCGAATCCAAACTCTGAAAGGATCTGTCGAAGCCATAAAGCTTCCTGACGGGCATTAACTGCTACTCGATATTCTGCCTCTGCTGAAGAAAGAGCAAGATCTTGTTGTTTCTTACAAGCCCAAGTAATAGGTCCAGATCCCAGACTAAAAACATAACCTGCAGTAGAATTTCCATCATTAGGATCGCTAGCCCAATCTGAATCAGTGAAACCAACCAAAAAAGGTTTCCCCCCTGTACTGTAATGAATCCCAAACTGAACTGTACCTCGAATATATCGAAGTATTCTTTTAGCTGCTTTCCAGTGACTTTCATGAGGTGTATGCATATAACGGGTAACAGGACCAATGAAAAAGGAAAGGTCAGGATGGGAATGAGTCAAGTATAAGAGACTACCAACAAGCTGATGATATAAGGTGGCATCGACTTTAGGTGAAGTACAAGTGGCAGAAAGTTTGACTCCAGACTAGAAGGGAGAAGGGGCTGGTGTACAATATTCCATGTGAAAGCGACGAAGAACGTCACAGGCATACTTAGACTGAGAAAGAAAGATTCCTTCTTTGGTTTGCAGGACTTGGAGACCAAGAAAATAATGCAAATGTCCTAAGTCTGACATTTCAAAATTTTGTTTAAGACTGGATTTCACATGGGTTATAAGCTTAGGGTCACTACCAGTAAGAATAAGGTCATCAACATATAGAACAAGTATGGTGAGATGGTTTCCTACTTTCTTGGTATAGACATTCGGGTTAGAATGGCATCTAGAAAAACCAGTGTCAAGGAGAAAGTTATCCATTTTGGCATACCAAGCTCTAGGAGCTTGCTTAAGGCCATATAAGGATTTCTTAAGGCGGCAGACAAGGCTAGAGTTATTTTGAACATAGCCAGGAGGTTGTTCCATGTAAATTTCTTCCTGTAAATCACCATGTAAGAAGGCAGACTTGACATCCATTTGATGGACTTCCCAATTGTGTAAGGTTGCAAGGGAAAGAACAAGGCGGATGGAGTTCATTTTTGAGACGGGAGCAAAGGTTTCATTGTAGTCAATCCCTTCAACATGGGAAAAACATTTGGCAACTAACCTTGCCTTAAGTATTTCAACACTTCCATCTGATGCATACTTAGTTTTGTAGACCCATTTACATCTGACAAGTTTTCTTCCTTTTGGAAGAGGTACAAGATCCCAAGTATCGTTCGCCATTAAGGCACGATATTCTTCATCCATGGCTGCATCCCAATCTGGATTCCCTGAAGCTTCTGCAAAAGTTTCTGGATCATGATTCTCGGAAACTTGAGCGAAAAGAGAAGAGGCTCGCTGAAACTGAGAACGTGTTCGACGTTGATCTCTAGGATCATCGGCAAGATCACCAGCTGCTTCACATGTTGAACGGACCCATTGAGGAAGCACTTGTGCTGGTGCAACTGGAGGAACATGAGCAGGTAGAGGTGGATTTTCATCCTCACTGTCATCATCAGAAACTGGAGTTGGAAACTTGTCAAGGAAGTTGGAAGAAGAAGAAGAAGGCACAAACGCCGAATCAGGCTCACAGGTCAAAGATGGCACAATCGCCAAGTTAGGCTTGCAGGCCAAGAGATTTTCATCAAATTTAACATCTCTTCTAATGATTATATCATGAGAATGTGGTTGAAGAAGTCTATAACCTTTTAAATCTTCAGAATATCCAACAAATATGCACTTTTCACTTTTAGGCTGCAATGCTTTCCGCTTTTCATCCGGAATGTGAGTCCATGCTTCACTACCAAACACACGGAAGTGACTTACATCAGGTTTAGTTTTACTCCATGGTTCTTCTGGTGTTATACCTTGTAATGCTTTAGTGGGGGTGCAATTAACTATGTAATTTGCACAATTTATGGCTTCAGCCCAAAATTGAAGACTTAGTCCCTTAGATTGGATCATACAATTACCATTTATTTTAAGGTGCGGTTCTTCCGCTCAGCTACACCATTTTGTTGTGGTGTATATGGAACAGTGTGCTGTTGTTGGATGCCTTGTTCAGTGCAGAAAGTAGTGAACTTTTTGTTAACATATTCTCCTCCATTGTCAGATCTTAACTTAATAATTGGATGACCAGATTGTTTTTCAACAAGGGCCTTGTAGGCCAAGAACATGTTAAATACTTCGCTCTTAAGTTTTAGGAAATAAACCCAAGTGTGTCTGGTGTAATCATCAATGAAATTTAAGAAATATTTGAAACTAGAAAAGGAAGCAGATGGAAGAGGACCACATAAGTCACTATGCACAAGCTCCAAGGGAACCGAGGCGTGCCAAGAGGCACGTTTGTCAAAACTGTCCTGATGATGTTTTCCGAGTACACAACTGGAACAAACACCATCCATGCAAGATACCATCAGAAGACCTGTCACCATATTGTGTTTACATAGTTGTTGCAATGAGCGATAATTTAAGTGACCAAATCGCTCATGCCAAAGTTTTCTCAAGTTATCACTATGAGCAACAAAAACTGAAGGGAAAGGTGATGACCCAAATTTGTTAAACTTGTACAACCTGGTAATATCATCAACAATTCCGGTAGCTAGGACCTGTTGAGGATATTTGAAATCCTTAATTACAACTTGGTGAGGTGTAAAGGTCACAGTTTTACCCTCACCAGAATGAGTGATCTGATAGACTGATAACAAATTGCAGGAAATTCTTGGAACACATAGTACATCACTAAAATGACCATTATCTATTGGAACTGTTCCAACTCCTACAACACTTAGAGATCTATCATCACCAACAAATATTTGTTTGGTGTTACATTCATGCATAGTAGAAAAGATGGCTTGATCCTTAGCCATATGATAAGATGCTCCAAAATCAATGAGCCATTCATTTGAAGTAGAAGAAGAAGATGCATTATAAGAATAACCAGAAGCACAAAGTGCATGTCCATGAGAGGCAGATTTTGAAGGCGAATCTAGGCTAATGTGGTGCTTCTTCATTGCTGCTTCCAAGGATGCCATCTTCTTGAAACACTTAGATTCATCATGATTATATTTCCCGCAATAGTTACAATGACGCTCAGTCTTCTTGCCTTTTGGCTTGGATCCTTTGTCATTTTTTAAAGAAGGAGTTGACTGAGAGGGTTTTGGACCCTTGTTTGACTTATTATTGCAAAAGTTTTGTTTCTTGGGAGGCTTGGACTTTTCTTTCTGTTGGGACAATAAGGCTTTCCCAGATGTATCTGCATTGTCGATTATTCCAATATGAATGAGTTTATCTTGCTCTCTAATCAAGGAATCACAAAAGGATTCAAGACTAGGCTCTTGATAGCTAGCTGCATTCAAGGATTCTTTCATGGAGTAAAATGTAGATACAAAAACAGAATATGTAGGTCCAAGTTTGGAAAGAATATGATAAATGCATTGTTTGTCTTCCCTCTTAATCTTACATTCTGCAAGCTCCTAGATTTGGATATTCCCTTCCTAAACTTCCAACAATTACCTGGGTTCTATCCTCTATCTCTTTGTCTTCCCTTTTTCTCCATAGTCAATGCATTACTTGATGTCTCACCTATGATTTTCCATCGCATTTCCTCGCTAAGAATAACACCAACAACATCATCAAATTTTAGAGTGTTTGAACCAAAGAAAATGTTACTTACAACCATGTGTTTTGGGAAATTAATCCCTAGTAACCTTTTGGGATAAGTTACTACAGAGCGGTGCCCATAAACAATTGAAACAACACTACCAATAAATGCAATCTAAATCAATTTATAGTTCAAGCATAAATTAAAAACTAAGATAGATTTCCTATATCGTGTCCAATGTTTGTAGAAGATACATCTTATCAACTTTGCCCCAAATGTATCTTTAATAATATGTAGTCATAAACATGGAAAAATATACAAGTAGACAACTTCAAATATAATGATTCAACTGCACCTGAATGTGCTGAATTTAAAAATAATAAAGAGCAAGAAATTAATACATTATTGGATAGTAAACAGAATTATCTATAAAAAAACAACACCAAGATACAAGATAGATTTCACCTGCTCTCGGTTGTGGCACTATTATGAAACTAAAGGCTGAGTTCCTCCATCTCGGGCCACACACATACACACCTCTTCAATACTAAAAAGGCTTACCCAAAGAAAACAATCTGATATTCTATTGGCAAGAAAGAAATGGAAAATGCTGGGAATGTAGATTTCCAAATATGGGGGTTTTAATTGCAGACATGGAAAAATAGGGATTACGGATTCAATATGAAAACAAGCATCATAAGGGTGCTTTTTATTTCTTCTCTTCCCATTCTCATGCTTCCTCTTTCCTCTTTTATACTTTTGGGGAGGTAGTTAGGAAAGTTCAATTAGTTACTTACGAGAAAAGAATAGTTAAAGAACCATAGAACTGTTTTCACTTTTCCCAAAACTTGTTTTTATTTTTTACCTTTAAAATAGGAGGTACGCAAGCTAGACACTAGAGAGTCGCATGGACGTAGGCTAACCATGCATAGGTCACATCCCTATAGAAAATTGGTATTTTTGAAGGTTTGACTGAGAAGGGATAATGGGGATTGAACCATAACAAGATAAGGGAGTCTACAGTGATGTAAATCAACTAACAAATGACATTTTTCCGAGATGTGGAAAATAATTTTATAATAGATGCCCCCTAATGTGTGAGGTCAGAAGGAAAATTGATGGCTGGAATACATTACAAATATATAGATTATGTGTGTGGTGGAACTAGTAGGAGTAGTCAACAGCCAACTATAGGCAGTGAACCTACAACATAACAAGTTAGAACTCTTTTCATGAGGTAGGCATACCCATGCTCATAAATGACAAAAGTGTGGTCGTTGAATCATGTACATAGAAGACCCATGAAAAATAGAAGCAGTGATCATGGCCACATGGATACAAAGTGGATATGTGTCAAAGATTATAGCATATCCATGAAGATACAAAGTGTATCTATGTCTAAAATGAAAAATTACAACCACATAAAATACAAGGTGGATCTTTGTCTCAACATCAAATGAAGATATTTGGAAATAAGAATGAACAGAGCAATCTCCATAAGAATTAGTGCCAGAATGTAAGTAAGTGGCAATCCAATGCAACCCGAGTCATATCATAATGATGTGATGCTATATACGGACTTGAGGTCTTCCAAGCAATCGGGTATGAGTCTAAACTATGTGAATAGGTGTCTTGGGGTTGAACACAGTAAGAAATAGTGTGAATATTGATCAATGATGTAAACTGTTAACACACATGAGCCAACTCACCGATAACTATAATGAGTTTAAAGGTACCTAGTACAATCTAACAAGTGTGAATGGATGTGTTGACGTCAAACACTTGTACTAAGACTTTAGAAATCTAGGGACATTGGTGTATTCCCATAGTTTCTAGTGAGGAAACTTTCCACTGATGATTGCAAGCTCCAAGGTACTAAAAGGATTCTAGATTAAAATCACACGATAGATGTTTTGGAGTTGATGGGGTGTGAACCATTGGAAAGAGGGATTTAAGGCATCCCCCATCATCCAACACAAGGTAGTAGCAGGAGGCCAAAGATTTGTTTGAATGGACTGATTGTACTGAGACATGCTTGATATGAGAAGGCCGAAAAATGAAATCAATAGTTCTAAGGATTGGATGGATCAAGTAAAGACTTCCCTTTAACATAATCAGGACACAATAAGTGAGTAAGGAAACATTGAATCAAGAAGTAACACTATATAAGTTAATTATGTATGAGAATGAAGGACTACTCCATAATGACCGAAAGACTAGACAATCAATGGAGATAAAAAAAATGGGTTTAGTTTCCTAAAGCCATACTATATAACCTAAGCGACAAAGACAATGACTCGAGATAGTGTGCTTTGTTCAAGGGTGATGCAACTTGCTGCCAAACATAAGTAGGAATATGAATCTTTCCCATTCGTCTTTTTGGAATATTTAATTTTTTTTATCTTTTTCATATTATTAGAGCCTCAAAAAGAGTAAAAGAATGCTATAGTACAGGGAAAGAAACAAGTGTCGGGACAAGAAAACTAGTTCCAAGCGCATGGAACAAGCCTATGCATAATGCAAGGAACATGAGTAGGACAGTGACACTCAAAGTATGTTTCTTCACGGTAAAATAGGTGTTCAGGTTGTGAAGGAAAAAAATGATGCAAGGCTTAGTGAAAATGAGATAGGAGATGAAGGCTTATATAAAAATTTGAAAGCATGGAAGCCGACATCAGGCTCATAAGCGTAAGCAGGATAAACACATATGTGATTAAATATTGAACAGTACCAAACCGTGAATTTTATTGAGCCTGGAATAGTTAGTGTTCATTGGATTTTTCAATTTTAGAGAGTTTGAAAACTTAAAGAAGACTCCAAAGTGGTTTTTATGGTAAATTTAGTCTGTGATGCCTGAAAAAGCAAAAAGGTGTATAGGGGAAAACTCTTCTAGTCAAATATTGACTAGAGTATTCATTTTTCATAAATAGTCCATCTAGTACAGAAAAAGGGTTAAACTTATCCTATATGGACATTCTGTCATGTCCTTTTAATGATTCTGAAAGACACAAACTCACTTGGAAATATTTTTATATTTATGGAGTAAAAAAAATATTAAAAATAAATCCATGATGAGAGTCCCCCTACAGGATATGGTGTAATTTTCCCAATCAGAAATTAAGAATATTTTCTCCAAGGTTCCAACTTTAATTATGTTGATTTTCAACGTTTTCCCAAACGATGGCTTATGAAGGCTTACGAGATGCTCTTGTTCAACAATAATGGAGTGTATGTATATTTATGATGTACATTAAAGGTGTGAATATAATCAAAGTGTTTATATTACACTGATATGTGCAACAAATCATATCTGATATAAAATTGGAAGCTGGTAAAGAAACTAGGAACACTAGTTCAATTTTGGCCACACTGAACATGAGGTTTCCAACTCTTCCCAAACACTACCAAAGCAACTCGAATTCTCCAAATATCAATTGAATGGAATCAAATAGAATCAAATGAAATTATATTACCTACTGATATAATTCATAGAACTTCCAAATAAGTATGAAAGACACCCTCTCAAAACTAGTGCAAAACTAGCTCGATTTCCTCCACATTGGAATACTAGTTTTTCAACTTGACCCAAACACTTCCCAATCAGACCAAGTCTTCCCAAACAAATCAAATTCGACCATGACACTCCAAAATAAACAAAAATAACTTCATAACAGAATTTAGGGAGCTAATATGAAAATTTAATACACATTGTCTTAAGATCGCTTAACCATACAAGCAAATTTCCACATAAATCACCCATAAGATTGAACATTGAACACCATCTAATGAAGATATATGTAAATATTTATTATGAATGTATGGAGACAATAAATATACTTATTACAAAAATGTATGTCGCTTACATAATCTCTAAATCCAATAAATATAGAGATAGAAAAGTAGTGGTGCGCCCCTCCACGAGAAGAGATGCCGAATATAGTAGATTTAGTAAAATGATGATATATTGGGCATACAAAAACCTTTTTGAGTGAAAAAAAATGTGTTTCCCTCTTGAAAAGATGATATGAATTCAATGGAATATGTCTCATATCCCATAAATTATGAGAAGTATCGAAACCAGAACCTCCATTTCGGCCTACCAACACCGGTCCAAGATCTAAATCAATAGAAAGAAACTCCAAATGATATGAATTAGACCCCACTACTGTATATGAACATATAAATTGCAATACATATATGTATAGGAATATGAAAGTGATTTCTCACCTCAATAATCAGCTGCAATGAAGCACAATGAAAAGATCTGGATGATCTCCTCCTCTCTACTAGCTTGGGTGGAATCTTTCACCACCGAAACTAGATCAATGGAAGGGAAGGAAAAAAACCATCATGAAATGGACAATCTAATCTCTACAAAAGTGGACTTGGAAAATTTATCATCTTCACCTTCATGCTAGAAGGCCAATTGAAACCAAGCAGGAACTCAGTTTCTCTCTGGTTACTACCTTTGTCAACATGTCTGCAGGATTTTGGCTAGTACGTATCTTCTCCAGCTTCAATAGTTCATCTTCTAGAACAGAGCATATGAAATGGTACTCGATATGTATATGTTTAGTATTAGAATGGAAGGTTGATTTCTTTGCAAGATGAATGGCACTTTGGCTGTCACTATACAACCTACTATCCTCCCACTTCTTACCCAATTCCTCCACGAACCTATCCAACCAAATCATCTCTTTACTAGCCTCTGTAGCAGCAAGATACTTTGCTTCCGTTGTTGAAAGTGAAACAACCTTTTGCAGCTCTGAAATCAAAATTACTATTGTTCCACCTAGAGTAAAAACATACCCTGTACTTCTCCTCTTGCTGTGTTTATCACCTACCATATCTGCATCAACATATCCCTATAGAACAGTGTATGAAACTCCAAAAAATAAATCATGAGTGGTAGTACCTCTAAAATACTTGAGAATCCACTGTACTTCCTTCCAATGTTCTTTACCTGGATTGTTCATATACCTGCTCACAACTCCCACTGCATGCGCAATATTTGGCCTTGTGCACACGATGGCATACATCAAGCTGCCAACTGCTGATGAATAGGGAACCTTGGACATGTAATCTATATGTTCCTGTGTCTTGGGACACATATCCTTACTTAGTTTGAAATGGCTAGCCAAAGGTGTACTAAATGGCTTTGCATTCTGCATTTTGAACCTCTCCAACACCTTTTGTATGTACTCACCCCGAGACAATGTCAATTTTCAATTTTTCCTATCTCTTGTAATTATCATACCAAGGATTTTCTTTGCAGCACCCAAATCCTTCATCGCAAATGAATTAGATAAGTTCCTTTTGAGCACATTTATATCATGCATGTTAGACCCTACAACAAGCATGTCATCCACATACAATAACAAGATAATATATGTTTCATTCTCCAGCCTCTTGAAATAAACACAATGGTAAGAATGAAATATACTATAACCTTGTTCTGTCATAAACCTATCAAAATTCAAATACCACTGCCTTGGAGCTTGCTTTAGGCCATACAAGCTCTTCTTCAACCTGCATATCAAATTCTCCTTCCCTTTAAATTAATACCCCTATGGCTGCTACATATAAATCTCTTCCTCCAAATCCCCATGGAGAAAGGTTGTTTTTACATCTAACTATTCAATATGCAAATATTCTACTACCACTAGACTTAAAATAGTTATAATTGAAGTCATTTTAACAACAGGAGAAAATATTTCATCAAAATCTATACCTTTCTTCTATGCAAACCCCTTTACAATAAGTCTGGCCTTATATCGCTTCTTTCCTCCATCTTCTTCCTTTAACCTGTAAACCCATTTATTCTGCAATGCTCTTTTACCTGTAGAAAACTGAACCAAATCCCAAGTCCAGTTTCTTACCAATGAGTCCATATCCTCATCCATGCCTTGATCCCACTTCTTTCTAGTTTCCACATGCATTGCTTATTCATAACATCCTGGTTCACCAAAATCAGTCATTAATAAATAATACAGTGAAGGAGAGAATCGTTCATGGGGTCTACTTAACCTGGTACATCTTCTAACACTTGCAGGAGTTGGAGGTACATGCTACTATTCTTGATTTTCCAGCACCTTTGGAACTTCATTTTCTTTGATTTCATCAAGCACTGTGTACTCTGTGTTTTCCTTTTCCAGTTTCTTTCCCTGCAACTGATCTTTATACATGACCTTTTCATTGAATACCGCATCTCTACTCCTAATGATTTTTTTTATTTTCATAATCCCATAAGCGATAACCAAAATCATCAACCCCATATCCAATAAAGGTACATTTCTTGGATTTAGCCTCAAGCTTTGTTCCATTTTCTTTATCAATATGGACAAATTCTTCACAACCAAAAGTTTGTTAGGAACCCATGTCAACCCTTCTGTTTACTTTGTTAGTATATTGTTGTTGGACGCATATACTTTGTAAGTCATCCCATAGTATTTGTTGATCCATAGTTCGTATTAGCCCATGGTATTGACCCATAGTATTGGATGCATATGCTTTGTAAGTCATCCCGTAGTATTATATGTCCCATGGTATTGACCCATAGTATTGGGCATAGATTTAGTATATAAGTGTGTGTTGAGGCCAATGAAGGTACCATGAAGCTATTTGTATTGAGATTGCTCAAAGGAGATTTCCCCCTCGAACTGGCCTGCGATCAATAAAGCGATTCTGAGTTCTGTTATTTCTGCTATCTCATGTATTTTCATTAATTAATTGTTGCAGGTTCTTCACATCTGGTATCAGAGCACTTTCTTGGGCTCGTTGGGTGGAATTTCTGGCAATTTTTTTTTCGCATCTGTTGCAAGTTCGGATCTGGGAATGATCCCTATCCGCTTAATTGTGAGAAGTACTTGGGCATAAGCCCTAAAAATCATTGTGAGGAGTACCACAGGAACCCTGACGTAACTATTCCAATGAGAGGACCTACCAACGAAAATGGCAATGATCCCTACCTAATTGACTAGTTCACACCCGTGAGGTAAACCAAGAGTTGTCGTTTGTGGAAAAGTGGTTATTAGTTTTACCTGATCGAAGGAGTGAGGGGTTCTGCCCCAAGACGCAGGATGTCAGACAGCATTGGTGGCTGAGTGAAACTCCTAAACTATTAGGAAGCTGAGCACACCTGGGGTCCATATCTATTTTCAGATCTATCTGTTGCCGATCCCTGCCGCGTCATTTCAGATCCATCTGTTTTCGATCTCTTTCGCGCCATTTCAGATCCATCTGTTTCCGATTCCTTCCGCGCCGTTGCAGATCCATCTATTTCTGATCCCTTCTGCGCCGTAACAGATCCATTCGAAAAAAAAAAAAAAAAAAAAACTATTTCTTCGCCATATCTCCCTTGTTTTCACTCTGTTTTCCTTGAAACTTTCCTGACACCCTTGTCATCCCATTCTACATCTTTCATTCGTGAGGACCCTATCCCAAATTCCACTTCCCAAAGCTAGAATTCCCACATTTTTCTATTTTTTGGGTTTCCCATAACTTCTTTAATTTTCACCCAATCACCTTCAAATTTTGCCACCGTGTTCATTTCCTATTTCTACTTCTTTGTCCCTCTCTGAAAAGTTTTCTCATTCTTTCACCCCACTTCTGAAATCCCCATTTTCTGCTTCCATGTCCGTATGAAATTTTTCAAAACCTAGTCAAACCTCAATTACCCATCAGAGTTTTTCCCAAATCCAAATTTCCCTTTACTAAATAAGCTTCTGTTTGTGTTTTTCTACCCATTCAAAAAAAAAAAACTCCTGGTTATGGTTGTCACCCACGCTAGAGCAAAAGCCATGGAGGAAGCACTTGCAGCCATCCAAACTAAAATCCAGGATCTAGATGAAAAATTTCTTGGCCTCCATCTTGAACATTCAACCCTGAACAACAAACAACAGTCCAACTCTTCATCAGACAATGAGTTCTCTTCTTCCAACCATTTCCGCGGTCTGAAGCTTGATTTTCCTCACTTCAATGGTACTGATCCAACTGGATGGATCTATCATGCAGAACAGTATTTCAATATGCATAATATTTTTGATGTCAACAAAGTTCCACTTGCATCCTTTCATTTGGAACAGGAAGCTCTCCAATGGTACCGTTGGTACATCAAGGCTCATGAAGAGCCAACATGGCCAGATTTTTGTCAGTTCCTTTTGCAACGATTTGATCCTAGTGCTTTTGATGAATTCACAGGAGCCCTCACTAAACTTCACCAAATTGGAACTGTGAGAGAGTATTAGACAGAATTTGTGAAATTAGCCAATCACACATAAGGATTGTCTGATGAATTCTACAGGAGTTGTTTTATCAGTGGTCTTAAGGATGAAATCCGCTCATAGGTTAAAATGATATGTCCAAACACAATGATGGAATCCCTGGGGTTGGATAAGTTGACAAAAGACAAGATTGCAGCACAAAAACACTCCAAACCCACTTTTGTTCCCTTCCGAAATATGGGTTCTCAACGAACTCCCATCCTGCCAGCTCCTCGCCCAACTCCTATCAAGCATTTGTCTGAAATAGAGATGCAGACACACAGAGAAAAATGGATTTGTTATAATTGTGATGAGAAATTCACTCAGGGACATCGATGTGTTTAGCAAAATCTCTATCTCTTGGATGTGGATTCTCCGCCTGCCTCTGAAATTTGTGAAGAAGCTCCAGATACAATGGATGATCAGGTCGACATTCAAGAGCTTCCTATCATCCCTCCATCTCAGGAAGACCACCCAGAGATATAGCTCCATGCTTTAGGCAGAATCACCACCCCCCAAATAATGCGGGTCAGGGGTTACTTCAAGAAGCTTCCTCTTACAATACTCATTGATTCTAGTAGCACTCATAACTTCAGTGACCCTCTGATCGCCAAACAGGCTGATTGTTTTGTCCATCCTTGCTCCAACTTTGAAGTCATGGTTGCCAATGGGGGCACCTTACCTTGCAAGGGAAAGTGTCACAATGTGTGTATCTCTCTGGAAGATTATAACCTACGCTCTGACATGTTTTCCTTGTCTTTAGGCTGATGTGATGCGGTTTAGGGTGTTCAATGGTTATGCACACTTGGCCCCATCTTATGGGATTTTGCTGAACTTTGGATGCAATTTTCAGTCAATGGGACACAACACAAATTTACGGGCTTACAACTAGGGTCTATCTGCATCATCATTTCACATCGCCTGGAAAATATCCTTAAGAAGAATTGACATGGTGTCATCACTTAGCTCCATTCAATTCAGATGCACCCATCAATGGTCTCCACTAGTTCCTTGGATAGATATGCAGGTGTCTTTGTTGAACCAGTGGGATTGCCGCCTTCAAGAGATCTTTCCAGTAAGCATTTAGCCGCATCTACATCTCAACAGGAAATGATGGCTATTTTGCATGCAGTACAGAAGTGGAAGCCATCCCTATTAGGGAATTATTTTTGCATCAGGACTGATCTCCAGAGTCTGGAAAATTTCCTGGAACAACGGGTCTCCTCCCCAGCACACCTGAAATGGGTTATCCAACTCATGGGTTATGACTATGCAATCACTTACAAGAAGGGTAAGGACAATATGGTGGCAGATGATCCTTATCGCACATTTGATGACCTAGTTTCTCTTACATCTATTTATCTGCTTGTTCCAAATTGGTTGCAATCTGTTCAACAGGGCTATATCTTTTATGAACTCCATGCGTCTTCATCGGTAGGGCACTCTGGGTTCCTCCAAACGTATGGCCGAGAACAATGTAACTTCTTTTGGCAGGGACTAAAAATGACAATTCGATAGATGGTGGCTGCCTATGATACTTATCAGATCAACAAGGGTGAAACAACCCTCCTTTCGGGACTGCTCGGACCCTTTCCCATCCCTACACAGATTTGGACAACTAATTCTATGGATTTCCTAGAAGCACTCCGATGGTACAATACCACATCTAAAAAGACACCATATGTAGAAGTCTATGGATAGGCACCGCCAGTTCTTCTTCCATACACCCTCAACAACTCCCATGTTCAGGCAGTTGACTTGGTACTTCAGAACCACGATTAGATTCTTTTCATTTTGCAGGACAATATTCACATGGCAAGAATTCGACTGCAACAACTAGCCGAGCAACATCATTCTAAGCGCACTTGTCATGCAGCTGATATGCTTCTTCTTCGTGTACATCCTTCCAAGCAATCCTCCCTAAAACTCAAAAGGCATTAGTGGCCCGGAATGCAACCCGAGGATTCTACAGAGGAACCACTCCTTCTGATTCTGCATCAATATCCACATCTAAAGCTTTGAGGAAAAAACTTTTTCTAAGGGAGAGGGGATGTTAGGAACCCGTGTCAACCCTTCTCTTTAATTTGTTAGTATGTTATTATTGGACGCATATTCTTTGTAAGTTGTCCCATAGTATTTGTTGATCCATAGTTTGTATTAGTCCATGATATTGAGCCATAGTATTGGGCATAGATTTAGTATATAAGTGTGTGTTGAAGCTAATGAAGGTACCGATAAGTTATTTGTATTAAGCTTGCTCAAAGGAGGTTTCCCGCTCGAAGTGGCCTGCGATCAATAAAGCGATTATGGGTTCTGTTATTTCTTTTATTTCGTGTATTTTCATTAATTAATTGTTGCAGGTTCTTCACAAACTTCTCAGAAAATAGTAGTTTATCTTTTTACTTGTCCATTCCTCCTCTAGAATACCACCATCCAAATCATTTGAAGGCCCTCTGTTTATTAAGTAAAAAACAATATCTACAACATATTCCCAAAACTGTAAGGGAAACCCTACATGAAATCTCATACACCTTGCACGCTCCATGATTGTTCTATTCATTCTTTTTGACACACCATTTTCTTCTAGTGTACCTAGGACTGTCTTCTCTCTACGAATCCCATGGTATGAACAGTAACTGTCAAACTCCTTACCGCAATATTCACCTCCATTATCAGATCTGAGACACTTCAACCATTTTCCTGTCTCATTCTCAACCAAAGCTTTCCATTTCTTGAAAGTAGAAAACACATCATATTTCTGTCTAATGCAATAAACTCAAGTTTTCCTAGTTGCATCATCAATAAATGTAACATAATAATGAGAGCCACCTAGAGATTGTACCTGAGCCAGTCCCCATACATCTGTATGCACGAGATCTAACTTCTCACTCTTATTTTATTTCCCAACACTAAGAAATATGACTCTCTTATGTTTTCCATAAACACAGTTCTCTCAGAATTCCAAACTTACCTGCTTCAAATTTGGAAGCAACTTTTTTGAGTGGAGAATCTGCATCCCCTTCTCACTCATGTGGCCAAGCCTATGATGCCACAATGCTATATCTGTTCCTGTGGAAGCTAAAGAGATATAATAGTCAGTATTATGAGGACATAAATACAACGTACCTATCCTGTCTCCTTTTTCTATCCCCATCGATCATTTTGTGATCTTCCACCACGTCTCTCTAAATGTAGATAAACAACCACCATCTCCCAACTGCACTATTTAGATTAGATTTATTTTCATAGAAATAATATTCCTTACATATTTCAACATCCATTCACCATTATTTGACTTTATCCGTACCTTACTGTAATGTCCCTTGTTAGGAATTTTATTAAAATGACAATTTTTCACTTTTTTCCCTAGTTAGACCTTTGACTAGTTTTGAGCTCTAGGTCTCCAAATTGCTCCAATTGATCCCAAATATTATGAGAAGGTATATGGATGATTTTATAACATAAATATGTGTTTCAGTAATGCTTTTAGACCTTTAAAATACTTCTGCAAATCATTTTTCAATTATGGCCAATGTAGGGAACTTTACTAGTAATTCCCCTTTGACTAGTGATCCAGGAGGATCCAAGACAACAAAATTTTGAAGTCCTCCAATCTCAGCAAAAATAGCCCCAGATCGAAGGGCTCGTCGAGACAATTCCAACGGTGTTCGTTTCACCTCAAACGGACTCCGTATGAGAAAGTTATCGTGTTTTGTTGTATTGATGAAATAGGCAAAATGGGGGTGCCACGTGGCACCACTGGTAGCGTGACACATTGCATCCATACAAGATGACGAGGTATTGACATGGACCAATGAGGATGAGACATGTGGCAACTCCCGGTTGGTTAATGCATGCCACGTGGATGATAAGTGGTGAGGTGGCATCAAGTTGGCACCTTGACATGGACCAATGAAATGGAGACACGTGGCAACTCTCGGTTGGTTGATGCATGTTTATGCAAAAGTATTCACCACTCTTCACAAGATTCGCTCCCCTCCCGTTGGCACAACCACCACATGGGACATGCCACCATTTAAACACATGTGCATTAAAAACTTTGGTTAAGGGCTTAAAGTGGTTAAAAATATTAAAACATGTGTTATAACAAACTTTTAAATGTTACACGTCACCTAATGAATGTTGGAGCGCACCACATATGGCATAACAAACTTTGTTATGGCTTTATCACATGTAACCAACGTTGGTGGGGTCGAACCACATGTGTTTTTAAAACTTTGTTTATGGTGTAAAGTGGGTTTGTGGAGCGCCACCCTTGCTTAACGAACTTTGGGTTAAGTTAAAAGTGGGTTTGTATGGTTCTTATATGGTTGTAACCATATTAAAAACCAACCAAAAGGGAATGCCTTTTTAAAAGGTATTTTAAATATGTTTGTTTTTATTTATTAAAAAAAAACAAACCAACTACATAAAAACCAAATTGGAGAGTTGTAACCATATGCCTATTTAGGCCACATTGTTGTAACTTGAGAAATCATGAGGAGAATGTGATGAGGGCTAACTCAAGCCTATATAAACCCCCTCATATGCCATTTTCCACTCATGCTTTGGAGTAGAGACTTTGTAGCTAAAGGAGAGAAGGGAGATTGTGTAGCTCTGCAGGAGGAAGGTACGAGTATTTATACTCGTTTTACACCGTCTTCAGGCTTCGGAGTTGCTGGAAGCAGTCTTGTTGTGTTTTGGGCAGCGGTTCTCTTCCTGGCCATTGTCGCCAAGGTATCATTGTATTATTGCCATGTATTTTTCCTTTATGCTGAGATTATAGATCGGCCCTCCTATTGAGAAGCAGGCCCGGAGACGTAGTCCATCCTGGACGAACTCCGTTATCAACTTGTTGTCTTTATGTGTGTATTGTCTATGCTGTTTGGTTCTCTTCTTATGGATTTGTGAGCTTCATTCATGCTCTTTATGCAATTCATGTTAACGTCATAGAGTAGCAAAGATCTTGTTTCCGGATCATGTGGTATCAGAGCAGGTCTATTTGACGTTGGATTGTGAGTGTGGATGCTCACGAGGGCTAAACTGTAAGTTGGTGAGGGTACATTAGAGCCTTACAATTCCGAGATCGGACGTGCACACCGAAGGAAGAAGATGGAAGCTAATGATGCCCGCACCGAGATGGAGGCAAACTTTCACAATGTCTTCTATATGATGGCCGACAAGGTAGACAAGTTGTTTGCAGACTATGAAGCACGCATGGCAAAAGAAAGAAAAGGCAGTGAAGTAAAGAAGGAAGACAAAGAAGTGAAGGACGAAGGAAACGCTTCAGTTAACCACGGAGGAGGTGGCGAAGAGCCTCCTGAGCCTCCCTCTTCACCTTCAGCTTCAAGCACAAGTTCAAGTGCTTCTTCCTCATCTCATCCTCAGCATTCCAAGGTCCCTCACAAAGAGCCTCAAAAGAAGCCCTTATTGAAGCTCGATGTGAAGTTTGATTTGCCCATGTTCAATGGGGAAGCGAATGCAGAGAAGTTAAACAATTGGATAAGGCAAATTGAGGTCTATTGCCGAGTCCAGCAGATCGAAGAAGAAGATGTGAAGATTCAGTTGGCTTCACTTCGGCTGACAGGCACCGCACTTGTATGGTGGGAAAGCAAGCTTCAGCAAGGTAGCAAACAAATGGGTAATCTTCTCTCATCATGGTCTGCTTTTATTTCTGCTTTACGTAAGCAATTTTATCCATTGGGTTATGTTCAGAAGGCAATGATGGATTGGAAAAGTTTTAGACAAGGCAAGGGTCAGAGTGTTCAGAGTTTTACTGAAGAATTTAGAAAGAAAGCTTTAGAATTGAATATTGCTTTAGATTCTCCTGACACTCTTTTGAAGTACATTGGTGCTCTTCATCATTATCTACGCCATACTTTGCTGTTGTTGAATCCTACTAGTGTGGATGAAGCAAGTGTTCAGGCTACTCATCTTGAGAACAGGGGGAAGCATTTGCAAGAAGACCATCAGAAGAAGCCTTTCAAGCCCAACAACCACCACAAGTTCAAGAAAAAAGACAAGAGCAAGAAGACAGCTACTGCCAAGAAGGAAGGAGGAAAGCTCCATTGCAACCATTGTGACACTGATGGGCATGATGAAGAAAGTTGTTGGAAGTTGCATCCTGAACAAAGGCCAAAGCATTATGGAGGCAAAAAGAAGAAAAAGACCGTTGCAACAGCGCAACGAGATTTGGGTTCCGACTCAGGTGACGAAACCATGATTACAGCCGTGGGAATGCAAGGTAACAAAACTCCTCATACTGGTTCAAGTTCTACTCATGTTTCTAAAGAAAATGATAAAACAAGAAGTGAGTTGTTTCATATCAGAGTTGTGTCTAAGCATACAAAGATTGAAACATTATTTGATCCGGGTTCTCAAGTAAATTTGATCTCAGAATCAGTTGTTAAGAAGTTGGGCATACAGACTAAACCTCACCCCAAGCCTTATCCTCTTGGATGGGTATGTGATAATGCTAAGATACAGGTGACTAAGCAATGCAGGGTAAGGTTTGCAATTGCTTCAAAGTTGATCGATGAGGTGGACTTAGATGTTGTTCCTCTTGACATCTGCGGTATCGTATTGGGAAGCCCATACTTGTATGATCGACAAGCAGTATTCTTTCGTCATGAGAACAAGTACCATCTCACCAAAAATGGGGTGGAGTACATTGTGAGAGCTCACAGTATGAAGGCTAACACCACTCTTATTAGTGCAGGACAGATGAAGAGACTCATCAACACTAACAAGAGATACATGTTCATGGTTGTGAGAGCAAAAGATGCTGAGGCATCCGATGCTTTCAAAGGTTGTGATCCTTCTCATACAAAGGCTATGATTGATATTGTGGCTAACTATGATGATATATTTCAGGAACCTACAGGTTTTCCTCCCAAAAGGGAGATTCAACATGATATTCATCTCCAGCAGGATGCCCCTCTTCCTAATGTGGGCATGTACAGGTTGTCCGCAGTTATCAAGTACAAGAAGGGTACTGGTAACAAAGTGGTAGATATGCTTGCTAGACCTCCTATTGTTGCATCTATTGTTTTGAAAAATGCTTCTTTATCCCATGAAAGTTATATTGAGCAGTATGCTACTGATGATGATTTCAAGGAGGTTTATGAGAAGCTAACCAATGGCACACAGGTGGAAGACTACTATTTGCAGGGAAAGTTGCTATATCATTTGGGCAAGTTATGTGTTCCTATCAGTGAAAGAGTCCATGTAATACGAGAAGCTCATACTTCTCTTGTATCAGGGCATTTTGGGGTAGGTAAGACTTTGGATCATTTGCAAAGACTTGTGTATTGGCCTCGCATGAAAGACATTGTAACAAAATATGTAAAGGGGTGTGTGATGTGCTCTACTTGTAAGCCCACTAATAGAAAATTGGGGATGTACTCACCACTTCCTGTTCCTTCCCATCCTTGGGAAAGCATTTCCATGGATTTTTTGGGGGGTTTGCCTATGTCTAGGAGGGGTCATGACTACTTGTATGTGGTCGTGGATAGGTTTAGCAAGATGTGTATTCTTATGCCATGTAAAAAGCAGGTCACTGCAGAGCAGGCTGCTTCTCTTTTCTTTCAGCATGTATTGGTTCACTTTGGACTCCCTACGTCCATTATCTCGGATTGGGACTCCCGATTCCTTGGAGAGTTTTGGACAAAATTATGGTGTATGATGGACACCAAGATAAAGAGGAGCACCGCTTTCCATCCACAGACCGACGGACAGACAGAGGTAGTCAACAGGACAGTTGTCCATTTGCTTCGAGGCTATTGCAACAAGCATCCTAAGTTATGGGATGAACAGATCCAGTATGTGCAGCATGCCTACAACAGGGCTATGCATTCTTCCACTCAGAGCTCGCCATTTGAGACATGCTTTGGGTACTTGCCAAAGACTCCATTGGAATTGACTTATGGGAGAGAGGTTGATTCAAGCACTTCCAAGGATGAAGACAAAGCCCGCAGGTTCATTCAGAGAGTTCAACAAGTACATCAAGCAGTGCAAGAGTAGTTGGAGAAGAGTCAAGCCCAGTACAAGGCTCGCCATGACAAGCATAGAGTTGATCATCAGTTTCAGGTGGGAGATCAAGTGTGGCTTCACATCAGCAAGGAGAGGATGAAAGGAGAAGGCAAGAAGCTCAAGCCCATTAGATATGGTCCCTTCACCATCTTGGAGAAGATTGGGACAAATGCTTTTCGCTTAGAGCTACCGCCATACATGCAGAGCTACTCAGTGGTGAATGTGGAGAACCTGAAACTCTATGAGCCTCCCATGATCATGGATGAAAGGGAGAATGTCTCATTACCATCAGTTGATGAATTTGCTCCTGAGTACATGGATGAGCTAAAAGAAGATGTCATCTTGGACAGAAGGACAAGGACTTCTCGCAGAGGTGATGTTGAGTATCTTCGAGTGGGCATCAGAGGCACTCATCCAAGCAAGGCCAAGTGGATCTAGAAGGAGAAAGTGAGGGAGCAATTACCTCACCTATCTGTTGATTAGTAAAGGATTTTGGAGGCCAAAAGCTTCTCAGTGGGGAGGAATGATCCAGGAGGATCCAAGACAGCAAAATTTTGAAGTCCTCCAATCTCAGCAAAAATAGCCCCAGATCGAAGGGCTCGTCGAGACGATTCCAACGGTGTTCGTTTCACCTCAAACGGACTCCGTATGAGAAAGTTATCGTGTTTTGTTGTATTGATGAAACAGGCAAAATGGGGGTGCCACGTGGCACCACTGGCAGCGTGACACATGGCATCCATACAAGATGACGAGGTATTGACATGGACCAATGAGGATGAGACATGTGGCAACTCCCGGTTGGTTAATGCATGCCACGTGGATGATAAGTGGTGAGGTGGCATCAAGTTGGCACCTTGACATGGACCAATGAAATGGAGACACGTGGCAACTCTCGATTGGTTGATGCATGTTTATGCAAAAGTATTCACCACTCTTCACAAGATTCGCTCCCCTCCCGTTGGCACAACCACCACGTGGGACATGCCACCATTTAAACACATGTGCATTAAAAACTTTGGTTAAGGGCTTAAAGTGGTTAAAAATATTAAAACATGTGTTATAACAAACTTTTAAATGTTACACGTCACCTAATGAATGTTGGAGCGCACCACATATGGCATAACAAACTTTGTTATGGCTTTATCACATGTAACCAACGTTGGTGGGGTCGAACCACATGTGTTTTTAAAACTTTGTTTATGGTGTAAAGTGGGTTTGTGGAGCGCCACCCTTGCTTAACGAACTTTGGGTTAAGTTAAAAGTGGGTTTGTATGGTTATTATATGGTTGTAACCATATTAAAAACCAACCAAAAGGGAATGCCTTTTTAAAAGGTATTTTAAATATGTTTGTTTTTATTTATTAAAAAAAAACAAACCAACTACATAAAAACCAATTTGGAGAGTTGTAACCATATGCCTATTTAGGCCACATTGTTGTAACTTGAGAAATCATGAGGAGAATGTGATGAGGGCTAACTCAAGCCTATATAAACCCCCTCATATGCCATTTTCCACTCATGCTTTGGAGTAGAGACTTTGTAGCTAAAGGAGAGAAGGGAGATTGTGTAGCTCTGCAGGAGGAAGGTACGAGTGTTTATACTCGTTTTACACCGTCTTCAGCCTTCGGAGTTGCTGGAAGCAGTCTTGTTGTGTTTTGGGCAGCGGTTCTCTTCCTGGCCATTGTCGCCAAGGTATCATTGTATTATTGCCATGTATTTTTCCTTTATGCTGATATTATAGATCGGCCCTCCTATTGAGAAGCAGGCCCGGAGACATAGTCCATCCTGGACGAACTCCGTTATCAACTTGTTGTCTTTATGTGTGTATTGTCTATGCTGTTTGGTTCTCTTATTATGGATTTGTGAGCTTCATTCATGCTCTTTATGCAATTCATGTTAACGTCATAGAGTAGCAAAGATCTTGTTTCCGGATCAACTAGTATTGGTCTCTAGGTCTCAAATTGACTCCAAATACCTTCAAATATTCAAGGAAGATGTATGAATGATATTAGTACTTGAATATGATGTTAAGGGATGATCTATGTCCACCAAAATACCTCTGCAAACTCTCTTAATATTCTGGACCAAGTATACAATTTTAGTAGTAATTTGGGGTTCAAATCCCCCTTGGGTAAGTACTGAAAATGACTTCCCAAATGCCTCTAAATCCACTCAAATTTATAAACAGAGGTAGGTAATGTATTAAGTATGTTATTAAGGTCTCATGTGCATCATTAATTGATTATTATATCTGTTCCAACTCTCTCCCATTCAGCTGCAAAAATCGCCAATTCGACCCTTGGGGAAATGACACTATTTCTTCTCCCAATGCAATTAAATTGAGTAACAATACCTCAAATTCTCAAGTACAGTACATGAAACTTTTAAAATACATCCATGGAAGTCCATTAATCATAAAGTCATCATAGAATCATCCATTCATTCGAAATCATCAGCATTACATTGGTTAACAACAATGTAGTGGGGAAATGGCATTGTTCTTTCATTAAAAATGAGATTTATACATTTCTACTTGGAATTTAGACCTGAAAATTTCTAGAGATGAAGAAAAGAGTATTTAATTCATAGTACAAAATAAATGGGGCATTATAAGCTCCCCCAAATAGTACAATAGCTCACCAAAAACGCCCTCCCTCAAGGATCAAGAATATGCCATCAAAACTGGAAATGGTTGAAGGAGTGAGATGCAATAGAAGAAAACATGAGCTGCCCTATAGATTAAACCTACAAATAAATACTCCATTAAATCTCCAAATGAAATTTTTGAATGTCCTTTCCAATTACCAACTTGGATGGGAATCTTTCACCCTCGAAATTGGCTAAGGCAAGAAACTAGTCATCCACTAGCCCTCCCTCTTCACAAATGCAATTGCAAATTCTACAAATGATCAAAATATGGTTTCATTCCTTTTTATTATCATTTACAAATTTCTAATGTCCTCCATGGCTCGAATTCCTTCCAAGAGACTCATGCCAACTCAAGTTGGGAAGAGATTCCAAAGAACGCCACTTGTACAACAATTCCTAGTCTCCCACTTCCACCAAATCACATGTGGAAGCATCTTAGCTTCCCTAACACCCTTGAGCACCCTCTTGGAGTCTATTTTTATCCCTGACATGTCATATATTTCATATGTCAGCCTTCAGGTCTGATTTGTGTCATAGGTGTCATAGCATCTTCATCATTGTTGTCATAGAGCTAGGGAATCTAGCCCAAGTTTCTCTGTTAGAACATTTTTCCACCTATGTACATTAATCATTTATTAATGATGATTAATTAGCCCAAGTGATTAATGATTACATCCCTAAGTTGATTAGTTGGTAAATGGTCAAATTATCATGAACTGGTTAGCAATGTGAACAAGTGCTGAGTCAAACCAACTATGTGGAGCGCTCCCCAGGGCAATTAATGCACTCAGCATGCCTAGAGCGCCCTCCTCAGGTCATTTAATGCACTCAGCATGCTTCTCTTCTACCTAGGGCGCATTTGCTCAGTTTGTGGACAATCTTGCCTTGTTTTGTCATATTTTTGACCAATTTTAGACTCCAAACCTCTAACCAACCAGTTTCTTCACATGTGTGAGGTCACATGGGCCTGTCCAGTCATTCCCAGCATTCACACAGCAGATTCGAACCAGTTTGGGATGGTTTGGGATATTTTGGTCAACCTAGGGGGGTTTGAGCTTTTTCTAAGCTAGATCAGTGTGAACACTCCAGATGGATTCGAATTCTTCCAGATTTGTATATATGAGTGTTCTTAACCTATGTTAAGGTTGGACAGTTAATAATATTGACATTATTCACCAATTTGATGTGTATTGTTCTTCATTCATTTAAATTTTTATGCTAATTCTTGCAAATGTTGTGCAATCTTTCACCAGTGAGGAATCCACAGTAGCTAGGTCCACCTGTGATTGAGATTTTACATTCTCACTAGCTCCAAATTGCCTCTTCCTCTTCCATGGGAATTAATATTCCTTTATATTTCGACCTCATTGACTCATGCCAAGTATTATTGACCTGATAACTCATCCCAATAACATTATGCTTCCCATGGATTCGAAATTGCAAGAAGAGGGTGCCATGTGGCACATAAATTATAGCTTGTGTGGGTCCCACTTCCTCCATGTGTCTTCATGATCAAATGCCACTTTGATTTTCACTTATATATATTTATTTATCTTCTTTATTAAATATTTATGCCATCCTAATGTTCCAACATCATTTATTATCCCCATTATTCCAAATCCCAAAGCTTCCACCCCAAACCTAGGAAACTAGTAATTTTCCTCCTTGGCAATTATTTGACCTTTAGCATCAATTTGACAAACTCTAATGAATAGGGCCAATTTTCTTAGGCCATTGTGACCCAATGCCAGATTTGGGACATGAAAAATCCTCCCTTCCCAATATTGCTTGTCCTCAAGCAATTTCAAACATCGGTGTTGAAGAACCTGCTTTCTATATAATTCTTTGAAGTTTCCATTGAATTGCCCAACCTTGAGTCTTTGAGTTTCCATGAAGATTTTAGAGAGGAACCACCTTGCTTGCTGCTGCACTACTCTGATAAAAATTAATTTATTAAGTGGGAAATCCATCTCCCATACTTCTTTTTTCCCCCTAAAAAATGAAACCAATGAGACAAAAATTATTCCAGGGTCCCATTGCTTGTATTGCACCGCAACAATCAAGAGTGCTCTCCAACCCATACCATCAGATAAGAGGATTCCTGGATCCCATTTTCTTGTATGAATTCTTCCAAACATCATGAGTACAAAATATATATCATCAAAGTAAATAACAACATAATGAAAATGTACATCAAGGAGATGCTTCATCAAAGAGTCATGAAAGTGCTTATACCTCCAAGCAAGTAGACCGCCATTTTCCAGGTGCATACAATCTTCAAGTGTCCAATCAAATCTGCTCCAAGGACATAGGTGAGGATCCCATGTACAATAATGCTGCTCCAAAAGGATGTGATATGCATCAAAATAGTCAACCATGTATTCTTTCATCCAATAAGTGAATGAAGAATCTCCACTAAAACCTGAACCCAATAATGAGCAGAAAAAACAAGGAGACTTCAAAGGACTCAAAGAAGTCTCACCCATACATACATGAATGTGAGAATCATAAATATATAACAAGGTATGTGGCTGACAACAAAAATATTATTCAAGCATAAATCTATTCACCCTGGTTTTGGATGAAGTTCCTCCAACATCAAATGAATCAAGTGTTGAGCAAGAAAAACCATGAGTCTTCAGGTGACTCAAATGCATATCATAGTTGCATCCATGTAGATGTGCATCATCATAAAGTAACAAAGGATGTTGCTGCAAATGTGAATAAGAATATGCTCCAACCATATCATCATAAAAAGTAAATATAGGAGTTCCATACTCCTCATGTGGAACCATAAAAAAGAACCCTTTCACCCATTCTTCATTGAGACTAATGTTACAAAACATGGAATTGTAGGATGTAGGAGAATTAACTAACTCATCCAAATGATCAAAAAGTGTAGAATTTTCATCATGGAAATGATCCATATGGTTAGTATCATGCAACTCCTTCAAAAGTGTGAAACCTTTGTTGTAGATTAGTTCCAATGCAGAGGAATCATGCTCTTCTTTAAAAATTGCATAACCTTCATCAAGAGACAATTCAAGTTCCTCTTCCACCACATCAAGTGTTTGGATCTCTTCAAGTTCATCTTCAAACACATTAATCACATTCAAATTTCCACATTTCCCATGATCCACCATGTCATGAGAATCCTCCAAACAATCTACCATTTGACAATCTGAAATATAGGAGGAAAAAAAAATATCTTGCAACTTTTCAAGAAGTTGCTCATTTTGAGTTGTGAGCTTATGATTATCCTCATTATTCTTCAAGTATGCATCATGTAACAATTCATTAAGCTCAAACAAATGGTTTATATCAAAAAGCAAAAACATGAAATTACCTTTGATGTGGCACATTGCTCTTTGAATCTTCTCCATGTCTTCAAGGAAGGATGTTTCCTCCAATGAAGTAGCTCTCCAACAAGAATTTTACACCAATGCTTGAGTTTCATGGAGAATGCTGAGGGACTCTTGGATCTTCTTTTCATTCATCTTTAAGGATCCTTCAAGAAAATGAGGCTCTTGCAAATGAACCTCCTCATCTTCTTTATTTTTGCTTGGACCAACTTCATAAAGCTCAAGTGGTGATTGGGAAGTTGATCTTGGTTCTTCTTCAAATGAGAGATTTTTACAATGCTACAATACATTACATGGCCATATTACAATGTCTTCCTTTTAAATGGGAATTACGATGGGAAAATACCATGGGTTATCCAAAACCAGGGGGTGGGGGGGGAATTCCCCCCCACACCCCCCGCTGGGGTGAGTGTAGAGTCCATCCGCATATCATATAAAACTAGGGTACAAACACGGCTGAAAAAACATGATCTCTGAATCAGGAAGATCAAGCTCCACAACCAACAAAGTTTTCATAGATGTCATAGGTTGTCATAGATTATGCCATTGACTAAAAATAGCCCTGTGACTCTTCACCTTCCCCATGGGAGTTACTTATCCCTCCAAATTCGAATTTGAGGATGGTGCCATGTGTGAAGGAGTAATATTCCCTCATGTGGATCCCACATATCCACTTATGCACCCCCAAGTCCAACTAGGACCCCATGCCACTTTGTTTTGGAGCAATTAATGATTTCTCCATAATTTATTGTCTTATTTCCACCATCAATTTAGAATTTTGAATTTCCATGAAAAACTATAGGCCTTGGGGTTAAATATCAATATTTTTTTTCCCACATAATCCTTAGGAATTGGATAGGCCAACTTATTTGTTTATCTGAAAATTATTTATTTGGGGACATTACAGTCCTCCCCACCCAAGATTGCTTTTCCTCATGCAATTTCAAACATGGATGTTGAAGAACCTACATTCTCTCCAAAAATTTGAGTAGTGGCACTCATGTACTGCAATTGTTTGTTTCCACAAGTAAAGAGATTTGGATTTTATTTTCATATTTATATCTCCCGCGACGTCGGAACTAAACACCAAAAGATTAATTAAATCAATTGAAAAACAAAATTTGCACAATTAATCTTTACCTCTTTCATATTTTGGAAACCCTTTCTGAACTTTCAACCCTTTTTCTGACTATATAATTCTTTGAAGTTGCCACTGAGTTGCCAAAATTTGAGTCTTCAAGATTCCAACATCATTTCAAAGAGGAACCACCATGCTTCCTGCTGCACTACTCTAATTGCAATCACCTTCTCAAGTGGAGACTCAATCTCCCATACTGCTTGTTGCCCCCCAAAATTGAAACCAATGAGTCCAAAAATGATCATGATACATGCATGGTGTGAAATGTATACTATGAAATTCCATGAACACCAAGCATGTGAAAAATGAATCCATCTCTCAAAAGGTCTCCGACATAGGAAACCAAAACACTGCACTGCAAAGATGAACTCAAACAACTGAATATTGGTTTTCTCTGTCAAACCAATAATCAAACTACTTCTCCAAAAGGATGTAATATGCATCAAAATAATCATCCATGTGTCCAAGGAGTGAATGAAGAACCTCCAAAAAAATATGAACCAAGTAAGGAGCAAAGAAAACAAGGAGACTTAAAGTGGCTCAAAGAAGTCTCATCCATACACGCATGAAAGTGAGAGTCATAAAAAAATAGAAAAGGATGTGGCTTCCAATAAGAATGTGCTCCAATCATAAATCTCTTCACCCAAGTATTGGATGAAATTCCTCCAACATCAAATGAACTAAGCAAGGAGCAAGAAAAATCCTGAGTCTTCTGAAAGTGACTCAAGTGAACATCATAGGTGCATCCATGTAGATGTGTATCATCATAAGGTAACAAAGGATGCTACTACAAATGTAAATAAGAAGGTTCTCTAGTCATTTCATCATCAAAAGGAGAGATAGGACTTTTGTACTCATCATGGGGCACCATCAGAAAGAACCCTTTCACCCATACTTCATTAGGATGAATGATGCAAAATATGGAATTGTAGGATGGAGGAGAATGAACCAAATCACCCAAATGATAAAAAAGTGCATAATTTTCATCAAAAAAGATCCATAGGGGTAGGATCATGCACCTCCCTCAAAAGTGTGAAACTTTTCTCATAGGTTGGTTCCAAGGTAGAGGAATCATGCACTTCTTCAAAAAGTGTATAACCATCATCAAGAGGCAACTAAAGTTCCTCTTCCACCACATCAAGTGCTTGGATATCATCAAGTTCATCTTCAAACACATGCAAATTTCCATGTTTCTCATGATCCACCATGTCATGAGAATCCTACAAGCAATCTACCATACTACCATATGACAATTTGAAACATAGGAGGAAGAACAAGTATCTTGCAACCTCTCAAGAAGTTGCTCATTTTGAATTTTGAGCTTATGAATATCCTCATTATTCTTCAATTATGCATCATGTAACAATTCATTAAGCTCAACCAAATTGTTTCTATCAAAAATAAAAGACATGAAATTACCTTTGATGTTGCACATTTCTCTTTGAGTCTTCTCCATGTATTCAAGGAAGGATGTATCCTCCAATGAAGTATCTCTCCAACAAGAACTTGACAACAATGCTTGAGTTTCATGGAGAGTCTTCAAGGCCTCCAAGGACCCTACAAGAAAATGAGGTTCTTGCAAACGAACCTCCTCTTCTTCTTCCTTCTTGTTTGGACCAACATCATGAAGCTCAAGTGGTGATGGGGAAGTTGATGTTGGTTCTTATTCAACTACTACAAGGTCTCCATATCCATGGTAAATAGAACTTTGGATTGCAGAAACACCTTCAAAAGTTATCTCTATGTCACCAACATAGAGGTGGGATCACCCATCAATAGGTACTCCTTCGCAGTTCAAGCATCCATCAGTGGATGCTCTTTGATCCATGTCTAAAGTAGAATGTGTCTTAGAATGATCTTCAATAGTTTCAATTGAATATTATTCATGCTCATGTGATGTTTCTTCATCTTTTTCGAAGTCACTTGGGATTGAATTTTGATCCTCTTCATGTGATTCTTCTTCTTCTTTACCACCTACAGAACTAGGTGGCTCATGGGTCTCCTTTTCACTCAAACGTATATGATTTCTCTCCATGGTATTTTGCAAGAAGGGCATAGAACTTTCTTTAGTAACTCCACATATTTATTCTTGGGCCTATATCCAAACACCCAATCAACAAATTCTTCCAAAAAAATGGCCTTGTTTGTCTTTCCATCAAAGCAAGATATGCCTGATATTGCTAGGGAAAAATTTTACATGTATCTCTCAATATTTCTAATTCATTCAGAGGATTAGCCTTTGGTGGTATGACACATTCATCTTCATAATAAACAAGTTCATAAGAATAACCCTAATTCCTTATGAAATTGTAAGAAGTACTGCATGATGGCACCTGTTCCTCATACCATTCACATTCTTCTTCATATTTCTCACAATCATCTTCATACTGCTCATAAGAATTGTACTCATAGGAGTGATCATAATAGTAAGACATGGACGCAACTTCTTATTCAATGGATGATATTAATGCACAGGTGAAAGGACCATGCTATGATACCACTGTAATGTTCCCAGTCATAAATTAGGAATATTATCTCCAAGGTTCCAACTTTAATTATGTTGATTTTAAACTTTTTCCCAAACAATATCTTAAGAAGGCTTACGAGATGTTCTCGTTCAACAATAGTGGGGTGTATGTATATTTATGATGTACATTAAATATGTGAATCTCATCAAATTTTTTATATTCCACTTATATGTGTCCCAAATCATATCTGATATAAAATTGGAAGTTGGTTAAGAAACTAGGAACATTAGTTCAATTTTGGCCACACTGAACACGGGGTTTCCAACTCTTCGCAAACACTACCAAAGAAACTTGAATTATACCAATATAAATTTAATGGACTCAAATAGGCTCAAATGAAACTATATGACCCATTTATAGACTCCATAGAGCTTCCAAATAAGTATGAAATACACCCTCTCAAGACTAGTGCGAAACTAGCTCAATTTCCCCCACATTGGAATACTAGTTTTTCAACTTGACCCAAACACTTCCCAATCAGACAAATTCTTCCCAAACAGATCCAATTCGACCATGGCACTCCCAAATAAAAAAAACTTAATAATAGACTTTAGGGAGCTGATATGAAAATTTAATACAGATTGTCTTAAGATTGCTTAACCATACTAGCAGATTTGCACATAAATCACCCATAAGCTTGAACATTGAAAACCATATGATGAAAATATCTGTAAATATTTATTATGAATGTATGGAGATAGTAAATACTTATTACAAAAATATATAGCTCTTACAGAAGCTCGAAATCCAAGAAATATAGAGATAGAAAATTAGTGGTGCGCCCCTCCACTAGAAGAGATGTTGAATATAATAGATTTAGTAAAATGATGATATCTCAAGCATATGGATAACCTTTTTGAGTGAAAAAAATACGTGTTTCCCACTAGACATGATGATATGAATGCAATGGAATAGGTCTCACAACCAAAAAATTCTCATAAGTATCGAAACCAGAACCTCCATTTCGTCCCACCAATACCGGTCCAAGCTCTAAATCAATAGAAAGAAACTCCAAATGATAGGAATTATACCTGACCACTATTGTATATGAACATATAACCTGCAATAAATATATGTATATAAATATGAAATTGATTTCTCCCCTCAATAATCACCTACAATGAAGCACAATGAAAAGATTTGGAAGATGTCCTCCCCTCTACTAGTGTGGGTGGAATCTTTCACCACTGAAACTAGATCAATGGAAGGGAAGGTAAACACCCATCATGAAATGGACAATCTAAGCTCTACAAGAGTGAAAAAAAACAATGATCCAAAATCCCTCTCACTTGTGTCTTCATCCCTTTTATAAATTTTCATGGAGCATTTCCCCCTCATTCTAGAATTCTCTCACAAATATTCAATAAAATATTAATAAATGTTATTTTTATGAGAGAATGACACATTGGCACTCATTTAATTCCTCTCTAATGTTATTTGGCCAAATAATAACTCCATCTACCTTGGAAATTCTAATTTGAGAGGATTATCTTGATTTTGGCGAAGTTACATTAGCAAGTGGGCCCAACCTTCTCCTCTAGAGCCTCCTTGGCTAAATTTAGGACCTGCAACATGTCATAGGCTGTCATAAGTTTTCGTAAGCCGTCATAGGAACTGATTCTTTTCATAAGTTGTCATAGATTTCATAGGTTGTCATAGATTCTATCATTGACTAAAAATAGCCCTATGACTCTTCACCTTCCCCATAGGAGTTACTTATCCCTCCATATTCGAATTTGAGGATGGTGCCAGGTGTGAAGGAGTAATATTCCCTCATGTGGACCCCACATATCCACTTATGCACCCCCAAGTCTAACTAGGACCCCATGCCACTTCATTTTGGAGCAATTAATGATTTCTCCATAATTTATTGGCCTATTTTCCACCATCAATTTAGAATTTAGAATTTCCATGACAAACTAACCTAGGGTGTTTCAGAAATGAGGGACAAGATGAAAAATGCAAAATGGTGGGAATATTATCCTATATTCCAGTTAAGAAACAACATACCTACTATAAGTACCACAAACGTCGAAAAATATGGTCCTTTAGATAAAGAATGCACCAAAAATAACCCTAAAACACCAATAATTAGTTTATCTTACAAAATGACAATAAAACTATTGAAAAATTGGGTAGTAAAAAGTAATAAAAATAGGGTAAAGAACTTTTTACCAATTTATTTTTGAGAAATTTGGAAAACTTTGGTGAAATTGGGGAAAATTGCCTTGATCTTCAACCGTTGATTACAGGAGCTACGATCCACGATTCGTGGAATGGTCAGTGCTAGGTAGGAACTTAAACCTTCCTCTTTCTATTTATATGCTTTTCATTCATTTTTTCGCAAATGTTTATCTATTTGGGGAGGCCATAAATGATTTCAGCCACAGATGCAGGATGTAGAGCTACGGGTTGCATCCGTGTGACTATCTCCATAGCTCACATACCCATCCGTAAATTAAAATTTTTGGAAAAAGAGCTAAAAAGACCCAAATTTTGGCAAGATGCCTCTTGAATGGAGGGAAATGGAGCATGATGCCATCGGTGATGAATTATTGGAAGACGATGAGGCCCTATAAGCTCTCTCTCAATGTGGGTTAAATGAATTTTTCAAAGTAACCAATATGGGGACTCAATGGAGATTGCATGAAATGCTTGTTGGATATTGGGATGTGGATGTTTATTGCTTCATGTTGGATGGACAACCTCTAAAAATAGAGGTATATGATATCTATTTCCTCACCGGGTTATCTCGCCGAGGTGAATCACCTGGCTTCAAACCTCTATGTGTGGGTAGGATTTCTATCGAAGAGTACATGGCCATGTATTGTGTGACGGATGCACAAAAAAGTGGCTCACAAATCTAGATTTGAGACATAGCAATATTAGGAATGGATATTATCCTATTTACCATGGGTCGAGTCCAAGGAAAAATGGATTTACACCTAACATACAAGGTCCAAATGTTCTATGCAGTGAGATGCATGCAACCCATAGTATCTGATTGGTACACATGCTTATTGGGATGTTTAAAATCCCAACTATATGTGGTCATAAAAGGAAAGTTACGGAACTTTGGTTTCGGTAGTATCCTCTGCATATTTTTTTTCTGAGAGGGTGTCGATGCTTAGTCCATGAGTGTCGATAAATGCACATGGCCTCAAGTATCTTTCTATGATGGGTAGGTCTTATACTGTGGCTCGGAGGAAAAAGGGTAGCTACAACATTTGATGATGACTACTTTTCATGGTGGGAGTGCTATTTTGTGGCCATTGATGACTATCCCTATCATGGAATAGATTTCAGTCATGATCCGGATAAGGTAGTCTCCCTAGGGAGTGTACTTGGTGCTAGTCTCATTTTTTACATTTTGGATTTTATTTTATTTTTATGTCTTTTTTTATAAGTTGAAAACAAAAACATGCTTTTTAGTAGTGTCCGTTGCATATATATGAGGGTACAAATGCCCTCTTTATGGGCATTTTTTGGATCCACATTTTGTGATGTATAATTTTTTTATATTTTTAAGACTTTTATAACTATCTACTGACAAACTCTTATTTTAGCATATTTATGTTGTGTTATGTTTGTTATGTACATGTTGATTTTAAATTCTTGTAGATGATACAAATAGAAATCTAAAACATAGTTAGCATATGCATCAACTATTACATTCTGATTTCTTGGGATATGATTATAAGTAATATAAATAAAATGTCGCTCAAGTAACCGAATGCGTAAAAAATGACTAAGGGGGACATGATCGCATATTCTGCATTCACCATTAAGTTGATAAAAGACTATTTGTGATCGAGATGAACATCTAAGTATATGATTCCATTCATAATAGAATCACTAAGGAGTTCTATCATAGCACTGTACTCAGCCACATTATTAGTAGCTAGACTTAGACACATGCCTCCCAAAAAAAACAACTGACATGTGGGAGAATAAATCACCCATGCAACTATAACGAGAGCTCAATTTATGTGTCTAGTGCCATCTGAAAATCCTAGAAATATCCCCATCGACATTTGAAAGCATCAAGAATAAACCTACATAAGAATTACGCCAAAACTATACAACTATAAAACTATGTACGAGAAAAAGCATATGAACTAATACTAATACTTCTTTAGATAGAGCCCATTTCTGGGCTCTGACAACTTGTTCCATTCATAATCAGCTAACTCATAAGCTCCTTTTTCTAAGGCATGTATTAAAATATATGGGCCAAGCCACATAGAATTGAATTTTCCTACCCCCAAAGGATCTTTGTCTTGATCATACACTAAGACAAGGTCATCTTAAGAAAAAACTCAAGGTCAGAAATATTTATGATATTGAATTTTGATCCTCTTTTTGTGTGGCTCATTTGTCCTGGCTGCATCTCGACGTTGT
Organism: Larix kaempferi; assembly: GCA_027924585.1. NCBI lineage: Eukaryota > Viridiplantae > Streptophyta > Pinopsida > Pinales > Pinaceae > Larix > Larix kaempferi. Next base: position 4,918,164 of record BSBM01000006.1, on the reverse strand, counting down.
TCGTTTATATTTTCCAGGTGAATCAAATGTTCTTCAAAAGTGGAAGTTTCAAGTAAAAGTTGTACAACTAAATTTACAGAAGGGATTTTGCATTCAATTGGAGTAATTGCTTCCACTCCATAAATGAGTTGAAAAGGGGGAAAACCTGTAGAAATTTTAATCATGGTTCGATAATCCCATAAAGAATGATACAACATAATGTTCCAATTAGAATTACTGGAATTAATAGTGTGTTGGAGGATGGTCTTGAGTGTTTTATTCACTGCTTCAACCTGACCATTCACTTGTGGATAAAATGGACACGAATGATCCTATTTAAATCCAAACATAATAGTTCAATCAAACATCATGTAGTTCTGAAAATGACTACCATGATTAACAATCTATTTTGGGATACCAAACCATGATAAAATCTAAATGAAAATGGAATAATATGTAGTTTCCCCATCACCTTTAACTATAGGAATAACCGCTATCCACTTAGTGAAATAGTCGACAACAACTATGATGTGTTTATGCCTCCTAGCCGAAACTAGGTTGCATGTCATAAAATCAATCCACCACTTAGTGAGGGACCTACAATAATGACAAGAGAAAGTGGAGTTGGGTGCACTCGCCTATTTTTTGGAATAATTGGCATGGATGAAAATGTTTAACTGCTTCTACACACTCTTTAAATATTGTAGGCAAAAAATAAACGACATGTAATTTTTTTGGGCTTTTGCCAACCCAGAAAAATGACCCCCGCATGTTCTAGCATGGGAATCATTCAAAACATTCTTTGCTTCTTCATGTTTCAAGCAATGACGCAAAATGGAATCAACTCCTATATGGTACAAGGCATCACAGATGATGAGATAACTCTTCGCATTATGGTGTAAACGTCATCGGTCATCCCTTGAAAATGTGGAGGGGTAATTCAAAGTCTGGAGATATATCAAAATGTCTCCATACCAAGGGTTGGATGAAGAAATTAGGAATATTTTCTCATTAGGGAATGAGCTCTCTTTGATATTGGTATTTTATTCATTTGGAAACTCTGAAATGAGTTCAGCGAAAACTAGTGACTTTTTCAATTTTGCATATTGGAACTCCAAATTGAACTCTTGCAGTATGACAATCCATTTATTATATTTGCCCCCAATTATTTGTCGGGTCAAAACAAAGTGGAAAGGGTTAACATATGCAACTACTGTGGTTGTTCGCAAAAAAATATAATGATGGAGTCTCTGAATAGCATAAGTAGCTTCCAAGGTTAATTTCTTGACATGAGAATATCAAACTTCAAGACCTAGTAATGCGCGACTAAGATAATAGATAACATGCTCTTGGAGCTGATCATATTCCTAAACTTAGACTATACCAACCGTGGAATCAGAGGCAAGCAGATACAAAAGAAAATCTCTTTTGTAATTTGGCAGGCTAAGTAAAGAAGTTGTTAGTAACACCTTTTTAAGGGCTTCAAATTAATTTTGGGTAGCTTAATCCCATAGAAATGGCACATAGTTCTTGAGCAAACACATAAATCCCTTGGTTATCCTAGAATAATTTACAATAAATTGTTTGAGAAAATTGGATTTCCCTTGTGACTTTGAAGCTAACAAATGGTATGAGGAGGAGGAACATTTACAATGGCCTCAAGTTTCAAAGGATCAACCATAATTCCTTTGTTGGACACGATAAAACCTGACAACCATCTAGACTTGATGCAGGATATGAATTTATTTAGATTCAAATGAATCTTATAATATCTACATATTTCAAACACAAGGTCCAAGCGATCAGGATGGTCTCGTCTCTTACGAGAACAAGTAGGTAGATCATCAAGATATGGTTCTACAATGTGTTTGATTTCATGGAAATAAAAAATCATAGCATGCAGAAATGTAGCTCCAACATTTTTCAAGCCAAAAATAATATTGCTATAAGAAAAGGTACCCCAAGGACAAATGAATGAAGTTTTTTGATGATTCTCGAGTTTGATCTGGATTTGATTATACCTTGAAAATATATCCATAAAGGAAAATATTTCACTCCCTGCACATTCATTGATAATCTGATGAATGAATGGTGTAGGGAAATTGTCTTTAGGACAATATTTTTTCAAATCAAGGAAATCAGTGCAAAATATGATGGTACCTTGCTTTTTATCTACTGGAACTAGTTTAGATACCCATTCCTTCATAGTGATAGGATAAATGAATCTAGATTTTAACATTTTTTCAACCTTGGATTTAACAATCACTACCTTCCCAAGGTTGATAGGACACAATTTTTTGTCAAAAAAGGTTTAACATTTGGATATGTTCAAATCTCATGTTCAAGAATGTATGGGTCGATGCCTGGAATCTCCTCATATGACCAGGAAAAAACATGATGAGACTCTTTGAACAACTCGATATAAATGTGAACTTCTTACTCCGATCATTTTTCACCAATAAAAATGTTTTCAATGACATTAGGACTTTTAGAAATGTTGATTGGCATAGTTTTAGAGATGATTTCCATATTTCCTTCAACATAGATTCCCTACTTAGCTAATGAATTTATGGGCCAATCAATATTCCTAGGTAGTCTCACATGGAATTGCTCATTTTCGATTCTATCTAAAGATGGAAGAAAGTAGGAACGATGATGCATATCCTCCCAAGGTTTATAAAATTCTACCATAACTTCCAAAATGGAATCATCTGTAGGAAAAACCATATATAAAGAGTTGAGAGGATGAGAGGAATCCATATCCCATGTAGGCTCATAACCAGGATCCAACACCTATGAGACTAGAGGAGTTGTAATCGAATTTGTAGCATAACATTGAATGGATTGGTAATCTATCTATGTCGTGGACAAGGGAACTATCATCTGATGATGTTGGGGATCTTCGTCTAACTCTAATGGAGTTGGTAGGATCGAAGAACAAATTCTATTAGGTATTTCTTGTACAAAATCCTCAGATACAATATCAACATCCATAACACTAGTTGAACCAATATAATTAATAGGAGCATGAAGATTGAATGTGCCCATAAGTGATGGATACATTCATGTAGCTAAAACATATTTTGTTGGATGAGTTTGATCTGTTGGAACATTAAAAACCCACTTTAGACTTAGGATATGATAAATTAATAATTTTGTATTAATTTCCTAGGTTTAGACTACGTAGTTGGCCTCATTTTGGATTCTTATGCCACCACTTTCCATCATTATCCATAGGATTGCACTTGGATAGATTATGTCTGATTTTATGCCTATCATGGAATAGTAAGTCCGCATTCTTTTCTTAGACAGTTTTATCCTTTTTTTGCTTTTAACTAGATAAGGATAAAGCTAGTTGACTTGGCGATTCTCTTTATCTATCCAACTCACCCTCCATATATTTCTTCTATCCAAAATCCATGATCACTTTCCTTTTTCTTCACTCATGAGATACCAATACTGTTTTTTCGAATTCCTGAGCCTTTAGACTGATTTGGAAAGTGTTTTTTCCACCTAGTTTTTTTTTAGCTTTTAGTAAGCCTGTCTTTTGTGAGCTTTCAACTTGCCTTCAAGGAATTCTATTTTCTCTCATGAGATGTATTATTTACTGTATTATTATAAATCAATACACTCACTATGGAATTGACATTAATTGTGTTATGTCTCACATATTTATGCTTCAATTTTTCTTCTCAATTATGATAATCGCTAAGCAATCTTTTAGTGAGGACTTCTCTGTTTCAAGATCTTGGCTTGTAGAAATTCTTACATGGTATAAGAACCATATAATTCTAATATCATATCAAAGCTTAGGGAGCTCATAGTTTATTTATAGATGAGTCTTTCAATATAAGTTTTAGATTTTGTTTTGCAGGTACAACTTCATGGATTCAAATTCAGTTCCTCGTCTTACATCATTCAATTATGCTGAGTGGAAGCCAAAGAGGAGCGCATATCTAATGATATATGATCTTTTTGATGTGTCCATGGGAGCTGTTGTAGATCCTAAATCCTCATAAGAGAAATATTATTGGCTTAATGATTGTGACAGACCACTTGGAGCCATGTGTCTAGCTTTTTCTCCATGCATGCGCTGCCTTATTGATTCTATTGAATACCCAAAGGATCTTTGGACTAATTTGGATAGAGTCTTTGGAAAGCACAATGAGGTTCATATCAACAATATGGAGATAAAATTTGACACCTGCTCATGTTTTCTCCATCCTAAAGTCTCGGCCTCAACCTTTTCTGAAGAAGTTGTCCTTGATGAAGATCAAATTGCAGAATCTTCAACACTAGTTCCTGAATTTGAAGAGACATCCTCTTCTGGTGCGCAACCTAATGTTGTTGATGGATAAGATACACATTTTGGAGATGATTTTGTTGAATATATTTCCGTCCATTCTCATATGTTCTCTCATAAGTATTCTATTCTAAATTCTAAGCAGGATAAGCCAGTTTATGTTCTAGAACCTGAAGAGGTTTTTAAATCCTCTCCTTCACATGAGTATGTTGGTGTGTAGAATGATGATCTACTGAATGTTTTAGAGGTTAGATGATATTTTGGAGGTGATGCATTCACTCTCCTTGATCACATGATTCCTATCAACTTCTATTTTATCATCGACACATGTTCTCAAAGTTGCATTGAAGATGGAGGACACTGCCATTCACTTAGGTTAAAGTCTCAGGCATATTTTGGTGACTTTGGTTCTGATCTTACCCTTGTGGACTCAAAGGAGATATAAAGGAACCATATAATCATTCTTGGATTTGATCCTACCTTAGTTGGTTTAAATTTCAAGTTCCAGAATGGTCTACATATTCATGGATTTGTTCTGACCAAGTTTGGTTCAAAGAGCATGTTCAGAGAGCTACCATATTTTCTTGCATCCATTGATGGAGAATTCAAGAACTTGTTTTTGGAGCATGATACACTTCTTCCCAAGAGGAATATACCTCCATAAATATGATCAAATCCACACCTACTTGAGTTTGGAGTAGTTAAATTTTGGTCTACACATGTACATTTTTTAGGGAGGTTTTTATTCCCATTAGATTTTCCCTGTTTCCTCAGTTAACATGGGAATAATAATTTTAATGGGGTGACTATAAGCCTTGTTTGTTGGGCCCTAAAAATAATTTATTCACTCTAATTCAAGATTAAGGGGGGGTGTTGGTGTTCATGTAATTGTAACTTCGGAATGTATTTCACCTATGTATATTGTACTCCTATACAGATGTTATTATTCCTCAAAGTGGAAGTGTCATCATTTGTATTGACAAGTGTTGCAAGTGTCGCAACTTGCATGTGATGGGTTATTAGACCACCAAGTGTGGGATCAGCCCTGATCAGTATTACCATGGGTTATTAGACTGATTTAGACAAGTCGACCCTACTAGTTTATTAGGCAGGTCAGGTAATGTATAAATAGAGTGCGGGAGGCACTCTATTTGATCACTTCATTATTCACTTCTACACTTATCGGAAAGTGGCGCACAAGTGAGGAAGGAGGAGTAGCTTCTAGGAGGACTATCTCTTGTACTTGGGTTGTATCATTTCTCTTTCTATCTCTGAGGAAGTTGTGGGGTTTTTCACCTTTATTGTTTTCCCTTGTGAAACTCTGTGTGTCTATTGTCTCATGTGATTGCTTGTTGTGATTGATATGCTTGATATGCTGTACATGTTATTCTCTCAGTAAAGATGTCACCTACCCAAATTTTTGAAAATTATTATTTTATTTGCAAAATACTTTATGTTAAATTTAATTACAAAGTTTTGTAATTATAATCAGTTTTGATCATGGATGAATGTAATTACTGAATATTATTATTTAAATAAATTAATTAGGAGACAAACACCCAAGAGGACTATTAAATGAGTGTTCATTGACCCACTAGGAGGAATAAAAGCTGTTGGAAGGTATGGGACAGATGGTAGCAGTTGCATCACACCACTAGCTATTGGTTATGGGACAACTACTCCTAAAAATAGGGCATTATCCCCCAGGTGGAGGGAGTGAGTAGGAAGCTCATTTAATGACCCAGTAACATCTGAAAAGGCCTAAGAATCCTATAAAGGCAAATTCAAATTGAGCAGGCAGCTCTTAATCAATATTTCTGTAGAATATTTTCCTCATGTGCACCAGGTCATCACTGAGAGATTCGAATAGGGAGGCTAGTTGTGAATGCAATCTTAAGTCTACACATTGTTGAGAAGAACCAGAGATGTTGGTACAGATCTATTGGACTACTAGCTATTAATGATCCATAAATTAATTGTTACTGCAAGAAGAAGTCCCATTTCCTGAGTTTCTTCCTCCTAGTGGTTCAGTGAATAGGCTCGGGGGTCCTAAGACAATACTTGACTATTTTTAGGAATTGGTTGGGAGGAATAGTATTCTTGGGGTGTTTGTTGCCCTACAAATTTATCCAGGTTCTACAAATTTTCTATTTGATCTCAGCTAGTAATTATGTTCTGTATAGTTAGCACTTTCTGTTTTCTGTTTCAAAGAGAAATTTATTCTAGATTCATTTACAGTCTAAAAGTTAAAGCTTAAATAATGAATTAGAATTGATAAATCAATATCTATATTTTTCCCCATGCTGTTTGTACATCGTACTCCAATATAGATACGCAAATTAAGAATAGATGAAAGATAGGCAAATTGCCATTGAAATTCCATAGATAAATATAGTAATTCATATGTTTACTGTTTTCTGCCCTATAGTTAATAGATGTAGAAAGTTTTGTATAATATTTGTTATATATATGTAATGTTTCCTTAGTTATATGAAAAACAAATGATGTTTAACTCCTGTACAGTCACATTGCAATATACTTATCATTACTATATACATAGGAATTTAGTTAAATTTACATTTTTGTATATTGTATTAAGTCTACAATATAAATAAGATAGTTGCAAATAAATAAAAGTATTCATTTTAACAAGTTGCACATAATAGTCTTCTACACAAATTTCATACTTTATACATTCCACACATATACTATTTTCATTGTAATTACTTTATCATTACTATGTGTATAAGAAATAAATTATGGACAGAGCTGCAATTTTTATAGTATAAAACATTACATTCTACACAGATCGTGGACCGAACCCTACTCTACAGGCTTAACTTCTTCGACAAATTCCTTTAATTCTAGTCTAGCGCGAAAAAACGACATCAACCTACATTATTAATTCAACCGTTCAGACATTTACACAAAGGCATACATTTCATTACTAAGAAGAGTTTTATATTTTACACAGAGAACGAGCCCTCGGCTCTACTTCATAACTTAACCAACGAAATCATAGTTCTCAGAACGAAAATTTACAACATGTTTGCAAACAAAGTCACACAGGGTTTTTCCCCAAAGTTCAACAATGACGGAGTCCAAAACTTTTAACATCGACGAGCTACATCTCCAGTCGACTACCCCTTTACAACGTAAAAGAAACCAAGTATCTTTTAAATGAACGAGAGTCAGAACCTTAGAAAATACTTGTGCTTCAAAAGCTCTTTACTATCGACAATGATAGAGCAACGACAGTTTGGGCAAGGTTGTTTTTCATCTTTTGTAGTCATTTCAACCACAGACGAAGAGCACTACAAGGGTTTTTGGAAGACCCGAAGCTTACCGGAGTGGAAGCATGCCATCCCTTGCCAAACCCTGGTCCAAAGTAAATCTTCAAACCTTGCAACTGACAAACGATAACTCGGTTTAGAAGTCTGATGCTTTTTAAAATTAAAAGTCGTTCTGCAAAGCAAAGAATCACCATTTCCATCAAGGACGCTTACCTTCACAATCCTGTGGCCGAGTCTTGTCAGAAAGACGACGAGGACCCTGTTTTAAAGAAGATAAGATAACTTCTATCACCTTACATCGTAGTGTCTCACTTTCATTACATAACGAAGAGCTTGAAACCCTTAACATTTTAACACTCCGAACCAGTGACTCAGACCTCATTTACAACGCCATTACAGAGATTTAAAACCTGCAACTTAAACACCAATCCACAGGTTTCGGGATCGAAAACCCTTACAATAGTTTCTACAAAAAAAATCGGCAACCTGTCAGCCACCAAGACCGAAACAATAGCACAATGAACAACTTCCCAAGTTCAAAATCCAAAACACACTGTAGATGTTAGGGTTGCAATCCGACGGCGTAGACTCCTCATCAACGACGGTCACAACATTTCCAGTGAAGTTATAATTGGTACCAATGACGTCGACATTAATTGCCCATCCTTCTTCATAGTTTGACAATGTCACCATGGCACACGGAGGAGCAAGCAATAACTAGTGCAAAGGAATATTACCCTTACTCAACGACAAGCACAGTGATATTCACATCTATGTGGATCATTGGCAATCTAATTCGGCAGGGTTGTGGTACCAAGCTTTTATTGCAGGATCGATACGAGATCTCTACCACAACTCGAGACAGGCGTCAACTTAATGAACCAACGACCTGTCAAGTACCAAATTTAATGCTTGTCAGTAAATTCGACGTGACAGTAAATTATACAAATTTCTTTGTTAATATAACATTTTTAAATTCGTCATAGTATTCGTAACGTTTATGCAAATATTTCATTATAATATTTGAATGACATTGCTATCGTTTCGACATATTACAATGTTGGTAATGATTTGCCAACATTTCGAATAGTTTTGTTATAATTCTAATGTTTGCATTGTATTGCAATGGTTTCGTTATATGTTTAATGTTGACCTTAAAATGAGAATCGATATAGTCACACCAATATATTCATAAGACTTTGAATATGTCACATTTTAGGATAATAATTAAATAGTCCAAGTCTTGTTTGCGCCATAATAAATCTATGGTTTGTTTTATTTAATTTTTGTTTATTCATTTATTTGTTACAAAAGTATAGTCTCTAGGAAAGACTACATTGTTTCATAAGATCCAAATAAGTATGGCGGTAGATAGGGAACATGAACCATAAAATTTATACAGTTAATCTGTTCTATACATAGGAACTAATAGTGTTGTATAAGCTCACAAGCATATACACTATCATTTATAATTTGGTATTTTGAAACAATAAGTTTCTTTGATTTCCTATCCACATTTATTCATGCAATACAATGGAACTGTACCATCTTGGTACTACCATGCAAATGATGAAAACAAGACAACTATCATCACGACAATGACGACGACAGAATGAGCTAGTACAATGACGACTATAGTAATGATGCTACTAACTAGATGCTTGTTCAACAGATAACTTGGGTTGATTTTACTCAGATACAAGACTACCCTTGGAAAGCAGAAGAGTAAGCATGCGAATCATACCTGTATTCTTTTATAGTTGCAACAGTCTCTAAATATTCTATTTTTATTTACGATGATGATTTTGAACTTACACGAACTGGAATTTATTGCAATTATGAAACTTCTTACCTATCGTCTGCACATAGAACAGGTTCAATGCTTTAGCATTGCAGCTAAGTAAGCTTCGAGGTCCCTCATAGGACACCCTTGGTCAGCAAAAAGAAAACTATCAGTATCACCTCAAAAGAAAAAGTATCATATCACATTTCTAACCTATCATGTCATTTATTACATTAATCATACTTATCATTGTAGAATAAAAGTGTCGCATCATAGTTCTGATTCATTAGTTTATTTGATTATCATAATCACAGTTGTTATGAATATGTTTAAGTTGTCATTGTCGCATTGTTTATAAACAGAATTTTATTTGTGTTTAGTACAAACAGTTGTTTAGTTAATGTTGTTACAATCAGCAATTATTATTTTCCGCAATTATAGATTATCGTAAATTAATCTATTATTGCTATTATCAAAAATTTTAAATTTTTATGAAATATGGGATGTTACATGTGGTATCAGAGCACAGATTCGAACTCTAGGCCTGAATGAGGTCCAAAACATGCAGCCGGAAATTTTTTTTTACAGCAGAAAATTTTACTAACTTGAAATTTAATTATTATGTTATCCAGAAATTATTTTCAGTTACAGGTATGGAGAACTCAGCTGAACATTTTAGCAACAGATTTCAGCCAAACAGTCACAGTTCGGGACAACACTATGTAGAGGAAGGTCACGGAGAATTAAATAATAGTTCGTCAGAACTATTACGTTCTTTCCATGAATTAAAAGCAGAAATCAGATCTGTGAAACAAGATAATGAAATGATTCTGCAAGCGCAAGAACAACTAAATCAAGTGTTGTTTGAACACAGTGAAACATAGGAACAAGAGAGAAACAATGAAGATATTTCCAAAGTTGAGGATATGCCCCACACTGATAAAAATCAGAACATAAAAACTAGTGAAGTGAAAGATAGCTCAACCTCCTCAGGAGATGCTATTGAAGTACGAAAAAGGAAACATAACTATACCAGTGATAGGAGTGAAGGAGATTCCAAACCAAGAAGGAAAAATCATAAGGAATATGAGCAGATTTCTAGAGAATTTAAGAAGATAAGACCTCCAACTTTCAATGGAGAAACTGAAAAAGGAGAGACAACTGACGCTTGGCTGTCCGGTATAAAGAAATACTTCGAGATCTATAACTATTCAGAGTTCTTGAAGGCAAAAATGGCCATATATAACTTGACTGGAAAAGCGGATATCTGGTGGCAGGACATCAAAAGGGTAAAGGGAATCAAAGATAAAGATGTAAGCTGGAGTGCTTTTAAACGATATTTCAAAAAGAAGTACCTATCTGAACAGTACTATGAAGAAAAATCAAAAGAGTTCTACGATTTGAAGTTTGGAGGTATGAACATGAAAGAAATGAATGGTAAGTTTCTGAACTTATTGAGATATGTACCATACCTCATAGAGGAAAAACCAAAAATTCAAAGGTACTTGAGTTGTTTACCTTTCAACATTAAGGACAGAATCGAGTATGACAGTCCTAAGACCTTGGAAGAGGAAATGAGAAAGGTAGTTTTCTATTATGACACAAATCGGAAAAGAGAGGGAATGTCAAACTGGAAAAATCATAAGCCCAACAATTTTGAGCAGAAAAAGAAAAATTTCAGATTCAGTGGAAATTCTGGATTTCAAAGGAAAAATTTTCAGAACCAGAATTATCAAGGGAACAATTCCAGAAATAATTCACAGCAGAATTCTACAACACCCAGAAATGCACCTAATACTACCAAGACCAGTGAACCAAAGACACATATTAAATGTTTTGAATGTCAAGGCCCCCATTACACATCAGAATGCCCCTTAAGGAAGTGGAAGGCAAAGAACATCAAATCTTTTCAGACTGAACCTACTGTTGGAGATGTAGCAAGGGAGATGCCGAGAATTAATGCAGCACTCGACAACAGGCAAGCAGATCATCAAATCTCCATGGTAGAGATTGAAGGTATGATACATGACCATCCTGTTACTGTTTTAATTGATCCAGGTGCTAGTTTAAGTTATATATCACCAGAAATGGTGGAAAGTCTTAAATTGAAAACTGAAAAGTTTAGTAAATCATGGCTAGTTAGACTAGCAACTGGAACAAAGAGGAAAGTATCAGATTTTATAGAAAACTGTGTTTTGTCCATGAATAATTTACAAATGCAAATCAAGTTGAATATTCTACCTTTAGGTTCTTATGATATCATAGTTGGGATGGACTGGTTAGAATCCCATCATGTCATCCTGGACTATTATGGAAAAAGTTTTACATGTTTAAATGACGAAGGGAAAACTGTAGAAATAAAAGGCATCCCAAGGAAGGTAACCCTTAGACAGATTTCAGCCATGCAAGTTAAAAGGACAGTTAGGAAAGGATGCCAAATGTTTGTAGTAATCGTGGTAAATGATGAGTTTATGGATAAAGAGGAAAAACTGAAATTAGAAGACATACCTGTCCTAAGAGATTTTAAAGATGTATTTCCTGAGGAGATTCCAGGATTACCTCCCAAAAGAGATTTAGATTTTACCATAGAGTTGATACCAGGAGCAATACCAACCTCTAAAGCTCCGTACAAAATGAACATACTAGAGTTAAACGAATTAAAATCACAGTTGAAGGAGCTTATTGACAAGAAGTATATTAGACCCAGTGTGTCTCCTTGGGGAGCACCTGTCATCTTTGTTAAGAAGAAAGACAGAACTTTAGGACTGTGCATAGATTATCGCCAACTTAATAAGATGATGATCAATAATAGGTATCCATTGCCCCGCATAGATTATCTATTTGATCAGTTGCGTGGAGCAACAATATTTTCGAAGATTGATCTAAGATCAAGATATCATCAAGTACGAGTTAAGGATGAAGATATTTTCAAGACAACTTTCCGAACTCGGTATGGACATTACGATTTCGTAGTCATGCCGTTTGGCTTGACTAATGCCCCTGTTGTATTTATGTGTCTGATGAATAATATTTTGCATAAATACTTAGACAAGTTTGTTGTTGTGTTTATTGATGACATTCTAGTGTACTAAAAAAGCAAAGAAGAGCATGATGAACATTTACGGATTATCTTACAAGTATTAAGAGATCATCAACTATACACCAAATTTAGTAAGTGTGACTTCCACAAAGACAAAATTCAGTATCTAGGACACATAATTTCAGCAGAAGGAATCTCAGTTGACCCCGACAAGATAAGGGCCATTAACGACTAGCCGGTTCCTAAAGATGTGTCAGATGTAAGATCATTTATGGGCATTACGAGGTATTACAGAAAGTTTATAGAGAATTTTTCAAAAATTGCCAACCCCATAACTTCCTTGCAGAAGAAATGGAAGAATTTGTTTTGGGATCAGAAGTGTGTTAACAACTTTAATAAACTAAAGGAACTATTGATGATAGCACCTGTCTTGAGGATAGCTGACCTCGACAAGGATTTTGGAGTTTGTGCATAAGCATGAAATGACATACTCGGTGAAGTCCTGACACAAGAAGGGCATGCGGTGGCATATGAATCTAGAAAACTGAAAGTACATGAAAAGAACTACTCTACCTATGATTTAGAGTTATTGGTAGTTATTCATGCCTTAAAAATGTGGCGTCACCACCTTAATGGCAGGAAATTTACATTATTGACAGATAAAATGGGTCTAAAATACTTATTAGATCAGATAAAACTGAATGCTAGACAAGCTAGATGGTTGACGTTCTTAAGTGAGTATGATTTCGAAATTCATCATATTAAAGGGAAGGAGAATAAGGTTGCAGGTGCCTTGAGTCGTAAGGAAAAATTAAATTTCATTTCAACAATCAGTACTTATTCAACCGATTTGGAAAATCAGATTATGGAAAAGAGTGAAACAGATGAAGAATACAGAAAAATGAAGGAAAAGACAGTAAACAACAGTTCTGAAAATTGTATGGCAGATTTCAGCATAAAGGAAAACAGTTTATTACTATTTAAAAATAGATTGTATGTACCAAACATACCAGAAATAAAATTTCTGATATTAAATGAGATGCATAAAAGTCACTATTCTAGTCATCCAGGTTATCAAAAGACTATTACTATGCTGAGAAAAGAATATTATTGGCCTAGAATGAAAGATGAAGTAACAGAGTACATAGCTAAATGTTTGGATTGTAAAAAAGTGAAGGTTGAACACCAACATCCTGCTGGACTGTTGCAACTGTTATTGATACCAAGTTGGAAATGGGAAGTGATCAGCATAGATTTTATTACCGGATTACCTAAAAATCATAAACAACATGATTTTATCATGGTGGTTGTGGACAAACTCAGCAAGGCAGCACATTTCATACCCGTAAAGACTACTCATAAAGCTCTAGATATTGTAGAGATCTTTATGAAACAGATTTTTAGACTACATGGAATACCGAAAGTAATAATTTTAGATTGTGACTCGAAGTTTACAGGTAACTTCTGGAGGTCACTGTTTAAAGGGTTGAACACAACTTTAAATTTCAGTACAACATTTCATCCACAGACGGATGGTCAGACAGAAAGAGTAAACCAAGTTTTAGAAGATTTATTAAGAATGTATGTTAAGGATCAGCCTGGTAAGTGGGAAGACTACTTGCACTTAGCAGAATTTGCTTATAATAATCACTATCATGCATCGGCCAGACTTAGTCCTTTTGAAATTCTTTATGGTAGGAAATGTAATACACCTGTTTCATGGAATGATCCAGTAAATAAAGTTGTTTTAGGACCTGAATTATTGAAGGAGTTAGAACTAATTGTGAAACAGGTGCAAGGACATTTAAAAGCTGCCCAAGATAGGCAAAAGAGTCAAGCGGATTCAAAAAGAACTCATAAAGAGTTCCACATTGGTGAACATGTATTCCTCAAGGTAAGACCGAAAAAGAGTTCACTGAAATTGGGAAGTTGTGCCAAGTTGGCACCCAGGTATTGCGGTCCTTTTGAAATATTGTCTAAGGTTAGAGTAGTGGCATACCAACTAGCTTTGCCACCAAACTTAAAAATACATAATGTTTTTCATATATCATTTTTAAAGAAATATGTGCACAATACTACTCATGTTGTGAACTGGAATGATGTACACGTGGGACAAGATGGAGATTTTCTGGTGGAATCGGATTGTATCCTCGGAAGGAGGGAAACTATTGTCTGGAATCGTAGCATTGGGAAAGTGAAGGTGCAATGGAAGTACCTTAGCCCAGAAGAGGCAACCTGGGAGTTGGAGAGTAGTATGCGGGAAACATACCCAACTCTGTTTCAGGAACACTCAGGAGTGATTAACCAACATCGAGGACGATTTTGAGACTTAAGGGGAGGTGTATGTCACCTACCCAAATTTCTGAAAATTATTATTTTATTTGCAAAATACTTTATGTTAAATTTAATTACAAAGTTTTGTAATTATGATCAGTTTTAATCATGGATGAATGTAATTACTGAATATTATTATTTAAATAAATTAATTAGGAGACAAACACCCAAGATGACTGTTAAATGAGTGTTCACTGACCCACTAGGAGGAATGGAAGTTGTTGGAAGGTATGGGACAGATGGAAGTAGTTGCATCAGAACACTAGCTGTTGGTTATGGGACAACTACCCCTAAAAATAGGGCATTATCCCCCAGGTGGAGCGAGTGAGCAGGCAACTCATTTAATGACCCAGTAACATCTGAAAAGGCCTAGGCAGCCTATAAAGGCCAATTCGAATTGAGCATGCAGCTCTTAATCAATATTTCTGCAGAATATTTTCCTCATGTGCATCATTTGATCACTGAGAGATTCGAATAGGGAGGCTAGTTGTGAATGCAATCTTAAGTCTGCACATTGTTGAGAAGAACCAGAGATGCTGGTACAGATCTATTGGACTGCTAGCTATTGAAGATCCAGAAATTAATTGTTACTGTAAGAAGAAGTCCTATTTCCTGAGTTTCTTCCTCTTGGTGGTTTAGTGAATAGGCTCAGGGGTCCTAAGACAATACTTGACTATTTTCAGAAATTGGTTGGGTGGAATAGTCTTCTTGGGCTGTTTGTTGCCCTACAAATTTATCCAGGTTCTACAAATTTTCCATTTTAAAGTTTAAATAATGAATTAGAATTAATAAATCAATATCTACATTTTTCCCCATGCTGTTTGTGCATCGTACTCCAGTATAGATATGCAAATGAAGAATAGATGAAAGATAGGCAAATTGCCATTGAAATTCGATAGATAAATATAGTAATTCATATGTTTACTATTTTTTGCCCTATAGTTAATAGATGTAGAAATTTTTGTATAATATTTGTTATATATATGTAATGTTTCCTTAGTTATATGAAAAACAAATGATGTTTAACTCCTGTACAGTCACATTGCAATATACTTATCATTACTATATACATAGGAATTTAGTTAAATTTACATTTCTGTATATTGTATTAAGTCTACAATATAAATAAGATAGTTGCAAATAAATAAAAATATTCATTTTAACAAGCTGCACATAATAGTCTTCTACACAGATTTCATACTTTATACATTCCACACATATACTGTTTTCATTGTAATTACTTTATCATTACTGTGTGTATAAGAAATAAATTATGGACAGAGCTGCAATTTCTACAGTAGAAAACATTACATTCTACACAGGTCGTGGACCAAACCCTACTCTATAGGCTTAACTTCTTCGACAAATTCCTTTAATTCTAGTCTAGCTCGAAAACATGACATCAACCTACAGTATTAATTCAACCTTTCAGACATTTACACAAAGGCATACATTTCATTACTGAGAAGAGTTTTATCTTTTACACAGAGAATGAGCCATTGGCTCTACTTCATAACTTAACCAACGAAATCGTAGTTTTCAGAATGAAAATTTACAACATATTTGCAAACAAAGTCACACAGGGTTTTTCCCCAAAGTTCAAGAGTGACGGAGTCCAAAAATTTTAACATCGACGAGCTACATATCCAATTGACTACCCCTTTACAAAGTAAAAGAAACCAAGTATCTTTTAAACGAACAAGAGTCACAACCTTAGAAAATACTCGTGCTTCGAAAGCTCTTTATTATCAACAACGACAGAGCAATGACAGTTTGGGAAAGGTTGTTTTTCATCTTCTGTAGTCATTTCAACCACACACGAAGAACACTACGAGGGATTTTGGAAGACCCGAAGCTTACCGGAGTGGAAGCATGCCATCCCTTGCCAAACCCTGGGCCAAAGTAAATCTTCAAACCCCGCAACTGACAAAATATAACTCGGTTTAGAAGTCTGATACTTTTTAAAATTAAAAGTCGTTCTGCAAAGCAAAGAATCACCATTTCCATCAAGGACACTGACCTTCACAATCCTGTGGCCGATTCTTGGCAAAAAGACGATGAGGTCCCTGTTTTAAACAAGACGATATAACTTCTATCACCCTACAGTGTAGTGTATCACTTTCATTACATAACGAAGAGCTTGAAACCCTTAACGTTTTAACACTCGAACCAGTGACTCATACCTCATTTAAAACGCCATTGCAGAGATTTAAAACCTGCAACTTAAACACCAATCCACAAGTTTCGGGGTCGAAAACCCTTACAATACTTTCTACAAAAAAAATCGGCAGCCTATCAGCCACCCAGACCGAAACAATAGCACAATGAACAAATTCCCAAGTTCAAAATCCAAAACACATGGTAGATGTTAGGGTTGCAATCCGACGGCCTAGACTCCTCATCATCGACGGTCACAACATTGCCAGTGAAGTTATCATTGGTACCAATGACGTCGACATTAATTGCCCATCCTTCTTCACAGGTTGACAATGTCACCATGGCACATGGTGGAGCAAGCAATAACTAGTGCAAAGGCGTATTACCCTTACTCAACGACAAGCATAGTGATATTCACATCTATGTGGATCATTGGAAATCTAATTCGGCAAGGTTGTGGTACCAAGATTTTATTGCGGGATCGATACGAGATCTCTACCATGGCTCGAGACAGGCGCCAACTTAATGAACCAATGACCTGTCAAGTACCACATTTAATGCTTGTCAGTAAATTCGACTTGACAATAAACTATACAAATTTCTTTGTTAATATAACATTTTTAAATTCGTCGTAGTATTCATAACGTTTATGCAAATATTTCGTTATAATATTTGCACTACATTGCTATCGTTTCGACATATTACAATGTTGGTAATGATTTTCAAACATTTCGTATAGTTTTGTTATAATTCTAATGTTTGCATTGTATTGCAATAGTTTCGTTATATGTTTAATGTTGACATTGAAACAAGAATCAGTATAGTCACACCAATATATTCATAAGACTTTGAATATGTCACATTTTAGGATAATAATTAAATAGTCCAAGTCTTGTTTGCGCCATAATAAATCTATGGTTTGTTTTATTTAATTTTTGTTTATTCATCTATTTGTTACAAACTTATAGTCTCTAGGAAAGACTACATTGTTTCATAAGATCCAAATAAGTATGGTGGTAGATAGGGAACATGAACCATAAAATTTATACAGTTAATCATCTCTACACATAGGGACTAATAGTGTTGTATAAGCTCGCAAGCATATACACTATCATTTATAATTTGGTATTTTGAAACAATAAGTTTCTTCGATTTCCTATCCACATTTATTGATGCGATACAATGGAACTGTACCATCTTGATACTACCATGCAAATGATGACAACAAGACAACTGTCATCACGACAATGACGACGACAGAACCAGCTAGTACAATGACGACTACAGTAATGATGCTACTAACTAGATGCTTGTTCAACAGATAACTTGGGTTGATTTTACTTAGATACAAGACGAACCTTGGAAAGCAGAAGAGTAAGCATGTGAATCATACCTGTATGCTTTTATAGTTGCAACAGTCTCTAAATATTCTATTTGTATTTACGATGATGATTTTGAACTTACATGAACTGGAATGTATTGCAATCATGAAACTTCTTACCTGCGTCTGGACATACAACAGGTTCAATGCTTTAGCGTTGCAGCTATGTAAGCTTTGGGGTGCCTCATAGGACACCCTTGGTTAGCAAAAAGCAAACTATCAGTATCACCTCAAAAGAAAAAGTATCATGTCACATTTCTAACTTGTCATGTCATTTATTACATTAATCATGCTTATCATTGTAGAAGAAAACTGTCGCATCATAATTCTAATTCATTAGTTTATTTAATTATCATAATCATAGTTGTTATGAATGTGTTTAAGTTGTCATTGTTGCATTGTTTATAAACATAATTTTATTTGTGTTTAGTACAAACAACTATTTAGTTAACGTTGTTACAATCAACAATTATTATTTTCCGCAATTATAAATTATTGTAAATTAAGCTATTATTGCTATTATCAAAAATTTTAAATTTTTATGAAATATGGGATGTTACAAAAGATCCTAGAGTATGTTGAATTAATGCTAAAAAAAAAACATGGTATCAAAGCTAACCTAAGAAGAAGACACTGTGCAGTTGCAGAAGCTAGGGATTCTTATTTATTGGGTTTCTCTCCACAGATCTTGAAAGGAAGTAGGGTATTTTGACTCTCCTCAACATGGCGCATCTTTCTGTCCAATCAGAATTCAATTCCGGGCACTTTCATTTTTGGCCCTACAAATTAGGGTTTCCACAAAAATAGGAATTTCTGAATTCTGAGACCATATCTGGAAGCTCCTTGGAAAAATCGAAGTTTAGAGCTTTGGATCGAAATTTTGGGTTGGGTGAAGCGCCGGAAAACTCAAATCCTAATTCAAGGTCCTCCCTAGTGAATCTGGGAGATTGAAAAACATTTCTGAAGGGTGAAACTTTGCAGTTTTCAATTTCTGAGTATACCAGACTGATCAGCTTATCAAGGTGCATTTCTATCCTTTTAGAAGTTTGAAATTCACCTTTTGAATTTTTTAGGGTTTCTCTCACAAGCCCTAATCCAACACGAGATCCAGATTTCTGCAAATCAAGTGGTAAGACTTAAATCTTTTCTATTTCCATTTGAAGTACTCTTTAAGATGTCTCACCACACCAAGATTGAGGATAAGCTTGAAGGGGATGATAAATTCCGAGCATGGAAGTATAGGATCGGGTTAATCCTGGAAGAAAGTGAATTGGATACTTACATAAGTGAAGAGGTCCCTATCCTAGAGAGAGAAGAGGCTAAGTCCTTACATAAGAAGAACTTGGTCAAGGAGAAGAGGATCATTGTTGATTCTATCAAAGACCATCTCATACCACATGTGTCATCTCTAAAGACACCCAAGGAGATGCTTGATTCCCTAACCAAGCTATTTGAAGGGAAGAACATAAATCAGATGATGACTATGCGGAACCAATTGAAAGGGGTAAAGCTTCATAATGGAGATCCCATTCAATCTTATTTTTCTAAGGTCTCTCAGATCAAGGAACGACTTGAAGCTATGGATGAAGTAGTGGACAATGGTGAAGTTGTCATGACCACATTGAATGGCCTACCTAGGTCATGGGACTCCTTCAACCAAGGAATCTGTGCAAGAAGGATGTTGATCTCATTCAGTATATTATGGGAGGAATGCTCACAAAAAGAAGCAAGGCTTGTGGCCCAAGAAGAAAACATGGGGAATGAAGATCAAGCTCTCACAACACATGAAGCAAGTTTAAGAGGGAGAGGTCTCATAACAAGAAACACTCTCACCTTCATCACAAGAAGAAATATCTATCTCATGTTCGATGTTTCGATTGTAATGAAATAGGACACTTTGCTTCAAATTGTCCCAAGAAGAAGAAAGACAACAACAACAAATTCAACAAGAAGAAGAGGTACAACAAGAAGAGATTTCATGCTCATGCTGCTGAGGATGATGAACCTTCCAAGAAAAAGGCTAGGGCAGAAAGTGATGCTTCATCAAGTGAAGGTGAATATGTTCTAATCTCTACTCTCACAGGTACTATCTCTCATGGATGTAATGATTGGCTTATTGATAGTGGGGCTTCCAAACACATGACTGGGTTTAAAGAATCTTTTGTAAATCTATCTGGAAATGAGTCACCCCATAAAGTGAAACTTGGGGATGACTATCAATATCCTATCAAGGAAAGTGGTGAAGCCTCCTACAACCTAGAATCTGGGAAGTCTTTGAAGATGAAAGATGTTCTATATGTACCTAGGATAAAAAATAACCTACTCTCCATATCTGCATTGGATGCAAAAGGCACGAGGGTTGCATTTGTAGATGGCCAATTCCTAATGTGGCCAAAGGGTAAAAATATAGATGATGCAATAGTGATTGGAGAGAAAGAGGGAGGATTGTACAAATTGAAGGGACAACCTGAACATGCCATGGTACATGAATCCATGGAGCCAAGTGAAATTTGGCATAGAAGGCTTGCACATGTGCACTATAGGGAAATAGCAATTGCAATTAAAGTTGTAAAGGGTCTCCCTGAAATCAAGACAAAGCATTAAGGTGTTTGCAAAGGATGTGCAAAAGGAAAGAACATTAAGAAGGCATTTCCAAGCAGTGAAAGCAAAGCCAAAGGAATCTTGGAAATTATCCACTCTGATGTATGCGGTCCGATGCCATCTAGCTCTCTGAGTGGGTATGTATACTATGTCTATTTCATTGATTATTTCTATAGGAAGACTTGGGTTTATTTCCTGAAGAACAAAGATGAAGTATTTGATAAGTTCAAGGAATTCAAAGCTTGATGGAAAATCAAAATGATAAGAAGATCAAGACATTCAGATCCGATAATGGTAGAGAATTCACTTCAGGTGATTTCAAGAAGTTATGCAGTGATTCATGGATTAAGAGGGAGTTGAATGCTCCCTACAATCCACAATAGAGTGGAGTTATAGAAAGGAAGAATAGAACAATCATGGAAGCAACATAGGAAATGCTGCATGACCAGGATTGTTAACACCCAAAAGGTGCTCACTACCTCATCTACCCCATTACATGACTCATTTGTCCATATTTCCTACCATATTTACCTTCAGAACCTTAAAATCCCATTAAAAAGCCTTCAAAAGGCCACAAAACCATTAAAAAAGCCTCCAAAAGGCCAAAAAACCCCCTTTTCCCAAAAAATAATCCAAAATTCCTCCAAAATAGCAAAATCCCTCTAAAAAGGGAATAAAAAATATAAAAAAGAGGAAAAAGGGGAAAAAATGAAGGAAAAAACCCTGTACAGCTGACCTAAACCATATGGTTCCCAAAACCATGGGCCAGCACTCCACCACTAAAAACCTATAAATAGGTGATGGAGACCCCTCATTTTACATCCATAGTCAAATACACCCTTACTCTACCAAAATCACTCTTGAAACCCTAGCTCACCCTTGAGCTACTTTCACCCTTGAGTGCCCCTTTGGCCCATTTCCAACCCTTTGGAGAAAGCGAAGGAGCAAAGCTGGAAGCTTGGAAGCAACCCTTCTGGACTGCTACAAGAGCTCCACCAACCTTCACATTGGAGGTATAATTAATACAAAAACCCTTTTTCTTATCTTGTCTTGTCTATTTTATGCACATGTTTAGAATAATTACCATTTTACTGTATTGTCTTTCATTTAATGTTTTTCTGAACTGCTACTTAGGAGTCCCTTCTCCTTAGTAGGTGCTCATTTGCACAAGCTAGGGTGAAAACCCTAGCTACAAGGATATGCCTATGCATCTTTGGGAAGAAGTAGCTAGGGAAGCTGTATATGTGAAGAATAGAACACCTCACAAGATATTGTACAACAAGACACCAGAAGAGGTTTTCTCTGGTAAGAAACCTGAAGTCATCCATCTCAGAATATTTGGTTGTCCAATATATCTCATGTCCCAAAGGAAAAGAGGACAAAGTTAGATCCTTTAGGAAAGAAGGACATCTTTGTGGGGTACAGTGAAATATCAAAGGCTTACAGAATATACTTTCTAGGGTTCAAGAAGATTGATGTCAGCAGGGATGTGACATTTGATGAAAACTCAGCCTTCATCAAGTCAAGGAAAACACATGTTGAAGATCATGAAGAACCAAAGGAAACCAGATTTCAAGACACCACCATGACTGAAACAATTCCAGATGCAGATCGTGAAATGGAAGATCCACAAGAACCTGTAGATCCACCCCATGAGAAGAACTCTTACAAGAGGAAACCTACTTGCACTAGAGATCTCATTCATGATGCAGAAAGGTATGGCATTCCAGAAGAAGAGCACAAAGAAATGAAGAAGACTAGATCTCATACTAGCTATGTTTCCCTACTCTGTGATATTATGAACAAAGAACCTTCCAGTTATGAAGAAGCAACAGAAAAGAAAGAATGGAAGGATGCCATGGTCGAGGAATACCAGTCAATCATGAAGAATGATGTTTGGGATGTAGTCCCAAGACCTGAAGGGAAGTTTGTTGTGACTTCCAAGTGGATCTACAAGATCAAGCATGCTGTAGATGGCAACATTGAAAAGTACAAAGCAAGATTTGTAGCTCGTGGCTTCTCCCAGAAAGAGGGAATAGACTATGAAGAAACTTTTGCTCTTGTATCCAGGGACACTTCCATCAAATCAGTACTTGCCCTCGCTACAGTGATAAAATGGAAGATACACCAGATGGATGTCAAGACAGGTCTCTTGAATGGTGTAGTCGAGGAGGAAGTGTATGTGAAGCAGCCACTTGGTTTTGAGACACATGATAGGGAGTCATATGTGTGCAGGTTGAAGAAAGACTTGTATGGCTTGAAGCAAGCTCCTAGGACTTGGTGTGGTAGGATAGATAACTTTCTATCCAGTTTGGACTTTGCTAAGAGTAAAGCGGATTCCAACCTTTACTACAAGGTTGAGGAAGGAAATCCTGTGATACTACTATTGTATGTGGATGACCTATTTGTAACAGGTGAGGATGGGTTGATTGCCAACACAAAGAGGAAGCTTGCTGCCGAGTTTGAGATGAAGGACTTGGGCATGATGCACTATTTCCTAGGCATGGAGGTGTGGCAGAGTGCAAATGGGATCTTCCTTGGACAAGGGAAGTATGCAGTAGAGATCTTGAAGAGGTTCAGGATGATGGACTGCAAGGCCATGGCCACACCTATGGAATCAAAGCTAAAGCTTCTGTGTGATGCTTCATCTGAGCCAACTGATGTCACTATGAATTGTCAGATGATTGGGTCCTTGATGTATCTGACGAACACTAGACCAGATATTTGCTTTGCAGTGAAGCTCCTGTATGTTGCGACGGGTGAGCAGGTTGCAGATGTGTTGACAAAACCACTAGCTAGAGTGAAGTCTGAGTACTTCAGAGAGAGGCTTGGTGTTCTTCAGATTGACGACACTTCAAGAAAGAAGTGATGGAAACATTTGTAGGAGCCATTCCAAGCATGGTGAGAGGAGGATCCTTCCCATGGCTGTGGATGTAAGCGCTGGATGATGAGCATCAGGACAATGCTCCAGTTACTGCTTTGTATATGCATCAGTTGGATGCTTTGATCAGTTTGATCATGTATTTGTATATGCATCATGTTGGATGCTTTGATTAGTTTGATCATGTATTTGTATATGCATCATGTTGGATGCTTGATATGATCAGTTGGATCATGCATTTGTATATGCATAATGTTGGATGCTTGATATGATCAGGTGGATCATGTATTTTTATATGTATCAGGTGGATTAATTGTATGATCAAGTAGATCATGTACTTATGTATGTATCAGGTGGATGCATTGCATGATCAGGTAGATCATGTACTTATGTATGTATCAGGTGGATGCATTGTATGATTAGGTAGATCATGTACTTATGTATGTATCAGGTGGATGCATTGTATGATCAGGTAGATCATGTACTGATGTATGTATCAGGTGGATGCATTGTATGATCAGGTAGATCATGTATGATGATATGTATCAGGTAGATACTTTGTATGCATCAGATGGATATATTGTTTGATCAGGATAATCACAGATGATGAGCTTCAGGATGTTTCTCCAGATGATATGCATTAGGATGATGCTATGATGCTAACCAGGATGATCATAGATGACGAGCTTCAGGATGTTGCTCCAGATGATATGCATCAGGATGATGCTATGATGCTGATCAGGATGATCATAGATGACGAGCTTTAGGATGTTGCTCCAGATGATATGCATCAGGATGATGATATGATGGTGATCAGGATGATCACAGATGACAAACTTCAGGATGTTGCTCTAGATGATATGCATCAGGATGATGCTATGATGGTGATTAGGTTGATCATGTGATGATGTACATCAAGATGATGTATGGTGAGTATCAGGTTGATACTCTTTGGCCGTGGACAGGTTGTGCAGGTAGCATAGAAAAGACCCTTTAAAATACAGACAGGTAGAGAGGTGTGCTCATAACAGCCTAGGATGCTCTATCGAGATCTAGACAGGTAGAGCGGCGTGCTCATAACATCCTGGGATGGTCTGAGTAGGTTTTGCTACAGTTTCGCATAGAAAAGATCCTTTAAAATCCGTACAAGTAGCGCGGTGTGATGGTAACAGCCTAGGATTATCTATTGAGATCCAGACAGGTAGAGCGGTGTGCTCGTAACATCCTGGGATGCTCTGAGTAGGTTTTGCGAAAGTTCACATAGAAAATATCCTTTAAAATATGAATAGGTAGAGCGGTGTGCTCGTAACAGCCTGGGATGCTCTATTGAGATCCAGATAGATAGAGTTGTGTGCTCGTAACATCCTGGGATGCTCTGAGTAGGTTTTGTGAAGGTCAACATGTAAAAGAAACTATAGTATACGCTAGGTTTTGTTGACGCACGTAATTGGTCCTAGGTTCCACAGTATGGCCATTGATGATGAAGACCTACAGGTGGTGGGCCTATATCCAGTATGAAAAAGGACTGGCTCTGTAGAAATTCCTATGACGAGTAGATCAGAGACTGATTTAGATAGCAGTAGCCGTGACGATGACGATGATTTGATGATGATGATCTAGTAATGATGATCCAGAGAAGAAGACTTGTGCTAGCAGATCTATGTCGAGAAATACCTTCCTAGTTAAGAGGGAGTGTTGATGTAATGGTAACTTTGGAATGTATTTCACCTATGTATATTGTACTCCTATCGAGATGTTATTATTCCTCTATACGGAAGTGTCGTCATTTGTATTGACAAGTGTCGCAAGTGTCGCAACTTGCATGTGATGGGTTATTAAACCACCAAGTGTGGGGTCGGCCTTGATTAGTATTACCATGGGTTATTAGACTGAGTTAGACAAGTTGGCCCTGCTAGTTTATTAGGAAGTTCGGTCATGTATAAATAGAGTGCGGGAGGCAGTCTATTTGATCACTTCATTATTCACTTCTACACTTATCAGAAAGTGGCACACAAGTGAGGAAGGAGGAGTAGCTGCTAGGAGGACTATCTCTTGTACTTGGGTTGTATCATTGCTCTTTCTATCTCTGAGGAAGTTGTGGGGTTTTTCACCTTTATAGTTTTCCCTTGTGAAACTCTGTGTGTCTATTGTCTCATGTGATTGCTTATTGTGATTTATATGCTTGATATGTTGTACATGTTGTTCTCTCAGTAAATATCCTAGAGTATATTGAATTAATGCTCAAAAATTAACAGTTGGAACATTAAAAACCCAATTTAGACTTAGGATATGATACATTAATCATTTTTCTTTTAATTTCCTAGGTTAAGACTAGGTAGTTGGCCTCATTTTGGCTTCTTATGCCACCACTTTCCATCATTAGCCATAGGAGCTCACTTGGATAGATAATGGATAATATTCTATTTGATTCTATCTGATTTTATGCCTATACTGGAATAGTAAGTGCTCCTTCATGTCGTAGATAGTTTTATCCTGATTTTCCTGCTTTTAAGTGGATAAGGATAAATCTAGTTGACTTGGCAACTGTCTTTATTTGTCCAACTCTCCCTCCATATCTTTATTCTATCCAAAATCCATGATCACTTCCCTTTTTGTTCACTCATGAGCTGCCAATACCGCTTTTTCCAATTCGTGATCCTTTAGACTAATTTTGAAAGTGTTTTTTCCACCTAGTTTTTTTTTAGCTTTTAGTAAGCCTTCCTTCTGTGAGATTTTCAACTTGCCTTCAAGGAATTATATTTTCTCTCCTAAGATGTATTATTTATTGTATTCTCATTAATGAATATGATCACTATGGAATTGACATTAATTGTGTTCAATCTCACATATATTTGCTTCAATTTTTCTTCTCGATTATGCTAATCTCTGAGCAATCTTTTAGTGAGGATTTCTTCATTTCAAGATCTTGGCTTGTAGAAATTCTTACATGGTATTAGAACCATAGAATTCTAATATGATCAATTGCAGTACTATTCCAAATATAAGAAAATTGGTCAATCTTTCCTTCATGAGGAAATAATAGAACCCAAAATACAGATGATGGGATATCTTTAATAACATACGTCCAACTCCTCCCTAACAACAAATTGTAATCCCAAGTGAGATTCTACAAATTCAAATCTATCAAAACTCGATATCGAAAGAAGGGATGATTCAATGAGGTTGAAATGACTTTCCATCAAATGGAGTAAGTAATGTTGTAGAAGGAACTAACTCTGGGGATCCTAAAGCTCTCCTATAGGAAATGGCCATAACACACGTAGATGCACTTTCATGAATGGAATTTCATCTAATAGTCTTAGATCCATGGACTATGTCAATTTGGAAAGAAACATGGTATGGTAAATGAGTTTTGATATCAGACATATCAAACTTTTCCATTAAATCATTTGTGGAGTCAATGTTCCCTATACTATCCAAAAGTGCATTGCGTTGTAGTGGGAAACTTTGTAACACTTCTAGAGCAAACATTGTACAATGCGTTTGGGATAAATATTCAATGATAGAGTAGTTGAAAACAGTTCGAGCATTGGGATTGTGCATGGATATTTTATAGACACCTTTCGGTATTTTTGGCATAGAGTCTGTTAGCACAGATATTTTCCAAAGGGAAGATGGGGATAGAAAGTGAAAATTTGTGGCTAATGAAGACTAGGAATTTGCAAAGGGGAAGCACCCAATCCTTTAAGGGGCTTATGCCACACGACCGTCGGCTGGAGCTAAGCGAGGCTGTCAAAACCTGCCAAAAGGGCTTAGGAAAACCTTGACGTAGAAAATCAACGATGGAGATCAAAGCAGGAGCAAGATCAACAGCGGAGATGGATTGTCACCACCATAGTAACCTAAGAGTTAGCGAACAAAATCCTTGCGGAGGCATTAAACAGTGGGAAATTTCCCTAGGAAGCCGACCATTGATCTCCAGATAAAGGTCCTACTGGATTTTCGAAAAATCAAGGAGTGCGGATGAGCAGTGGGCAGGGACAGTTGTGGAATTGGAAACCACCCGCCACATGTCACCTTCTTGTGATTCCGTGGGGTGGCAAGGAAGTATGTGTAGACTGCTTCGGAGTCCACGAAACCACCTTGGAGCCCACCCCCCTAGCTTGGCGTAGTGGAAATCAATGGCCAGGACAGGAGTGGGCGAGGGATCCTATGGTTGAGGTGGTCGGGTTAAAGGTAGCACGGGTTGGAGGAGATCCAGTGGAAAAAGAGCCTGGTGAAAGGAATCAATGGTGACGAAGGCCCCCCACTAGGAAAGAAGCACTGTCGATAAGAGGAGCTGGGCGGAAAGGCCAGGTGGGGACTATGGTTAAAGAGGCCGCATATCCCACCGTCTATCAGCTGGCAGGGGAAGATAGATAATGTAAGAAGGGTTACATAGAACGGAGGTGTGTGGCGAGTTAAGGAGTAGGGCAGTCACGGAAACCGAAACCGTTGGACACGCGACGGTGCCTTAGCGTTCCACATCCCAAAAGGGAGGTAAAAAGAAACAGCTAAATGGCCATGTGGAAACCGCCTACTGGCTAGTATGGTTGTTGGATCGACAGTGATGGTTGATCGCGGAAGAGATCCGACAACGGAGGATGATCACATGAGGGGGGCTATAGAAGGAACCACCTATTCAATGGCCAAGATCGCGACACATGCGATCGACGGCTGAGGTAAATGACTGCCATAAGAAGAGCAAGGGAGATGGCCGGGGTCAGGTTATAAAAGGAGAAAGTCACATGAAGAGTTGACATTTGTGTTCTTTGTAGTAGCATCACAAAGCTCTGGGAAAGTATGCAGCGGTGAAGGAAACATAAAATCCCGGGTTTGGAGCGATCAACGACGAAGGTTTATGAGTTGATTTATGGAAAAGAGCTAGCAAGAGTACTGCCCGAGATGAATACTTTCATGCAGTTGAGGCAAGATTTAGTAGTCAGGGATTGGTTTTTATACAAGAGAAAGACAGTACTCAGAGTATATGGGTTCGTGAAGGAGCCTCACATGCTGCCGGCTTTCCTAACCCCAAGGATCGTTTCCCTAGAATTTGTTAGGAAGAAGTTGTTTTGTCTTGGGTGACTGGGAAGATTAGGCCCCTGAAGATAGTAAATGATGGCCTTGGTTTTCAAATCATGGGAGCCCAAGGGATGCCAAATGAGAGCTTTCGACGTGTAGTTATAGCTGGAGAATGAAATAATCCAAGGCCCTAAGTTTTAAACACTACAGAAAGGATTAGAATGCAAAGAATCTGCCCCCGGTTAAATGATGGGGCAAGTGAAGGGCACATATCTATGTTCACAATGGAATATGCACGAAGCATCGACGGGGTCCAAGATTTGCGAAGTGTGGTAGGGGGCGCATCTTTGAATGATCTGGATGCGAGCGAGATCAAGATCGATGGTGTTGGTTCAGTGATAGAGATGGACGGTTGAAAAGCACCCCTGTCGCGAACAAATCATAGCCCGAGGGAAAGAAGCCACATCAGAGCCTTCATAGGCTTTTTGTTAGTTTTTCATAATTTACTTCAATCTGATCTAGGATCTTAACTGAGAGAACAATATGTACAGCATATCTACAGCATATCAATCATGGACACAATAATGCAAGCACACAAGAGACACAAAGTTTACTTGGGGAAAACCATAAAGGTGAAAAACGCCAATAACTTCCTCAGAGATAGATAGAGAAATGATACAACCCAAGCATAAGAGATAGACATCTCCTAGCAATAGCTTCTCCTCCTCCACAAGTGCGCCACTCTCCAAAGAGTGTGTGAGAGAATAGAATGATGAAATAGAGTGCCTCTCGCACTCTATTAATACTTGACTTGACTTGCCTAATAACCTTTACTAGGTCGGCCTCAACTTAACCACATAACACAAAGCTGACTGGGCCGACACCCAATAGGGTGGTCTAATAACCCTTTGACCCACATGGCTGACCCCCAATAGGGTGGTCTAATAACCCTTTGACCCACATGACTTATACAGGGCCGACCCCAACAAGGTGGTCTAATAACCCATCAAGTATAAGTTATGACACTTACAATATAAATGACGACACTTCCGTATAGAGGAATAATAACATCTCTATAGGAATACAAACACATCCGTATAGAGGAATAATACCATCTCTATAGGAATACAATATACATATATGAAATACATTCTGAAGTTACATATAAATCAACACTCCCTCTTAACTAGGAAGGTATTTCTCGACACAGGTCTTCTAGCACAAGTATTCTTCTCTAGATCATCGTCACTGGATAATCGCCATCGAGTCATCATCATCATCACTACTGCTGCTATCTCAATCAATCTCTGAATCTACTCATCATAGGAAGTTCTACAGAGCTAGTCCTTTTTCATACTAGATGTAGGCACACCATCTACAGGTCTTCATCATCATTGGCCATACTGTGGAATCCTCAGGACTTATTACGTGTTTCACAAAACCTCGCAAGAGCATCCTAGGACTGATTACAGGCACACAACCCAACCTATCGGATCTCTCAGGGAGCTATTACATGTGACTGTCGCAAAACCTTAAAAGAGTCTCTTGACTAGCAAGAACCCTAAAGAGCATCTGAGGCCTTTTTCATCCTATCCAGATCTCCAGGACTTATTACATGTGACCCCCACCACAAAACCTTAAAAGAGTGTCTTGTCAAGCAAGAACCCTAAAGAGCATCTGAGGCCTTTTTCATCTTGTCCAGATCTCCAGGAATTATTACATGTGGTCATGGAAATGCCTCGAAATAGCATATGAGGCCTTTTTCATCCTGTCCAGATCTCCCAAGTCTACTTATAAGCCATAGGACAAAACCTCGAAAGAGCGTTTGCCAAATATCCCATGGAGCTATTATATGCCAGCGGTAAAACCTAGTAAGAGAATCTGCAAACCTCCCAGAGCGCTATTATATGTCCTCCCAAAGCAAAACCTCGAAAGAGCATTTGCCAGATCTCCCAGGGAGCTATTATATGCCAGTGGCAAAACTTAGCAAGAGAATTTGCAAACCTCCCAGGGCGCTATTATATGCTTATCTGCACAACCTGTCCATGGCCACAGAGTATCAACTTGATACTCACCATACATCATCCTAATGTACACATGATCATCCTGATCATCATCACTGCATCGTCCTGATGCATGTCATCTGGAGTAACATCCTGAAGCTCATCATCCATGATCATCCTGATCATACAATGCATCCACTTGATGCATACACAGTATCTTCCTGATACATATCATCATACATGATCTACTTGATCATATAATGTATCCACCTGATACATATACAAATACATGATCCACCTGATCATACCTGATGCATATCAACATACATGATCTACCTGATCATACAATGTATCCACCTAATACATACACAAATACATACACATGATCCAACAGATTATATCCTTCATCCAACATGATGCATACATACATAAATGATCCAACTGATCATATCCAACATCGAACATGATGCATACATACATAAATGATCCAACTGATCATATCCAACATCCAACATGATGCATGCATACATAAATGATCCAACTGATCATATCCAGCATCCAACATGATGCATACATACATAAATGATCCAACTGATCATATCAAGCATCCAACATGATGCATATACATATACAGAGCAGTAACTGGAGCATCGTCCTGATGCTCATCATCCAACGCTTACATCCACAACCATGTGAAGGATCCTCCTTCCAACATGCTTGGAATGGCTTCAGCAAATGTCTCCATCACTTCTTCCTCGAAGTGTCATCGATCTGAAGAACACCAAGCCTCTCTCTGAAGTACTTGAACTTCACTCTGGCTAGTGGTTTCGTCAGCACATCTGCAATCTGCTCATCCATCGCAACATACAGAAGCTTCACTGCTCCTCTCTGCACCATATCCCTGATATAGTGATATTTGATCTCTATGTGTTTTGACCTATCGTGGAACACCGGGTTCTCAAACAACTTCACACAACTCTGGATGTCACAAAAGGTACCAGTAGCCTCCAGCGGGAGATCAAATAACTCAAACAATAGCTTCCTAAGCCATACTGCCTCACAACTAGCCGAACAAGGTGAAACATACTCTGCTTCGGCTGTACTCAGTGCTATGCAGGACTGCTTCCTGCTAAACCAAGAGATCACACTTGATCCCATAGTGAAGCAGCACCCATAAGTGCTCTTCCTATCTGCAGCACTGCCTTCCCAATCTGAATCAACATAACCCTGCAGGTTAAACTTTTGATTCGCATCATACTTGAGACCATAGTCAACTGTACCCTTCAGGTACCTCTGCATATGCTTTACAACAACTAGGTGAACACCTATGGGTTCCATCAGGAACTGGCTCAATGTGTTCACTGCAAAGCAAATATCTGGTCTTGTGTTCGTCAGGTACATTAAGGACCCAATCATCTGACGATACATAGTGACATCAACCGGATTAGATGAAGCATCACACAGAAGCTTCAGGTTCGATGCCATAGGTGTGGCCATGGCCTTGCAGTCCATCATCCCAAACCTCTTCAGGATCTCTACTGCATACTTCCATTGTCGAAGGAAGATTCCATCTGCACTCTGCCACACCTCCATACCTAGAAAGTAGTGCATCATCCCCAAGTCCTTCATCTCGAACTCGGCAGCAAGCTTCCGCTGCGTGTCGGCAATCAATTTATCCTCACCTGTAACAAACAGGTTATCCGCATACAAAAGTAGTATCACTGGATTTCCTTCCTCAACCTTGTAGTAAAGGTTGGAATCCGCTTTACTCTTGGTAAAGCCCAAACTGGATAGAAAGCTGTCTATCCTACCATACCAAGTTCTGCACATATATGAATCAAACTCGAGTGGTTGCTCCACATACACTTCCTCTTCCACTACACCATTCAAGAAAGCTGTCTTAAAATCCATCTGGTGTATCTTCCATTTTATCACTGCAGTCAGAGAAAGTACTAATGGAAGTGTATCTGGATATAGGAGCAAAAGTCTCTTCATAATCAATTCCTCTTTCTAGGAGAAGCCACGAGCTACAAATCTCACTTTGTATTTCTCTATGCTACCATCTGTAGCATGCTTGATCTTATAGATCCATTTGGAAGTCACAACAAACTTCCCTTCAGGTCTTGGGACTGCATCCCAACCATCATTCTTCATGATCGACTGGTACTCCTCGATCATGGCATTCTTCCCGAATCCTGGGAACTTCAATATTTTTAATATCTTCAATAGATAACTTTGTTGTTGAACAAATGTTGTAGTCCTTTTGTAGGTGATGGTATACTATCTTTCCTACAAAACAAGTTAAATTGAATGATTAGAAAACATCTCATAGTTTTCAGAACAAATTCGTACACATAAATAAATATGTCATACAATCATGCAATTATCTTAGCCAATGCTTCAATACAACATTTATCCATATCCCGTAACTTTCTAGATGCCTTCCAATATCTACCAGAACATTGTTAAGAGTGTGCAGAACTCCCAACATGTCAGCAAAGAGGTTTCATTCTAGATAAGTAGAAATGGAATGTTGTACAGTGCCATAGGCCACTTACCCATGTATATTAGTAATATACTATTCACCAATGAAACTATGCACAACTTAATTCTAGGAACATCAGTATATACATTATTGAACAGTATTATTTAACAATCAAATATGCAAGAAATGATCATTCAAATACTTATCTTTGTTTGTTTGTTGGGTTGAATCCCTCTCTGTCTTTGCTTCCTTTCTGTAAATCCATTCTAATGTGGATTGTGAGAAGTGGTCAACTCGCTCTGAATATCTGCATCCTTGCAGAAACTACTGAGGTGTGCTCCCTCTTGATCTTTGCTTCCTGGATTACCTGTCCTTGAACTTATATCCATCCTTAATCACTATGCATGCTTATTAGTATCATCATTGTGTTATCCTCGAGGCCTCATACATAATCACACATTCATTAGTATAATCTTAATACTAACAATCTTAAACATGTATCGTCATGATCATTTCAAACACAGATAATAAACATTAGTATTCAGGTTTCAGGGAAGACTTATTTTACTCATGCATATTTTTATTTGATCATAGGACTGTTGAGCCCAGAATTGGCCCTTTTTGACCATCATTTATCACCTTCCCTTACCTTGTCTCGCACCAATTACCTTGGCAATTCGATTTATTGTCCTTATCTTGTTCCCCAAATTACCAAGGTATGGCCGATTATTGTTTTATTGTATTAATACTTATGATTGTGATGATTAAAGCTATACATCTCTTAATTGGTGCTAATATGATGCGATTTATGAAGGTAGTGAGACAAAGAGATTGCAGGAAGATCGGAGCTGAACAAGTCATGAAGGAAGGGACGTTCATTGCTTGTAGAAGGTTCCTTGGGGCTCAATTCATCAATCAAGGCACAGTCGTGGCAGGGCAGCTGTAACAGAAAGTGCTATCTTAAGTATGTCGCTGCTCGAATCCAGCTGTGAGCTGGAAGGACCGCCACTCTCGGGACAATTAATAACTCTCTCTCATATTTGGATATTTCAGTTCTGCCACGCATTGTAACAGCTAGATTATTTAGGGCGCCTGAAGATCAGAGATCTTCATGGCTGCCCAATTATAGGTTTAGATGTTGCAAATTGTATGTATAAATATGGGAAATCGCCTCGACCGAGGGGTTGGACAGCAAACAATTAATTTATCTTGTATTAGCAGCCAAGCCAAAACTGTGTATTCATTCTTCTGTTAATATAAGGAGTTACTTCTGAGTTAAAGAGAGTGTTGTTCAACCAGCGTCTCTGTGTGAAGACTGGGCCCGTCTTCCACAGAGATTGCTGCGTTAATTTAGGATTTCATCTTTCTTGTTGTGTGATGCTTTGTCTTTCTTTTGTACGCAGCAGCAATATTTATTGTGTGGATTTTTCAGAGAAAGATTATATTTCTGTGAGATTGGTGAATGGTATCGAATAACAGTCGACTGAGTCAGGTTTGCTTTACACATTTTAATTTCTGTTCACACTGTCGTGTTCATCCTACAGCCGAGACGTAATCCCAGGAGCTCTTACAATTTAGCTTTCCTGTTGTGTGTTGATTGATTTATATTCTGCTATTCAGTTTCTTAGAACAGTTGCTTCAATCTCTTTCATTAAAGTTCTAGAGTAATGTTCAGGTCATGCTTTATGATTCCCAGCTTGATTAGATTAGACAAGTGATTATTTTAGAATGCGAATGAGATTTCCTTCTTGCAATCGTTGATTAGATCTGATACTATTTCTTCTTGATGCATAATAGAAAAGAATTGTAGTACAGCAGTTAGAAGGCACTTGGGATTGCATAGATTCTTGGGATGAATATGGGTGATAGAAGGTAAAAGTATTCACTTCTAATGGTTTTGTGTTTAAGCATATATTGTGCACTTATCCTTTGAAATAAAAAGACTTTCTCGGGTTGACAATAAATTTCATCTACTCTGTGTGTTTGATATTTAATTATCTGCAAATAGAGTGCTTGACATTTTGGCGCCGTTGCCGGGGAAGGATGAAAATTAAACACTAGTCATTAGTCGTATCTGATAATTGCTTTTAGTTAGTCTTTTGGTTGTTTTTTAAATGATCTGCTTCGCATGAATACGAGGAGGGTAAAACGCGATCACCTCCCAACCCCCAAAACCCCACAAATTACTAACAGTGCAGGTGGTTCGGGTCGTGGTCGAGGTCCACCGCTGGGCAGAAGAACATTCATCGACGACCTTGTTGACAAAACTGATTCAGCTGTCAGATCTCGTCAACGGGAGACTCCTATCAAAAGAGGCCCTGCTGATCCTGGAGCGCCAGCATCAGGATCTACAGTGGAAGATACAGGAGCGGCTGTGATTCCTGCATATACTCCTGCTAAAGAAGGAACGACTGATTCAGCTGTTACGACTGAAGAATACACAGCTGTTACAACCGAAGAATACGCAGCTATTGCAACCGAAGAATACGCAGCTGTTGCAATTGAAGAATACGCAGCTGTTGCAACCAAGGAATACGCAGCTGTTACAACTGAGGTAAGGAGTAAAGGAACAAACGAAGGAGAAGATACAGAAGAAAAGATGAATAACAGACATGAGAACAAAGAGGAAGAAGCAGTGGTACAATACCATCATGAAGATGATTCCCCTCCAGAAACTATGGCTACATTGCAATTCCCAATACAACAGCTAGAGGGGATAGCTCCTATGAAAAACATCTCACCGTCGGTGTTACCCCGCTTCCATGGCAGGGTGGCAGAGGATCCAGACGAATTCCTGTTTGAATTCGATATCCTCTGTCGCATCTATGATTATGTCACAGATGCTCAAAAGTTGAAGCTTTTTCCTACCACCCTGAAGGACAATGCATTACGTTGGTTCATGAGCCTTGGGGGAGGAACTATTGCTAATTGGAACAAGATGAAGCAAGTGTTCCTGGAAAAATATCAAGAATATTGCAACACCAGGTACAAAAGGGAGGAGTTATTCAAGATGGTACAGAAGGAGGATGAAAGCTTGGAGGATTTTGTAGAGAGGTTGTTGTACAATGTGCAGAGAGCTGGGCAGACGAACATGGGACTAGATGTGCTTAAGATAATCCTGCTTCGAGGGATCATGGACGATTGTTTAGACATGCTAAATTTATTAGGTAAGGGAGATATCTCTAAGGAACCCTTTGAGACAATTGTGGAATTATGTAAGAGATACTCCAGGGGATCTTCTAGGCATAACAAGCAGAATAAACAAGATAAGCTGGAACGTGATGTCTTTGACAGAACTCAGAAGTCATCCAATGGGGGAGCTACACGGGCAGAGATAGGCAAGCTTCTTGAAAATTTTAAAACAGAAATGATGAGCTCTATCTCTTCAGAGATTGATGTCTTGAAGGCCAAGCAAAGACAGGCAGTGGAGGATCTCACACTAGGTGTGTTTTGTCCCCGATGTAGAAAGACTCATCCATTGAAAGAATGCCCTCTTGACAAAATACAAGTGTGTCAATTGTGCGAGCTGAACCATGATATGAAAGAATGCCCCACGTTGCCCCAAGTGAAGGCTATTCTGCAGGCATCAACTCCAGAGGTGGATTCAGCCTACTTCATTGCATAGAAGAAACCCTGGCAGCCCCGGAACCAAGGTATGTCTCCCGATTCATTTCCATTTTTGAATAATTTGAATAATTGGAATACTAATATGCAAAATGTGAATACACAATTCCCTTCGAATTATGCTCAATGGAATTCTCCTCAACCTGCGATGCAAGGTTATAATTCATGGAGTCCTTGGACACAACCTCCGCACCAACCTACTTCATGGTCTCCTGGATGGAGGAACTTCCATCCTGGGAACCAGTTTCCTCAACCACCTCCACCTCAACAGTTACCGTATCCTCCATATCCTCAATTTCATCAATGTCCTCAATACCCACCTCAGCAGTCGCAGCTGCAGCTGCAAAATAATCCCGTGCCTAACATACCAATACGGCCTCAGCTGCCTGCCCAACCCAACCCTAACCCAAATAATAAAGTAGTCCAGCAATTGGAAGCTCTCAATATGACGGCCTACTCTCTTTCCCCTGTACCTTGTAATGATATTCGCTTACGGTCTGGGAAGATAGTAGAACGTGTAATTTCAGAAAATATTCCACCATCTGTGCATGACAAAGAAGAGAGTTCCCAGCATCCATTTGATCCGGTTCTTAACACTGAAGGTGCTGAGCATCCCTCAGATGGGACGGCTGAAACATTAAACGATAAAGTGGATAACACGCAGCCTACCCAGCTGGTAAGGAAACCACCATACCCTGATAGATTGATGCTGCCACAAATAGGGGGGCAACCTCAGTTCAATCTCTTAGGAGAATTGAAGAACCTTTATGTTAAGATTCCCCTTTTACAAGATCTTCAAGATGTACCTATTTACGCTAGAACTGTTCGGGACTTGTGCACTAAAAGACCGGGAAGGAAACCCAGAGATCCTCCTACTGTTCATGTTATAGGGAATTTATCCGCTCTAATGACTGGAAAAACCCCTATAACCAAGTATGAGGATCCCGACAATCCTACTGTCACTGTACACATAGGACAAACGCAGATACCCAACGTACTAGTAGATTTAGGAGCCGCGATCAATGTTATAACGATGGTGACTGTAAAGAAGCTCGGATTCACCAATATTAGACCGACCCCTACTATCTTAGAATTGGCAGACAGATCCACCATCAGACCCGAAGGGATTTTGGACGACCTTGTTATTTCAGTAGACTCATGGGAATACCCTGCCGACTTTCTGGTATTACAACCGAAATCACAGCTGGGGGGACACCCATTGATCTTGGGGAGGCCCTGGTTGGCTACAGCTGATGCTTGCATCAGCTGTCGATCAGGATCTATGAATATATCTGATGGTATGGAAACCAAAAACCTCACCCTGTACCCTCCAGCACGGCCGAGTCTAGAAGCTGAAACTTCCCTTTGGATAGAACAGGAAGAGGAGGAAGATGTTCAGCCATT
Source organism: Larix kaempferi (assembly GCA_027924585.1). NCBI lineage: Eukaryota > Viridiplantae > Streptophyta > Pinopsida > Pinales > Pinaceae > Larix > Larix kaempferi. Next base: position 4,879,874 of record BSBM01000006.1, on the reverse strand, counting down.
ACTAAGAATAGGGAAAGCACTAACCTTCAAAAACGAAACAGAAGACGATACCATTAATAATTTCATTAGCGAACCTGCTTCAGTAGACAAGGAATTTTATCAACTCCTGAACAGTACCCTCGGTAAAGAAGAACAAGAACAGCTTACGGAGGAAGCACTAGTTAATGACACAAACATAATCCCAGTTTTGAAAAACTCGAAAAGCATTCCTATTGAGGTAGAGCCTGGAAGAACTCTGAACATCAATCCTGGTCTCTCCTCAGAAGAACAAAAGCGCCTAACCAATCTCTTGAAGGAACGTAAGGGGGCATTCGCCTGGGAGTATACAGACATGAAGGGTATTCCTTCTAGTCTGTGCACTCATCATATTTATATTAAAAACGACTCCCGGCCTGTATGTCAACCCCAACGACGCATGAACCCCAATCTGAGGGATATAGTGAAGGAAGAAATCCAGAAACTCTTGGAAGCAGGATTTATCTACCCCATCTCAGATAGTGAGTGGGTTTCCCCACTTGTAATTGTACCCAAGAAAAATGGTAAATGGAGAGTCTATGTCGATTATAGGGAGCTGAACAAAGCTACACAAAAGGATCATTTTCCTCTGCCCTTTATTGACCAGGTACTTGATACCCTATCTGGGAAGAAGTTCTTCTCCTTCCTGGATGGGTTCAGTGGGTACAATCAAATTCAGATTGCTCCAGAGGATCAGGATAAGACCACCTTCACCTGCCCTTGGGGAACGTTCGCCTACAGGGTGCTTCCTTTTGGATTGTGCAATGCACCTGCAACGTTCCAAAGAGCTGTGATTGGCATATTTTCTGAATTGGTTAATGATAGCATGGAAGTTTTTATGGATGATTTTACTCCTTATGGCAGGGATTTGAGGAAGCACTCGAAAATTTGAAGAAAGTTTTAATTCGCTGTGAACAGGCTCGCCTCTCACTAAGCACTGAAAAATGCCACATGATGATGAGTGAGGGGGTGGTATTACGACATTTCATCTCTACTGACGGTATTCAAGTGGATCCTTCAAAAATTAAGGTGATAAAGAATATACCAACCCCTTCAACTCAGAAAGAGGTGCGAAGTTTTCTGGGACATGCTGGGTATTACAGGAGATTCATAGAAAACTTCTCCAAACTTGCTTCCCCTTTGTTTTCATTGTTAATGAAGGACGCACAGTTTGTATGAAGTACAGCATGCCAGACAGCATTTGATGAGCTTAAAGAGAAACTGTCCACAGCCCCTATTTTAAGGGGACCTAATTGGACCATACCTTTCCACATTTATTCAGATGCTTCTGATACCGCCATTGGAGCAGTACTAGGACAACAGGATGGTCAAGTACCTTATGCTATTTATTATGTTAGTAAAAACTTAGCCCCTGCTGAACTAAATTATACTGTTACTGAAAAAGAATTCCTTGCTATTGTTTATTCTATTAATAAGTTTCGGCATTACATTACTGGGTATCCTACATTTGTGCATACTGACCACTCTGCCATTAAGTATTTAATGAATAAACCTGTCACTAATGCCAGAGTAACCAGGTGGCTTTTATTATTACAGGAATTTGATATTACTATTATAGATAAACCTGGAAAAGAAAATGTTGTTGCTGATTTTTTATCACGATTTACTAATAGTGATGACAGTTCACCTGTTGAGGATGCTTTCCCGGATGAACATTTATTCGCACTCTCAGCTCATTCACCTTGGTATGCAGACGTTGCTAATTATTTGGTTGCAGGGAAGCTTCCGCCACATATGTCTAAACGAGAGAAAAGAAAAATTATTCAGCAAAGTGCCAGGTATTGTTGGCTCAAAGGCCATCTCTTTTACACAGGACCTGATCTCGAAATTAGAAGATGTGTAAGGGAAGATGAAATTTTTCATATACTGAAGGCCTGTCACGATGAACCTTGCGGAGGACACTTTGCAGACAAAAGAACAGGGCATAAGGCGTTGCGGATGGGCTATTATTGGCCGACACTGTTCAGAGATGCTAAAAGATATGTTCAGTCCTGTGACAGCTGCCAAAGGATGGGCCAACCTAATAAGACAGATCAGATGCCTTTACAGCCCCAAGTGGTACTGGAACCATTTGACAGATGGGCATTGGACTTTGTTGGTCCTTTCAACCCTCCTTCCAAACAGAAGGTTTACATCCTGGTGTGTACAGATTACATGACTAAGTGGGTAGAAGCTGTAGCTTTGGCTAAGGCAAATGACCAGGCGGTGATTGATTTCCTATACAGTGAAGTTTTTACCCGTTTTGGGGTACCAAAGGAAGTAGTTACCGATGGGGGACCACAATTTATTTCACACCAATTTGAATCCTTGCTCCGGAAGTATCATGTGCAGCACAAGATAGCTTCACCTTATCATCCCCAGGCCAATGGTCAGGTGGAAAGCACTAATAAAGTTATCGAAGCAATCCTTACTAAAACAGTTAAAAGCCATCGAAGGGATTGGGATGACAGGCTTCCAGAAGCACTGTGGGCATATCGCACAATGTGGCGCAACACCACGGGCTTTTCTCCCTATGATCTGGTGTATGGAAAGAGTGCCATCTTTCCAATTGAATTTGAGATCAAGACCCTGAAAACAGCCATTGAAATGAACCTGGATGTAACAGAAGCCCACAAAAGAAGATTGAATCAATTAAATGAATTGGATGAGAAACGGTTAGCTGCAGTAGACCAAACTGTGCTGCTTCAGCAACAGAGGTCTAGTTGGCATGACCGATTCATCAAAAAGAAAATCTTCCGTGAAGGAGACTAGGCACTATTATACGACTCCAGATTCAAGAAGGATTTTAAAGGAAAATTACGCACAAGATGGCTGGGTCCATACTTGGTTGACAGGGTATTTGACAACGGCACTGTTCGCTTGGTTACCATTGATGAAAACCGTATACCATTACTTGCTAATGGCCACAAAATACGACTGTATCGGAAGCCCATTTCCAAGGATGCATTCATTTCACAGATTGCTGCTGATCCAGACTATCAAATGGCACCAGAGCAGGAACCTTTCTCTACCTTTGCCAAACCTTAAACTGAAAATTGTATTTGTTGTACATAAATAATTTCTTGCTGTAGCGTATAGTTGTTGTTTTTTTTTGCATTTGATCTCTTTGTTTGCTGTCGTCCTTCAAAATTTTCAGGGAAGCGCCAGGAGAACGATCAGTTTGGGCCGGTTAAGTAAAATCTCCCTGTGCCGTCCTTGCTCTTAAAAAAATAAAAATAAATAAATAAATAAATAAAATTCCGGCAGCTGCGACATATTTTCCGGCAGTTGTATATCTTTTTCCGGCAACCATATTCTCCTTTTCCCGGTAGCCATAATGCCTTTTTCGTCAGCCGTCAATCTTTCCCGACAGCTACAATTTCGGCAGCTGCAACATCGGCGGCTGCAACATTAGCGGCTGCAACATCGGCGGCTGCAACATCGGTGGCTGCAACATTATCGGCTGCAACATCGGTGGCTGCAACATTAGCGGCTGCAACATCGGCGGCTGCAACTCCAGTTTCCGCCGCTGCCACCTCATCTTCCCCATGGTTGCCACCTCATTCACCAGCTATTGCCACCTCATTTACCATGGCTGCCATTTCATTTTCCGCAGCTGCCACTCCATTTACCAGCCACGGCCATTTCACTTCCCGGTAGCCGTAATGTCCTTTTTCCGTCAGTCGTCAAATCTTTTCCAACAGCTGCAACTCTGGCAGCTGCAACTCCGGCAGCTGCAATTTCAGCGGCTGTAACTTCGGCGGCTGCAACATTGGAAGCTGCAACATCTTTTTCCTGCAGCCGCCACATCATTTCCCAGCGGCTGCAACCTTATTTCTCGGCGGATGCCACCTCATTGACCAAGTCACTGCCACATCATTTCCACGTAGCTACCATTTCTTTCCAGCGGCTGCGACATATTTCCCATAGTCGTAAAATCTTTTCCCGCCAGCTGTCAGTTTTTTTCCCGCCGCCGTAAAACTTTTCCGTGACAGCCGTAATTTTTCCTGATATCGTTTCCCCGGTTGCCGTGAATTCTTTTCCGGTGGCTGTAACTTCTTTCCCGCCAGCTGCAACAAGCTTTTTCATCGGCCGTGTTATCATTTCTTTGGCAACTTACAGCGGTAACTCCCGTGTTAACAGAAGGATTGTTCAACCTGCTAATCATGATGCTGATTCATCCCAGTCCTGCCGGCGAACTCATCATTTTAACCCGGAGGATGCGACGCCTTGTGTCTTACCGGCGAAGGAAATTAGTGCCTTATCTGAGTCATCATGATCCCACGTCTGACTGTGCACACGTTCGGCTCCGTGACGTCACCAACTCCATGTTCCACCAGTTTCCGCAGCCTTCCGACGCACAGTTTTATGAGGTATGGCTTTCATTTATCACGTGATTAAGTATTGATATCATTTAAATGAGATTGGTCGTACCTTCACTCGTACCACCATTTATACCTGATTAAACCTTTCCCTCGTACGATGTAATACTAATAACTGCCACCTTCCCCAATTCGGCATGAAAATTTTAAACTCTTCTCTGCGCTTAACTTTCCGAATTAGCTCATTCGCTCAACGTCTCCGCTCAACGATTCGTGCATTTTCTGTGCTGCAACTTCCATTCCGGGATCCTGTACTCTGTCGAACAGCAGTTTTATCTTGCAGCCAGGACCATGGGCATTCCAGTTCGCCATGAACCTTTCAACACCCGGGAACTTAGACGGAATCTGCAAGTTCTCGCCATTTTTCAAGCTGCTGGCTGGGTCGAGTTCTTTGAACGATTGGATGGATTCGATCGGGACGCAGCCGTGCAATTTGCCTTGAATCTTACTAAAACACACTCCACGGTGTGGGGGTTGTGTATAGATTTTTCTGAGGTCATTATATCCGAGGTTACAGCTATCCCGATGGTGGGAAAACCTTGGTTTAACCGTCGAGTTCCTGCAACGGTTGCACGGGAAGAATTTTTACTTCCAGGGGAGCAAGTTGAAGCATCCAGGAGAGGGATTGCATTGAAGTCACTGCCGCAGCCATGGGACCAGGTTGCTATCTTCCTCAAGAAATACATTACTTGCGAAGGTAGATACCAAACTGTGTACAACTCTGAACTTCCTTTGCTTTCTCATCTCCGTCATGGTATTTTGTTGAATATTCCATTTTATCTATTGCACGACTTGCGCCATATGGCAACATTTGTTCAGTCTGCAAAGCACCCATTATCCTCCCTCACCCACCATGGCCTTATTAAGTTAATTATTGTAAGAACCCTGGCCCAACATATAATAACATGGGAGCAATTCATTACCTGACCACAGCAACCTGTTCCCTTGAGGGTCATCCCATTGCAGCAATTACCGGTTCCGCCACAACAGGAGGACCGGAGTTCCTCCAGCGAACTTGGGGGGAGGGATGAAACGGAAGAAGAACAACAGGGGGCACAGGCAGGACCATCCGGGAGGGATGAAACGGAAGAAGAACAACAGGGGGCACAGGCAGGACCATCAGGGGTTGGTAAAACCACAGAGGAAGAACAACCCGAGGCACAGGCAGAGCCATTCGAGGTGTATGAATCCCCAGAACAAGTAGAACCAGTGGGGGATGACACTGCATTTGAAGGAGAGCGAGGGGAAGCACAAACAGAGCCATTAGGCGACAATGTAGATGAAACCCTCGTGGAGAACCTAGATAACAGGGCAGCTCCGACAGCAGAAGGTGAAATTGGAGCAACATCAAATGCTGCGACAATGGAACCTGAAGATGACGGAGCCAGAGCAATGGAAGAAGATATTGATCTGGTCACAATCGAGTCTTCACCGGAGTGGGTAGGAGGAGGAGTTGTGATTGAAGAAGAACAGCATGGGGGGCAGGTAAATATTCCTTTAACCTCAGTATTGCCCCCCTATATTCCAGCCCCACAAGAAGAAACACCACAAAAAGAAAAGTCACAAAATAAAATGCCACAGAAAAGGAAGAGGGCCACCAATGAGTTTGATTTGGTAGCACCAATCAGAAGGAAACGAACTCGATCAGTCACAGCAGCAGAGGCAGCTAGGAAAAAATGGGCAACCATAGAGACACAGGTTGAGCCCCCAATCCTTACACCAAGACCGAGGGATGCTCCACAAAGGCCAGTGGAGGAAGAACCGGGAATTGAGGGACTCTTGTATGAGAATGCAATGCTGAAAGAGGACCTCCAAGCACTTAGAAGGGAGATGGAAACGTGGAAGGAAACCTGCAGAAAGCAGGGTGGAAGAAAGATGTACACATTAATAGAGGCTGCAGACCAAGTAGAGGAATCAGCTTCTGCTGGAGCTGGAGAAAAGGATGAGCGAATACTCTGCCCCACCTGTGGGGAGATCTTTGAGGAAGCAGGCCATAAAATTTTACTTAGCACCTATTCAGCACAACAACCTGTAGCCACAGAAGGGAAAGCAGTGGAGAAAGAAGGTGATGTTACACAAGAACCAGCACCTTTAAACATCCTTGCTGCAGCTGCCACTTCCCATGATGCAAAAGTTATAGAACAGATGGGAGAAGAACAGGGAGTGGAGGATGCCCTGGAAATTTATAAGGAATGTATGGCAATCCCAAAATGCTCCCACAACATAGAAATTATAGAACAGATGGGAGAAGAACTGGGAATGAAGGATGCTCTGGAGCTTATAAAAGAATATAGTGAGACCCCAGAATGTTCCCACGATACAGAGATCATGGAGCCGAAGGATACTCTGGAGGATAGTGAAGAATTCTATGCTGCAACCCCAGAACGTTCCCAGGACACAATAATTTTAGAAGAAGAAACGGAAAGGCAGGACAGTGATAAGTTGGAACAGGATGCTGCAACACAAGAACCAACAACCCTAAATATGACTGTCCAACTGACTGAGCAGACAGGAGAAGAAGCTGGGACAGAGGATATTCTGGCATTTAATGATGAACTCTGGGTTGTAACCCCAGAGAGCTCTCATGATACAGAACTTATAGAAGAGGAGCTGCAGCAAAAGAAGGATGAAAAGGTGAGCCAGGATGTTGTTACACAAGAACCAACATCCTTGGAAACTGCAGCAAGAACTCCTGAATTGCAGTTGGAGGATAACCTGGGAGTGGATATCATTCCTGATACACAGTGGAGTGAAGATGAACAGGTACAGACACCATGCTCAGGTGACACTGAAATCTTGGAGGAGGAGCTGCAAATTGAAAAGGATACCCAGTCTCAGCAGCAGAAGGACAAAGAAGACACTGCTACACAAGAACCAGTGTCTCCAAAAGCAATAAAGGTAGCTGCTGAAGAAGGGTTAAAGGATGTTGCTGTTACACAAGAACCAGCAACTCCCCTGTTAACATTAGATGCGCAGGAAGACACAGTCCCACAGGAACCAGTGCTTCCACCTCCTAGAGATGTCATTGAGTTGGATTCAGATTGAGGATTTCTTTTCAACTCCCCCAGGCATAGCATAAGAGGACTGCAGAAAGATTCCCACCACACCAAGTGCATTCCCAGATATCAGCAAGTAGCAGTGGAAGGGAAACAGTGAAGTTGGAAGATGCCGGGTTGCTCACAGAAGCCTTTTAAAAAGGTGGATGAGATGCCTGATTTACCTACATTCCTTCCTTTCTCCTGGATAGAGTTCAGTGCAATATTTAGATGCAGGTTGTTGCATGAGGACATGCAACAGGATAGTTGGGGGGAGATGTTGAGCCCAGAATTGGCCCTTTTTGACCATCATTTATCACCTTCCCTTACCTTGTCTCGCACCAATTACCTTGGCAATTCGATTTATTGTCCTTATCTTGTTCCCCAAATTACCAAGGTATGGCCGATTATTGTTTTATTGTATTAATACTTATGATTGTGATGATTAAAGCTGTACATCTCTTAATTGGTGCTAATATGATGCGATTTATGAAGGTAGTGAGACAAATAGATTGCAGGAAGATCGGAGCTGAACAAGTCATGAAGGAAGGGACGTTCATTGCTTGTAGAAGGTTCCTTCGGGCTCAATTCATCAATCAAGGCACAGTCATGGCAGGGCAGCTGTAACAGAAAGTGCTATCTTAAGTATGTCGCTGCTCGAATCCAGCTGTGAGCTGGAAGGACCGCCACTCTCGGGACAATTAATAACTCTCTCTCATATTTGGATATTTCAGTTCTGCCACGCATTGTAACAGCTAGATTATTTAGGGCGCCTGAAGATCAGAGATCTTCATGGCTGCCCAATTATAGGTTTAGATGTTGCAAATTGTATGTATAAATATGGGAAATCGCCTCGACCGAGGGGTTGGACAGCAAACAATTAATTTATCTTGTATTAGCAGCCAAGCCAAAACTGTGTATTCATTCTTCTGTTAATATAAGGAGTTACTTCTGAGTTAAAGAGAGTGTTGTTCAACCAGCGTCTCTGTGTGAATACTGGGCCCGTCTTCCACAGAGATTGCTGCGTTAATTTAGGATTTCATCTTTCTTGTTGTGTGATGCTTTGTCTTTCTTTTGTACGCAGCAGCAATATTTATTGTGTGGATTTTTCAGAGAAAGATTATATTTCTGTGAGATTGGTGAATGGTATCGAATAACAGTCGACTGAGTCAGGTTTGCTTTACACATTTTAATTTATGTTCACACTGCCGTGTTCATCCTATAGCCGAGACGTAATCCCAGGAGCTCTTACAATTTAGCTTTCCTGTTGTGTGTTGATTGATTTATATTCTGCTATTCAGTTTCTTAGAACAGTTTCTTCAATCTCTTTCATTAAAGTTCTAGAGTAATGTTCAGGTCATGCTTTATGATTCCCAACTTGATTAGATTAGACAAGTGATTATTTTAGAATGCGAATGAGATTTCCTTCTTGCAATCGTTGATTAGATCTGATACTATTTCTTCTTGATGCATAATAGAAAAGAATTGTAGTACAGCAGTTAGAAGGCACTTGGGATTGCATAGATTCTTGGGATGAATATGGGTGATAGAAGGTAAAAGTATTCACTTCTAATGGTTTTGTGTTTAAGCATATATTGTGCACTTATCCTTTGAAATAAAAAGACTTTCTCGGGTTGACAATAAATTTCATCTACTCTGTGTGTTTGATATTTAATTATCTGCAAATAGAGTGCTTGACAAGGACTCTTATGGTTAGTCAAATCATCAATCAAGATAAGAGACATAATATGCATAAACCCTTGATTACTTACATTTCTAACTTTATGAATAAACATAACCAATCATACCAATTCTACTTATATAAGGGATCCTAACACAAGGTAAGATTCTAACTTGATATACGAAAAACATACATGGATTACTATGTTAGCTAGTTATGTCTAACATACCCGCATGATGTCTTCTGGTTCATTTCAATGACTTGTGCTAGTAACCTGCATGTCTCATAAGTTAACCATTGTAGAACGAAGTTATACATACCTCGTAAGTAGATCTTCTATGTGATCCATGACAATGGATGAATCTTTGTCTTCATGTCACCATGATCATATGTTCTTGAAGTAGAACATGATTTGTCTTTCTTGGTATACCTTTCATGTTAGCGAACAACATAAACCTCATACAACATCAGATTGCATTAGTACAATCATAAGTGTCAAAACCTTAATCAATGAATATATTTTACTAAGGTGATACGACAAGTCTATTAATTAATCAAGATTGTACTAACCGTAATGATATGAAGAAAAACATATCATAAACTTAACCATGAACATAATTCGAAACATACCTATAAGTCATACCTGTCGAGATTGCTTGTAATCTTCTTATGTAAGGCCTTAGCCTCATCTCCCTCTGAAACAGGAACTTCTTCACTTATGCAGGTGACCAATCCATTTTCTTCTAGGATTAACCCAATCCACTTGATTCGCAGGAACTGGATTTGGAGCTGGATTAGGGTTTGTTAGAGAAACCATAAAAAGTCAAACTTCTGAAAGGATAGAAAGATGTGCCTTGATGAGCTGATCAAGACGGTATATTAAGAATTTGAAAACTACAAAGTTTCACCCCTCAAAATTGCCTTTGAACCTTTCGGATCTTCTGAACAGTATCCTGAAATAGGGTTTGATAAAGCCCACCCTTTTTCCCAACCAAAAGGTTCAATCCAAAGCTCTAAACTTTGATTTTTCTGAGGAGCTTCCAGCCGTGGTCATAGACTTCCAAAATTCCAACTTTTATAGAAGCCCTAATTTTCCATCTTTCCGATCAAAGTCCCGAACTGGGGTTTGATCAAGCCCGGTCTTCTTCCCAACCAAAAAATATGATATAGGTCTCTAAATTTCAATTTTGATGAGTAGCACCCAGCCATGGTCTCCGATTACAAAAATTCCAACTTTCTCCGAAACCCTAAATTCCCAAAGCCATGAATGAAGGTGCTCAAAAATAATTCTGTTTTGACAAAAATATGCACCTGGTTGTTTCTTGTGTAACTCCGCACTTTCCAATCCACATGATTTGAAACTTCTACATATGGTATCCCTACCTGACATCTTTCCAACCCCATAGGTCTGACCTCAATTGGATTCTCTGAGAGAGAGTTATGCCACGTGTCGCAACATGACCTGTTTATGGGATAAAACAGGAGAGTGAACTTGTACGGTGTTCCACATGTCACTGGTTCAGTTTCGGCCTCTGAACACATTACCTAAGAAATTACCATCCATGCACTACCTGTCACATTTTACGAAATTTCATTTGGAGCTTCCTATCCCATGTTATGACCTTTTTTCCTAGGTCACCTGTTTATGACTCAGATCTGGAAGAGGTAGAAACCCTAGATTGTAGAGATCATAAAACACAAAGTACAACGAATTAGAAGTTTTCCTTTGGACACAAGGTACATGGGGATCTAATATTCGACCTGTAAAAGTTTCAAATCTGAAAACTTCTCCAAAATGGATTTATAGTAAAAGTGCTATGATGACGGGTTTTTGCTATATCAAGCCCTAGCATCGTAAGTGCAACAAGTGTCATACATGCCATACCATGCCTTCTTTCAGGCTAGATTTGATATCATGTTAGTTTTTCAGAATTTACTTCAATCTGATCTAGTATCTTAACTGAGAGAACAATATGTACAACATATCTATAGCATATCAATCATGGACACATTAATGCAAGCACACAAGAGACACAGAGTTTACTTGGGGAAAACCATAAAGGTGAAAAACCCCAATAACTTCCTCAGAGATAGATAGAGCAATGATAAAACCCAAGCATAAGAGATAGACATCTCCTAGCAGCAGCTTCTCCTCCTCCACAAGTGCGCCACTCTCCAAAGAGTGTGTGAGAGAATAGAATGATGAAATAGAGTGCCTCCCGCACTCTATTTATACTTGACTTGACTTTCCTAATAACCTTTACTAGGTCAGCCTCAACTTAACCACATAACACAAAGCTGACTGGGCCGACACCCAATAGGGTGGTCTAATAACCCTTTGACCCACATGACTTATACAGGGCCGACCGCAACAAGGTGGTCTAATAGCCCATCAAGTATAAGTTACGACACTTACAATATAAATGATGACACTTCCGTATAGAGGAATAATAACATCTCTATAGGAATACAAAAACATCCGTATAGAGGAATAATACCATCTCTATAGGAGTACAATATACATATATGAAATACATTCTGAAGTTACATATACATCAACACTTTCTCACTTAACGTGAAATTCTGGCTGAATCTGTCTAACGTCAATCCAGATCTCAGTCATCATTCTCACGCATTTGGAGAGTCCAGTCGGATGATCATGCGAAAATGATTACTACCAGTTACCATCATTATCACATTCATTATAAATGGGATCCCAAAGTTTACTTTTCGCATCAGTGCTCGAACAAGGTGGTAGGTTCAGCAACCTAGATATCTTTCATTTGAGATCCGGTCATGGAAAAGGATCAAGGGGCCAAAGTGATTTTTGTACCGGAGAAGGTGTGGTCCGATGCGGAGGACAATCACATTCCCTAATCCCCTATAAAATTCGACCACATAGAGGAGAGTACTTCCAGTGAGCCCGATGAGCGTAGAGGTAGACAAGTGTACAAGAAAACTCGGCAAAAGAAGAAGAGAGAGGTCCGAAAGGTTGAGCAGTGCACCCACCAAAACATGGAGATTCTCAAAGATTTCATTGTCCCCACTGAGGAAGTGGCACCACCTCCTTCCATAGAAAAAGGACAGGTGGTTGATTCCCTGAAGGTGGAAGATTTCTTCGACCCACAAGGCCAATTAATAGCTCAAACGTAGGGTTGCGGTCTGTTTTATGATATGTTGCATCCCGTCGTGTCAGTTTGTTTCAGACCCTTTTTGAATCTGTAATATTGTTATAATTTGGGACCATTTAAGACCTTCCAGGTGCTTAGGAGTTGTCCTAGTTAGCAATACAATGACACATGTAAAATCAAGTAGGCTTATCTGTCAATACTCATTTATGTTCTTAGAGACAACGAACCTGTTTGTATAGGTGTCACAAGTTTTGTAACGGCTTTCTATTAGGATAAATCAAGCCTAAGGGATGAAAGATACCTATATATACTCATAGGTAATGAAGGAAAAAGGGGTTGGAAACCCATAATAGAAAAGGACATTCTGGTACTGAGAGTTTTTGGTGTTTTGTAAAGTTTTTCCTTACGAAAATAAAGCTCATTTTGAAGGATGAAGATTCATGTGTTGTTGTGTTGCAGTCTGTAATTTCCTTTTCTCTATAAATCGTTTTTCTAGCGACTATCTTCCATGTTGTATTTCTTCTTATGCTTATGGTGAACGTATTAGTTTTAATACAGAATTCATGCAAATCATGCTCTGTCTTAATCGCACCTAAGTGTTCCATGTTTTCTTCTAAAGTCAATGTTAAATTCATCTACGCTGATGCTTAATGTTGATGGGTTTGTTTAAGTTTATTTCAAATATCACCTGCTAAAAGAACTTGACTGTGAGACAGTAAATTCCTTTCCTTCATCAAGATTATTGTTGTTTAATTTCTACTGGTCTTTGGAAATCTCAGATGTGACTCCATGCCCAATGTGATTTATGTGTTTTTAGCCAAACTATAAAATGGAAATATTTGTTTCTAGCCTTTGTATTCATCTTTTGAGAGAGCCCTCTCTAGTAGGAAAGAATCCATCTCTCCTCCTAAATCTTGGTTTGAAATAGTTTCCTCGGGTTCATCCTTCTTCAACCTAAGGGTAAATCGTGAGTGACAACATTCTGGTGCCGTTTCCGGGGAGAGAAAGTTGCGTCGTCCTTGGCTAGAACGACAAAGTTTCAGATCTGATTACTAGTGGTGGAAAGCAATAGGACATCAAGAAGGTTGCAGATCATTCACCTGGCGACTCCAGTCATGGTCCAATCCAATTTGCATGCTCTTCTGGAGAACGCGCTCGAGTGACATAAACATGGAAGAATTAAGATCCAAGTATCAAAGTGTCAATTTCTCCAAGGAGATCTTGTTCTTTTGCATTGACTTCCTTTTATCTCTATGTGTATATATCAAGGAATTTTTGTTTCATTGGAAATCTTAAGTCATGAGAGGGATTCCTTTGTATATCCTTCATTAGATCTTGTAGATATACCTTCTTCTTTCATTACTAGAGCTGATCTGATTCCTTCTTTTGAAACATGTAAGATCCATAATCAGTCTTGCAAACCCCGTGAGATTGAGGCTGAGAACATTCCTCCTGTACATACTCCTTTACCTTCTAGTTATCAGCAGAGATACAGTCCTTTAAAGCTGCCCCTTGTTCTCCACGAATATCCTCCAAATAACCATAGATACCTCCATGTTTTTGATGGGGAAGTTCATAGTCTTACAGCTGAGAAACATCTTCAAGGTTTTGAGCATTTTTTGGACCTTTTTGAAATACAGTATGATGATGTTTGTATGAGGGATTTTTCCCAATCTTTCCAGGGAGACGTTAAGAAATGGTTTAAACACCTACAGCCTGAATCCATTGATACATGGAAGTGTTTTTTATGTCTTTTTGAATTTTTGGGGTAAGAGAAGGTCGTTAGACCAAATTCTTTCAGAGTTTTATTCCATGAAAAAGCAAGAAGGTGAAACTATGTCTAGTTTTAACAAGAGGTTTGCAAGCTTTTATTATAAAATTCCAAAGGAAATTTAGCCTCTAGAAAATGCTGCTAAATTGCATTATGCATCTATCTTTCCTCATGAGTTGTCTTTTCTTCTTTTGGAGAGAAAGTCAGTTACATTGCAGCATATGATTGTTGATTCATTGGAGGTTGAAGACAATCTTAGGATGTCTGGAAACGTTTCAAACCAAGATGATGACAATAAAATTGAAGAATAATTAGAGTTTGAAGAGAGATATTAACGAAAAGAACTTTCTATGCCTTCAAATTCCGTTTTTTGTGAGCAAGGAGCGTATCAGCCCAATGATGTAAAGGAAGAGGGATATACTAATTTGTTTCATGAAGATTGCAATCATCCTGTCATAAATTCTGTCAGTAGTGGTTTTAAAAAGGATTTCATCCTACCTATATATGATGAATACGAGGACGAATATTGGGATAATGTACATAAACAACCAGCAAAAAATTTTGCAAGTTCTGGGCCAGTCAGTGAAGAAAATTTGATTGAAATTCATGATCAAAACGCTGGAAACATAATGGATAATAAGCAGGCTCAATGTGATTATTTGCCATTATTTTTTTCCTCATTTGAGAATTGAAACAGAGAATTAAAATTTCTAATCAAAGACAAAAATTCGAGGCGATGGAGAATTTCATAAACCTTCTAGAGACGAATAGTGAAAAGAATGAGAAATCATGCAATCAATCTCAATAAACAACAGTTTATGATGAAAAATTGGATCACAAGGAAGAAGGTGGTCAGGTTCTAATTTCTGAAGTTGCAGATATAGAAATTGCAAGCAATAAATCAGAAAATGACATAGAGTACCTGGTAGAAGACCAGGATAGTCACTTAGATTTCCTTTCATGTCATTCAGTTCCAAAATATTTGTGTCAAGAAGAAGTTATTCTCCTTGGTCCATTTGAGGATCGGGATGGTACCTATTTTGAAGCACAAGAGAGAAATCATGGTTTTAATCCGGGAATTCAAAACAAAAAAGAAGATGATGTTCTTGATAGCTCATGTGTTGAATCAACCTGTCAAGTTACAAATCTATATCTACAACAGAATAAAGTTTATGAATCTGATTGTCTTGGTCCTATTGGGTGGCGTGATGAATCAAGCATATACGATATTCAAGTTTTATTTGAGAGTTTTCATGAACACCCAATTCCCACACTTGGCATAGATGACAAAAGAGATGAGTTTGTCAGTCTACAAATGGAAGTACAGTTGGAGCAGCTTTGTCCCGATGAACGAATGACAGAAAAATATGAAGGTTGTCATGTATTTTATGACACAGTAGCTAGTTACATGGAAGACTTTTTTCAGTTGGCATAATTGGTCTTGCTTTCGCCATAAAGAGAAAATTTGTTATCAATGTTTATTTTCATTACATCTTCTAGTTTTAACTTTTATTAAGCAAGATCAGAAAGTTTTGTTATTGGATCAGATACTAGATTGGATTTATTGGCATTTTTGTATTACATGATTGAGCAAGAGATTTTAACAGAGTAGAGTCGGGACTGTGTGAAATAAGCTCACAAGTTGAGCATCTTCTTCAGCATTTTCAGTTGCAGTAGTGTGGTACAGTTTTCAGTTAGGTTTTCAGTATGAATTTTCATTGTTCGGTTTGAGGTTTTAAGAGCAGATTTACAGATTCTATTTGGTTTCAGTTTACAGGTAACAGAGTGGGATTTGTTTGCAGCACTGGTTCAGTTGATGGTTACAGGTTAGAGCAGGTTGGGGATTTCAGAAAGGGTGGGAGCATCCCAATGAATCAGGCACTTGGTCTACAGGTTCTTTTCTACCTCGCAGGGAGGATAACATCCCCATTTGGAGCAAATTTGTTAGCATAGAGATTTTCCAAAGGGAAGATGGGGATAGAAAGTGAAAATTTGTGGCCAATGAAGCCTAGGAATTTGCAAAGGGGAAGCGCTCGATCCTTTAAGGGGATTATGCCACATGGCCGCCAGCTGGAGCTAAGCGGGGCACCCAAAACCTACCAAAAGGGATTGTGAAAGCTTTGAAGCAGAAAATAAATGGCGGAGATCAAAGCAGGAGCGAGATCGACGACGGAGATGGATTGTCACCACCAGAGTAACCCAGGAGTTAGTGAACGAAATCCTTGCAGAGGCATTAAACAACAAGAAAGTTCCCTAGGAAGTCGTCCATTGATCGCTAGATCAATGGTCCTGCCGGCTTTTTGTGATATCAAGCAGCGTGGAGGAGCAGCGGGTAGGGATAGTCGCGGAATTGGAAACCGCCCGCTACGCTTCACCTTCCAGCAATTCCGCGGGGTGGCAAGGTGGTATGGGTAGACTGCTTGGGAGTCCGCGAAACCACCTTGGAGCCCCCACGCCCTAGCTCGGCGCAGTGTAAATATATAGTTGGGATGAGAGTGGGCGAGGGATCCTACAGTCGGGGTGGTCAGGTTAAAGGTACCGCGGGTTGGAAGAGATACAGTGGCGGAAGAACCTGGTGAAAGGAATCAATGGTGACGAAGGCCCCCTGCTAGGAAATAATCACTGCTGATAAGAGGAGCCAGGCGAAAAGTTCATGTAGGGACCATGGTTAAAGAGGTCGCAGATCCCCTTGTCGATAAACTGGCAGGGGAAGATCGACTGTGTAAGAAGGGTTATGTAGAATAGAGGTGCACGATGAGTTAAAGAGTAGGGAAGTTGTGGAAACCGAAACCACTGGACACGCAGTGGTCCCTCAACATTCCACATCCTAGAAGGGATGTAAAGGAAAACAACTAAAGGGCCATGCAAAAACCCCCTACTGGATGGTACCAATGTTGGATCGACGGTGATTGTTGATCGCGGAAGACATCCGACAGTGGAGGATGATCACACGAGGGGGGCTGTAGAAGGAACCACCTATTCAAAGGCCCAGAAGAGCAAGGGAGTTAGTCGGGGTTGGGTTACAAAAGGAGAATGCCATGTGAAGAGTGGAAATTTGTGTTCTCTATAGCAGTGTCAGGAAGCTCTGGGAAGGTATGCAACGGTGAAGGTGGCAGAAAATATAGGGTTTGGAGTGGGCAGCAACGGAGTTTTACGAGTTGATTTATCGAAAAGAGCTAGCAAGAGTCCTTCCCGAGATGAGGACTTTCATGCAGCTGAGGCAATATTTAGCAGTCGGGGACTAGTTTTTGTACAAGCGGCACACAGTACTCAGAGTATACGGGTTCATGAAGGAGCCTCACATGCTGTCAAATTTCCTAACCCCATGGATATTTTCCCTAGAATTTGTTAGGCAGAAGCGGTTTTGTCTTGGGCGACTAGGAAGATTAGGCCCCTGAAGATAGTGAATGATCGCCTCAGTTTTCAGATCATGGGAACCCAAGGGATGCCAAATGAGATATCTAGACATTTATTTATAGCTGGAGGATGAAATAATCCAAGACCCTCAGTTTTAAAAATTAGAGAAAGGATTAAAATGCAAAGAATCCACCCTCGATTAAAAGATGGCACAAGTGAAGGGCGCAGATCTACGTTCACAAATGGAAGATGCACGGAGCATCGACATGGTCCAAGATTTGTGAAGCACGGTAATGGGCACATCTTTGAACGATCTGGATGTGAACGACATCAAGATCGACAGTGATGGGTAATTCCTAGATATGGACGGTTGAAAAGAACCCCTGCCATGAACGAATGATAACCCGAGGGAAAGAAGCCACATTAGAGTCATCATATTCTTTCTCACTTAACATGAAATTCAGGTTGAATCTGTCTAACGCCAATCCAGATCTCAGTCATCATTCTTGCTCATTTGGAGAGTCCAGTCGGATGATCATGCGAAAATGATTACTCCCGGTTACCATCATTATCACAGTCATTTTAAATGAGCTCCCAAAGTTTATTGTTCGCATCAGTGCTCGAAAAAGGTGGAAGGTTTAGCAGCGCAGATATCTTTCATTTGAGATCCGGTCATGCAAAAGGATCAAGGGGCCAAAGTGATTTTTGTACCGGAGTAGGTGTGTTCCGATGCGGAGGATAATCACACTCCCCCATCCCCTGTAACATTCGACCACATAGAGGAGAGTACTGCCAGCGAGCCCGAGGAGCATAGAGGTAGACAGGTGTACAAGAAAAATTGGTGAAAGAAAAAGAGATAGGTCTGAAAGGTTGAGCAGTGCACCCACCAAAACATGGATATTCTCAAATATTTCATTGTCCCCACTGAGGAAGTGGCACCACCTCCTTCCACAGAAAAAGGACAGGTGGTCAATTCCTTGAAGGTGGAATATATATTCGACCAACAAGGCCAAGTAATAGGTCAGGTGTAGTGTGGCGGTCTGTTTTATGATATGTCGCATCCCATCGTATCAGTCTGTTTTGGACCCTTTTTTAATCTGTAATATTCTTATACTTTGGGACCATTTTGTTACATTGTAATCTTCCACCCTGTGAGCATCAACATTCTTTGGCCTGTAGGATCCATTTCAATGACTCAGATCCATTTATATCCTTCAGTGATACTATTTTTCCCTATTTGTGTTCCTACCCGCATGTTGCATCCTTATAGCATGCGTACCCACGAGTTGCATCACTATAGCCCGCGGGTATCAAGTAAAATGGTAAAAACCACTATTAATTACTTTTTACACCCAAGAGGTGGTCATTGGGTGACCTTTGGCTCTCCATCTTCCCAAGTAACGTCTCGATGTGTCCTTTCACCTACCTTTGAGAGGACTATATATTGAGCACATATGGCTTATGGACGGGAGGAAGAAGAGAATAGTAAGAGAACTCTAGTGGACTTTTTCCTGATCTTGAATCTGCACTCATTGATCCTTGTAGTTGTGAACCCCTTATGTTCACCTTCCAAACTCCTTCTAGTTTGAGTTTGCCATTCATGGAGGATTGAAGTGGTGGAGGCACAAGTGGATTGATCTAGATCTTGGTTCAGATTGGTTGTCGGCAAGAGGTTGTATCACTTTGTACTTCTTCTTGTTCATTAATAGAAATACTCATATTCTTGTCCATCATGTTGTAAATGTTGTTTATTAAACATTGGGTTACATTTTCTTGTGATATTATGGACCATTGTTATTGATGATGTTAATGCCATTTATATATTATATGTACTTGTTGGATATTGGTTGTCAAGACTAATTTGCATATTTCAAGTGCGTGGATTGAAAGCTCCAATGGGGATCTACTTCAAACGTTTGGATCAAGGTTGGTTACATTTCTCCATCATCTTATCATTGTCATTTATAATAGCATTGTTTTGAGAATTGAGTTGATTTTTGGTAGTCATCTATCTGTTGTGGTGTTCCCAAGACATAGTCAGTTTTCTCCAATACAGAAATGGCGACTCCACTGGGGAAAACATCCATGTTTGGGAAATTTTTTGAGCATTAGTCCATAATTAGAGTTGTTGTTTATCGAAGCTCAATGTCACGGATTGGCCGTTAAGATTCACTATAGAGAACTTTCGTTTTCTGAGCCTCTGGAGTCTTTTTTTGCCCATTTTCCTTTCCTCACCCGCAGGCTAGCTTAGCTCTGCTAGCGTCTACCCACCTCTATTTACTCTGCTGCTCGCAGGTACCCGTAGGTTTTCCTTTGACAGTAGCATCTAACTCTAGATTTTGTTGGTTTATGGCTTTTTTTTGTTGCTGGGTTGGATTTGATGGTTCCTGAGTCTTTGTTGGCCTCTTTCTTGACTGTTTCATGCCTTGGTTGTGACCAGATCTCTTCATTTCTCTTGGTTGAGACTTCTTGGTTTTTTACCAATCTTTGGATTTAGCCTCTTGGTTTTTTCCTTTTGAGCTCATTCCTTTGGCTGAGTCTTTCTATTTAGGATCTACTGGGTTGTCTTAGTGATCTTCTCGGCACTTTAGTGACTGAAGAGTAAGATTTTGCTTGCATTTTTTCATTCCATCTATATTGAAAAAATACAAAAATATACATTTAGTTTTTTGCATTTTCCTTCTTGTTTATAAGCGAAAATACAAAAATATTTTATTTCCATGTACTACATCTTGCATTGAGTGCTTGTTTCCTTCATTAAGGTTCTGCTTTTGCATCGAAAAGATAAAAGATTGCATCTTTATTTTGGAATTGTTGGTTGATTTTGCATATTAGTGACATTGTTTTATTTGATAGATGAGTCTAGGATTGGATGATGTTGCATACTACTGAGTCTACACATCGCTAGTTTCACGATCATATCCCTTGAGTAACTACAACCACTAAAATTAACGCTTAAGCTAAAATTGATTAGACTAATTTTATTTATAGGGTACACCAACTAGCGTAGGTTTAGAGTCTTGGAATAGATCATTGTGAGTTAACAATCCAAGACTACTAGACGAAACATTAGGTGTCCGACCAGGGAGTGGATGAATCCATGGTATAGATCGGTGTTCTTAGGAAGATCTACTCAATCTAGAGTTAAGCACAAGGTCACGAGAGGTTGGTTGAGGAGATATCCCTCTAATACCAGCTGAACGTGGGAGATATATGCAGGATTTGTTCGTATCTAGGGGTATCGGAGGTTCGTCCTCTTGTGCTTCGAGCTTAGCTACCTTTCCCATACGACGGGTCCCACCTGTGACTGTCCCCCTGAGCATTGGTTATATTGCGGTGACCATAGTTCCCTTACCTAGGTATCGCACAGGGTACTTGCAGTGGCTATGTTGTTTGTGTCCTGAGTCAAATAGGGATTGGACAGCACAGGTTTGTTTGTGCAGTGGACTTGACCCTGTACACACAGTGAAGCCTGGGTGTCTCTATAACTGATTCTGTTAACTCCAGCTACAGTTTGGGATTCTCAAGCCTCTCCTAGGCGATACATACCGGCTCTAGTGTTGGGAGCTCATTTAGCCACTCTATTTGTCTGCTCTTGGTTGTAGTTTCTCTAGGTGTGTGCTTTTGATTTACTATTTTTTGATCGATAGTTGGCCTTTAGGGGACATTTTTATTATATTCTCTCCGAAGATATCATGGAGCGGATCCCTACTCTCCGTCGATCCCATCGGTTGGCCATATTAGGACCTGTCGATATTTCACATCGTGTTGATAGAGGACGCCGGAGGGCTCCCTCTGAGTCTTCGGATTCTTACGATACATACGTCCAAGACATTATGACTGCTCCACATTCCGATACTGAGGAAAAACCTTCAACTCCATCAAGTATAGTTGACCATACTTCCAATCCCCATACTCCTCGTGAGGAGTGGGGAGGTGATCCACCTGAGACTCAACCTGGTTCCATTTGGCCTAATCCACTTGAATGAGATCCATTTGATCCTTCAAATCTGGATAATTATCTTTACGGAATTACCGACTTACCCGAGGACGAAGAATAGGACGACACATTCATTCCTTCGTTTCCACACAGCTATAGACACGGAATTCCAGAGTTACATGACGACACTGGCCCTACGATCAACCCAACCGTACTCTCTTTTGGTATAGTACTATCGAACCTTCTACTATGATTGGTAGTCATGCTGGCACCAGTCATGGTGTTAGCCATACTATACCCACTGGGGGCACTACCCTCTCTGGGGGCATTACGTTGTCCACCCACACACATAGTATGGGGACTGGTCAGGTTCCTCCTAATAATGCTAATGTTGGAACATGACCACCTCCTAAGATTACCCAACCTAACCGGAATGTTGTTCGGAACACGACTCGCCATCCACCACCTAATACACATGCCGCTACTCGTCAACCCAGGACTACTTTTACAGATGTTAATGCTCCTCCCAACCATGGGGGTGGACATATACCGCACACTTTTGCGTCCACTGTCGCCACTAGTAATGCTAATGTAGGGAGTGGGAATATTTCCTATCCACATGGACATCACACCACCAACCCTGCTACTAATCACACCAATGTTGCGGCTGGGAATACTTCTCATGCTTTTGGTCACCACACGACTGCTCAAGCTAATCCTAATGCTAGGGGTGGGAACATACCATACCAGTACGGTCATTGCAACACAGTTCCCACGATTAGTAGTAAATATATGCCCCATATTCATGGGGGAAACCCTTACTACAACACAGTCGGTGTTGGCCACCAGTATCACCCACCACCCCAATATGGTGCCCAAAACACACATATACCTGCTTACTCTCAAATAGGTTAGCCTGGAGGATCTTATCAATCCTATGGCCATGGGAAAGCTTACGGTCTGTTAGGTCCTTATCATCAGCAGTTTAATACTCATGGTCAAACTTTTGGTCCATCTTATAACACAGTTTCGTTTAACCAACCTTTTATGGGAGCTTATAATCCTGCTTTCGAGCTGCAGCTCCCGTTCATTGCACGCTTGAATCTCCAGGATCTTTCAGAGCTCATGAATGATCCGGTGTGTCACGACCCTAGTTGGGCCCCGGTCCCTACCAATCTCCCTTCGGACATTCCGAATTTTGAGCAGAAAGGTGGTGAGGACCCGGGAGATCATGTCACGACATTTCAACTTTGGTGCTCCTCCAACTCTTTGAATCATGATTCCATTAGATTACGACTATTTCAATGCATCCTCATGGGGGCAGCCATGAAGTGGTATGTGGAATTTCCTGAAAACACTTATAGGGGATTCAACGAGATTGCTTTGGTTTTCTTAGACCATTTCCAATTGCTGGTTCGTTATGATACTGGTACTGAGTTGTTGTCCACCTTCTCTCAGAATAAGGCCACACATATTTCTGACCACGTTCAAGAGTGGCATCGACGGAAAATATTAGTGAAATCCAACATTCCTCCAAAGTTTCTATTGGAATGGTTCCTCAAGTCTCTACTCCCATACATTGCTAAGGATGTTTCGATGTCCGGCAATTTGACTGAGGAACAAGCTATCTTGAAAGTCCAACAGTTAGATATACTTTATTCTCAGTTTGGCATTTTGTATGACATTATTCCTGGTGCAACGAGAACAAGACATGAGCCCATGTCAGTTCCTGGACCACATGACGATGGCATCGTGGGGTCCACATGCACTTTCCCTATAGACTTGGTAGCTAATCAAACGCAAAATTTGTCGCTAAACCAGTCTGCTCCTGGATAGGTTCACACCATGTCCACTTCCACTCCGTCCTCTGATGTACACAATGTGCAATCAACGAAACTGTCGGGTAACTAGCAACCTGGTGGTAAGAAAAAGGGGAGAAATAATCGTAGGGGTGGAAACAATAGAAGTAATAACAATAGTAATCGTAATACTCCTCGTAAAGACAATGCCAACCCTCCTCGGAAGGCAGTAATGCTGGCGAGGATCGTAAACCTAGGCGTAAGGTGAAATTCCCATGCAAGCTTTGTGGGGAGGATCATCTTACTCACTTATGTCCTCAAATTGAAGAAGCATCGAAGCATTTGGCACAGAGCCCAGCTGTGTTGAAGGATCCCCTACCTCATCACCAAAACATGGCTTCGCATGCTCCCACCACTGGTTATGGTACTAATGGAACGGCAACGTATTCTTCCAATACTAGTCATTATGGATGTGTGAATATGGTTCAGTCGGAGGTTTGTGTTGCTACTCATCAGCATGATTATGGTGCACCACAACCCAATTTTGGGAGTGAGCCTCCCCTCCTGCTGAAAATTCCTTGCATATTGAGAAGCCTTCTATTATGCCGTGGATACCGAAAGGTGTTCTCAAGCGCTCCACGCATAATCCCAATGCTCGAGCCACCCAAAACTACTCCATCATAGAATATTTGGGCCAAACTCCGTGTGCCATGTCACCTCTTTAATTTTTGCAAGACTGTCCTTCTCAGAAGCATGCTTTTTTTAGTGCGTTAGGAGTTCAGGATGGGGGAAGTCCTAGTGTTATCAAGTTTGATACTACTGATGTCCAGCCTCGCTTACCTTACCACGTGGCTTTCCAAATCCAGCTGGTTTTCCTTAAGAGATTCGTCAAACATACTATGGTTGATGAAGGTGCTTCCATGTCAGTAATGTCATTAGCTTGCTGGAAAGCTCTTGGCTCTCCTCCTCTTCTCACATCTAGAACTACACTCACTGCATTCGACGGTAGGTCTTTTACGCTGCATGGAAATATCCCTTCCCTTGTTGTCTCCTTGGGAGGTAAGTATGTGCCTATTGAATTCGAGGTGGTTGATGCGCCCATCGACTACAAGCTTTTACTGGGTCGGAACTGGATGTACGCTATGAAGGCTGTCGTGTCTACTGTATTTATATTTATTTGCTTTCCCCATGAAGGAAAGATGGTGACGATAGATTAGCTGGATTTTGTTGGCACTCCTTTCGCAGCATCCACGGGATCTGTAGTCCCGCAAGTTTCTGATTCTCAGCCGGCAACTAGGAACATAGGTTTTGTAATGTACCGCTCATTGATGGGAACTTATAATCTTTCGACACCTGCAAATTTTATTGCAACCATTACCGACAATACGTCTCCTCCTTCGAATAATATGTTATTCTAGACTTATTATTTTGATGATCCATGGACTTTACCATCCAAGAGTTCCACATCTGGAAACATTTCACATGTCGGGATGTCTATTCCACTGTCTGTGGCTGAGCTTGCTTACCAGCATATTCAACAAGCCACTGCAGAACCGGATCTCTTTTCTTCCCAGACAATAGAGGAAGATCCTGTTATGCTTCCCTCGTGTGCAGTCAACCTATCTTGTTCACATGGTTTCCTCGACGGTATTTTAACTTCAGATGAAGTTTTTATTGAGGCCATGAGTGGTGATGACAAGCTGTATGGGGATCTTTATCATCAATCTCATTCCCCTCCTACCCTTGATCTTATTGAACAAGATGAGTCTAGAATACAGTCTACCATACATTTTGATCTAGGCATCGTTTTGTCTAGCCCTGGTTTGACATTAAAGTCTTGTTTCCCTAGTGACGAGCCTTTAGACTCTCCTATAGATCTGCAAATCCGTGATCCTGATGAGTTCGATTCTACTTCTAGAACTTCCAACTCGTGTGATGATGAATTCGCCACTGCAGATTCCTTCACATCCTTCAGCTTTGCTCTTCATTTTGAAGATGATCATTTTGATCCCTCAAGTATTGGTACTATGGCACCTTCAGTGGTTAGCTCCACCTGCGTTATGTCTGAGGTTAACAATAGTGAAGTTGAAAATGTTTCCAACACAGTGACTTGTATCAGATTTTTCTTTACGTATGTTTTAGAGATGATCTTGGTACTTATGTTTCTTGGAGATAGGATTCTTAGCTGGACTTATACTTGTTTACTGGTCCTTTTCGACATTTGCTTCGACCATGGTAGGAATATTCGGAACCTTGCATATAGGTTTAGGCCTCCCCATTGTTATGATGCATTTGAAACTATTACTATCCGAATTCACAGACACCCCCTGAATGTCCTTATCTTGCTCATGTTCCTTGCATTATGCATAGCTTTGTTTCATGTGCTTATCTTGCTCATTGTTTTACACTTTTTCGGGTAAGGAGACTAACTTTATGAAAAAGGACTCCCCTTTTATGTTGAGTTGTTATTGCATTGCATTATGCTACTTGTCACTTGAGCCTTGTTCCAGCTCCCGCATACTCACTTATTAGCCATGTGCCTGAGCACTTTATCTTACGAGCCAAGCAGAGCCTTAATATATCTTTTGCAGCTTGATGATCCTTTACCTTGAGGGAACATACCCCCGAGTGTCCACATCCTGCACGCACTTCCTTGCATTGAGCATAGTTATGTTCCACTGCTTGGGACTAGTCTGCTATCTATTTGACACTCGTTCCCTCACTTTTTGTACTATAAGATATTTTATTCTTTTTCAAGATTTTCCCAAATATGAAAAAGACCAAAAAAATCAAATATTCCAAAAATCCGGACGGGATTATGGTCACTATTTCTTGTTGGCAGCTGTTGTGTCGTCTTTAAACAGAGAATTCATTCCACTCCATGCATTATGAGTCGGTACTATAGTTGGGCCTTAGGAGCTGTACTTATTTCTCAGTTTACTCCACCGATTGGTTAAGATTCCAATCATTATGGAGCCCTTTGTGATGCCTCCTGCATTACACAGTTTATGTCAAGCCTATGCTACCTGAGTCTATCCATCTACTCATGCTCTTGTTCAAAGGAAGTCCTGAAACCAATGTCAGCCACTCCTCAGATCTCTTGACTACTGCATGTCGGCCATCCTTTTTGAGTTAGTCCGTTTCACCTTAGATCTTCCAAATCTTTCAGCATTGTTGGTACCTTGTGCGGGTCGATGGGGGATGCCTTAATGCCCTCCTTCCAGTGAGTCTCATTCCGTCGACTTCAACCCATTTATTCTAGGACTTGAGGCTTAGAGTTTGGTTGAGTACCTTGAGGCTTGCAGTCATTAGTGGCAGGTTCTCTCACCATCGATAGTTTTTGGAATACATCAATGTCCTCTGATCGATGGATTCATCCTAATGTTCGACTTCAACCCATTTATTCACACTCTGATGATTTTGCTCTGTGCCTTGATTCCCATTTTCATTATTGGTGGGTCATCTTGCATCTGTTAACAGTATACATCATTGACCAGTAATCAGACGATGTCTCATCAGGTTCGACCCCAACTAGATGCAAGATGACCCACCAATAAGATGGGACTTGCACCATCGAAGACTTGTGTAGAAGACCCCAGGCGATTGTGGCATTCAGTATGCTACATATGACTTTGACTTTACATCTGAGATATCACCTCTCAGATTTCAACAGTTTGTACTTCTACATTGCACCAGTTGTCTTCTTTTCAGGAGAAGACCATATCTTACTATAGAGGGATCATGGCTATGATCACTTATGACATGTATCCATTATGTACTGCCTATTCATGGCCATTGTATTAGATTGTTGTACTATGCCGACATGCATTCAGAGATACTATTCTATTATGATGAGTGAACTGTTCTTTCCACTTGTGTCTCCATCACTCCACTTCTGAGTTTTATAATATATTTCAGCAATCGTAGCACATTCAGTCTCTGACCTCACACATTAGGGGGCATCTTTTACATCGTAATCTTCCACCCTGTGAGCATCAGCATTCTTTGGCCTGTAGGATCCATGTCAGTGACTCAGATCCATTTATATCCTTCAGTGATACTATTTTTCCCTATTTTTGTTCCTACCCGCATGTTGCATCCTTATAGCATGCGTACCCGTGAGTTGCATCACTATAGCCCGCGGGTATCAAGTAAAATGGTAAAAACCACTATTAATTACTTTTTACTCCCAAAAAGTGGTCATTGGGTGAACTTTGGCTCTCCATCTGCCGGAATTATGTCTCAATGTGTCCTTTCACCTACCTTTGAGAGGACTATATATTGAGCACATATGGCTTATGGACAGGAGGAAGAAGAGAATAGTAAGAGAACTCTAGTGTATTTTTGCCCGATATTGAGTCTGCACTCATTGATCCTTGTAGTTGTGAACCCCTTATGTTCACCTTCCAAACTCCTTCTAGTTTCAGTTTGCCATTCATGGAGGATTGAAGTGGGGGAGGCACAAGTGCATTGATCTAGATCTTGGTTCAGATTGGTTGACGGCAAGAGGTCGTATCACTCTGTACTTCTTCTTGTTCATTAATAGAAATACTCATATTCTCATCCATCATGTTGTAAATGTTGTTTATTATACATTGGGTTACGTTTTATTGTGATATTATGGACCATTGTTATTGATGATGTTAATGCCATTTATATATTATATGTACTTGTTGGATATTGGCTGTCAAGACTTATTTGCAGATTTGAAGTGCATGGATTGAAAGCTCCAACGGGGATCTACTTCAAACGTTTAGATCAAGGTTGGTTACATTTCTCCATTATCTTACCATTGTCATTTAGAATAGCATTGTTTTGAGAATTGAGTTGATTTCTAGTAGTCATCTGTCTATTGTGGTGTTCCCAAGCAATAGTTAGTTTTCTCCAATACAGAAATGGTGACTCCGATGGGAAAACATCCATGTTTGGGAAATTTTTTAAGCATTACTCCATAATTAGAGTTGTTGTTTATCGAAGCTCGGTGTCACTGATTGGCCATTAAGATACACTATAGAAAACTTGCTTTTTCTGAGCCTCTGGACTCTTTGTTTGCCCATTTTCCTTTCCTCACCCGCGGGCTAGCTTAGCTCTGCTAGCGTCTACCTGCCTCTGTTTACTCTGTTGCTCGCAGGTACCCATAGGTTTTCCTTCTATAGTAGTGTATAACTCTGGCTTTTGTTGGTTTATGGCTTTTGGTTGTTGCTGGGTTGGCTTTTATGGTTCCTGAGTCTTTGTTGGCCTCTTTCTTGACTGTTTCATGCCTTGGTTGTGACCAGATCTCTTTGTTTCTCTTGGTTGAGACTTCTTGGTTTTTTACCAATCTTTGGATTTAGCCTCTTTGTTTTTTCCTTTTGAGCTCATTCCTTTGGCTGAGTCTTGTTGTTTAGGATCTGTTGGGTTGTCTTAGTGATCTTCTCGGCATTTCAGTGACTGAATAGTAGGATTTTGCTTGCATTTATTCATTCCATCTATATTGAAAAAATCCAAAAATATACATTTTGTTTTTTGCATTTTCCTTCTTGTTTATAAGCGAAAATACAAAAATATTTTATTTCCATGTACTGCATCTTGCATTGAGTGCTTGCTTCCTTCATTTAGGTTCTGCTTGTGCATCGAAAAGATAAAATATTGCATCTTTATTTCGGAATCGTTGGTTGATTTTGCATATTAGTGACATTGTTTTATTCGATAGATGAGTCTAGGATTGGACGATGATGCATACTATTGAGTCTACACATCACTAGTTTCACAATCATATCCCTTGATTAACCACAGCCACTAAAATTATTGCTTAAACTAAAATTGATTAGACTGATTTTATTTATAGGCTACACCAACTAGAATAGGTTTAGAGTCTTGGAATAGATCATTGTGAGTTAAAAATCCAAGACTACTAGACGAAACATTAAGTGTCGGACCAGGGAGTGGAGGAATCCATGGTATAGATCAGTGTTATCAGGAAGCTCTACTCAATCCATAGTTAAGCACCAGGTCATGGGAGGTTGGTTGAGGAGATATCCCTTTGATACTGGCTGAACGTGGGAGATATATCCAGGATTTATTCGTAACTGGGGGTACCGGAGGTTCTTCCTCTTGTGCTTCGGGCTTAGCTACCCTGCCCATATGACGGGTCAGACCTGCGACTATTCCCCTGAGCATTGGTTATATTGCGGTGACCATAGTTGCCTTACCTAGGTGTCACACAGGGTACTTGCAGTGGTTATGTTGTTTGTTTCCTGAGTCAGATAGGGATTGGACAGCACAGTTGTGTTTGTGCAGTGGACTTGACCCTGTACACGCAGTGAAGCCTGGGTGTCTCTATAACTTATTTTTTTACCTCTAGCTATAGTTTGGGAGTCTCAAGCTTCTCCTAGGCGAGACATACCCCCACTAGTGTAGGGAGCTCATTTAGCCACTCTATTTGTCTGCTCTTGGCTGTAGTTTCTCTAGGTGTGTGCTTTTGATTTACTGTTTTTTGATCGATAGTTCGCCTTTACGGGACGTTTTCATTATATTCTCTCCGGAGATATCGTGGCGCGGAGCCCTACTCTTCGTCGATCCCGTCGGTTGGCCGGATTAGGGCCTACCGAGATTTCACGTCATGTTGATAGAGGACGCCGGAGGGCTCCCTCTAAGTCTTCGGATTCTTACGAGACTTACGTCCAAGACATTATGATTGCTCCACATTCCGATACTGAGGAAAAACCTTCGACTCCATCGGGTAGAGTTGACCATACTTCCGATCCCCATACTCCTCATGAGGAGTGGGGAGGTGATCCACCTGAGACTCAACCTGGTTCCATTTGGCCTAATCCACTTGAACGAGATACATTTGATCCTTTGAATCCAGATAATTATATTTACGGAATGCCCAACTTACCCGAGGATGAATAACAGGATGACACATTCATTCCTTCGTTTCCACGCAGCTATAGACACAGAATTCCAGAGCTACATGATGACACTGGCCCTGCGATCAACCCAACCGTACTCTCTTTTTGTATGCCTAGTCATAGTACTGTCGAACCTTCCGCTATGCTTGTAGTCACGCTGGCACCAGTCATGGTGTTAGCCATACTATACCCACTGGGGGCACTACCCTCGCTGGGGGCACTACGTTGTCCACCCACACACATAGTATGGGAACTGGTCAGGTTCCTCCTAATAATGCTAATGTTGGAACACGACCACCTCCTAGGACTACCCAACCTAACTGGAATGTTGTTTGGAATACGACTTGCCATCCACCACCTAATACACATGCCACTACTCGTCAACCTAGGACTACTTTTATGGATGTTGATGCTCCTCCCAACCATGGGGGTGGACATATACTACACAATTTTGTGTCCACTGCCGCCACTAGTAATGCTAATGTAGGGAGTGGGAATATTTCCTATCCACATGGACATCACACCACCAACCCTACTACTAATCACACCAATGTTGGGGATGGGAATACTTCTCATGCTTTTGGTCACCACCCCAATATGGTTCCCAAACACGCATATACCTGCTTACTCTCAAATGGGTCATCCTGGAGGAGGTTATCAATCCTATGGCCATGGGAAAGCTTATGGTCCGTCAGGTCCTTATCATCAGCAATTTAATCCTCATGGTCAAGCTTTTGGTCCATCTTATAACACAGTTTTGTTTAACCAACCTTTTATGGGAGCTTATATTCCCGCTTTCCAGCCACAGCTCCCATTCCTTGCACACTTGAATCTCCCGGATCTTTCGAAGCTCACGAATGATCTGATGTGTCACGACCCTAGTTGGACCCCGATCCCTACCAATCTCCCTTCGGACATTCCGAAGTTTGAGGGGAAAGGTGGTGAGGACCCGGGAGATCATGTCACGACATTTCACCTTTGGTGCTCCTCCATCTCTTTGAATCATGATTCCATTAGATTACGACTATTTCAACGCACCCTCATGGGGGCAGTCGTGAAGTGGTATGTGGAGTTTCCTGGAAACACCTATAGGGATTCAACGAGATTGCTTTGGCTTTCTTAGAACATTTCCAGTTGTCGGTTCCTTATGATACTAGTACTGAGTTGTTGTCCACCTTCCGTCAGAATAAGGCCGCACATATTTCTGACCATATTCAAGAGTGGCATCGGCGAAAGAGATCAGTGAAAGGCAACATTCCTCCAGAGTTCCTGTTGGAATGGTTCCTCAATTCTCTACTCCCATACATTGCGAAGGATGTTTCGATGTCCGGAATTGTGACTGAGGAACAAGCTATCTTGAAAGTCCAGTAGTTAGATCTACTTTATTTTCAGTCTGGCATTTTGTATGACATTATTCCTGATGCACCGAGAACAAGACATGAGCACACGTCAGTTCTTGGACCACATGTTGATGGCATCATAGGGTCCGCATGCACTCGCCCTATAGACTCGATAGCTAATCAAATGCAAAATTTGTCGCTAAACCAGTCTGCTCCTGGATAGGTTCACAACATGTCCACTTCCACTCTGTCGTCTGATGTACACAATGTGCAATCAACGAAACCGTCGGGTAACCAGCAACCTAGTGGTAAGAAAAAGGGGAGAAATAATCGTAGGGGTGGAAACAATGGAAGTAATAACAATAGTAATCGTAATCATCCTCGTAAAGAGAATTCCAACCCTCCTCGGGAAGGTGGTAATGTTGGCGAGGATCATAAACCTAGGCGTAAGGTGAAATTCCCTTGAAAGCTTTGTGGGGAGTATCATCTTACTCACTTATGTCCTCGAATTGAAGAAGCATCGAAGCATTTGACATAGAGCCCAGTTGTGTTGAAGGATCCCCTACCTCATCACCAAAACATGGCTTCGCATGCTCCCACCACTGGTTATGGTACGAATGAAACGGAAACATCTTCTTCCAATACTAGTGGTTGTGTATGTGTGAATATGGTTCAGTCGGAGATTTATGTTGCTACTCGCCAGCGCGATTATGGTGCACCACAACCCAATTTGAGGAGTGAGCCTCCCCCTCCTCCTAACAATTTCTTGCATATCGAGAAGCCTTCTATTATGTCGCGGATACCGAAAGGTGTTCTCAAGCGCTCCACGTATAATCCCAATGCTCGAGCCACCCAGAACTACTCCATCGTAGAAGATTTGGGCCAAACTTCGTGTGCCATGTCGGCTCTTGAAGTTTTGCAAGCCTATCCTTCTCAGAAGCATGCCCTTTTGAGTCCATTAGTAGTTCAGGATGGGGGAAGTCCTTATGTTATCAAGTTCGATACTATTGAAGTCCAGCCTCGCTTACCTTACCACGCGGCTTTCCAAATCTAGGTGGTTTGCCTTAAGAGCTTCGTCAAACATACTATGGTTGATGAAGGTGCTTCTACGTCGGTAATGTCGTTAGCTTGTTGGAAAGCTCTTGGCTCTCCTCCTCTTCTCATGTCTATAACTACACTCACTTCATTCGACGGTAGATATTTTACGCCTCATGGAATTATCCCTTCCCTTGTTGTCTCCTTGGGAGGTAAGTCTGTGCCTATTGTAGTCGAGGTGGTTGATGCGCCCATCGAGTACAACCTTTTACTTGGTCAGAATTGGATGTATGCTATGAAGGTTGTCGCATCTACTGTATTTAGAGTTATTTGCTTTCCCCATGAAGGCAAGATTGCGTGATCGATTAGTTGGATTTTGTTGGCACTCCTTCCGCAGCATCCACGAGATCTGTAGTCCCGCAAGTTTCTGATTCTTAGCCGGCAACTGGGAACATAGGTGTTGGAATGTACCCCTCATGGATGGGAACTTATAATCTTTTTGCACCTGTGTTATAGCTTAAAATGACACCTCTCCGTCCATGACGACACTTGCTTCCCTTGGTCGCATGACAACACTTCTTGAGATCCAGTTCAGTCACACAACAGGACATTTGTGGATGGAGGAGTCATTTGGGACACTAAAAATGGTTGAAATTACTTCACTCCTGACCCATTTGATGGTTACAACCCTTAGAAACATTTTTCTAGACCAAACCATCTCCTGAAAATGAGCAGAAAAGCCTATTTTTGGCCATTTTTCACATGAGTGCTACTCTACCTTAACAAACTAGCGCATGTACCTTACTCCAGTGTACAATAGTAGCGCTCAACCCCTCATGGGCGCTACTCCTCTTCAATAGAGTAGTGTACAACATTTAAAAAGTGATGAGCACTAGTTGTAAAACACTATAGTAGTGCCCTGGGTGCTACTCCACTGTGAAATAGTAGCGTACATTCCTGTACAAGTCAAAATCTCAAAATTTTGGGAAGTTAAGTTGGTTGGGGAACATCCTACTCGGTTATAACTTCTTTTCCTCTCCTTCACTGACTATATAAGGAGGGTAGAAGGGCCATGTGAGGGGACCAAGTCTATAACATCGTTATGCTGGAGGAATGGAGACCTTCATCCCCCTCTCTTCTGCTTAGTTGCTGATAAACCCTAGCACTGCTGGTTAGAGGCTGGGATCCTTGGAGAACGAAAGCAGGAGACCTTGAATCTAGGTTTCGTGAAGTGCCAAGCTTGAAAGAAGGTATAACTTTATGTACTTGCTTTCATTCATTAATAAAGATCAGACGTTCTTCTCTTTCCAAATATGACCTATTAATGTCTCTCAGATTTGATTACAATTTGTTTATAATTTGATGTCTTCTTCTATTATGAATATCAATATTATATATGTAGTCAAATGTATTTGAGAAAGGTATCAAGTTGTTTTGCAAGTCTGGGCATTGCGACACTGGATAAGCATTGAAGAGTGAGAGAGGAAAAGCTAGGATCAACCTTCTAAATAAGGTGCCTACATCTCTAAAACCCAATCTCTTCACTTATTTGTTATACTTGCAGAATGCTTTTAAGTCTATCTTTATCATCGTAAGTTGGTAGTTTCTCCCCTGAACTATAGGTGCATTTTCCCCACAACAGAATGGCGACTCCGCTGGGGAAAGCCTAACTGCTTAGGGGTATCCAAGGTCATTTCTTTAGTTTTGTTTGGTGGTTTTTGTTCATTTTCTTGATTAGAATCAATTATTAGGCTCTGTTTGACCTTCCTGGGCTTTTTACAGACCCTTCCCAACCCTTGCAAGCCCTTGTGGACCCAGTTGGGGGGTTTTTACCCCATTTTTTCAATTTTTCCAACCTGTACGCTATTGTTTGGCAGCACAGTAGTGCCTTGGGCACTGGTTTTCTTCATACACAGTAGCGCCCACAATCTGGGTTTGATTTTTTTTTAGTTTTTGGGTTGTGGACCCAAATCTGGGGGCTGTGGATGCATTTTTTGGGGTCCCCGATGATCCTAGGTGTGAGTTAAACCATTGTAAGTGGTCTCCCATCCTTGTACTGATACTACATTCATGATTTTGAACCTCTTCTGATCAATTTGGGCTTGTTTGGAAAGTTTTGCGGCTTGTTGACCCAAGTTGGGGGGTTGTGGACCAGTTTGGTGTTTTGTACCCTAATTTGAGTCAGACTGAACCTGCTTGCTCCATTTCCACTGGATTGGAACCTAATGAGTCTACTTGACCCTGTTTGTATCTATTTGAGTGAAATTTCTCTTTAGATTGGTTTCTTATCCTCCCTTATGCTTTTAGTTTTCTTTTGTAGTGAAAGCTCGAGTGTTTTGGCTGTTGTTCAAGACCTTGTTTGCATTGTTTATGTGCAGACCCGACTTTACCAAACCATACTTCTGTGTAGGTCATTTGCTTTGTTTGGGTCTAAAAGTAGTTTTCGTACGCTTTTCCCAATGGTTGGCATGCTTACATCAACAATAATCTGAAAGTCGTATTGGTAGCTTTTACCGTTTCAATAAAGAAAACCTGAAAGTTTCTTTGCTTTGCTTTGATAGTAGGTTAGTTTTAGTTTTGTTTCTTACCTTTGAAAAGCATAAATAATTTTGATTCATTTTCTGAATAGAGTACCTTGCAAGTGGCTTAAAAGATTTTAGAGTGCTTTGCATCAAAAAGAACAAGTTTTCTTTTGCATACCTATTTGTTTGAGTAGCTGCATTCTTAGGTTTTGAGTTTAATTTTGTACATTTAGACTTTATTTTTACCTTTTTTGCATTTGAAAGATTAAAAATTGCATTTGCATATGCATTCTAGATCACAATTTGTTAGGAACCTATGTCAACCCTTCTCTTTACTATGTTAGTATATTGTTGTTGGATGCATATGCTTTGTAAGTCGTCCCGTAGTATTTGTTGATCCATAGTTTATATTAGCCCATAGTATTGGACGCATATGCTTTGTAAGTCGTCCTGTAGGATTATATGTCCCATGGTTTTGACTCATAGTATTGGGCATCGACTTAGTATATAAGTGTGTGTTGAGGTCATTGAAGGCACCGTGAAGTTAATTGTATTGAGCTTGCTCAAAGGAGGTTGCCCCCTCGAAGTGGCCCGTGATCAATATAAAAGTGATTATGTTCTGTTATTTCTGATATCTTGTGTATTTGCATTAATTAATTATTGCAGGTACATCACATCTGGTATCAGAGCACTTTTCTTGGCACAAGTGGGAAATATTTTTTTTTTTTGGGCGGCGACTTTCAGATCAATTTCTGAAACTTTATGCACAAAATCAGAAGAAAAAGATTGCATATCTGAATTCCTCTTTCAACAATACGCAATTTCAAAAAAAAAATCATCTCATTTGGAGTTCTAAAAGTGGAGATATCGCAGATTTAAAATCAGCAATTTTTCATAATCTCGGTGACGGCCGCGGAAATTGCGGCGAGAAAATCTTTTGACCGAGTGCCCAGATTTCTATTCCGCAATAATGGGTAGAGGCAGAGTGGTTGTTCCAGTTCCGGAAACATGCTATAATAGCGATTCTGAGCAATATAGATCCGGTTTTTGAACATTGGGTGGAATTTCTGCCCAAATTTTTTCTGTTGCAGGTTCGGATTTGGGAATCATCCCTATCCGCTTAACTGTGGGAAGTATTTGGGCATAATCCCTAAAACTCATTGTGAGGAGTACCACAGGAACCCCGAAGTAGCTGGCCCATTGAGAGGACCTGCCAGCGAAAAGGGCAACGACCCCTACCTGATTGACTAGTTCCCACCCGTGAGGTAAACCAAGAGCTGTTGTTTGTGGCAAAGCGGTTATCAGTTTTACCTGAGCCATGGAGTGAGGGGTACTGCCCCAATATGCAAGCCGTCAGATAGCATTGGTGGCCGAGTGAAACCCCTGAACTGTTAGGAAGCCGCACATACCTGGGGTCCATATCTACTTTCAGCTGAACTATTGTTGATCACTGATGCGCCGTTTCAGATCCATTTGCAAGCCGTTCCAGATTCAGCCATTTTCAATCCATTCGGCATTGTTCCAGATCCCTTTCGAGTCGTAGCCGCTCCAGTCTAAAAAAAAAAAAAAACCTGGTTATGGTTGTCACCCGTGCAGGAGCAAACACCATGGAGGAAGCACTTGCAGCCATCCAAACCAAACTCCAAGATCTGGATGAAAAATTTCTCAGCCTCCATCTTCAGCATTCAGCCATGAACAATAACCGACAGCCAGAATCTTTTGCCGCCACCGGGTTCTCTTCTTCCAACAATTTTCGTGGGTCGAAGCTTGATTTTCCTCGCTTCAATGGTACTGATCCGACTGGATGGATATATCGAGCAGAACAATATTTCAGTCTGCATAATACTTTTGATGTCCAGAAAGTTCCACTTGCATCCTTTCATTTGGAACAGGAAGCCCTTCAATGGTACCGTTGGTACATCAAAGCTCATCCTGAGCCAAACTGGACAGATTTTTGCCAACTCATTTTGCCATGATTTGGCCCTAGTGCTTTTGATGATTTCACAGGAGCACTCACTAAAATTCACCAAATTGGCACAGTGAGAGAGTATCAGACAAAATTTGAGAAATTGGCCAATCACACAGAAGGATTGTCTGATGAATTCTACAAGAGTTGTTTTATAAGTGGTCTCAAGGATGAAATTCGCTCATAGGTCAAAATGTTTTGTCCCAACACAATGATGGAAGTCCTAGGGTTGACATAGGTTCCTTATGGTGGAAGATGCTCCTTCTCGCACAATTGATGACCCAGTTTCTCTTACAACTCTTTCTCTACTTGTTCCAAATTGGTTGCCAGATGTTCAACATGGCTATCTCTTCTATGATCTCCATGCTTCTTCATCAACAGGGCACTCTGGGTTCTGCAAAATGTATGACCTAGAACAATGTAACTTCTTTTGGCTGGGACTAAAAATGACAATTCAACAGCTGGTGGCTAACGATGATACTTTCCAAGTCAACAAGGGGGAACCGACACTCCTTTCGGGATTGATCAAACCCTTGCCCATCACTACACATCTTTGGCCAACTATTTCTATGGATTTCCTAGTAGCACTCTGGTGGTACAATACCACATCTCAAAGGACACCATATGAAGCAGTCTATGGACAAACACCGCCAGTTCTTCTTCCATACACCCTTAGCAGCTCCCCAGTTCAGGAAATTGACTCGGTTCTTCGAAACCGTGATCAGATTCTTCTCATTCTGCAGGACAATCTTCACATGGCCAGAATTCGCCTGAAACAACAAGCCGATCAACACCGTTCTGAGTGCATTTTCCACACAGCTGACAGGGTTCTTCTTCATTTACAGCCTTCGAAGCAATCCTCCTTGACACTCCAAAGGCGTCAGTGGCCCGAAATGCAAACCAAGGATGCTACCGGGGAACCACTCCTTCAGATTTTGCAGCAATTTCTCCAACCAAAGCTTTGAGGACAAAGCTTTTTCTAAGGGAGAGGGGATGTTAGGAACCTATGTCAACCCTTCTCTTTACTATGTTAGTATATTGTTGTTGGACGCATATGCTTTGTAAGTTGTCCCGTAGTATTTGTTGATCCGTAGTTTATATTAGCCCATAGTATTGGACGCATATGCTTTGTAAGTCGTTGTGTAGGATTATATGTCCCATGGTTTTGACTCATAGTATTGGGCAAAGACTTAGTATATAAGTGTGTGTTGAGGTCATTTAAGGCACCGTGAAGTTAATTGTATTGAGCTTGCTCAAAGGAGGTTGCCCCCTCGAAGTGGCCCATGATCAATATAAAAGTGATTATGTTCTGTTATTTTTGATATCTTGTGTATTTGCATTAATTAATTATTGCAGGTACATCACACAATTTTAAGACTTGCATTGAAAAGAAAAGATTTGTTTGGTGGTAAATATTTCATTTTTAGTACTCTATCTCTATTATAACCACTTTCACACACCCACTACCTTTTGAGTAAGCAAGTAACCTTTAAAATGAACTCTAATAAAATGTACTAGTAACATTTTCTTTTCTAGGTTACACTACACCAACTAGTCTTGGTTAGGATCTTGGGTTTAAAACACCTTAAACCACCCAAGATCACACATTACGCAAAAATCGTAGTTTGACTATCACAAGTAAACCCACTTCATTCAAAGCTTGCCTGGGATCTATGCAGTAGGTCTTGTGAGATCAAATTGTTGGGAATACTCCTCCTACTTTCTGTTTCGAGCATATACCAGGATTGGATCGTGTTTGGGGACTCTTTTGAGTTCCGGGATCAGTTACCCTTCCCATGCCTTCTGATTCGACCAGAGATTGTTATGATGAAGCTGCAATAATTAATTAATGCAAATACATGAGATATCAGAAATAATAGAACTCAGAATCACTTTTATATTGATCACGGGCCACTTCGAGGGGGCAACCTCCTTTGAGCAAGCTCAATACAATTAACTTTACAGTGCCTTCAATGACCTCAACACACACTTATATACTAAGTCTATGCCCAATACTATGAGTCAAAACCATGGGACATATAATACTACGGGACGACTTACAAAGCATATGCGTCCAATACTATGGGTCAATACTATGAGATAATATAAACTACGGATCAACAAATACTACGGGAAGACTTACAAAGCATATGCATCCAACAACAATATACTAACATAGTAAAGAGAAGGGTTGACATAGGTTCCTAACAACTGTTCCCCTAGGAGTTTTCGGTGTGGTGGTATCCTTAGTATCTGACCATAGGTTCATACACAGGTGACAGCGGAGAGTATATCTGTTGTACCTGGGACAGACGTGGGACGAAATCCCATGCAGGTCTTTGGGAGGGCGGTTGGGTGATTCCAGCGCTTGCACCCTTAGTCATTAAATTGTGGACCCCAGGTAACTGTTCTTCATCCTTCGTTGATCTGTTCTGGGCCCTCATCATCCAAGACTCTTCTCCGGAAGGCATCTGTTTTCCTGGTTTTATTTACCTAGGACCTTTTTTAGTGGTGTGCTCTTTGTGCTACTTGTCTTAGTTTTCCTTAGAGAAATTCTTGCTCATTTGAGCAGGAAACTATGTCTAGCATTCTGGTGAGTGCCAATCAAGGTACCCCTATTCCGGGGGATCCTTGTGTTGTTCCATTCATTGGAAACATTGGTGCTCCCTTAATGGCTACTCTGAATCTTCCTGGATTCACTATTGGGCTGCCGGTTTGGTTGTTTTCCACTCTGAATGCCTTGCATGCTCCTGACGCTTCTAGAACAAACCCTAATCTGTTCACTTATTTGTTATACTTGCAGAATGCTTGTAAGTCTATCTTTATCACCGTAAGTTGGTAGTTTCTCCCCTGAACTATAGGTGCATTTTCCCCACAACAATCTGTGAATTTTATTGGAACCATTATTGACAATGTGTCTCCTCCTTCGAATAATATGTTATTCCGGACTTCTTATTTTGATGATCCATGGACTTTACCGTCCACGAGTTCCACATCTAGAAAAATTTCGCATGTTGGGATGTCTATGCCACTGTCTGTAGCTGAGCTTGCTTACCAGCATATTCAACAAGACACTGTAGAACCATATCTCTCTTCTTCCCAAATAGTAGAGGAAGATCCTATTATTCTACCCACATGTGCAGTCGACCTATCTTGTTCACATGGTTTCCTCGAGGGTATTTTACCTTTAGATGAAGTTTTTATTGAAGCCATGAGTGGTGATGACAAGCCGTGTGGGGATCTTTATCATCAATCTCATTCCCCTCCTACCCTTGATCTTATTGAACAAGATGAGTCTAGAATACAGTCTGCCATACATTTTGATCCAGGCATAGTTTTGTCTAGCCCCGGTTTGACATTGTAGTCTTGTTTCCGTAGTGACGAGTCTTTAGACTCTCCTATAGATCTGCAAATCGGTGATCCTGATGAGTTCAATTCTACTTCTAGAATTTCCAACTCCTGTGATGATGAATTTTCCACTGCAGATTCCTTCACATCCTTCAGCTTTGCTCTTCATTTTGAAGATGATCAATTTGATCCCTCAGGTATTGGTACTATGGCACCTTCAGTGGTTAGCTCCACCTGTGTTATGTTTGAGGTTAACAATAGTGAATTTGAAAATGTTTCTACCACAGTGACTTGTATCATATTTTTCTTTACGTACGTTTTAGAGATGATCTTGGTACTTATGTTTCTTGGAACAGGATTCTTAGCTGGACTTATACTTGTTTTCTGGTCCTTTTCGACATTTGCTTCGGCCATGGTAGGAATATTCGGAACCTTGCATATAGGTTTAGGCCTCCCCATTGTTATGATGCATTTGAACCTATTACTATCCGAATTCACAGACACCCCCTGAGTGTCCTTATCTTGCTCATGTTCCTTGCATTATGCATAGCTTTGTTCCATGCGCTTGGAACTAGTCTCGCATGTCCCTGACACTCATCTGCCCCCATTATAAGCATTCTTCCACCTTTACTTCGAGCTCGTTAAAAACAGTAAGAAGGTCACGAGTTTACTTTTTCGGGCTCGTTAAACCTAAATGGAAAATATTTTTATAAAGTCTTTTTTAAGCCCTTGTTAGACTTTTTCAAATCAAACAAGATTGCTAAGTATACTTGTCATTTCAGACTTGTTAAAGGATTTGAAGCGACATTCACTTAGGTATAAGTTTACCCATTTTCCGGACCTTTGTGGATTAATTACGAAAAAGGTATACTCTAGTCATACGTGACTAGAAGAGTTCTTCTCTCATTTTTTTACACTTTTACGGGTGAGGAGACTAACTTTACGAAAAAGGACTCGCCTTTTATGTCACGTTGTGATTACATTGCATTATCCTGCTTGTCGCTTGAGCCTTGCGCTGGCTCCCGCTTACTCACTTATTAGCCATGTGCCTGAGCACTTTACCTTCCGAGCCAAGTAGAGCCTTAATTTATCTTTCGCAGCTTGATGACCCTTTACCCTGAGGGAACATACCCCTGAGTGTCAACATCCTGCACGCACTTCCTTGCATTGAGCATAGGTATGTTCCACTACTTAGGACTAGTCTGCTAGCTATTTGACACTCTGTCCCTCACTTGTTTTACTATAAGCAATTTTATTCTTTTTCAAGCTTTTCCAAAATATGAAAAAGACCATAAAAATCAAATATTTCAAAAATCCAGATGAG
Source organism: Larix kaempferi (assembly GCA_027924585.1). Classification (NCBI taxonomy): domain Eukaryota; kingdom Viridiplantae; phylum Streptophyta; class Pinopsida; order Pinales; family Pinaceae; genus Larix; species Larix kaempferi. The sequence goes on along the minus strand of BSBM01000006.1, from coordinate 4,838,335 downwards.
ATTATGGTCACTATTTCTTGTTGGCAGCTATTGTGTCGCCTTTGAACAGAGCATTCATTCCACTCCATACATCATGAGTCGGAACTATAGTTGGGCCTTAGGAATTGTACTTGTTTCTTAGTTTACTCCACCAATTGGTTAAGATTCCAGTCATTATGGAGCCCTTTGTGATGCCTCCTGCATTACACAGTTTATCTCAAGTCTATGCTTCCTGAGTCTATCCATCTGCTCATGCTATTGTTCAAAGGAAGTCATGAAACCAGTGTCGGCCACTCCTCAGATCTCTTGAATATTGCATGTAGGCCATCCTTATTGAGTCAGTCCGTTTCACCTGAGATCTTCCAAATTTTTCAGCATTACTAGTACCTCGTGCTCATCAATGGGGGATGCCTTAATGCCCTCCTTCCAGCAAGTCTCATTCCGTCGACTTCAAACCATTTATTCCGGTACTTGAGGCTTAGAGTTCGGTTGAGTACCTTGAGGATTGCATTCATTAGTCACAAGTTCTCTCGCCATCGACAGTTTTTGGAATACATCAATGTCCCCTGATTGATGGATTCATCCTAGTGTTCAACTTCAACCCGTTTATTCACACTCTGATGATTGTGCTCTGTTCCTTGATGCCCATTTTCATTATTGGTGGGTCATCTCGCATTTGTTAATGGTATACATCATTGACCGGTAATCAGACAATGTCTCATTAGGTTCGACCCCAACTCCTTTATTCACTTGATGGGACTTGCACCGTCGAAGACTTGTGTAGAAGACCCCAGGAGATTGTGGCATTCAGTATGCTACATATGACTTTGACTTTACATCTGAGATATCACCTCTCATATTTCAGCAATTTGTACCTCCAGTTTGCACCAGTTGTCTTCTTTTCAGCAGAAGACCATATCTTACTGTAGAGAGATCATGGATATGATCACTTATGACATGCATCCATTATGTACTGCTTATTCATGGCCATTGTATCAGATTGTTGTAGTATACCGACATGTATTCAGAGATACTATTGTATTATGACGAGTGAGTTGTTCTTTCCACTTGTGTCTCCATCACTCCACTTCTGAGTTTTATAATGTATTTCAGCCATCGTAGCACATTCAGTCTCTAACCTCACACATTAGGGGGCATCTGTTACATCGTAATCTTCCACCCTGTGAGCATCAGCATTCTTTGGCCTGTAGGATACATTTCAGTGACTCAGATCCATTTATATCCTTCAGTGATACTATTTTTCCCTATTTGTGTTCCTACCCGCATGTTGCATCCTTATAGCATGCATACCCACGAGTTGCATCACTATAGCCCGCGGGTATCAAGTAAATGGTAAAAACCACTATTAATTACTTTTTACTACCAAAAAACGGTGATTAGGTGACCTTTGGCTCTCCATTGTCCCGAATAACGTCTCGATGTGTCCTTTCACCTACCTTTGAGAGGACTATATATTGAGCACATATGGCTTATGGACGGGAGGAAGAAGAGAATAGTAAGAGAACTCTAGTGTATTTTTTCATGATCTTGAGTTTGCACTCATTGATCCTTGTAGTTGTGAACCCCTCATGTTCGCCTTCCAAACTCCTTCTAGTTTGAGTTTGCCATTCATGGAGGATTGAAGTGGTGGAGGCACAAGTGGATTGATCTAGATCTTGGTTCGGATTGGTTGCTGGCAAGAGGTCGTATCACTTTGTAATTCTTCTTGTTCATTAATAGAAATACTCATATTCTTGTCCATCATGTTGTAAATGTTGTTTATTATACATTGGGTTACATTTGCTTGTGATATTATGGACCATTGTTATTGACGATGTTAATGCCATTTATATATTATATGTACTTGTTGGATATTGGTTGTCAAGACTAATTTGCAGCTTTCAAGTGCATGGATTGAAATCTCCAACGGGGATCTACTTCAAACATTTGGATCGAGGTTGGTTACATTTCTCCATTATCTTAGCATTGTCATTTGTAATAGCATTGCTTTGAGAATTGAGTTGATTTCTGGTAGTCATCTGTCTATTGTGGTGTTCCCAAGCCATAGTGAGTTTTCTCCAATACACATTTAAGACCTGCCAGCTACTTAGGATATTTCATAGTTAGAAATTGTACAATGACACATGTAAAATCAAGTAGGCCTGTCTGTCAATGATTGTTTATGTTCTCAGAGACAACGGACCTGTTTGTATAAGTGTCACAAGTTTTGTAACAACTTTCTGTTAGGATAACTCGATCCTAAGGGATGAAAGATACCTATATATACTCATAGGTAATGAAGGAAAAAGGGGTTGGAAACGCGTAATAGAAAAATCCATTCTGGTACTGAGAATTTTTGATTTTTGGTAAATTTTTGCCTTACAGAAATAAAGCTCATTTTGAAGGATGAAGATTCATGTGTTGTTGTGTTGCAGTCTGTAATTTCCTTTTATCTGTAAATTGTTTTTCTAATGAATATCTTCCATGTTGTCTTTCTTCTTATGCTTATGGTGAACGTATTAGTTTTAATACAGAATTCATGCAAATCATGCTCTATATTAATCACACCTAAGTGTTCCATGTTTTCTTCTAAAGTCAATGTTAAATCCATCTACGCTGATGCTTAATGTTGATGGGTTTGTTTAACTTTCTTTCAAATATCACCTACTAAAAGAACTTGACTGTGAGACAATAACTTCCTTGCCTTCATCAATATTATTGTTGTTTAATTTATGCTGGTCTTTAGAAATCTCAGATGTGACTCCATGCCCAATGTGATTTAGTATTTTCAGCCAAACTATAAAATGTAAATATTTGTTTCTTGAAAAGTGTTTATGGCTTTTGTATTCATCTTTTGAGAGAGCCCTCTCTGGTAGGAAAGAAGCCATATATGCTCATAAATCTTGGTTTGAAATAGTTTCCTCAGGTTGGTCGTTCTACAACCTAAGGGTAAATCTCGAGTGACAATAAAGTCTCTAGGTTTCTCAATATGAAGAGGGTTCTGCGACTTAGGATTATCTTTCTCCTTTTGCAATGTTTCATGGCCATAATTGTTTTATCTAGTTTGTACTAGAGTGTTCAAACATATCATATTGATGTAATATTGATCGAATGACAAGGCATTTTGGATTCAAGTAGTAGAACCTAAGTTGTCGGAATTCATGTTTTATCTTTTTGGAAAGGGATCTGTTAACACAACAGGTTGTAATTGCTACAAAATATTTTGGGCTTGTTAACTTAAGGGGCATTTATGGGTAAGCTGGTATCCTTTTCAAATTTTGTAGGGAAAATTGACCTTTATACGTTCCTTCTTAACCCCCTCAACATTATCATGAGCCTTGGGATTATTTTGATTTTCCTCCCCTTTCTTTCCCTTGTTATTATTTTTCTTTCCGCCAGGTTGCTGAGGACCTTTTGGATTTCATTGTACATTGTGTACAGTAGCAGTTTGAGAAGGGGGACTAGAAACCTTAGTTGCTTCTACTGGAGAGGGTTTGACAGATAATATTTTTATTTGTTTTGAAAGTGCTTCTATAATATTATTTTGAATCGAACCAACAATGCCATCAACATGTGGTCTTGATTTGGGCATATCAGGATCAATACTCAGCTGTGGAGCATCAAGAACTATTTCATACAAAATCCCAAATTGAGAGTATATCAAATCTAACACTTGGCCTTTGAAAATGGGTACTTCCTCAGTTGTGACTCCCAAAGTAGAAACATCTTTAGAGATGTAAGGTAAGAGTGATTTCAAAAACCATTCTAATAAGAATTTAGGAGGTATAGTATATTTGCTCATCCTCTTCCGCCTTCACCACTATTGAATATGATTAGAAATATGAGTGGATTTGGTCTTCCCAAAATTTGACAACAAATATATACTGACATCATACTGGATAGGAAGTTGGAAGTGATTCAAAAACATTGTCTCCAAATCATGAAAATAATAGTAAGAATACGATGGCAAGTCAATCTACCATTTTCTTGCCAATCCTGTAAGGGTTCTTTGGAATAATATTAATATAATCAAGTCATAATTTAGAGAATTAGAAGAACACCAAATATGGAAATTTGTAACGTGATCTCTGGGCCTTCACTAGTTTTTCCTTCGAATTTTGGAATGTTCGAAGGAAGCTTAGTTGGAATAGGAGGCCAAGATGGATTATGGAACACCATGTCATTCATTAGTTTTCACAAATCTGGTAAGTTTAATAATGCTAGAATAGGTAATATAGGTTTTGATGAAAAAGGATTAGGTTGAGGAGCATGATGAGGAAAATATCCCCCAACAATGTTCCCAAAAAAATGGTCGGGGTTACCCTCAACCATCACCTGTGAAGTGATAGTATTATGAAAAGGGTTCCATCCAGGTTATGAAGGATTTCCTCCACCCATACCTCGGGTCAAATTCCACTAAGACTGGGAGAAATTGCCTGCATCTCAAATACTAATTGAAGACATATCAGTAGTGCCCCCTCCACTGAATAGTGAAAAGGGGTTGCTCTCGACATATATAATAGATGTTTGGAAACCATCCGACTGCAAATTGAATCATGTAAATGGGTTTCAACTCAAAATAGGTCTAGTGGATTGAAGGCATAGATCCCGCATAAGGGGATGAAGGGGGAATGTGCCCCCCTCCCTAAGGAAAGCCTTGAAAAGATAACAGAGGACTGCTAGAACCAATTTAAGAGTTTTGGGACACATGAGTATATGTAAAAGGAACACTTGGTATCCCTATAATACACATGCTAGATGTAAATGCACTAGACCCAAAGAGTACTGAAACTAGGAACTGGATTAACTGAAGACCCTGAATGTATAGAGACAACATTAAAAGTCACAAGTAGGGAAGTAGTTTCCTGATTTGTGTTGGATATAGTGAGTATTAACATGAGGATGAGAGAATCCTCCTAAAAATATGGTAGATGTAGGGTTATGTATCTCCCCTGATCCATCTCCTAATTTATCCATGATTAAACTACTGGTGATCCTGTAACCACTTAACCTGGGTTCAGTAAAAGGATGAACATGCACTACAACTGGATCATTGGTTACAGTTAAAGGTGATTTGAAAGGTCTGAAAAATCTTGTGGCTTGCATATATTCAACAATAGTAGTGTGTGATGTAGGAGCGTTGTTCGTGATAAGGTCAGGCTCTTAAGGAATATCAGTTAATCCAGTTGGCTCAAAAAATCCACTTGTGTTTATGTGGCGCCTATGAAGAGGTGGTGGAGGCTCCCATGTAATTAGAGGAATATTTTGAATCCTCCTTGATCGTTGAAGTGGATGATCTTCCACCCTTAAAACGTTTTAGACACAATAGGTCCTAAGTCCAACTAAGCACACGCACAGGGAAAACAACATACTGCTATCAAAAGTCCTAAGGATGTGATCCAGGGAAATAGATAAACCTTTCAAACTTTAACTATGGATTGATTAAGTCCCACCACTAAAACAACAAAGGTTAAAAGAAGTTACAAAGGTCAGGCATGTTTCCCTTCTTGGTGCAAGTGTTTTACCAAATAAATCTAGAAAACACCCTCCAAGGGTACTAATGCTCCAATCACAAAGTATGACCGAGGTGGTCACAGAACATCCTCTCCTAACACATGTGTAAGATCCTAAGAACAATATTCTATGGCTACCAATATGTTCAAAATGTACACGGAGATATTCACAGAGAATAATTGAACGTATGGGAAAGGCATCTAAGCCTGAAACTTCAACAACACTTAGGTACTAAAGAAAATAATCGTACATGTAAAATACCTAGTAGATGCTTCATTAGGAATTCAGTGGATCTCTCTACAACCTAACCACACACGACGTCATGCTTAAACCTGGTTTGAGTATATTTTCTCGGCCACACTACTTACAAAATTGGACTTTTCTAATCCTCTTGAAAATACCCACTATGTTTAAAAATATGAACAGTATTAGATAGTTCGCAACCAACCTAATCCAAGATCCTTCACTTACACTATATTGGTAAACCCTATAAAATAATAAAGTTCTAATTAATTTTAATTAAGCGTTTATTTTAAAGTGGCTTTCTTACCCAAGGGATGTAGATGTAAAACTTGTGGTATTCTCACTCTTACAAGAAATAAAATTTAATATCAAAAGTGCTCATAGAAAGAAAAGGAGTATTTCAATCTTAAAATGAAAAATAAGCACATACAACACTCCTATCTCACTTCTTTTCCTTTTTCTTTTCTAAATGAACAAAACGAAAATTTCAACTTTTTGCTTTTCGAAACTAAATGAAGAAATGAAAATACTAAACCCTACTAATATGGTTCTTTTCCTTTTTTTCGTTTTATGGAAATAAATTAAATTTTAAAACTTGTAACTTCTTTTTTCTTTTTAATGTATACAAAGAAAGGAATCTAAAACTTGTACATTCTTTTGTTTTTTTGTAAATGACTTAAATAGGAAAATATTCTAAAAGAAACTTTTCTTTCAACTTTTCAATGCACACAAAGCAACAAAGAAAAAACATTTTTTTATAAGATATGAAAGGACAATTTTTATTTTGTTTTCTTTTATAGGAAAAAATAACAAAGAAAAAATTTGAGTTTTATAGCCTTGGATCAAACAGCCAGTAAAAAATAAAAGAAACAGGAACTGTGGATGAAAAATAATAGAAGCAATTCCATAAAAACTCAAACTGGCATTGAAAAAAGATTTTTTTTCTTGAAAAGAATTCAATTTTTGAACAGATCAACTAAGGCTTAACTTTAGTAGTCAATTTAGACAATCACCAACCCACATTCTGAGTTTTGTAAAAAAAAAATTGAAGAAAAAAGGAAACTTGACGGACATGTGCTATGCAATGAAAACTCGCATGGATGTGATTGTTTAGTGTCTAGGTCGTGTTCCTGGGAAAAAATAAGATTTTTTTTCTTCAAAAAATAGAGAAAGATATAGGCCAAAATGTGCCTATGCTCACAACAGCCAGCGTACATTTATGGTTAAAGTGAAAAAAAAAAATCAAAGCCCAGATAAGAAAGTTCCTTCCTACAAGGGTTCTAAAATGAATAGTTCTTGACGCAACGTTTATCGACAGGGGTTCACTTCGCACTGTCGCCAACAAACACTAACCCAAAATCCCTTAAACACCATCCTAGAAAGGTTTAACCCTTTCTAGCAACACTCGTGGAGCGAGTGAAGTCTCACCCGAGATGGATAAGGGAGTTGTAGGAACCAATTTTCCATAGTGGAGTTGAGGACATGCACCAAACACACATTACTGTTGCAGAAACCAGAGATGTTATCCTTCACATTATACTAACAATCCATCATTCGCATATTCAACCATTCGCAGATTCAACATATAACATACATTCGCAACAACATAAGCAATCTACTCGTATTAAACCCACAGAGCATTAAACATATTGCAGACATTCACATTCATCATTGAATAGAGATAAAGATAGCAATAGAACCATAATCGAACATCTTCATGCATTCATTAAAACCTATGGAATGACCTTCGTAGAAACAGTCAATACATCATATTGCAGATACAAAACAAATCAAAATGATCGATGGAAAGATAGATCAATGGATTCCCTTAGGGTTACAATCCTACTCTTATTTATATGCTACTAAGCGGTTACAAAATGGTCCACATGACTAATTCTAACTAATCTTGCACTTCCTCATTCTCCGCAATTGGTCCTTTTTCCGTGGATTATCCCTTTCGCAACTATCGGCTTCCGCACTTCATGTGGACTAATCCTGTGCCAACAAACCCCCAACAAAAACTTGTGGCTCGCCCTCGAGCCACCTTAGTTGGACATCTCTAGTATTGTACTCATCCTTTGTTGTGCTACACTTCTGAATTTGTTCTTTCCATCTGGAGCTCGCTATCGTCTACTTCTGGAACTCATCCTTCAGTCTCTAGTTCGTTGTCATGTACTTCTATAACTCATCCTACAGTCTCTGGGAACCTTGATCATTTACCTCTTCTGCATTGGATGGTACGCTTCATGCTTGTTCCAGACTACGGAAAAGTTCATCAATGCCACCAAGATGTGAAACAGACCAAATTCTCTGGCACATCTGTTTCGCACCTTAAACTACCTGCTACTGGGGCTAGCGGGCCTCCTCCCCTGGTGTTCTGGTGGTCAGAGGGACCATAGATGTTCTAACTACTACCATGTTCTTAGACATATTGGGTGAAACCTCATCTCTGTTCCTCCCGATTATCTGCATCACTTCCTTCTTTGGTTGTTCATGCACACTCATCATTCTGGCCCTTAGCGCACCTGGAGTGCTTCCGTAGAAAATGAAATGGATCATTTCCATAGCTTCCTTGGAATTACTCACTCAACTCTCTGCCTTACCAACTTGTAGCATGGAGCTTACTTTTTCTCGACTTATGGATACTACCATGCTCAACTGGCCTTCTACCCCTATATTTATGCTTGTTCCTCGTGTCCTTGATGTTGGATTTTGAAATCATTGGCCAAATCTCTTTGCATAACAATCGGGTTTTGTGATCATACTCCTCCGTCGTATTTTGTGTTAAATTTTCAGAATTTACTTCAATCTGATCTAGGATCTTAACTGAGAGAACAACATGTACAGCATATCTAGAGCATATGAATCATGGACACAATAATGCAAGCACACAAGAGACACAGAGTTTACTTGGGGAAAACCATAAAGGTGGAAAAACCCAATAACTTCCTCAGAGATAGATAGAGCAATGATACAACCAGAATACAGGAGATAGTCTTCTCCTAGCAGCAGAGCCTCCTCCTCCACAAGTGCGCCACTCTCCCAAGTGTGACTGAGAGAATAGAATGTGTAAAATGAGAGAGACACACTCTCTATTTATACACTAACTTGACTTGACCTTTACTCAACTAGGTCGGCCTCAACTTAACCACTTAACATAATGCTGACTGGGCCGACCCCCACTAGGGTGGTCTAATAACCCTTTGACCCACATGGCCTAACCCAAATAGGGTGGTCTAATAACCATTTGGCCCACATGACTTATACAGGGCCGACCCCAACAAGGTGGTCTAATAACCCATCAAGTATAAGTTACGACACTTACAATATAAATGACGACACTTCCGTATAGAGGAATAATAACATCTCTATAGGAATACAATATACATATATGTGAAATACATTCTGAAGTTACATATACATCAACACTCCCTCTTAACTAGGAAGGTATTTCTCGACACAGGTCTTCTAGCACAAGTCTTCTTCTATGGATCATCGTCACTGGATAATCGTCATCGAGTCATCATCATCGTCACTGTTGCTGCTATCTCAATCAATCTCTGAATCTACTCGTCATAGGAAGTTCTACAGAGCCAGTCCTTTTTCATACTGGATGTAGGCCCACCACCTGCAGGTCTTCATCATCACTGGCCATACTGTGGAAATCTCAGGACTTATTACGTGCGTCACAAAACCTTAAAAGAGTCTCTTGACTAGCAAGAACCCTAAAGAGCATCTGAGGCTTTTTTCATCCTGTCCAGATCTCCAGGACTTATTACATGTGACCCCACAAAACCTTGAAAGAGAATGCCAAGACTGATTACGAGCACAAGGATCAACCTATCGGATCTCCCAGGGCACAAATTACATGTGGTCACCACAAAACCTCAAAAGAGCATCCCAGGATTGATTACGAGCACAAGGTTCAACGTATTGGATCTCCCAAGGCACAAATTACATGTGGTCATGGGAAAACCTTGAAAGAGCATCCCAGGACTGATTACGAGCACACAACTCAACCTATTGGATCTCCCAGGGCACAAATTACATGCCATAGGACAAAACCTCAAAAGAGCATCTGCCAGATATCCCAGGGCACAAATTACATGCCATAGGCAAAACCTCGAAAGACTATATGCAAATCTCCCAGGGCGCAAATTATATGTCCTCCCAAGAAAAACCTCGAAAGAGCATTTGCCAGATATCCCAGGGCACAAATTACATGCCATAGGAAAAACCTCGAAAGACTATCTGCAAATCTCCCAGGGCACAAATTACATGCTTATCTGCACAACCTGTTCCACATCCATAGAGTATCAACCTGATACTCACCATACATCATCCTGATGTACACATGATCATCCTGATCATCATCACTACAACATCCTGCTGCATGTCATCTGGAGCAACATCCTGAAGCTCGTCATCCATGATCATCCTGATCATACAATGCATCTACCTGATGCATACCAAGTATCTACCTGATACATATCATCATACATGATCCACCCGATCATATAATGCATCCACCTGATACAAATACAAATACATGATCCACCTGATCATACATGATACATATCAACATACATGATCTACCTGATCATACAATGTATCCACCTGATACATATATAGATACATGGTCCAAGCATCCAACATGATGCATACACAAAATACATACAAATGATCAACCGATCATATCCAACATCCAACATGATGCGTACATACATATAAATGATCCAATTGATCATATCCAGCATCCAACATGATGTGTACATACATATAGATGATCCAACTGACCATATCCAGCATCCAACATGATGCGTACATACATATACATATAAATGATCCAACTAATCATATCCAGCATCCAACATGATGCATATACAGAGCAGTAACTGGAGCATCATCCTGATGATCATCATCCAATGCTTACATCCACAGCCATGTGAAGGATCCTCCTTCCAACATGATTGGAATGGCTTCTGCAAATGTGTCCATCACTTCTTCCTCGAAGTGTCATCAATCTGAAGAACACCAAGCCTCTCCTTGAAGTACTCGAACTTCACCCTCGCTAGTGGCTTCGTTAGCACATCTGCAATCTGCTCGTCCGTCGCAATGTACAAGAGCTTCACAGCTCCTCTCTGCACCATATCCCTGATATAGTGACATTTGATCTCTATTTGTTTCGACTTGCCATGAAACACTGGGTTCTCGGACAGCTTCACACAACTCTGGTTATCACAGAAGATACCAGTAGCATCCAATGGGAGATCAAATAACTCAGACAGTAGCTTTCGAAGCCATACTACCTCACAACTAGCTGAAAAGGATGCAACATACTCTGTCTCAGTTGTATTGAGTGCTATGTAGGACTGCTTCCTGCTGAACCAAGAGATCACACTTGATCCCATAGTGAAGCAGCACCCAGATGTGCTCTTCCTATCTGCAGCACTGCCAGCCCAATCTGAATCAACATAACCCTGTAGGTTAAACTTTAAATTTGCCTCATACTTGAGCCCATAATCCACTGTACCCTTCAGGTACCTAAGAATATGCTTTACAGCAACCAGGTGAAGATCTCTCGGATCCATCAGGAACTGGCTCAATGTGTTCACCGCAAAGCAAATATCTGGTCTCATGTTCGTCAGGTACATAGAGGACCCAATCAGCTAACGATACATCATGACATCAACCAGATCAGATGAAGCATCACACAGAAGCTTCAGGTTCGATGCCATAGGTGTAGCCATATCCTTGCAGTCCATCATCCCGAACATTTTCAGGATTTGTACTGCATAGTCCCCTTGTCCAAGGGAGATTCCATCTGCACTCTGTCACACCTCCATGCCAAAAACAAATAGTGCATCATCTCCAAGTTCTTCATATAGAATTCGACAGCAAGCTTCCTCTGCGTGTCGGCAATCAATCTATCCTCACCTGTTACAAACAGGTCATCCACATAGTAGTATCACTGGATTTCCTTCCTCAACCTTGTAGTGACGGTTGGAATCCGGTTTACTCTTGGTAAAGCCGAAACTGGATAGAAAGCTATCTATCCTACCATACCAAGTTCTGCACATATATGACTCCCTGTCATGTGTCTCAGAAACAAGTGGCTGCTCCACGTACACTTCTTCTTCAACTACACCATTCAAGAAAGCTGTCTTGAAATCCATCTGGTGTATCTTCCCTATCATCACTGCAGCCGGAGCAAGTACTGATCTAATGGAAGTGTATCTGGCTACAGGAGCAAAAGTCTCTATGTTACCACCTGCATCATGCTTGATCTGATAGTTCCATTTGGAAGTCGCAACAGACTTCCCTTCAGCTCTTGGGACCGCATCCCAAACATCGTTCTTCATGATCGATGGATCATGGCATTCTTCCTGTATCTTGGGAACTTCAATATCTTCAATAGATAATTTTGTTGCTTGAACAAATGTTGTAGTCCTTTTGTAGGTGAAAGTATATGGTCTTTTCTACAAAACAAGTTAAATTGCATGATTAGAAACATCTCATAATTTTTAGACAAATTCTTACACATAAAGAAATATGTCATACAGTCATGCAATTATCTTAGCCAATGCTTCAATACAACATTTATCCATGTTCCACAACTTTCTAGATGCCTTCCAGTCTCTACCAGAACATTGTTAAGAGTTTGCACTACTCCCAACATGTTAGCAAAGAGGTTTCATTCTAGATAAGTAGCATTGGAATGTTGTACAGTGCCATAGGCCACTTACCCATCACATTCATATTAGTAGTATACTGTTCATTAATGCAATCATTCTAATATGCACAATACATATCCTAAGTCTAGGAACATGAGCATATACATCATTGAACAATTTTATTTAAACAAACAAATATGCAAGAAATGATAATTAAAAAATACTTATCTTTGTTTGGTTGCTGGGTGGACTCCCTCTGATTCTTTGCTTCCTTGCAGGAGCTGCTGAAGTAGCTTCTTCTACACCTTTCTGTTGTGGAATGTAGAAAGATGGTCAACTCCCTCTGAATATCTGCATCCTTGCAGAAACTACTGAAGTGAGCTCCTTTGCTTTCTTACAGGAACAACTGGAGTGTGCTCCCACTTGATCTTTGCTTCTTGGATTACATGTCCCTGAACTTACATCCATCCTTAATCACTATGCATGCTTATTAGTATCATCATTGTGTTATCCTTGAGGTTTCATACATAATCACACATTTATTAGTATAATCTTAATACTATCAAAACACAATAATCTTAAACATGTATAGTCATGATCATTCACAGATAATAAACATTAGTATTCAAGGTTTCAAGGAAGTCTTCGTTTACTCATGCATATTCTTATTTGATCATAGGACTCTTCTGATTAGTTAAATCATCAATGCATAAACCTGTGATTACTCAAACCTATATCTTCATGATTCTTCTGGTTAGTCATATCATCAATTATGGTAAGAAACATAATATGCATATAGCCATGACTATTCAAACCTATGACTTCATGAATAATCATTATCAACAACACAACAGTATAAGATCCTAACACAAGGTAGGATTCTAGCTTGATATAGGAAAAACATATATGGATTAGCATGCTAGCTAGTTATGTCTAACATACCCGCATAATGTCTTCTGGTTCTCTTTAGTGACTTGTGCTAGTAACCTGCATGTCTCATAGGTTAACCATTGTAGGACCAAGTTATACATACCTTGAAAGTAGATCTTCTATGTGATCCATGACAATGGATGAATCTTTGTCTTCATGTCACCATGATCATATGTTCTTGAAGTAGAACATGATTTGTCTTTGTTGGTGTACCTGTTATGTTAGCGAACAACATAAACCTCATACAACATCGCAATACATTAGTACATTCATAAGTGTCAAAACCTTAATCAATGAATATCTTCTATTAAGGTGATACAACAAGTCTAGTAAGTAATCAAAATTGTACTGTAATGATATGAAGACAAACATATGATAAAATTAACCATGAAACATACCTGTAAGCCATACCTGTCAAGATTGCTTGTAATCTTCTTATGGAGGGCCTTAGCCTCATCTCCCTTTGAGATAGGAACTTCTTCACTTATGAAAGTGACCAATCCATCTTCTTCTAGGATTAACCCAATCCACTTGATTTGCAAGAACTGGACCTGGAGCTGGATTAGGGTTTGTTAAAGAAACCCCAAAAATTCAAACTTTGAATTTCAAACTTCCGAAAGGATAGAAATATGCGCCTTGATGAGCTGATCAAGTTGGTATATTCAGAATTTGAAAACTACAAAGTTTCACCCCTCAAAATTGCCTTTTAGATTTCTTGATTCACTAGGAAGGACCCTGAATTAGGGTTTGAGTTTCCCGGAGCTTCACCCAACCAAAAGATTTCATTCAAATCTCTAAGCTTCAATTTTTTTGAGGAGCTTCCAGTCGTGGTCACGGATTTGCAAAATTCCATTTTTTTGCAGAAGCCCTAATTTTCCATCTTTCCGATCAAAGTCCCGAACTGGGGTTTGATCAAGCCCGGCCTTCTGCCCAACCAAAAAATCTGATCTTGGTCTCTAAATTTCTATTTTGATGAGTATCATCCAGCCGTGGTCTCCGATTACAAAAATTCCAACTTTCTCCGAAGCCCTAAATTCCGGAAGCCATGAATGAAGGTGCTCAAAAATAATTCTGTTTTGACATAAATATGTACCTGATTGTTTTTGGTGTAACTCTGAACTTTTCGATCCACAGGGTCTAAAATATTTTCCTGAGATAGCCCGACCTGTTATATTTCCATCCCGACAGGTCTTACCTCAATTGGATTCTCTGTGAGAGAGATATGCCAAGTGTCGCAACGTGACCTGTTTATGGGATAATACAGGAGAGCAAATTTGTATGGCGGGCCAGGTGTCACTGGTTCAACTTCTGCCTCTGGAAAAGTTTCTTGAGATTTTTCGACCTGTTATCTTTCCATCTCGATAGGTCTGACCTCAATTGGATTCTCTGAGAGAGATTTATGCCAAGTGTCGCAACGTGACCTGTTTATGGGATAATACAGGAGAGCAAACTTGTACAGTGTGCCACGTGTCACTGGTTCCACTTCGACCTCTAAACACGTTTTCTGTGATAGTACAGTCTGTGTACTACTTGTCACTTTTTACAAAATTTCATTTGGATCTTCCTAGCCCAAGTTATGACCTTTTTCCCAAGGTCACTTGATTTTTACTCAGATCTGGAAGAGGCAGCAACCCTATATTGTATAGATCATAAATTGCAAAGTACAACGAATTAGAGGTTTTCCTTTGGACACAAGGTACATGGGGATCTGATCTTCGACCTGTAAAGGTTTCAGATCTGAAAAATTCACCAAAATGGATTTATAGTGAAAGTTCCTACGATGACTGGTTGTTTGCTATATCAAGCCCTAGCATCGTAAGTGAAACAAGTGTCATACATGTCATATCATGCCTTCTTTCAGGCTAGCTCTGATACCATGTTAAGTTTTCAAAATTTACTTCTATCTCATCTAGGATCTTAACTGAGAGAACAACATGTACAACATATCTACAGCATATCAATCATGGACACAATAATGCAAGCACACAAGAGACACAGAGTTTACTTGGGAAAAACCATAAAGGTGAAAAACCCCAATAACTTCCTCAGAGATAGATAGAGCAATGATACAACTAGAATACAAGAGATAGTCTTCTCCTAGCAGCAGAGCCTCCTCCTCCACAAGTGCGCCACTCTCCCAAGTGTGACTGAGAGAATAGAATGTGTAAAATGAGAGAGACACACTCTCTATTTATACACTAACTTGACTTGACCTTTACTCAACTAGGTTGGCCTCAACTTAACCACTTAACATAATGCTGACTGGGCCAACCCCCACTAGGTTGGTCTAATAACCCTTTGACCCACATGGTCGACCCCCAATAGGGTGCTCTAATAACCCTTTGACCCACATGACTTATACAGGGCCGACCCCAACAAGGTGGTCTAATAACCCATCAAGTATAAGTTACGACACTTACAATATAAATGAAGACACTTCGGTATAGAGGAATAATAACATCTCTATAGGAATACAATATACATATATGTGAAATACATTTCGAAGTTACATATACATCAACATTCTGGTGAAGCTAGTCCGTAGAAATCATGGTTGGATTTGAATCTCGCATGCTAAGCATCGACGAGCGACCCGGCTAGCCATGCTTCCACTTTTTGTCATTATTGGTTTTTTTTTTCTTTTTTTTTCACTTTTTCAACTGCTCTGCGCCAGATCATGGCGATAGGGTTTCAACCTATTCTCATTGAACATCTTAGGAAACAATACCCCATCCAAACTTTGTAGATGCAGCGCACCTCCGTAAGTGACAAAATTTATGATGTCGGGACCTAGCCAATGCATTTGTAATTTACCTGGGTGTTTAGCGAACTTACTGTCATATAACAGAACTATATCCCCATGCCGAAAGTGCTTTTGTTTAACATGATGGTCCTGCCAAGCCTTCTGTCGGTCTTTCTCCACCTTCTAATGGAGCCCTGTGATCAATCGATCTTCGTCGAGCTATATCAGTTGTGCCAAATGTTCCTCCAATGCTCTGTCATCGCTCATTCCTGTAGCTGTTGTGATGTGCAAAATAGATACAATATACTCCATCGGCATGACTTCTTCCTATATGTAAACGAGCTTGAACAGAGTCTGGCCAGTCAATCGTTTGCATGTTGTGCGATACGCCCAAAGTATCACCGGAATTTTCAAATCCCAATCATCTCGGTTGACATTGCACACCTTGGTGAGTGCATGTTCCAATATCTTATTGAATGCATCAACTATCCCATTCGCTTGAGGATGTTGGAGGGTACTCTTTTTGTGCTGGATCTAAAATTCTTTCGTCATCCCTGCAATTGTCTGGTTAACAAAATGAGTTCCCTGGTCACTCAGCATCACTTTTGGGCACCCAAACCTAGTGACCACATTGTCAAATAGAAATCTTGCTACTTTCACAGTTGAACAATCTCCCACTGGTGCAACTTCCGCCCATCGCGTCAAATAGTCTGTCGCAGTGATTATGTAGCAAGACCCTGTTCTTTTACCGGGTGGGTTGATGGGTCCCACGAAATCAGCTTCCCACTTGTCGAAATCCTGCAGTGTTACCTGGGGTACAAGTGGCATTTCATACCTTTGTGATAGATTCCCGGTCTGTTGGCATACGTCGTAGCTCCTGACATAGTCCGCGGCATCTCCATGCATTGTTGGCCACCACAATCCTTCCCGCAGGATATTCCTAGCAATTTCCCATCCTCCATAATGTCCCCCAGCGATCCCATCATGGGATTCCAATAAAATCCTTTCCTGCTCATGCGAAAGGACATGTCGTTGAAGTATCTCATCCGGTCCCATCTTGTACAATTGCCCTGCAATCAACTAAAAATCTGCAACTTTGACAACTAGCTGCTTCTTCTGATTGGTAGTGAATCCTGCCAGTGCCTCCCCTATCACTAAAAAATGATTGATTTGTTCATAATGGTCATCAACCATTCCAAATCTAAACAACTGAGCATCCGACAATCCTTCGTTAATGCTCCTTGGTTCTTCCCCAGACTCTATTCGTGACAGGTGGTCTAGTCCTGCATTCAGTCATCCCGGCTTTACAATTATCTCAAAATCAAACTCCTGGAATAGTAGCAACCATCAACAGATATCCCCCCCCAACACAGTCTTGTTCACCGGGTATTTTAGTGTTGAATGATCGGTGAACATTTTAAAGTGGCTCCCTAAGAGGTAGTGTCAGAATTTTTGCAAGGTGGAGACCATCTCCAGCCCTTCCCTTTCTGTGGTTGTATAATTCTTCTCCGCAGTAGATAGTTTCCTACTTGCGAAGGCTATTGGGTGGTCGTTGTTTCCTTCTCCTAGTTGGGCCAAGATAACACCTAATGCAACTGATGACGCATCGACATGAACGTGAAACTCCTTCATCCAATATGGAAATGCAAGTATTGGTGCTGCGACCATATTTGTGTTTAATATATCCAGACTCTTCTGACACTCTTCGTTCCATTCGAACTTAGTGTCTTTCTTCAACAACTTCTCCATTGGCACCGTGATTGCTGCATATCCTCTGATAAACTTTTTGTAGTATCCCATGTGTCCCAACGTCACTCTCAGTTGCTTAACTGTCATCGGCGGTGGGAGGTTGACAATGATTGCAATCTTCGTCGGGTCTACCAACATTCCTTCCCTGTAGACAACGTGGCCCAACAAAATTCCAAACGAAGCACAGAAGATGCACTTTTTTAGGTTCAATGAAATTTGGTGCTCTTGACATCGTTCCAGCATTAGTCTTAAGTTTGCGACGTGATATTTGACCAAACCATATACTGTCCAATCTTTGAACGCCGAAACTACTAATCTTGAAAAAGTCGTTGGATCATTCTTCAGTCCAAATGCCATCATTGTATAATGAAAGCATCCCCACTCCGTGACGAATGTAGTCGTATGCCCATCTTCCTTTGCAATCTTGATCTGGTTATAGCCTGAAAACCCATCCGTAAATGAATATATTTCTTGACCTCCTACTCCTCGAGCACCTCATCCATGAATGGTGTCGGGAATAGATCATGTAGGAAGGCATCATTCAGCTTCCTCAAATCGGTGGATATTCGGACTTCGTTGGACTTCTTATCCTGGACCACCATCAGGATTATCCACTCTAATTCTTCCATTGGTTCTATAATGCTGACTTCTAGCATTCTTTCAATCTCAGCTTGCACTTGTTCCTTGCACCTTGGATTCAATCGATAAGGCCGCTGCTTGACTAGCTTCGCATCGGGTTTTAGGGGGATCTTCATTTCACCTAAGTATCCAAAAATTCATTTCATCTCTAAGAATTTCGTTGGGAACTGATCCTGAAACTCATGTAACAGATTAGTCATCTTCGCAATAGTCGACTCATCCTAGTATTCTCCAATACTTGTGAACTTCGGATTCTTCTTCGACCCAATGTTCACCTTCTTAATTTTTAATGGTTACTAAAATCTGTCGGAAGGTATTCCTGGTGCCTCAGCACTGTGACTACCTTCTGATTCTGGCACATATATAGCCCTCAAATCATCCTCATCGTCAGGCTCTCCGGTGATTTTGTAACACTCCATCAACATTTCTGGTGTTGTGGTCCATTGAAGTGCCACCGGTTGCTTTGTCAGTACTGCATTAAATATTTTATCACTGATCACCTGTATCGCACTATGGATGAAGGGGTTTTCATCTGAGAAACAAAATGATTGGCTGAAGCCAATGGTGAGCTGATCCTAAGAGGTCATCTCGCGTCACATTTCTACTGCGACATAACAACTCCACGGTACTTCATCTAACGTGTGCATGAATGCATGTACCCACTCCTGCTTCGCTCATGAACCCCATTGGTGTTGACATGCATTCAGATGTTCCTTCAGATCTCCTCTACTGTCATATTTCGTTCCGCTATATCCCGCAACTTCACCGAACCTTACCTCCATGAGGTGCCGACATAGTGGCCAATTTTTGATATTAGACTTGTGCACTGCCCACCAGCGCACGGGAGTAGCCTACAAGGCTTCCTCCAAGGCCAATAGTCGTTGCGGCTCTATCACTTTATCCTCAAATTCAATGAGAAACTTGCTCAAATTGGGAAATCCCTCATATGTAGGTAGTGCACACTCCTCCATGGCTACCCATCATAGTGACTCTGTGATCTTTGCACACCTCCTGAATGATACTTCGTGTAACCAGTTCTGCCAATTCTCGAGTGCCTCATCTGAATCTGACGATGTTAAACTGACACTGCGGCATCCTAGTTCTCCATCTGCGGTAGGATTTATGTAATACTCGGATATGTTGTATGCACTATGCCATCCCTCCGTAAATTCATCTCTTGTTGATTCAATGTATCTCTGCCCTACCGTAGGATCAGGAGGTGCAATAACCCTCATCTTGCGATTCTCAAACGACATCGTCCACTTTTTGAAGTTGATAATGGCTTGGTTGTCCATTTCCCAGTCTATCCCTAGCAGCACCGGATAGGGACTGGTGTTATCAACAATCTCTATAACATCGAAGTCAACATATGTCTTGAGTCCCTCAATTACAACTATGAGATGACACACCCGACCAAGTGGAGTAACCTTACTCTGATTTGCTAAGCGCAGCTGTACCAGCGACTAGGTCAACTGTCGTTTTCCCATTGTTTCCCATGTCTGCTTGGTTAGAATGTTCACATCCAATCCCAGGTCCAAAATGCTGGAGTTGACATCAAATCCTCCAATTTGTGCCGACATTCGCATCTCTCTCCCCATCTTTATCTTGTGTATGTGTGTAACATCTCGAAATTTCACAAAAATTTAAAACTTTTGATAACAGCATTAATGGATAATAATAGTTGCGGAAATAACAAATTGAAATTGTGGTAGCATTAATTATACAGTTAACAATACTAAACATGCATTAATTTCTATTTTAGCAGCATAATGATAATGACATTCTAAAGTATGTTTAGTAAACGTGTTTAGGATAACAAATATGATAAATGATTGGTAGTTTGATGCGACACTATTTTCTTTCGCATAGATATTGAAAATTTGACTTTTGATAAAAAGGGTATCCTACGAAGTACCCTGGAGCTACTTAGCTATAAAGCTAAAACATCTTGATTGTCCTATGTGCAGACAACAGGTAAGAGATTTCATGGCTGCGTAAAAACAAGTCCGAATAGTTCTCAATTTCAAAGTCGTAAATAAATAAAATGTTAGAAAATTATTTGCGATCCACCAAGAGTATGCAGGTATGGTTTCCACTGTAATAATTACTGTTTCAATGTTATTTTATGACTTCAATGTGTTTAGAACAGTAACGTCTAAAAATATCATTATGCTATTAGTTTTGTCACTAAGATCTTCAATGTTAAGGTAGCTAGCTTTTTGTCGTCTTGAGGCAACTAAGTACCTCCAACGTCATTGTCAAGGTTTGTAGTGAGAAGATAAATCAATCATACTCAATCTTTGGTTATCTTTGTGTTATCCTTTTTGCCAAAGGTTCTTCAAGAAATGTCTATTCTAAAGACTACGTGTACTTATATTAGTGGAATTTATATGTATGCCGACGAAGTCACTAAACTAGTGTTAAGTCAAATGTGTATTGACTACAACCATTATGATTTTATATTGTTGAACTATACATGATAGTATATAATTGTTTGAAAGTCATAATAGACACTATGTCAAAATATGACCATAGTTATCCTATTATCTAAACATCTAAGTTCTAACATTTATATATTTAATTCTACAAAAACACACTTTGGGACTATATAACAAATAGAAAGTCGATCTAATATGTTTGTATAATGTTGTAGGTCAAGTGATACCATACCTATGATATTTTAAACCTAACTTAGAACCATAGGAAACTTGTGATTCTTTTATCAAGCACAATGTTATAATGTCAAGTCTCAAGAATGAAATGCAACGTTGGGATTAACACACTGGCATGCAATAACTAATGGCAGGTGATCGTGCTGGCTCATTAATGTGAAATGATTGTCGAACTGTAATGGAGATCTTCCATCGATTTTGCATTGAAGTCTTGATATAGTAATCTGGTGACAAGGTTCATCGTCCATCCACGTAAGGTAAGATCATGGTAATGGTGGACGTTGAGACCATCGTGTCACTGCTTGAGTTAGCCTCCCTCTGAGTTGGACATTTCAGCGTGATCCACTGTGGCATTCCCAAATGTGTGAAGTGATAGTGTATTTAATGCATTAGCTGCTCGACCCAATGCAATGTGTGTTGGCATAAACTTTTTCATTGGATGTCGTTGATATGGATCGTCGGATCAAACCCTATCAAGTTGATCGACGTTTGGTTTAAGAGTTTTGTAATGAGGGTTATTGCCTCCATTGTTCTCAGCCTATGGCTGATAGGCTGCCAAAAATTTAGCCTAAACTCGTATGAGATTCGACCTCGAGACTTCTGGTTTGAGAGAGTTTCATTTGCTCTTCCTTCTGCAATTAGTGTCGTTTGAGAGACTGTAAACTTAGTTTGTATTGTTAAGAGTTGGGAGTTCTGGAAACTCGTCGTTTAAATTCAATTGAAGCTTTTCCCTGGTGTTTAAATAGGCCGAGGGTTTTCTCGTCACAAACCCAGTGTGGAGTCATTAAAAGGATGACGAAGGTGAAAAAGCTTTGGTGAAATCGTAGCATGCTAAATCTGCTGTAACGAACAACAAATCCTTTCGTGAAAGAAAGATTCATTTAACGTTTTTTTTCTATTCTCAAATTAAAAGATATCAATCTTCTAAGTTTAACCTTCGTTCTAATGTCAGTTGTAGGTTATGAAGGTGTGTTCTATGCGATGGTTTGGTAGAATGTGGCAGGCTCTCCAATCAGTAAGCTCCGGGTCTTCTCATAAACCTTCATAGGTGCTCTGTAAGGTTGATGGGGTTTTCAAGAATGGAGTTACAGGTCCTGCCATGTCTCGTCGTGGTTGTTTATTCAATGCTTATGTTTTTAACAACATAATTTGTTTGTCACCGAGACTCTCATTTAAATGGTAGTACTTGGTTTCTATACTTCATGTTTTTTGGTAGTGCCGAATAGAGCTATGACTCGTCGATGCTTGATAAAAAAAAGGGTTCTGTGAAACTGTTGTAACTTGGGATGAACCCTATGTTATATTTGTTTGCAAACAGTGTTATAAAATCTCCTTCTGAGATTCACGACTTCTTTGGTTAAGTTTTGAGATAGAGTCGTGGGCTCGTTCACTATGTAAATGATACTTCTCCTTTCGGAAATGAAGATGTTTTGCTAAATACTTTGTGTAGATTGTATGTGTTGTTTGACTTGATTCTGTTGGTCGAAGTTGTGTTTTCTTGAACTAGATTAGGGTTTACTGAATTCGTCGATGAAGGTAGCTATGTAGAAAACTTCTAAGTTACAGATGTAATGCTGTATGTTTCATTTCTATGCTTAGGTTATGTGAACCTAGGCTCAGATAAGTTCTGTTAAGGAAATCCGAAATAGTTTCCTTTTTGTTGAAGATGAAAGAACAGGTCTGACACATAAATCCAGTAGAAGTGTTTAAAGTTATGAGTCTTCGAAAAACTTGGATTTCGATCTGTAATCTATAAAAATTTGAGTTTGTTTTGAAAGCTAAAACAATTCATAATATAATGGTTTTATATAGAGTTTAAAATACTCTGTCGTAGATAGGAGCTATAAAATGTATGCTATTCTAAAATGGTAGAGAACTCTAATGAATGAAAAACCAAATAGGTCAAACCCTAAATGTGTTAGTTTGTTAAACTAATGAAAACGAAATCTTATCAGCAATAGAATGTTTATATTATTTCTAATATCTGTTTGAACTGTAAAATTATGGAAATGATAGAATAAAATGGAAACAATATATGTGTGAAGTGAAAACTGATTAATATAGAATTGCTATATAATGCTATGTTTTGCAGCATGTAAATGATGATAATACAGTGAGATAGTAATCATGATAAACATTAACAGAGATAATGAAATCAAAGTGTCTGTAAACAATTATGAAAAATGGTAATGATTGTTATGTAAAATCCTATTCTGATGATCACTATCATTTAATTTGCTACTCTGTTATGATACATATATACCTATGATTTCTATATTTTTCTGTACAGAATAATGATAAGAATGCAAAAGTTATGCATTAATTAAATTTTCAGAAAGCTCTGATACTTTATAATACATACATAGATATTATGCAGAACCATCTACTATTATTTAACTTAGGAACAGAAAACTGATACATATATGATTACTATCTATCGAATTCAAATGGCAAATTTTTCCTATCTTCTAATCTATTTTAATTTGCATATCTCTGCTAGAGTACGATGCTTCAAAACAACATGTGGAAAAATAGAGATATTGATTTCTCAATTCAACTTCAACATTAAACTTATACATTCAGATTTAAAACAAATTCTAGGATTAGATTCTTTTTCGAAAACAGAAAAACAGAAATACTAGTTAAACAAATAAAAAATTATTTACTGAGAACTAAGTTAGAAATCTGTAGAACCTGAGAAAATATGTATGGCAACAAACAACCCAAGAAGACTGTTCCACCCAACCAAATTCCTGAAAACAGTCAAGTACTGTCTTAGGACCCCCAAGCCTGTTAACTAAACCATCAGGAGGAAGAAACTTCAGGAATGAGGACTTCTTCTTGCTGTAGTAGTTATCTTCTAAATCTTCAATAGGTAGTAGTCCAAAAGACTTGCTCCTACAACTCTGTTTCTCCTCAGTAATATGAAAACCTCAGTTTTCAATCACCACTAACCTCCCTTATTCGAATCTCTCTTGAAATCACCTGATTTACAAGAGGAAAATATTCTGCAGAAATATTGATTAAGGGCTACCTGCCCAATTCGAATTTACCTTTATAGGCTGCCTAGGCCTTTTTAGATGTTACTAGGTCATTAAATGAGTTTCCTGCTCACTCCCTCCACCTGGGGAATAATGCCCTATTTTAGGGGAAGTTGTCCCATAACCAACAGTTAGTGGTGTGATGTAACTGCTTCCATGTGTCCCATACCTTCCAACAGGTTCCATTCCTCCTAGTGGGTCAGTGAGCACTCATTCAACAGTCCTCTTGGGTGTTTGTCTCCTAATTAATTTATTTAAATAATAATATTCAGTAATTACATTCATCCATGATCAAAACTGATCATAATTACAAAACTTTGTAATTTAAATTAACATCAAGTATTTTTGCCAATAAAATAATAATTCCCAGAAATTTGGGTAGGTGACAATGTGATTCACCTTTTTCTCCTGAAAAGCATCCTCCCGTCGATGTAATAGACTGGATAGCTGTTCCAGTGCGTCTGAGCCCTTTTCCAATTCCAGACAACTCTCCAAGAAGGATTTTAAAGTGTTATCCATCCTCTGTGACATCGTTGTGTCAAACGCCGGTGACATATCATAGATTTATTCCTAAAGAGGTAATTGCCTCCTCTGTCTCATCGCCTCTTGTGCTTTCAAAAAGACGGTCCTTTCGACCTCCGCATAAAAGGTGACCTACTTCCGTATTGTTGGTCGGACGGTAACTTGTGACCTGTCGGCTCCTATCATAGCTTCTCCTCGTGTAATGACGCCAACAGTCGCATCGTGTTTCCGAACCTCCGTCGATATCATCTATACAGTCAACGACGTATTCTAATTTTGGCTCTGTGGAGTTGGTGGCAGATTCTTGGTCTGCCATTTCATGATAAACTGCGGATAGTCTTCAACTCCATGATCCTTAGGGCTGCAATAAGTGCAATGCGAGGCTGGATTTAGGAAATCCCTCTGATAATGCCGTTGTTGCCCACAATTATAACATACAATTGTCCCTCAACCTCGTCCAGCAGCTCCTCCGTGTCCGATGCCAACACCTCTACCTCCACAGAATACTCCTCTAAAACTTCCATGCGGGGGCCCATACTGCGGTTTTCCATACTTTGGCTGCTGATATGGTGGTTGCCCATATTACAGCTACTAATATGGTGGCTTTCCATACTGCGGTGCCGGATACTGCGGTGCCAGATACTGCGATTTCCCATACTTCCCTTGATCATACTGCTATTGTTGGTGATTATACTAAGCCGATGACTGATTATACTATTGTTGTTGCTGACCCAGTGGTTGTTCTTCTCTCGTCATGAAGTATGTAGCCATGGTCCTTTCCTGGAATAGGCCATACACTCTGCAGTTGTTTTCATCATGGCCAACCAATTTGCAGAACTGGCAATACAAGTTCTCTGGTTTTGACACTATCTTCTATAGATACACACACTCTTCTAGTCGATGGCCTCTCGTCTGGAAGACACAACACCATGGCAGGCCTCCCTGACTGAGGGGATTTCGTGCACCTGATTGCAGATATTCTCGGAAGTCTTGGCACTGATATTTTTTGTGAACCTCTTTCCTACACCTAGTGCACCAAACGTCCTCACGTGCCTCTTTTCCTTTCTTCATGTCCTGGAGCTGGATTGCCAAGTTTTCCAACTACGCCTATATCCGATCCATGCCCAAACCCGTTTTCCCGATTAGTGAAGCCTCCAACTTCATCGCAATCTCCAATGCTTTGTCCTGTGTTTCTACCTTTTGTTGCCTTAGTGGTCCAAGGATGTGTGGCACCAATCCCACGATAAACCACTCTTTGTGTTGCATATCGTTTATTTTGAAACTCACCTTTACTATCAACATCTTGTACTGTTGATTAAATTCCCACACTGGCTCATTTGGAAATTGCTTAATCTCTTTGATCTTGGTAACATAATGCAACTCTGATTTTGGCTTTTTAAATTCATCATCCATCTCTACTTTGATCTGCGCCAATGACTTGGCCATTGTTCCTATTGGAACCTTTGTAAACTTCATGAACTATTCTAACTCCCAGCCCCTAAGGGTCATCGCTAGTTGTCCTTTTTTTATATCCTCATCCTGGACCTGCTTCACAGTCTAGACTGCTTCACATAGGAACCAATACTGTTCGATATCCTCGGTCCCGTTCCCCTAGAAAGTGGGAATATTTGTAATGTCTTCCATCCTGATGTTCCTACTATTGTTTTTTACTGAAGTGCTACTTTTACCGCTGCACATAGGGAAAATCTGCGAGTAGTTTGTGTTTCTTACTGTAAAATTCTGAGTAGTTCACGGGGTTGAAGGTATGTTGTCACTTCCGATCTGTTCCTCTTCTGGGGTATCCTAGTCACCATCTTCTTTGCAATAAGGTTGCTTCCTCCCTTGTGGTCTTGTTTCACAGTATTCCATTCCGGTCCTCTTAGGAGACTCTCTCTC
The DNA here is from genome assembly GCA_027924585.1 of Larix kaempferi. Taxonomy (NCBI): domain Eukaryota; kingdom Viridiplantae; phylum Streptophyta; class Pinopsida; order Pinales; family Pinaceae; genus Larix; species Larix kaempferi. Next base: position 4,811,733 of record BSBM01000006.1, on the reverse strand, counting down.
AGTCCTCGTCTTCTTCTTAGGATGTCGGAATATCACCCCACGCCTCAAGATACCACACTCTTTGTCAGTGTCCCTTAGAAACTCATCGTCACTCATGTCCATCTACCCCACATCTTTCTATCAGATCCGCATTCACGCGATACCCTCAACCTTCGCACACTAATTTTTCTACTTGTCAGAAGTCATCCTCAATATACCTTTTTCGCAGACGAGCATCTTAATCTAGAATTTTAGCAACAGCAAGAATCTTCCCCTCGACCCCTTGAAGAAGTTCCTCTCCGCGTCACTATACGACTAAATGGTGTCTACCGTGAACTCAGTAATCTATCCCTTGAAGATTCTATCCACCCAAAAATCAACATCCCTCGATACTTTGTTGTCGACTTGTTTCAGTTGTCGGATCAGTTCTGGAGTCCAATGATCAGGTTCAGTATTCTGGAAGTGATTTTTCTCAAATGTCAACTTCGCTAGCCACTCGTGCAACAACACCCGGAATTCACAAAAGAATATCTCGTGGATATCCAAATAAATATACTTCTGCAGCCAACTGGTTATTGTCTATCCAGGGTTCCACTTTTCACCTTCTGCGAATTGCTATGCCTTCTTATCAAACCACTCTTGGATCTCTAGTTTCGTCGGATGCCACATCATATCCTCTTCTTTTCCTCTTCAAGGTCCCAACAACATAACCATTTGTTGACACAACATCTATCAACAACAGTTCAATTCGCACTGTCGCCAACAAACACTAACCCAAACTCCCTTACACACCAGCCCAAAAAGGTTTAACTCTTTCCAGCAACACTCATAGAGCGAATGAAGTCTCACCCGAGATGGATAAGGGGGTTGCAGGAACCAAGTTTCCACATTGGATTCAAGGACATGCACCAAACACACATTACTATCGCAGAAACTAGAGATGTTATCCTTCAGATTATACTAACAATCCATCATTCACATATTCAACCATTCGCAGATTCAACATATAACAGACATTTGCAACAACGTAATCAATCTACTCATATTAAACCACAGAGAATTAAACATATTGCAGACATTTGCATTCATCATTTGATAGAGATAAAGATAGAGATAGAACCATAATCGAACATCTTCATGCATTCATTAAAACCTATGGAATGACCTTTGCAGAAACAACCAATACATCCTTTGCAGAAACAACCAATACATCATATTGTAGATACAAAACAAATCAAAATGATCGATGGAAAGATAGATCAATTGATGCCATTAGGCTTACAATCCTACTCTTATTTATATGCTACTAAGCGGTTACAAATCGGTCCACATGACCAATTCTAACTAATTCTACCTAATCTTGTGCTTCCTCATTCTCCACGATTGGTCCTTTCTCCACAGGTTATCCCTTTCGCAACTGTCGGCTTCCGCACTTCATGTGGACTAATACCGTGTCAACAATAGTTTCTAGGATAACACATTATATATTCAAGAAACATACTAACGCAAACCAAAAACAAAGAAAATGAAAGATCACAAAAGAAAAACCCTAACAACCCAAAATGGAGACAACTACCCAATGGAGTCGATTGTTCTGTTTCGGGAAATTAACCCCTAGTAACCTTTTTGGTTAAGTTACTACAGATAAATTCCCATAAACAATTCAAATAGATCTACCAATAAATGCAATCTAAATCAATTTACAGTTCAAGCATATATTCATAAAACAAGGATAGATACCCTACCTCAGGTCCAACTTTTGTAGAAGATCCCTCTTCTCTACTTTGCTCCAAATGTATCTTTAATAATCCGCAATCATAAACATGGACGAAGATACAAGAAGAAAATTGCAAATATAATGAATCAATTGCAAATGAATATGTTGAATTTACAAGATAATAAAGAGCAGTAAATTAACATAATACTAGACAACAAAGATATTTCTTTATGAAAAACTACAACAAGATACAAGATAGATTTCACCTTCTTTCGGCTGTGACACTATTCTAAAACTAGATGTTGAGTTCCTCCATATCAGGACACACACATACACACCTCTTCAATACTCCAAAGGAATTCCCAAATAAAACAATAGGATAGTTTCTTGGCAAGAAAGATGTGAAGAACCTGCAATAATTAATTAATGCAAATACACGAGATATTATAAATAATAGAACTTAGAATCACTTTTATATTGATCACAGGCCACTTCGAGGGGGCAACCTCCTTTGAGCAAGCTCAATACAATTAAATTCACGGTGCCTTCATAGGCATCAACACACACTTATATACTAAGTCTAGGCACCAATACCATGGGTCAATACTATGTGTCAATACAAATCATGGGCTAATACAAACCATGGGATAAGTCTAGGCACCAATACTATGATTCAAAACCATGGGCCAATACAAACTATGGATCAACAAAACTATGGGTGACTTACAAAGCATATGCGCCAACAACAATAACACAAACTATGGATCAACAAATACTACGGGACGACTTACAAAGCATATGCGTCCAACAACAATATACTAACAAAGTAAAGACATGGGTTCCTAACATCCCCTCTCCCTTAGAAAAAGCTTTGTCCTCAAAGCTTTAGATGTGGAAATTGATGCAGAATCTGAAGGAGTTGGTCCTCTGTAGCATCCGCGGGTTGCATTCCTGAGCCACTCGTGCCTTTGGAGTTTCAGGGAAGATTGCGTGGAAGGTTGTAGACGAAGAAGAACCATATCAGCGATGTGAAAAGTGCGCTCAGAACAGTGCTGATCAGCTTGATGTTTTAGTCGAATTCTTGCCATGTGAAGATTGTCCTGCAATATGAGAGGAAGCTGATCACGGTTTCGAAGAATTGAGTCAATTGCCTGAACTGGGGAGCTGCTGAAGGTGTATGGAAGAAGAACTGGTGGTGCTTGTCCAGAGACTGCTTCATATGGTGTCCTTTTAGATGTGGTACTATACCACTAGAGCGCTTCTAGGAAATCCATAGAAATAGTTGTCCAAATCTATGGAGGGATGGGCAAGGGTTTGAGCAATCCCAAAAGGAGGGTCGTTTCACCCTTGTTGACCTGGAAAGTATCACAGTCAACCACCATCCTTTGAATTGTCATTTTGAGTCCATGCCAAAAGAAGTTACATTGTTCCTGGTCAAACGTTTTGAGGAACCCAGAGTGCCCTACTGATGAAGAAGCATGGAGTTCATAGAAGAGATAGCCCCATTGAACAGATTGCAACCAATTTGGAACAAGCAGAGAAATAGCTGTAAGAGAAACTGGGTCATCAAATGTGTGAGGAGGAGCATCTTCCACCATATTGTCCTTACCCTTCTGGTAAGTGGTCGCATAGTCATAACCCATGAGTTGGATAACCCATTTCAGGTGTGCTGGGGAGGAGACCGATTGTTCTAGGAAAGTTTCCAGACTCTGGAGATAAATCTTGATGCAGAAATAATTCCCCAATAGGGATGGCTGCCACTTTTGTACTGCATGCAAAATAGCCATCATTTCCTGCTGAGATGTAGATGTGGCTAAATGGTTACCGGAAAGGTCTCGTGAAGGCGGCAAGCCCACTGGTGCAACAAAGACACCTTCATATCTATCCAAGGAAGTAGTGGAGACCATTGGTGGGTGCATATGAAGGGAATGGAGATGAGCAATGACACTGTTAGCACTATAATTTGAAAACTTCCAAAAGACAAATCACCTCACTGGCATATTCTACTGAGTTTTTAGATTGTTCATTATGAATTTTCCCGAGGGCCAAGTTTTGCTCCCACTCCAGTTCTTCGTACCTGCAAAACAAATATATAACATTTATCAACAACAATTTTGCTCTAATACGAATCAAACCACGAGAAGAAGCTCACAAAAGTAAAATACAATTTTGCAACTGTCATAGATTTTTAGTCCAGATTGACAAGAGAAGGATATGTATCATTTGCCAATTATTGCAAATGTCAACGTAATCAATAGCCACCAGATTTCGAGAATATATAGCGGTCATGGAGTCATTTGCTGCACTGCTCAGGAGAAATGTCCCTTATGGATATGATACATGGTTCGAGTTTTCTTTTCTCTTCGTTTAGCAGGGTTTAAAGTTCATTTTTATATAAAAATAAAGGGTACTGGGCCAAACCTCACTCTCGAATCAGTTTTCCCAAAGCACTCCGTCAAATGTCAAAGTTGAATTAGTCAGGATTTTTGTTGCAATTCACCCCAAGATTTACAATTCTTATTTTATATGCATCTCATTACATGCTCGGGGGATTTCTGGACAGGCAATACGATGGCAAAAACTGGGCGTTTTTTACACAAAATGACGATCCATTTTTTCACTTAATATCACTTTCAGAAAATGATATTCTGGAAACTATTATCTCTCATCTGGATTAAAAAATAGATACCCGTCATAAAATATTTGCAGCTGTCAATTTTATTTCTCCAAAAAGGTGGCTCGAAGGTCGAACTCCAATTCCAGTGCACTCGCCATCGCAATGCACGAAGCCAATAAATTGGTTGGCATATCTAAACACTAAAAAGTGGCAACATTGGCCAACTCATCGAATACTAAATTATGCCAAGGAGAGTCGACTATCGAAGACTTGCAAACTATTAATAACCATATTGCTATGAAAAAGAAAGGAAACAATGATACTCTATCCATGTCATATAGTCCGATCGATTGAGTCTATTGAAATTTGGCATCTAAATTGTCGTATCACATATCATGGAGCATAATCCATTGTTTAGGATGTTTGCAAAGGCCATAAAGAACGGATCGATGGCTCTTTATTTATCATGCATTGTCTACATGCACGCTAGATAACGACGGTTGATGGTTACGGTAAAAAACCACCATCCAACGTGTCCATTTTTTATGCGTCCGTATATGTAAAAGTTGTATTGCAAACCACTCCAAAGTCCGTGCGGTACCACCTTGGTCATTTTTGCGGGGTATAAAAGAAGGTCATCTTATTTTTTTCATACTTTTCTCTAAAGTTCCGAGAACCCTAATGCCATTCATCTGCAGAATTAGGAGCAGGGAAACCATGATTTTAGTTAACAACTGATATAATTTCATTTTGTCGAAAATGGTGGTCGCCAACTGTTAGGAACCCATGTCTTTACTTTGTTAGTATATTGTTGTTGGACGCATATGCTTTGTAAGTCGTCCCGTAGTATTTGTTGATCCATAGTTTATATTAGCCCATAGTATTGACCCATAGTATTGGACGCATATGCTTTGTAAGTCATCCCATAGTATTATATGTCCCATGGTTTTGATTCATAGTATTGGCGCCTAGACTTAGCCCATGGTTTGTATTGACACATAGTATTGACCCATGGTATTGGCACCTAGACTTAGTATATAAGTGTGTGTTGAGGCCTATGAAGGCACCGTGAAGTTAATTGTATTGAGCTTGCTCAAAGGAGGTTGCCCCCTCGAAGTGGCCTGTGATCAATATAAAAGTGATTCTGAGTTCTATTATTTCTGATATCTCGTGTATTTGCATTAATTAATTATTGCAGGTTCATCACATCTGGTATCAGAGCACTTTCTTGGGCTCGTTGGGTGGAATTTCTGCCAATTTGTTTTCGCATTTGTTGCAGCTTCGGATTTGGGAATAATCCCTATCCGATTAACTGTGGGAAGTACTTGGGCATAAGCCCTAAAACTCATTGTGAGGAGTACCACAAGAACCCCAAAGTAGCTGGCCCATTGAGAGGGCCTGCCAGCGAAAAGGGCAACGACCCCTACCTAATTGACTAGTTCCCACCTGTGAGGTAAACCAAGAGCTGTCGTTTGTGGCAAAGCGGTTATCAGTTTTACCTAAGCCATGGAGTTAGGGGTACTTCCCGAATATGCAAGACAGCATTGGTGGATGAGTGAAACACCTGAACTGTTAGGAAGCCGTACATACCTGGGGTCCATATCTATTTTCAGTTGAACTGTTGCCGATCACTTTCACTCCAGATCCATCCGTTTCATATCTATTCTTAAAGTCATTCCAGATCAAGTCTCCATTTCAGATCCAACCGTTTTCAATCCCTTCCGCGTCGTTGCAGATCCATCTGTTGCGGATCCCTTCCGCGCCGCTGTTGCGGATCCATTTTTGGAAAAAAAAAAAAACTATTTTTTGGCCATATCTTCCTTGTTTCAACTCTGTTTTCCCTGAAACTTCACTGACATCCCTGCAATCCCATTTTGCATATTTCATTCCTGAAGACCCTATCCCAAATTCCACTTCCCAAGACCAGAAATACCACATTTGTCTATTTTTAGGGTTTGCCATAACTTCTTCAATTTTCACCCGATTGCCTTCAAATTTTACCATAGAGTTCTCGCTTCTGAAATCCCCATTTTTTGCTTCCCTGTCCCTCAGAAAGTGTCTAAAACCTATTCAAACCCCAATTACCCCTCCAAGTTTTTCCTAAATCCAAATTTCCCCTTACTAAATAAGTTTGTGTTTGTGTTTTTCTATCCATTCCCCCACCCCCACAAAAAAAAAAAAAAAATTACTGGTTATGGTTGTCACTCACATAGGAGCAAACACCATGGAGGAAGCACTTGCAGCCATCCAAACCAAACTCCAAGATCTGGATGAAAAACTTGTCAGCCTCCATCTTCAGCATTCAGCCATGAACAATAATCGACAGCCAAAATCTTTTGCAGCCACTGGGTTCTCTTCTTCCAGCAATTTTCATGGGCTGAAGCTTGATTTTCCTTGCTTCAATGGTACTGATCCGACTGGATGGATATACCGAGCAGAACAATATTTCAGTCTACATAATACTTTTGATGTTCAGAAAGTTCCACTTGCATCCTTTCGTTTGGAACAGGAAGCCCTTCAATGGTACTGTTGGTACATCAAAGCTCATCCTGAGCCAAACTAGACAGATTTTTGCCAACTCTTTTTGCCACGATTTGGTCCTAGTGCTTTTGATGACTTCACAGGAGCACTCACTAAACTTCACCAAACTGGCACAGTGAGGGAGTATCAGATGGAATTTGAGAAACTAGCCAATCACACAGAAGGATTGTCTGATGAATTCTACAGGAGTTGTTTTATCATTGGTCTCAAGGATGAAATCCGCTCAGAGGTAAAAATGTTTTGTCCCAACACAATGATGGAAGTCCTAGGGTTGGCTAAGCTAGCAGAGGACAAGATCGTAGCTCAACAACGCTCCAAACCCACCTTTGTTCCCTTCAGAAATATGGGTTCCCAACGACCTCCCATCACGCCTTCTCCTCAACCAACTCCTATCAAGCAATTGTCTGAAACAGAGATGCAGGCATGTCGAGAAAAAGGGCTTTGTTATAATTGTGATGAGAAATTCACTAGGGGACATACATGTGTTCCACAAAAGCTCTATCTCTTGGATGTGGATTCTTCGCCTGCCTCAGAACTTGATGAAGAAACTCCAGATACAGTAGATGATCAGGTCGACATTCAACACCCGCCTGTTGACACCCCATCACAGGACGACCCACCCGAGATCTCTCTCCATGCTGTAACCAACGTCACCACCCCACAAACAATGTGAGTCAGGGGATACTTCAAGAAGCTCCCTCTTACCATACTCATTGATTCTGGTAGCACTCATAACTTTATTGATCCTCAGATTGCCAAACAGGCTGATTGTTTTGTCCATCCTTGCTCCAACTTTGAAGTCATGGTTGCCAATGGGGGCACCTTACCTTGCACGGGGAAGTGTCACAATGTGTGTATCTCTATGGAAGATTATAACTTGTGCTCTCACATGTTTGCCTTGCCCTTAGGCGGATGTGATGTGGTTTTGGGCATTCAATGGTTACGCACACTTGGCCCCATCTTATGGGATTTTGCTGAACTTTGGATGCAGTTTTCAGTCAATGGGGCACAACACAAATTTATGGGCTTACAACCAGGGTCTCTTTGCATCATCAGTTCACATCGCCTGGAAAAAATACTTAAGAAGAATTCACATGGTGTCATCACTCAGCTCCATTCCATTCAGATGCACCCATCAACAGTCTCCACTACTTCCTTGGATAGATATGAAGGTGTCTTTGCTGAACCAATGAGCTTGTTGCCTTCAAGAGACCTTTCCGGTAAGAATTTAGCCACATCTACTTCTCAGCAGGAAATGATGACTATTTTGCATACAGTCCAGCAGTGGCAGCCATCCCTATTGGGGAATTATTTCTGCATCAAGACTGATCTCCAGAGTTTGGAAACTTTCCTAGAACAACGGGTCTCCTCCCCAACACACCTGAAATGGGTTATCCAACTCATGGGTTATGACTATGCGACCACTTACCAGAAGGGTAAGGACAATATGGTGGAAGATGCTCCTCCTCGCACATTTGATGACCCAGTTTCTCTTACAGCTATTTCTCTGCTTGTTCCAAATTGGTTGCAATCTGTTCAATGGGGCTATCTCTTCTATGAACTCCGTGCTTCTTCATCAGTAGGGCACTCTGGGTTCCTCAAAACGTATGACCAGGAACAATGTAACTTCTTTTGGTAGGGACTCAAAAGGACAATTCAATGGATGGTGGTTGACTGTGATACTTTCCAGGTCAACAAGGGTGAAACGACCCTCCTTTCAGGACTACTCGAACCCTTACCCATCCCTCCACAGATTTGGACAAATATTTCTATGGATTTCCTAGAAGCGCTCCAGTGGTATAGTACCACATCTCAAAGGACACCATATGAAGCAGTCTTTGTACATGCACCACCAGTTCTTCTTCCATACACCTTCAACAGCTCCCCAGTTCAGGAAATTGACTCAATTCTTCAAAACCGTGATCAACTTCTTCTCATTCTGCAAGACAATTTTCACATGGCAAGAATTCGACTAAAACAACAATCCGATCAGCACCGTTGTAAGTGCACTTTTCACATCGCTGATATGGTTCTTCTTCGTCTACAGCCTTCCATGCAATCCTCCTTGAAACTCCAAAGGCTCCAATGGCTCGGAATGCAACTCGAGGATGCTGCAGGGGACCCACTCCTTCAGATTCTGCATCAATTTCCACATCTAAAGCTTTGAGGACAAAGCTTTTTCTAAGGGAGAGGGGATGTTAGGAACCCATGTCTTTACTTTGTTAGTATATTGTTGTTGGACGCATATGCTTTGTATGTCGTGTCGTAGTATTTTTTGATCCATAGTTTATATTAGCCCATAGTATTGACCCATAGTATTGGACGCATATGCTTTGTAAGTCGTCCCATAGTATTATATGTCCTATGGTCTTGACTCATAGTATTGGTGCCTAGACTTAGCCCATGGTTTGTATTGACACATAGTATTGACCCATGGTATTGGCACCTAGACTTAGTATATAAGTGTGTGTTGAGGCCTATGAAGGCACCGTGAAGTTAATTGTATTGATCTTGCTCAAAGGAGGTTGCCCCCTCGAAGTAGCTCGTGATCAATATAAAAGTGATTCTGAGTTCTATTATTTCTGATATCTCGTGTATTTGCATTAATTAATTATTGTAGGTTCATCACACCAACAAATAGTGTCTGGATATTCTCAACAAGGAAATCTATGTAGCTTATGATGCACTTTGTGAAGGGGGTACTGCAAGTACAGCGTGTGAATCTAGGGATAAAATTGCTGACATTTTCAGTTCCAGGAACGAAAGATCATGTTGAGGTGCAGGGTGAAATTTTAGAGGGTCTTGTGGCCCGAATTGTAAACTCTGAGATTGTGACACATCTAAATAAATCGTTGGAGGAAGTGCCACTTCCGCTCATCCCTGAAGCTTCATGCAAGCCTGGACAAAGGCTACGTGAGATGTGTAGTGCTAATAAATCATGTGGAGTCTAGTTTTGAGGCAAGGATGTTTGAAGACGGTGACTTGGCTAATGAAGCTAAGAATCTAATGATTAAGTTGAAATTATTGATATACAAGCTTAGGTCTTTCTTGATTCATAATGGTCTATCGACTCTTTTAAAAAATGGACCCGCTGCTTATAAGGAGTGCTACTTGAGGCAAATGAAGATCCGGCGCATATCGTATGCAAAGATAAAGGAAATGAGCAATTGGCGAGGGAGACTTAATTGAAGAAGTGAAAAATTAAAAGGAACTGGCAACCATCTTTAGTTTCCAAGGATATGATAGAAACAACATTCTAGATTTTCCGTCATTTATTGTTTAAAAAACTAATTCTTGTAAAAAGTAGTGATTAGTTATTTGTCATTATTTAGTATCGACGGTTTATTTTTAGAAGAATATAGTTAGGGCTTGCTCATAGAGCAAATTTTTGTATAAATTTTGCATTTTGCAATGTAAACAAGGAGGAATTTTCAGGAATGAGAAAAAACAGTTCTGGGCATTTGAAGTTTATCTCAAAAATGAATAAAGATTTCAGAGTTTGAGCAATTTTAAATCAAAGATTCATGCGTTGTTGGTGTTTACAGTCTGTACCCTTTCTTTTCTCACTTGTGCATGTTTACCTTCCCAGTTATGCTATTCATTTTTGTCTTTTCTTCTATACTTGGACGAACGTCTAAATAAATTGGGATTCATATTGATATGCCTTAGTTTATCACGTTTAAGTATCCATTTGCTTCTCTAAAATCGACAATGGATTCATCCTAGTCTGATGCCCATTGATTGGTGGATTGTCTTTAATTCTTTCTTTTCGCCTGCAAAAAGCTTTAACCGTAACCTAACAATTACCTTGCCTTTGTACAAAAATTCTGTTTTTGCTGCTGATATATTATTTTTCTGTTTCTTGACTCCATTGCCCAATGATATCCCATTTCCTGTTGTTCTAACCATATGACTAAAAAGAAAATTCATAAGTTTTTACAATTTGGCCATTGAATTTATCGTCAAGCTGCTGTCGTGGTGACATTGGATGGAAGATTTGTTGAGAGAGCCCTCTCTGGATGAAGGAGGCCAACTTTCAGTCTAAAGATTGGTTTGAAATAGGTTACCTCGGGGTTTCTTTGATACAGCCCAAGGAAAATCCGAGTGCTAACAGACACCATGTGAATTCTTCTTAAGGATCTTTTCCAGGCGATGTGAACTGATGATGCGGAGAGACGCTGGTTGTAAGCCCATAAATTTGTGTTGTGTCCCATTGACTGAAAACTGCATCCAAAGTTCAGCAAAATCCCATAAGATGGGGCCAAGTGTGCATAACCATTGAACGCCCAAAACCACATCACATCCACCTAAGGACAAGAAAAACATGTCAGAGCGTAGGTTATAATCTTCCATAGATATACGCACATTGTGACACTTCCCCTTGCAAGGTAAGGTGCCCCCATTGGCAACCATGACTTCAAAGTTGGAGCAAGGATGGACAAAACAATCAGCCTATTTGGCAATCCGAGGGTCAATGAAGTTATGAGTGCTACCAGAATCAATGAGTATGGTAAGAGGGAGCTTCTTGAAGTATCCCCTGACCTGCATTGTTTGTGGGGTGGTGACGTTGGTTACAGCATGGAGAGAGATCTTGGGTGGGTCGTCTTGAGATGGGTGTCAACAGGAGGGCGTTGAATGTCGACCTGATCATCTACTGTATCAGTAGCTTCTTCACCAAGTTCTAAGGCAAGCAGAGAATCCACATCCAAGAGATAGAGCTTTTGTTGAACACATCTATGTCCCCGAGTGAATTTCTCATCACAATTATAACAAAGCCCTTTTTCTCGGCGTGCCTGCATCTCTGTTTAAGACAAATGCTTGATAGGAGTTGGTTGAGGAGCAAGCGTGATGGGAGGTCGTTGGGAACCCATATTTCTGAAGGGAACAAAGGTGGGTTTGGAGCGTTGTTGAGCTGCGATCTTGTCCTCTGCCAACTTAGCCAACCCTAGTACTTCCATCATTTTGTTGGGACAGAACATTTTGACCTATGAGCGGATTTCATCCTTGAGACCATTGATAAAACAACTCTTGTAGAATTCATCAAACAATCCTTCTGTGTGATTGGCCAGTTTCTCAAATTCTGTCTGATACTCTCTCACTGTGCCCATTTGGTGAAGTTTAGTGAGTGTTCCTATGAAGTCATCAAAAGCACTAGGACCAAATTGTGGCAAAAGGAGTTGGCAAAAATCTGTCTAGTTTGGCTCAAGATGAGCTTTGATGTACCAACGGTACCATTGAAGGGCTTCCTGTTCCAAATGAAAGGATGCAAGTGGAACTTTCTAGACATCAAAAGTATTATGCAGACTGAAATATTTTTTTGCTCGGTATATCCATCCAGTTGGATCAGTACCATTGAAGCGAGGAAAATCAAGCTTTGGCCCACGAAAATTGCTGGAAGAAGAGAACCCGGTGGCTGCAAAAGATTCTGGCTGTCGGTTATTGTTTATGGATGACTGCTGAAGATGGAGGCTGAGAAATTTTTCATCCAGATATTGGAGTTTGGTTTGGATGGCTGCAAGTGCTTCCTCCATGGTGTGTGCTCCTGCATGGATGACAACCATAACCAGGGTTTTTTTTTTCTTTTTTTTTTGGAATGGGTAGAAAAACACAAACAGGAGCTGATTTAGTAAAGGGAAATTTGGATTGGGGAAAAAATATGATGGGTTATTGGGGTTTGATTCGATTTTGGACACTGTCAAAAGGACAGGAAAGCAGAAAAGGGGGATTTCGGAAGCAGGGTGAAAGAATGAGAAAATTTGGCAGAGTGGGACAAAGAAGCAGAATTAGAAAAGGAACTCTGTGGTAAAATTTGAAGGCGATCGGGTGAAAATCGAAGAAGTTATGGCAAACCCTAAAAATAGACAAATGTGAGATTTCGGGTGTTGGGAAGTGGAATGTGGGATAGGGTCCTCAGGAATGAAATATGCAGAATGGGATTGCAGGGGTGTCAGAGAAGTTTCAAGGGAAATAGAGTTAAAACAAGGGAGATATGGAGATTTTTTTTTTTTTTTCTAGAATGGAGTGGCTACGACTCGAAAGGGATCTGAAACAGATAGATCTACAATGGCCGAGAAGTGAGCAGAAATAGAGGGATCTGAAATGGCGCCGAATGGATCGAAAACGGCTGGATCTGAAATAGATCTGAAACAGCTCGATCTGCAATGGCTTTCAGAATGGATCTAAATGGCTGGATCTGAAATGGCGTAGCAGTGATCGACAACAATTCAGTTGAAAATAGATATGGACCCCAGGTATGTGCGGCTTCCTAACAGTTCATGGGTTTCACTCAGCCACCAATGTTGTCTAATGGCTTGCGTATTGGGGTAGTACCCCTCACTCCACGGCTTAGGTAAAACTGATAACCGCTTTTCCATAAACGACAGCTCTTGGTTTACCTCACGGGTGGGAACTAGTCAATCAGGTAGGGGTCATTTCCTTTTTCACTAGCAGGTCCCCTCAATGGTAGGAATAGATTCTTCTGATATATATAGTCCTCCATTAGTGTCTTCCATAATTGGTAGTCTTATCCATTGAATTTCTCGACCCTAATCTTTCCTTCTTCCACCATTTCTCTCACTCAAACCATGAACCCTTCTTTCCCTCAATTTTATCAATCAAATAGACCTTTGGCTCTAATACCAATTGTTATAAAACAAGATCGCATAGCAATAACATAAAATAAATGCGGAAATAATAAGCATAAGAAAACAATACAATAGAGACACCAATATATGTGGTTCACCCAATATGGGATACGTCCACAGAGAAACAACCAATCCTTTCTATTGTATCGTCCAACAAAACGAAGGGATACAAACCACAACAAATTAGCTACAAATTCCTCTTCATTCTCTCATGGTCTCTCTCACTCAGTCACACTGATATTTCATAATACACAGCCACAATACAATTCCCTCATACATAAAAGAGGGCTTCCTTCTAGGGGAAAAAAAATTACATAAATTATACAGTTAGGTCTACGACCTAACAATAACCATGGGAAAATACCAAGATATATGCAAAACCATGGGACCATAAATCACTAACTAAACCCATTATTGGCCAAGTCAAGAAGAAAGGTCTAGATGACTACGAAATTACAACATTTTACAAGGCATTTTTTAAATTTCCAGACCCTGCAACAATAGTGGTTGGCTGCATCAAGAAGATAATCAGGCTCCATAACCAACACAATGTGCATACTAAAACCTCTTGGCCATAAAAGAGATGAAAAGGGGTGGAACCATTGCTAACTTTTTTCATTCTTCGATCATCCCATAAAGCATAAGGTAACTACAAATGCCACTAGTACCTTGGCTTATCTTCTATGGTTTTATTCAAAATATTAACCAGTTATTTACTGGTCGACTCTGTGGAACTTTCGTTGTCATTTATGTCAACGGATTCAATTATTCGTCATTGATTTCAACTAATGTCAAAAGAGGATTCAGTATTCCTGTGCCATCTTGAAGAAATATAGGAAGGCCACTTTGAAGAAGTATATTTCTCTGCTAGTTTAAATAAATACATGAAAGATACATTGGAGAAGTATATGGATGCGAGCATGAAGACCTATATCCAGAAGTGCATGCAGTATGAAGAAGTATGTTCAAAGGTACATCAAGCATATCCAGTTTAAGAATTACATAAGGAACATATCTAGTACATGTATCACATGAGCAGGTCTCAAGTCCATCGAGTCATAGACCTTTAAGGTAAAAGATAAAGTGTTGATTGGAAAAAGGTGCGCAAGTCAAAGAGTTGGTTGGACAAAATATTGAAGAGTACGCAAGCAAGCCAAAGATTTTACTGGACAAGGTTCAAGTGTGAATGTAAGACAAAGAATTGATTAGACAAGGTTCGGGTTTGCGAAAGCATGTTGCAACAAGAAACAGTTGAAAAATTATGCAAGTCTTGAAAGCACACAAGACTCACTAGTAAGAAGAACCTTTCGATTGTTGAAGCATGCACAAGCAACAAGAAGGGTGTAGTGGATGAAGATATCATATGCGCAAATTCCATAGGAAATGATACATCAAGGGCGCAAGACCACACTGCAAGGTTTAAAGTCCCATTAAGTCAAGGACCATATATGTGAAAAACCCACAAGAGATGACACACCACTAGCGCAGAATATGACAAGTGGTTGAAGCATAAATCATGAAACAAAGAAGAAGGAAATCCAAAACCAACTTGTGGACATACAATCCGTGCAGGACATGTATAAATAAGAAGTAAGTTGGAGATTTGAAGTAAGCTTTAAGGATGAATATCTTGTAAGTGGAAACATGGAAGATACAAATTTATAGTTTTTGGGGATTCAAGGGCTCATGGAATCAGAACAACATGATTTAGCAGAGATCCTAGTGTGCACAAGCAGATAAATGGAATAGTTGATGGTGTGTAGAATGATGTTTTAGATCTATGAAAATTGAGTGAAGACAGAAAGGAAGAATAATAGAATATGCACAAGTGCATGAGGAATGAATGATAGAATCAAGGACATAACGTCAATAGTCACCGATGTTCTAAGACAATAGTGTAGAAACAAACGTGAAATATATTTTGTGATGCGCGAAGTGAAGAAGTTTTTCTGATGCACTAAGACTGAGTTGAACTATGGGAAGTATGGCAATCGATTAGATGCGCAAAGACAAAGTTACATCACAGTGAGAGATATGCGTCATGATGAGGATGATCTAAGAGACGTGCATTAAACCGAAAGGACGAATCATATGATGCATATAAGGTCGCAGATTGCATGAAATACTATGACGCCTAAATTGAACAAACATATCTTTGAGGGTGCACAAATCCATCTGGTACTGGTGCGCAAAGTCAGAACAACAATTTATCAGTTGATGCACAGTATCAGTTGAAGAGTGCAATAGCGCAGTAGAAGAATGGAATATTGAACCTTGGCGCAAACTGCAGAATTTGATGAAGCAACACACAGTATATGAAGTGTGACATCAGTTGAAGTGAAGTGATGAAGTTGAAGTGAATTAATGTATTCATCACAATTACAACAAAATTATAGCATACATAAGGTGTGCACAGCAGAACAAACATCAGATTATATGAGGTGTGCATAGTACAACAAGGAAATACATTATTTTTATATATCTGGGCGGCAGGATGGGGAAAGGAGGAGGGGTTTGTAGCATCCTTCCAGTTGGTGCTATAGAAATCAGGGAGTTGTATATTCCTTTAGGCCGGTTCCTATAAAAATAGGGGTTCAGTGCCTCCTTCTAGTTGGTGCTGGTAAAACATAGGAAGTTGGTGCTTCCTCGAATGTAACCTTTTCACTATAAAAGATCATTCTGTGGTTTTCTCCTGTTTGGGTTTCCACGTAAAAATTCTATGTGTTTTGTGTTTTGCGCATATGTGGATGAATGTTTTATTTATGGTGGATGCATAATTGAAGATCAAGATTAATCTATTAAGAAGTTAAAAATTATTCATAGCTACGCTAATACTGATTGACCCCCCCTCTCAATTTAAATCGATTCGAACAGACTCTTCCATTCCATTTCCATGTGGAATATGGTTTGAGGATGAAAACAAATGCTTAAACCCAAACATGTTATAGAATTAATCAAGTTTGGTAGAAATAAAGTCGGACCATTGTTAGACACAATTCCCAATGGGATCTCAAATATGGAAAAGATAGTGATTTCAAGAAAAAAAATCACATGATCATCAGTGACGTTCTTGAGGGGGACTGCCTATAAACACCTATTCAAGTAATCTGTAGAAGTCAAAATAAATATATGTTCGACTAAGGAAGGTCGATGTATGGGACCAATGAAATCAAGTCCCAACTTTGTAATGAATAGTAGGTAACCACTGATTTTAAAGGAATAGCATATAGTTTCAATCTCCCTATTGTGCATTAAAAGGCATTCCATGACTACACAAACTTAAATGAATCTTTGAAAATTTTGGGTCAGTAATAACTTATTCTCAAAAATGTTTGGGAAATTGTTTGAGCTGCAAAATGTCCTTCAATATAAAAAAAATTTAGTAGAGGAGCCATGAAATTTTTTGAGCATTCTGTTGGCCATCTCTTCATCAACAAAGTGTAGAAAAATCCCATCATAAGATATGCATGACAAAAAAGTGCCAAGCATAATATACTTTGAAACTTCTAGCCTTAACCTTATGCATTCATTGTATTTAAGAGTATCAGGGTGGAGTTTTTGAGTCAGGAAGTAAACAATGTTCTTATACCATGGATGATCCATTAACTCTATCTCCTCATAATCTATGCATAGAATATTTGAGTGAGCATCTTCATCAAATTCAAAATTAGGAGAAGTATGAGGGTACTAGGTGAGGTGGAGAGCCAAATCCATTCCCTTAATAGTCTTGTCTATGGTGATATTGAGATCGTGTTCTTGAATCTTAGTGATCCAATGAGCAAGCTTACCAGAAAGAAGATTTTGTGAGAGAAGTAACTTGACAGTAGCTAAAGACACTTTCACCTCTATGTGCTTTCCGAGGATGAGATTCCTGAATTTATCAATTTCCTTGAGTAGAGGATATGCATACTTCTCAATCAGGGATTATTTGATGGAATCCTACAAAAGGTTTTGACTCATGAATTTTATCTACTACTCGAAAATATCTTGGTGATTCTGCATGAGAATAGTCAATATGGATTCCTCAGTAGCATTTTTGTAAATGACGAAGAATTTTGAAAACATGGGTGTAGAAAGAACATGAGAATAGAAAATAACCTGTAAAATTGGGTGTAGAAAGCACAAGAGCGGAGGAAACAACCCTTTTAATATCAACGAACACTTTCTTAATTCTATCATCCTAGTGGAATGTATAGGCTTAACCATCTAGGAAAAATCAGAAATGAACCTACCTACAAAGTTGGTTTTTACCTTGAAAAAATGAATCCCCTTCTTGAAGGATGGTGCAACAAAATCTGGATAGCTTTCACCCATTCAAGGTCAATGTTGATCCTTGCATTAGAAACTATATGTACAAGTAGTTTCCCTGAAGTAGTGTCAAAAAAAAATTTGGTAGGATTCAACGATATACCATATTTCTTATAGCATGAAATTTTTTTCCTAAGATGATAGAAGTGGTACTTTCTATACTTGGAATGGATGGTGAGGTCATCTAAGTAGACTTGTATGATAATTCCAATAGACCATCAAAGGAAATATGCATATCTCGTTGGAAAGTAACACCAAAATTAATCAGATAAAAATGCATGCATTCATATGCGAAGGTCTTCGATCTAGTGGTAAAGGTGGTTTTATACCTATGAGAATGTTTAAGTTGGATTTGATTGTAACTATAAAATACATCAAGTAAGGACATTATTTGGGACCTAGCCACTTGATACAAAATCAATTCCATGTTAGGCAAGGGAAAGTTGTCTTTCACACTTTCCTTGTTAAGGGAATTAAAATAAACACATATATTTATTTCATCATTCCTTTTACAAGTTGGCACCAAATTTGCTACCCATTCTCACTACCTAACTAGAAACATTATGTGGGAAACAAACATTTTGTCCAATTCCTTTCGTATAATGGATTTTAAGGCTAGGTTGACAGGTCTCATCCTTTACCATACTAAAGTGGCATCCTCCCTGATTGGAATGGAATGATGAATAATGATATGATCAAATCCTCGCAAGTCAAAATAGGACTAGGAAAATATATCATGAAGCTCATAAAAAAGAGTGATGAACTACTCCTTTTCTTCTTGAGAACATGTAGTTGCTATGTATAGGATTTTTGGTTTGTCATTGGACCCTATGTTCACATCTATGGTATCATTGATCTTTCATTTTGATTCTTCCTTTGTAGTGTGTTGCTTTCCAGCATCACTTCAAGAGAATGAATTTGAACAAATATTTGGTGGGAATAGATCAAATGTTGATGCAAGTTTTTGGAAGCAATGTGGTTAAGGGAAATGTGAAACAAAAAAGTAATGTATTTGGAGCTATAGATAAAGTTTTCTAGTTGGGATTTAAAATGGAGAAAACATGGGATTTTATTAATGAGATATTTATATTGTGGGAAAATATTGGTAAAAATTTTTAGAAAGTTATAAAGTCTAAAACCATAGCAGGAAGCATGAGTAAGGAAGGTCCACATGTCAAGAATATGGAAAATGATATGACTATAACACCTTAGATATCAATGCACAAAGTGAAGGATGAAACATTTATCATGACAATACTATCACATGTAAGGTCAAGGGAATTATCAAAGAAATTTCTAATGAGTTTGAGAAGTAAGTTTGTTGTTGAGTTATTTTTCATTGATGCTATGTTTATAGACCTTATTTTTTGATTTTAACATGTTAATGTTGTAAGTAGTTTGTTATATTAGATAAGATTGTGACACTATTTATTTTATTCCTCTAGTCACAATATTTACATGAGGTTACAAGAGCGAATGGTTAGAATGTTGAATGAAAATAGTTTGGATGATATTAAATGAAACTATCCAAACTCAAGCTCCATAGAAAACTTAAAACAATTTTTTTTTCATTCAAAAATGTATGTTGATTTATGTTATCTATTTTATTTATTTGTAAGTTAATTTATTTCTATTTTATTATTTACATTGATCTGGGATCTTTTATTCGATGACTATCCATGAATTGCATAAAAGAGCATAAATAAAGCTTATGTGAAATATAAATAAAGAAAGCATACACATGAATAAAAGACACATAAAAGAATTGCACCAGACATGATAATGGAGTTCGCCCACAAATGGACTACTTCTCCAAGATCGCTCTCCAATGAGGACCGATCCTATTATGTGGTAAAAATGTTGGATGCACCATAATACAATCTTTCACCAAGTATAATGAGGCCGTGGAACTGTTTCCAAAGAAGCTTCAACAATCCCCTTCAAGATTTCTCCCACTCTAAGAAGAATACATAAACTTCACACAACTTCCACCAAGAATTCTTCTCCAAAAAACCTCTCCAAATTCTCCCTCCACATGTAAAAATACATTTGTTTATATACCAAAGGGTTCATAACCAAACTCCGCTTACAATAGGATTTTCCCAAATCAAAAGGTATGGTTATCTAACCATATAATACATATTTGGAAACAAAATATGTGCTAAACCCAAAATACATGGCACTAAAAACCATATAATATAAATGCAGTGACTTGTTGTTTGGATCCAAAGGAGTCTTATGAAGGCGTTCCTTCCTTGGCATAAATCCAAACAAAAACTAAAAATAATTATTTATGGTCTAGCCTCCAAACAAATGGGCCAACACATTGTATGGTGGCATATGAAAAATTTGTGGAAATGTATTAACCACTTTCTTAAAGTTTGGAAAATAGTTTTTCCCATTATATGCTCATGGAATTCATACCCTTTTTACCATATCTTACTCCATGGGATTCATTTGGACATATCTTAAACCATCCCTAAATTTTAGGATATAGTTTCCAAGTATTTAGGTGGTGTATTGCCATATAATTATGAAATATTTAATTCATTCATTTTTTTAATATTTAAAATATTAAAACTTTAAATAAATTCACATATTTTCACCATGCCACATGATGCCACTTGTCACAAAATTGGAGCTCAAGCTTGCCACCTATCAGGTTTTAATTGGACCACATGTCAACATGTGATTGGTCCATGTCGTAACACTATTCCTGGACTTATTCAAAGTCCATTGACCATATCTCTTGCATAGGTTGTTATATTGAGGTGAAATAAACGTAGCCAAAAATATCTTGGCGATCTCTGCATGATGGTGTTATCTATTTCATATTCTAATACCGTTGATTTCTATCCACTTTTTTACCAGTGATGATCCTACTAGATTATGCCTCCCCACTGGGAATCTTTTGGACTCCAACAACCTCTTCTTATTCAGAAGAAGAGTGAGGACAATCTATCCCCACTTTACTTATATGTTAGAAAAACAGGATCGTAGAGCAATAAAAACAAACAAGATGCAAATATAAATCACATAAAAAAAATACAAGAGAGACACCAATATAATAGGGTTCACCCAACATGGGTTATGTCCACACGAAAATCGCCAGTCCTTATTATTGTACCATCCAACAAATGAAGGGATAAAACCTACAGCACATCCGCTGCAACTTCCTCTTCACTCTCTCACAATCTCGCTTACACAATCACATAGATCTTTACAATGCTACAATCACATTACATAGTCGTATTACAATGTTTTCCTTTTAAAGGGAATTACGATGGCAAAATACTATGGGCCCGTAAACTGTTGGCCAACAAAACAACCCATAAAATGTCTTTCAGGGGATTCGCCCCCAAACCATTGTGGGGGGGAGATGCCCCCCCACACCCCCCCCCCCCCGCTGGGATGAGTGTACAGTCCACCTGCATATCATATAATACTGGGGTACAAACATGGTTGAAAAACAACATCTCTAAATTAAGAAGATCAGGCTCCACAACCAACAATCTCCCACTTGGAGACTGATCATAACAAATCCACCACTGCTGCACTTGTTGGACTATGCTCTGAACCTTGGATATGGAAAATTTATCATATTCACCTTCATGCTAGAAGGCCAACTAAAACCGATCAGGAACTCAATTTCTCTCTGGTTGCTACCTTTGTCAACATGTTTGTCGGATTCTGGATAGTGTGTATCTTTTCAAGCTTCAATAGTTCATCTTCTAGAACAGACCTTATGAAATGGTACTTCAAATATATATGTTTAGTCTTAGAGTGGAAAGATGAGTTCTTTGCAAGATGAATGGAACTCTGGTTGTCACTATACAATCTGATATCCTCCTGATTCTTACCCAATTCCTCCATGAACCTCTGCAATCACATCATTTCTTTATGAGCCTCTATAGCAACAACATACTCTGCTTCTATTGTTGAAAGTGTGCCAACCTTTTTCAGCTTCGAAATCCAACATAATATTGTTCCACCTACAGTAAACACATACCCTGTGGTGCTCCTCCTGCGATCTTTATCACCTTCCATATCTGCATCAACATATCCATGTAGAACAATGTCTAAACCTCCAAAACATAATGCATGAGTGGTAGTACCTCTCAAATATATGAGAATCCATTGTACTACCTTCCAATGTTCTTTACTTGGATATTCATATACCTGCTCATAACTCCCACTGCATGTGTAATACCCGGTCTTGTGAACACCATGGCATACATCAAGCTGCCAACTGTTGATTAATAGGGAACCCTAGACATGTAATCTATCTCTTCCTGTGTCTTGGGACACATCTCCTTACTCAGTTTGAAATGGTTGGCCAAAGGTGTACTAACTGGTTTTTCATTCTGCATTCTAAACCTCTCCAACACCTTTTTTATGTACTCACCCTGAGACAATGTCAATTTGTGATTTTTCTTGTCTCTTGGTATTCTCATACCAAGAAATTACTTTGCAGCACCCAAATCATTCATCGCAAATGAATTAGCTAACTTCCTCTTGAGCACATTTATATCCTGCATGTTAGACCCTGCAATAAGCATGTCATCCACATACAATAACAAGATAATATATCTTCCATTATCTAGCCTCTTGAAATAAACACAATGGTTAGAATGACATATAATATAACCTTGTTTTGTCATAAACTTGTCAAATTTCAAATACCACTTCCTTGGAGCTTGCTTCAAGCCATACAAGCTCTTCTTCAACCTGCATATTAAATTATCCTTCCCTTTGACCTCATGACCTTGTGGCTGCTGCATATAAATATCTTCCTCCAAATCCCCATGAAGAAAAGTTGTTTTTCAATCTAACTATTCAAGATGCAAATATTCTACTGCCACTGGACTTAAAATAGTCCTAATTGAAGTCATTTTAACAACAAGAGAAAACATTTCATCAAAATATATACCTTTCTTCGATGCAAATCCCTTTACAAAAAGTATGGCCTTGTACCGCTTCTTTCCTCCATCTTCTTCTTTCAACCTGTAAACCCATTTCTTATCAATGCTCTTTTACCTGCAGGAAATTGAACCAAATCCCAAGTCTGGTTTCTTACCATTGAGTCTATCTCTTCATTCATGCCTTGCTCCCATTTATTTCTAGTTTCCACCTACATTGCTTCTTCATAACATTCTAGTTCACCAGAATCAGTAATCAACAACTAATACATTGAAGGAGAGTATCGTTCAAGGGGTCTACTTAAACTGGTAGATCTTCTAACACTTGCGGGAGTTCGAGGTACCTGCTGTTGTTCTTGATTTCCTGACACCTTTGGAACTTCATTTTCTTTTATTTCATCAAGCACTGTGTACTCTGTGTTTTCCTTTTCCTATTTCATTCTCTGCAATTGATATTTATACTTTCCCTTTTCATTGAATACCACATCTCTACTCCTAATTATTTTGTTACTTTCATAATCCCATAAGCGATAACCAAAATCATCAAACATGTATCCAATAAAGGTACATTTCTTGGATTTAGCCGCAAGATTTGTTCTATTTTCTTTATCAATATGGACAAATGCTTCACAACCAAAAGTTAAAAGAAATGAGTAGTTTACCTTTTTACATGTCCATTCCTCCTCTAGAATCCCACCATCCAAAGCACTTGAAGGCCCTCTATTTATTAAGTAAACATTAGTATCTATAACATCTTCCCAAAACTGTAAGGGCAACCTGCATGTAATCTCATACACCTTGCACACTCCATGATCGTCTTATTCATCACACCATTTTCTTGTGGTATTCTTAGGTCTGTCTTCTCTCTACGAATCCCATGGTATGAACAATAACTATCAAACTCCTTGCCGCAATACTCACCTCCATTATCCGATCTGAGACACTTAAACCTTTTTCCTGTCTCATTCTCAACCAAATATTTCCATTTATCAAAAGTAGAAAACACATCAAATTTATGTCTAATGCAATAAACCCAAGTTTTTCTAGTTGCATCATCAATAAAAGTAACATAATAATGAGAGCCACCAAGAGATTGTACCGGAGTTGGTCCCCACACATATGTATGTACAAGATTTAACTTTTCACTCTTATTGTGTTTCCCAACCCTGAGAAATTTGAATCTTCTTTTGTTTTCCATAAACATAGTTCTCACAGAATTCCAAACTTACCTGCTTCAGATCTAGCAGCAACTTCCTTGAGTGGAGAATCTGCATCCCTTTCTGACTCATGTGGCCAAGCCTATGATGCCATAATGTTGTATCTGTTCCTGTGGAATCCAAAGAGATAGAATAGTCAGTATTATGAGGACATAAATACAACGTACCTATCTTATATCCTTTTGATATCACCATCGATCCTTTATTGATATTCCCCCACGTTTCTCCAAACATAGATCAAAAACCACCATATCCCAACTGCCTTGTTGAGACCAGATTTATTTTCATAGAAGGAATGTAATGACCCTTTTTCAAAATTCTATTAAAATTCCATTTTTCTACTTTTTCCCCAATTTCGACCTTTGACTACTTTAACTGTTTTGACCTCCAAATCAACCCAAATGATCCCAAATATTCTGTAGGAGTGTATGAATGGTATTTATACTTGAATATCAGGTTCATGGATGTTTTATGGCCCTCCAAATACTACTGCAAAATTGATTTGTATTCTGATCAATATAGGTAATTTTGACTAGTAATTTGCGCATCAAATCCCCCCCGGATAACACTGAAAATGGCCTTCCAAATGCCTCCAAACTCCCACAAATTTATGAACAGAGGTATATAATGTGTTAAGTATGTGATTAAGGTCTCATATGCACCATTAATTTATTTTTACTACTGTTCTAACTCTCTCATATTCAACAACAAAAACCCCCAATTCGACCCTTGGGGAAATGGCACTATTTCACCTCCCAATACAACTAAACTGAGTAAAAATGCTTCAAATGCTCAAGTACAGTACATGAAACTTGTAGAATACATCCATGGCAGTATATTGATCACAAATATATCAGAGAATCATCCATCCATTCGAAATAACCAACATTATAGTGTCATACATCAATGCATTGGGGAAATGGACATTGTTTGCTCATTAATCAATAGTTTTACATACAACCAGTGGGTATTTCGACATGATACTTTATGAATATTAATAAAAAAGGATATGAAGCTATTAAAATCATATATATATAATGAGAAGCTCTCTCAAGAAGCACAAGTGCTCACAAAAAACGCCCTCCCTCAAGGAGCATGAATATGCCTTCAAAACTGGAAACGGTGGAGAGAAAGTGTTGCACTAAACCAAACCATTAAAATTCCTGTAGCTTCTACCTACAAATACAAACTCTATTAAAGCACCATGAAAGACCTGAGTGGCCTCTCCAAACACCAACTTGAATGGGAATCTTTCACCCTCAAAATTGGCTAAGGCAAGAAACTAGTCATCCACTAGCTCTCTCTTCACAAATGCAATTTTTCTCAAATCATCAAAAGCCATTCTCATTCTTCATTTATACATTTTATAACCAACATTAGCCTTCTAAGGGTCCAAATCCTCTCAATAGATTCAATAGATTTCCATTTAGGAAATATTCCACATTTGCCACTTGTCTCCTAGTTCCAACATTCCATCTTCTCCCAAATTCGATTTTGAGTCTCTTTGGCTTATCCAACTCCCAAATTTGCCTTCCTTGAGCCTATTTTTGGTGCTTACATGTCATATTGGTCAGATGTCAGAGGTCAGGTCTGCAATTTGTCATAGTTGTCATAGATGCTCCATCATTGGTGTCATAGGGGCTAGGGAATCTAGCCCAAGTGTCCACAAACTTCTACTTTGACTCTTTATCTTCCATGGAGGTTACCAATCCTTCCCAATTAGACCTAATATTCTCAATGACATGTGTTATGACTTACCAACTCACCCAAGAGTGTTCACATTCCCATTAATTCGAATTTGCAAAAGAGAGATACCATGTATTATGAAAAATCAAGCTATTGTGGGTCTCACCACCTCCATATGTCTCCAAAACCACTTGCCACTTAGAATTTATCTTGAATTTATTTATTCACCATATTTATTAAATTCTTGAACACCTCTAATGTCTAAATATCATTTATTAGCTTCCTTATTACCATCCCACATGTGCCCATCCAACCTAGGAAACTAGTAGGATTGATGGGATTGTCTTACTATGCACTTATTTGAATGGGGACATTACAGTCCTCCCCACCCAATATTGTTGTCCTCAAGCAATTTCAGATTTGGATGCTGCAAAATATTCTCCTCTTCCCATGTGGCATCTTCATTTGGTAAGTCCTTCCATTGCACTAAATATTCTTTGATGATTCTACTCCTCAACCTTCTTTCCCGTGTCTTCAAAATATTTTCCGGAACAAGTGTGAGATGACCTTCATCATCAAAAGGAGGAAGTATTTCTGAAGTGATGATTTGTTGACCAAGAGCTTTCTTGAGACAAGAGACATGAAATACATTTTGGATTTTACTTCCTTCCGGAAGTTCTAGTTCATATGCTACTTCTCCAACCTTCCGCACTACCTTGTATGGCCCATAGTACCTTGGTTTTAATTTTTCTGCTCCATTCGTTTTTAGAGATGTTTGTTTATAAGGCTGCAACCTTAAATATACTAAATCATTGACTTGAAAGGTTATTTCTTCTCTATGCCTATCAGCATATTGTTTTTGCTGATTTTGAGCAACCTGCAAATTGTCTTTCAAGAGCTTTAAAATTTCTTGGCTCTCTTCCACCCAATCTTTAGCCTTTGGGGCTCTACTATCACCAAATATAATGTCAGCAAATTTAATTGCATCATAACCATATAATTCGTTGAAAGGAGACATTCCTATTGACATATGATAAGTGGTGTTGTAGCAAAACTCACCCAAGTGTAGCCATTTTGCCCATGCTTTTTGCTGCCCTCCCACATAGTTTCTTAGGTATCCTTCCAACCATTGATTTACCCTCTCTGTTTGTCCATCAGTTTGTGGATGATAGCTGGTACTTGGAGTCAATTGAGTGCCTACCAATCTAAACATTTCTTGCCAAAAAGCACCCATGAATCTACTATCTCTATCACTGACAATGCTCTTGGGGAGCCCATGCAATTTGAAGATTTCTTTGAAAAAAATATCAGCCACTTGTGCTGCACTAAAAGATGATGTAACAGCAAAGAAATGAGCAAATTTTTTCAACCTATCAACTACCACATAGATGCAATCCTTACCCAAGGATTTAGGCAATCCGGTGATGAAATCCATGGAAATACTATCCCATTTTTGCTCTGGAATGGGCAATGGTTGTAATAGGCCGGCTGGACATGTAAGTTTTGATTTGTTTTGTTGACATGTTTTACATTCATTCACATACTTCTGAACATCTTCCTTCAGCCCCTTCCAAAAAAATATTTTCCTCAACTGTCTATAAGTTCTGAAGATCCCCGGATGGCCCGCTAGTGGGGAATCATGTGCTTCTTGCAAAATTCGGTACTTGAGCTTGGAGTTATGAACTAAATAAATTCTTCCCTTATAATATATCATCCCATTCAAAATCCTATAATTATCATCCCCTTTGATTCCATCCAACACATCACAAGCAAATTTGTCTTTGGCATATTCAACTAGTAGCATGTTTTTCCAATCCTTGGCAATATCCATGAGAGAAAAAGAAGGCCTTCTTGACAAAGCATCTGCTACTATATTATTCTTTCCTTTGACATATTCAATATCAAAATCATAAGCTTGAATCTTGCTTACCCACTTTTGTTGCCTTTGATTTAGATCTTTTTGGGTGAGAAAGTGTCTTAGACTATTGTGGTCAGTTTTCACCACAAACTTGCTGCCCACCAAGTATTGTCTGAATTTGGCCAATGCATGCATAATGGCCAGCATTTCTTTATCATAGATGGAGTAAATTTTTTCATGAGTCTGCAAATTTATGCTCTCAAAGGCTATGGGGTGTTGGCCTTGCTTTAGGATAGCCCCTATTCCTCCACCTGAAGCATCACATTCCACAACAAAAGGTTTAGTAAAATCAGGAAGTGCAAGTATGGGACAACTACTCATTACCTATTTCATTTTTTGGAAGACCTTTTCAGCCTCTTCATCCCACTTGAAAGAATCCTTCTTAGTCAAATCAGTGAGTGGAGAAGTCAACTTGGAGAACCCTTTCACAAATTTTTTCTAGTAGGTGCATATGCCAATAAAGCCTCTCAATTCGGTAATATTTTTTGGTGATGGCAATTCCAAGATAGCCCTGATTTTTTCCATGTCTACCTTCACTCCTTCTTTCCCACTAATGTGCCCAAGATACAGTAATTCTTTCATCCCAAACTCACATTCTGATAATTTAGCAAATAAGGACTCTTCTTGCAAGATTTTCAACACAATCTCTAACTGTTGCAAATGCTCTTCCCATGTTTTACTGTAAATGAAAATATCATCAAAGAAAACCAAAACAAACCTTCTTAGTTGCTTCCAAAATATCCTATTCATACATGCTTGAAAGGTGGCTAGAGCATTAGTTAACCCAAAAGGCATGACAAGAAATTCAAAGTGGCCAAAATGACATCGAAAAGCGGTCTTTTGCACATCTTCATCTTTCATTCGAATTTGGTGATACCCTGATCTAAGGTCAATTTTTGAGAAGTATTTGGCCCCATGTAGCTCATCCATGAGCTCATCAATCCTAGAAATAGGATACCTATTCTTGATAGTCTTTTTGTTCAAGGCTCTAAAATCTATGTGCATTCTCAATGTTCCATCTTTTTTCTTCACTAGCACTACTGAAGAAGCATAAGGGCTAGAGCTTGGTCTAATGAGTCCCAACTCTAGGATTTCTTGGATAGCTTTTTCAATCTCATCTCTGAACTTTTTAGGATGTCTATAAGGTGGTATCTGAATGGATGAAGTACCCTCCTCCAAAACAATACTGTGCTCAAACCCCCTATCCGGTGGCCTACCATGTGGAAGGTCTCTAAAAACCTTTTCATATTTTTGCAAAAGTATCCCTATCTCCTTTGGGTGTTTGACAATATTTATAGTTGGCTTGGGAGATGTAATATGACATTCAGCAGCCCATTCTATATCCCCATGCCTCAATATAGATCTCATGCTATTGCAAGTCACTACTTGATTTGGATAAGTGTGTTTCCCTCTCACAACTCTTTGTACTCCTTTTGAATCTTGGAATTTCATTTCGGGAATTTGATAATTTACTATATGCTCTCCTATTGAATACAACCATTGAACTCCCAAAACCACATTAGTATCAGCAACATCAACCACATAAAAACTATCAACAAAAGTATAGTTACCTATGGTGACTTGCAGCTTTGGAACCCATGTTTTGCATTGCATTGTGTTGTGACCGGGAATGACAACTGTGAAGCCATCAAATGGTTCAATAGATATATTTGTTTTCTCTACCATCTCTGCATCAATGAAGTTATGAGTGGCTCCTCCATCTACCAAAACTGAAGTTCTTTTTCCTTGTACCACACCTTTGCATCGGATAGTATGATAGCGAGGTACTGCTGAAAGCACTGCCATTCTTGCTTTGTCTGGTGAAGGCTGATTTTCTTCTTGTCTTTCCTCTTCTACTGTTGTCTCATATGCCTCTTCTTGATCTGAAATATGTCCATCTTCATCCATTCCCCCATCATACCCCTCATTATCAGAAAATACTTCTATGTATTGAGCCTTTCCTTTGATACATTTGTGCCCCGGTGTCCATGGTTGGAAGCATGTGAAGCATAGTTTCTTTTTTCTAAGTTCATCCCTGTTTAGTCCCTCTTTTTTATTCCTCTCAAATGACTCTCTTTGCCAAGGTTTCTTATCATATCCATCCCTTTTCCAAGGCTTCTTTTCAAATTTATAGCTAGGCTTAGGAGGAAATCTCGTTCTAGGAAGCACATTTTGGAGATCCCTAGTCAAGCTCATTGCATCTTTTAATGTAGTTGGCTTGTGGGCTTTGACCAAACCTCTTAAGGGTTCAGCCAAACCTTCAGTGAACAGAAATACTAATCTTCCCATAGATACATCAGCCACCTTGATTGATAATTTTTTAAATTCCATCATATATTCAGTAGGGGACCCAGTTTGCTTCAATTGAGCTAGTTCTTTGAAAGGCAATTCTGGATCTTTTTGTTCAAATCTTTCTAGTACCATGTCAACAAATTCTCCATATGTTTAAACCTAATTATGACCCAAGGTTTTCATCCCATGAAACCACCATTCATTGGAATCTCCTTCCAAATGCAAAATGGCCATTTTTAATGCATCCTCTTCCAACATAGGATTCAGCTAAAAATATACATCCAATTTTTGCACCCAAGTGTTAGCAGAATTTTGAGAAGAACCATCAAAAGTAGGAAGTGACATTTTTCCAATAGCACTATTTAATTCTTTGTTTTGGAATGGACTCCTATTGTCTCCCTTCCTATTAATCTTTTTCATATCATCAATGTAATCACTGAGTGGTACACCTCTTTTACACTCTTCATTCAAATCATTCCAATCATTTACTAGTTTCTTGTAATCCAATTCAAGATTGGGCTCTTCTTTGGGTGTGAGAAATTTAGGTGCAGTAGGCCTTTGTGTGATTTGAAATTCATCAGGTCTATTATGAGGTCCTGTACTTGAGAAAATATGCTCATTCCCTTTCATCTTTTCCCCTGAGTGTGAACCACTATTATCTCCTATTATCCCTTTGCTTTGAAGCTGGATAATCAACAATTCGAATCCTTGCAACAATTTATCACCTATCCTATCCATGTTTGCTGAAAGTTTAGAGAAACATGGATCTAAGGTTGCAATAAGTTCCTCCTTATGTTTTAATTTGTCATCCTCCTCTCTACCCATGGTTTCAGTGAAAGACTCCTCTTCTTCTACTACCTCTTCTTCAACAAAAACCTCTTCAACTACTGGTTCAAAGGGTGGTGGATTATTCTTTTGACTTCTTGTTAAGACCATCAGGTGCCAAGAACATGCTCTGATAACACTTGTAATGACCCTTTTTCAAAATTCTATTAAAATGCCAATTTTTCTACTTTTTCCCCAATTTCGACCTTTGACTAGTTTAACTGTTTTGACCTCCAAATCAACCCAAATGCTCCCAAATCTTCTGTAGGAGTGTATGAATGGTATTTAGACTTGAATATAAATTTCAGGGATGTTTTATGGCCCTCCAAATACTACTGCAAACTTGATTTGTATTCTGATCAATATAGGTAATTTTGACTAGTAATTTGTGCATCAAATCCCCCCCGGGTAACACTGAAAATGGCCTTCCAAATGCCTCCAAACTCCCACAAATTTATGAACAGAGGTATATAATGTGTTAAGAATGTGATTAAGGTCTCATATGCACCATTAATTTATTTTTACTACTGTTCTAACTCTCTCACATTCAACAGCAAAAACCCCCAATTCGACCCTTGGGGAAATGGCACTATTTCACCTCCCAATACAACTAAACTGAGTAAAAATGCTTCAAATGCTCAAGTACAGTACATGAAACTTGTAGAAGACATCCATGGAAGTATATTGATCACAAATATATCATAGAATCATCCATCCATTCGAAATAACCAACATTATAGTGTCATACATCAATGCATTGGGGAAATGGACATTGTTTGCTCATTAATCAATAGTTTTGCATACAACCAGTGGGCATTTCGACCTGAGACTTTCTGAATATTAATAACAGAGGATATGAAGCTATTACAATCATATATATATAATGAGAAGCTCTCTCAAGAAGCACAAGTTCTCACAAAAAACGCCCTCCCTCAAGGAGCATGAATATGCCTTCAAAACTGGAAACGGTGGAGAGAAAGTGCTACACTAAACGAAACCATGAAACTTCCTGTAGCTGCTACCTGAAAATAAAAAATCCATTAAATCACCATGAAAGACCTGAGTGGCCTCTCCAAACACCAACTTGGATGGGAATCTTTCACCCTCGAAATTGGCTAAGGCAAGAAACTAGTCATCCACTAGCTCTCTCTTCACAAATGCAATTTTTCTCAAATCATCAAAAGCCATTCTCATTCTTCATTTCTACATTTTATAACCAACATTAGCCTTCTAAGGGTCCAAATCCTCTCAATAGATTCAATAGATTTCCATTTAGGAAATATTCCACATTTGCCACTTGTCTCCTAGTTCCAACCTTCCATCTTCTCCCAAATTCGATTTTGAGTCTCTTTGGCTTCTCCGACTCCCAAATTTGCCTTCCTTAAGCATATTTTTGGTGCTGACATGTCATAGTGGTCAGATGTCAGAGGTCAGGTCTGCAATTTGTCATAGTTGTCATAGATGCTCCATCATTGGTGTCATAGGGGCTAGGGAATCTAGCCCAAGTGTCCACAAACTTCTACTTTGACTCTTTATCTTCCATGGAGGTTACCAATCCTTCCCAATTTGACCTAAGATGCTCAATGACATATGTTATGACTTACCAACTCACCCAAGAGTGTTCACATTCCTATTAATTCGAATTTGCAAAAGAGAGATACCATGTATTATGAAAAATCAAGCTAGTGTGGGTCCCACCACCTCCATATGTCTCCAAAACCACTTGCCACTTAGAATTTATCTTGAATTTATTTATTCACCATATTTATTAAATGCTTGAACCCCTCTAATTTCTAAATATCATTTATTAGCTTCCTTATTACCATCCCACATGTGCCCATCCAACCTAGGAAACTAGTAGGATTGATGGGATTGTCTTACTATGCACTTATTTGAATGGGGACATTGCAAGGAATATGCCTTACGTCTTTTAACAGCCATTCAATTCCATTCTTTAATTTTATCTGTACCTTACCCATTCCAACAATTTTAATTGGCTCATCATCACCCAATATAACATGTCCAAAATTTCCTGGAACATAATCATCAAAACATTTCCTATGGGGTGTAGCATGACATGAATCCCCTGAATATACTACAAAGTAATCACTAGTATTACCTAATTCAAGAATCAAGACATCTTGTAACACATCACCTGCTACATTTGATTCCTGAGTAGTCTCTTGCTGTCCATCTCCTTTCTTCTTTAGATATTTAAAGTCTTTCTTTCGATGTCCTGTATTTCACAATTCCAACACTCTATATTTCCCAGTCTGGACTTGGATCTTCCCTTCCTGGACTTTCTTCGATTACTTGAGCTCTTTCCTCTCTCCCTTTGTCGTCCCCTACTCTCCATGATCAACGCATTACCCGATGTCTCAGCTGTGCTTTTCCTTCGCATTTCCTCGCTAATAATAACACCAACAACATCATCAAATTTCAAAGTGTTTGAACCAGAGACAAAGTTACTTACAGCCATGACAAAACTAGGGTAACTTTTAAGGGCGAAATTTCGCCAACTGGCTATTTTTCAGACTTTTTTTCAAAAAATAAATTCGCTATTTGGTCATTTTTCATCTCTAATATCGCCTATATTTACATAAAATATGTTTTTTTATCATAATATTCACCAAAATTTACACATTTCAGTAGTAAATTGTATGTTTCATATTTAACATTCGCCTACCTATCTATATACATGTTTTTTTCAATCTAAAATATTCGTCTAGGATACTATACTTAAGTCTAATATTAGAATCCTTAAAAAATACCCTGGACCAAACCATTCCAACTTTCTGGAAATGAGCACAAGATTAGAAGCGCCCTAACCTCATCATCAAAGTTCACTTTTATAGAAATTAGATTATTTGTAATCGTATTAAATTCATTTAAATGATCAGCAACAGATACACCTTTTCACATCTTCATATTAAATAAACACTTCATTAGAAATACCTTGTTGGATGCTGAGGGTCTTTCATACATCTTACCCAATGCGCTCATCAGACCCTCCATTGTATTTTCTTTTGAAATATTGAAATTCATTGACGAAGCTAGGCATAGCCATATTGTTCTAAGTGCCTTTCTGTCAAGAACCTCCCATTCTTCGTCCTTCATAGTCTCCAACTATTTTGCTTTTCCTCCTAACGGTAGGAATAGATCTTTCTTATACAAATAGTCCTCCATTTTCATCTTCTATAACTTGTATTTTTGGCTGTTAAATTTCTCGACTTTAAAATTTCCTTCTTTTTCCATTTCTCCCACTCAAACCAGGAACCCTTCTTTCCTGCGAGTTTAGCTACCAAATGGACCTTTGGCTCTGAAACCAATTGTTAGAAAAACATGATCGCAGAGCAATAATAATAAACAAGATGCAAATATAAATCCCATAAACACAATATCAAAGAGACACTAATATAATGTGGTTCACCCAAGATGGGATACGTCCACACAAAAATTGTCGGTCCTTATTATTATACCATCTAACAAATGAAGGGATACAACCTACAGCACATCCATTGCAATTTCCTATTCACTCTCTCACAGTCTCTCTTACATAATCACATAGATCTTTACAATGCTACAATACATTGCATGGTCGTATTACAATGTTTTCCTTTTAAAGGGAATTACCATTGGAAAATACTACGGGATACTCAATACCATGGGCCCGTAAAATATTGGCCAACAAAACAACCCATAAAATTTCTTTCAGGGGCTTGTGTACAGTCCACCTGAATATCATATAACAATGGGGTACAAACATGGACAAAACAACAACATCTCTGAGTTAAGAAGATCAAGCTCCACAACCAACACTATATCCTTCATACATCCCACTCGATTAGTGACCACCTCGCTCATAATCATAAATATGAACACATCCATAAAATTGTTGAGAAAATTTAACATTGTACCATCCCTACACAAATATACATTCAATGTTGCTACTACCATCCAAGTACAACTAAATAGAAATAGAATCAAGTGTAAATCTGAAAGAATGCATGTGTAAGAAAATAAACTTAATAGGAAGCTTTCCCTCAATAGTAGGTTGTGATTTGTTGTCATTTATTTTGTCTTGCTAAAATTCCCCATGTTGTACATGTTTTGTGTCCCGAAACATCTGTGCATCAATAGTATTAACCAATGCATTTTCAAGATCACAATATTTAACAAAAATGAGCAATAAACTTTTGCTCGCATTCACCAACATCTTCATTTTCCCTGTAGAAACCACATACAAATCATGTTTCATCCTGTGATCTCTTACGATGAACTCTATCCCATCCTTGAAAATATGATACCTATTATGTTCCCTATAAAACACTTCTTTCCTATCATAACGATATGGTCTTCCCAACAAAATCCCACTTATATCGAGTGGAATCACATCCAATTCTGTCTCATCCATAAATGTATCAGAACTAGCAAAGAAAATATTACATTTCTTAGATACATGTAAAAAAACATTCTCATAAATCCATCCTAATGAATAAGGTTTTGGATGTGGTTTACTCTCCAACCCTAGTTTCTTAACAATGTCTTCAGAGATTAAGTTAACCTGAGATCCACTACCTACAAGTGTATCAATCTAAGCATGATGAGAAATCACTCGAATGTGGAACAATTCAGTACTCTTGCTTTCATCATGGCTTACATCAAAACTGGAAGTAGAAGCATATGAACAACTAAAAATAGAATCGTTACCTCGAAGACCCACAACCATTTTATTGGATTTACCTCTTGAATAAGATCCAACATCCTAAATTGTAGCAACAACCTTCTTTTTTCCTTTCTGATGCTTACCCCACTTCGGTTTCAACTATGGGCACAACTTCCAATAGTGATCCTCATCATGGCCCTTTCTTGTACAATGAGAACAAGTAGGTTTCTCATCATATTTCTTCATGGTATTAGTTGTCCTTTTGAACTTATCTTGATGCTTTCCTTCTTTCAACTACAAGGATTCCTTTGAAGAACGGTTATGGCCATTCCTTTTACTTCCCTCAAGGTGAATATCTTGCACACTAACTTTTTCAATGTTAGTTGTGTGAAATTCTAAATCACAGCATATCATGGAGCTGAGTATACCTCACAAAGAAAGAATGAGTAGAAAAGATGAATTACAGTGTAAATTGCAGTAAAAAAAGCAGACAATTAATCATGCATGATAACTCAAATAGGAACAAAATAATGTCACATGATTCAATAATCAGTATAGTCAATAATGATGTTACAATGGAGAGAATTTGAATCACCTAGGAGAATTCGAGTCTCATTTGATCTAGCATAGGAATTGTCACCACTAGAGTGCTCCGGAAGACCCAAACTCAACTAAACTGAACCTAAACTTAGTTAATTGAAGAAACAATTAGTTAACCAAGGAGGGTCCATCAGTTAGTTTTTCATTTAAATCACTCAGAAAAGGGCGCATGAGGCCACCATCAGTGGCATTCGGAGCACAAACCCCCCACAAAAGTTAGCTAACTCAGGTGAACTCAACTATAAAACTGAGTAGGCTCCTAAAAATTAGGGAGCTGACATAAGTGGTCCTAAAATGATGCATGCAAGGCACATAAGGTGGTATATGGATCATGGATGACATATGCACAACACTAGGGGGGAAATGACATCATCATATAATAGAAAAAGGAAATAATGTTAGGTAGGACAAGGATGGA
The DNA here is from genome assembly GCA_027924585.1 of Larix kaempferi. Lineage (NCBI taxonomy): Eukaryota > Viridiplantae > Streptophyta > Pinopsida > Pinales > Pinaceae > Larix > Larix kaempferi. The sequence continues at coordinate 4,775,386 of BSBM01000006.1, read as the reverse complement.
GTATTAATAATACTAACACCCCCCCTTAATCTAAACTTGTGCATCATGGGCCCTGGTTACTAAGACCAAAGGTCACCCATACATCAAATAAATGATAAAAAATAAAAGAACTATCCATGAACGATGGAAATGGGGAAAACCTCATGGGAAACCCCCCCCACCTCAAAATAGGACAGCAGGAAGCTCAAGCAGCTTTCACACCAAGTAGAGATTTGAGATAGGCAAATCTCTTATGAGTGAAAAACTTAGTGAATATGTTTTCAATCATCTCCTCTGTAGAACAATAATGCAATGATATGGTCCTGTTGTGCACTAGCTACCTGATGTAGTGCATGTGTACCTCAATATGTTTGGTCCTTTGGTTATGTACTGAGTCACTGGAGGCCCCTATGGCACTTTGATTATCACAAAAAAGGTCTATTGAAGGAGACTGCCTGGATGGCTACATTCACAGCCCCTCTGTACCTTGCCTCTGCTGAAGAAAGTGCGAGTGCTGCTTGCTTCTTGCTTGATCAACAGATTGGTCCTGATGCCAATATGAATATGTAACCTAAAGTAGACTTCTTATTAGTACTGTCTGTAGCCTAGTCTGAGTCAGTAAAACCATCCATATCTAATGGAGCACCAACAGAACAATGTATACCAAACTCTCTTGTACCTTTCACATAGTGCAAGATCCTCTTAGCTGCTTTCCAATGCAACTCATGTGGCTACTGCATGTACCTAGTGTGAAAATCCTCACAGCAGATCTAAGAGATGATGTATACCTCACAAGAGTAATTATGATTAAGCAGGAAGATAGAAGAAGAGTGGTTAATGCAATGTAATGAGCAACAGAACAATATTATAGTAGAACTCGGATAGAAGCAAAAATACTTCACGCACGCTAATTAATTAATCACAATATGGACAAATAAATAGTACAATGCATGAGGATTCGAATGCCTAAGGTGGAAATTCGAATTAGCCTTCATGGAGTGATCAAAAGATCACTAGAGTGTCATCGAAGCACAACTAGTAGTCTATCTCATCATCAGTGGAGTCATCAATGCTCAAGTAACTGTCAACCATCAGTCAAACTGAGTCTAAGTGAGTGTGGTAGGTGTAACTGAGTGTAACTGGAACTAACTAAATGAAGGAGGCTTAGTGGAGGGCGCATGAGGAGCTAACTAAAGTCAGAATGGGTATTCAAGTCTCACTGAAGGTCCATCAGAGTGATATAGTCAGTTGAGAGTCAGTCTAGACTTAAATCAAGGAGAGAACTGAAGATAACTTAATGATAGGTAAGGAAGGGCGCCTTTCTCATGCAGTAGGTGAAAGGAGGGCGCACTAAGCTCTAGGAGAGCTGAAATTGAGTGGAAAGAAGCTCCAGGGGCTAGCTAACTGAGGGCTAGGTGCTGGAATGATGACTGGGATGCATGCAAACCCTAAAAGTGCATGCATGACTGAAAATGCAAATAATGAAAATGTTGGTAGGACTAGGATGGAGTATAGGAATATCCTAACACCCCCTCTTAATCCATCCTGGGCACTGGTAACTAAGACCAAAGGTCACCCAATACAATGAATAATAATAGTCAATAAACCGAGGAAATGGGGAAAACCTCATGGGAAAAATACCCCCCCCTCAAAATAGACTATAAGGCACACACAAAAATAAATGCTCCAAACTCAAGCAGGTGTGATGCTTGGTCATATGTCTGGAGGTATCTTCTTCTTGGGAAGAAGTGGATCATGCTCAGAAAGCATGTGCTTGTACTTTCTCTTCAGATTGAATGTGATGAGAACAAATCCAAAAGTATGAGGATGATCCTTGAATCTGTGATTCGAATCAGCTGATGTAGGATCAAATCTATGAATGTGCAGATAGTCTTTTGTCTTCTCCTTCGAACCATCATGGGTGAGATTATGCCAAAAAGAACCATCACATGATTGGTTGAAATCCAAATCAGATTTAAGACTTGAAGAATAGTTTCTTGAGATCTCCTTTGAACCAACATGGGTGAGATCAAAACTATCATATGCATGAGAAATTATCCCAAGTAGTGATTTCTTAGAATCCAAATTAGATCCAAGACTTGAATCATGGTTTCTTGAGATCTCCTTTGAACCATAAGAGGTGAGATCAAAACCAGTAAATGCATGAGAAGTTATCCCAAGTGAATGGCAATGGCCATATTCTTCAATAACCTTATGAAAGCATGGAATAATGATCATATAGTAGTAAATAAGAGGTGATTTCTTGAGGAGAGCGAATGCATTACCTCTAATAGCTGATTTGACCTCTGAAACATTCAATAGATCTTGATGCAGACCAACAGACTCTAGTGCAAGAGAGGATTTAGGACCTTCTGCAATATCTAGAGTGTGAGCTGGCACAGAATTCGAAATAGAAGAAATTTGGAGCATGAGTGTAGAATCTGCAAGTTCTTCTTCCTTGTGGACAACTTCAATATGATATATGTTTGATACTGATTCATGATCAATGAGATCATCAAGGAGGGCGAATGCATCACTTTGCTTGCTCTTGAAGGAGTTTGGACCAATCCCTTCTTTCTATCTGCCAAATCTTTCATCCAGGTGTGCCCATAGCTATTTTGGAGTTTTAATATCAATGAATTGGTGTGTCATGTATAGAGGCATAGCAAACATCATGGCTGCACAAGCTTTGTCACCTTCAATTAACCAGTCATACTCTTCTTCAGAGGATTCGAACTCTCTTTCAAAACAATAATCAAAGAGACCATTTCTCTTCAAATGTGCTATCATATTCGGTTTCCATTCATCATAGTTGAATAGAGAAAGAAGATCATAGTTGAATGGAGAAAGAGGAGGGATTTCTTCTGAATACATTGAAGCTGTAGAAGAGCTGCAAAAATAATAGAAATATCTGCAACTGCTACTGCTGCAAAAATGCAGAAACTGCTGCACTCGAAATATGGATAATAACCTGCAAAAAACTCTCAGGAATGGAGATAAACAATACTCTCAACATGCTCTAATACCATGTGAAAATCATCACAAGAGATCTAAGAGATGATGTATACCTCACAAGAGTAATTATGATTAAGCAGGAAGATAGAAGACGAATGGTCAATGTAGTGTAATGAGCAACAAAATAGTAATACAGTAGAACTCGGATAGAAGCAAAAATACTTCACACACGCTAATTAATTAATCACAATATGGACAAATAAATAGTACAATGCATGAGGACTCGAATGCCTAAGGTGGCAATTCGAATTAGCCTTCATGGAGTGATCAAAAGATCACTGGAGTGTCATCGAACCACAACTAGTAGTCTATCTCATCATCAGTGGAGTCATCAATGCTCAAGTAACTGTCAACCATCAGTCAAAATGATTCTAATTGAGTGTAACTGGAACTAAATGAATGAAGGAGGCTCAGTGGAGGGCGCATGAGGAGCTAACTGAAGTCAGAATGGGTAGTCAAGTCTCACTGGAGGTCCATCAGAGTGATATAGTCAATTGAGAGTCAGTCTAGCCTTAAATCAAGGAGAGAACTGAAGATAACTAAATGGTAGGTAAGGAAGGGCGCCTTTCTCATGCAGTAGGTGAAAGGAGGGCACACTAAGCTCTAGGAGGGATGAAACTGAGTGGAAAGAAGCTCTGAGGGCTAGCTAACTGAGGGCTAGGTGTTGGTATGATGACTAGGATGCATGCAAATGCATGCAAACCCTAAAAGTGCATGCATGACTGAAAATGCAAATAATGAAAATGTTGGTAGGACTAGGATGGAGTATAGGAATATCCTAACACCTAGCAACAACACCAACAACATATGATAGATCTGGTCTCGAATGTGTCAAATACAAGAAGCTACCAATCAACTATCTATAGAAAGTGCTATCAACAAAGGGTGTGGAACCACCTTCTTCCAATCTAATGCCAGATAGGAATGTAAAATATGTGGCTTTGCAATAATCCATATGAAACTTTGTCAGTAAATCAAATGCATACCTTGACTGTTAAATCATGATCCCTGAATCATTTTGAGTAACTTCAAGACCAATGAATTGTTTTAATAGTCCTAGATCTGTCATAGAGAATGCTCTGTTCAAGGAAGACTTGATGTGCTTGAACCCAGTAGCAGATACACTGGTGAGGATCAAGTCATCCACATACAAGACAATCAACAGTAGACATCCTCCCTTTTGTTGCATGTAAATATTGTAATCAGATTTGTATCTTTCAAACTTTAGTGATAGTAAAAAGGATATATTTGCATACAATGCCCTTGGGGATTTCTTGAGCCCATAGAGTGATATTCTCAGTCTGCATACCAAGGAAGGATCATCAGTGTACCCCTCAGAAGGCACCATGTAAGAAGGCACTCTTTACATCCATGCGATGTACCTCCCATGCATTTGAAGCCGCAATGGAAAAAACAACCCTTACTGAATCCATTCCTTCTACGGGAGTGAATGTCTCATTGTATTCCAAACCTTGAACTTGTGATTACCCCTTTCCAAACAATCGAGCCTTGTACTTGGTTGTATATCCATCAGATGCAAGCTTAGTTTTGTAGATCCATTTGCACTAAACTAGTTTCCTCCCTGGGGGAAGAGGGACAAGATCCCATGTCTAATTGTTCTGTAGCAACTCATGTTCTTCATCCATGGATGCTTTCCATCTCGGATCATGGAAATCCTCTCTGTAAAACCGTGGATCAGACCCCACCATCATGAAGCACCTCTCAGGGAGAAGTGGATCTGTATGGAAAAGTGCAATGTTTTCATCTTGGTAATGAGATCTTGTTCTTCTGTAGTCAGATGGATCTCCAACAATGTCCCCAGCTGCCTCAATAATATTTTGAGCCCATTTAAGATTTTGGATTGGGAGTGGGTACTGAATATGGATATGGATTTGATAGATCTTCATGCTCAATATCTAGATCTGAATCATATTGATATTCTTCTTCAGAATCTGAATATGGATCACATGTAGAAACATCATTAGGACAAAATGGAGGAGGTAGATCAGTTATACATTCTTCTTCAACTGGTTGAAGATCATGCAATGGATCCTCATTGAATTGAACACTTCTTTCAATGAAGAATATCTTGGTTGCAATATCCATCAGCTTGTAAGCCTTTGCATCTTCTTCATATCCAAGAAGGATGCATTCGCTACTTTGAGGTTGAAGTGATTTCCTCTTGTCGAAGGGGATTCTGTCCCATGACTTGGATCCAAAAACCCTCACATGAGAGACATCGGGTTTGTGTTACTTCAATGCTTCAAATGGAGGGAATCCATCAATAGATTTGTGGGGTACCTTATTCTAAATGTATGTTGCACGATTAACTGCTTCTTCCCAGAGATTTGATGGGATATCTCTTGCTTCAAGCAATCAGGTAGCCATCTCTTTCAATGAGATATTCTTCCTCTCTGCTACACCATTTTACTTTGGTGTGTATGGGACATAATGTTGCATTTGAATACCTTTGAAAGCACATAGCTACTGCAAATCCTTCTTGATGTACTCCTGTAACATCTCCGTATGTAGCATCTCCATAATTGCTGGTATTATTTTGGAGATCTGAAAACAAATAAAAGTTTTCCTCCTCTAACCATAAAAGCACTCATGCATTAGTACTATAAAAAGACCTCAAATGTTTATAGTCTTCTTTCATTGCTGCTGTATAACATAACTTTATAAGTTTATTTAATATCATTGGTAATCACTACAATTGTCATTCCAATCGATAGTACTTACAAACGTCATGTAACTTACAATCTCGAAATTCCAACACTTTAATCATATTTCAAAGATAAGATCAGATTCATACTAACATCTTTTAAACATAACACTGGTTAACTATTCATTGAAACTTGTATCATCATTCATATCCTTGCAAACTCTTTATCCTACCTTGATCATTTATATCATTTAGTGAATCACCATTTCCTTCAACCATACATTTAAACTCATGACATCAAGGAACTTCAATAACAATTTCATATCCACAACAATAACACATACACACATAAGAAGAGCACAATTTCAGGTGGTTCACCCCTCTTGGGCTACGTCCACAAAGGCAAGTCATCACTTCTTTTATTATAAAAGTGTTACATCGAGCAACACCACTGCTGAAATTTACAAAGTTCTCTTTTCCCAAACCCCGGGAAGAACCATTATTCAAAACATTCAATGCTCACCTTAAAATGACGATTGAGATCTATTCCGGTATTCATAACACTAGATCCATAGATACATATATACCTATATATATATATGTGTAAAATCTTTTCAACAAGAAGTACACGATGACCTAGTAAGCATTGATCACTATATATATTAGAGACTCTCATTCAGTCTACTAAACATAACTTGAAGGCAAAATGCAAACTTTAATAGAGATTCCAGCGATCAACTTTACACAAGAATACAAATATAAAAACTAGGAATGTACATAGACATTTCCCATGCCCAGCGGAACACCTAAAGGCCTTCGACATACTGGGATATTCTACCGTTCCTCCACGCACTCCAAACAAAAATACAAATATCAACATGGGTCTATCCCAAAGAAGGATACCCCAAGCTAAGAGCACAACAACAATATATATATAATAAATTATGCAACGAAATATAGGAAGAGCTCCCTATCTCTGCACATGCCTTACATTGTGAAATCAAATATAAATATCAATCAGAAATTACCAGCAACAATGTAATTAAATAATACCACACGGGTTACTCTCCAAACTTCTGCGAAATGATCTCCGACACATGCAGCAAATTATAAAATACCACAACTAACAATTAAAAGAAATATATATCCATGCCACCATCCCCAATGGCATCATCAACCATAAATTTAACAGAAAAAAATCTCCACGCAGCCATCCCCAATGGCACTACCATCAACCATAAATTTAAAAGAAATAAATCTCCACAAGGATGTAACAATTCATATGTTAGCTAAGCCCTGGGCAGTGCATGTAGAAGAAACTTATACTAACCCCGAATACTTAAGGATATACATAAAGTCTACTCCAGCGTAGTGCACGGAAATTGCAGTCTATTCTTATAGTATAACCCATTTTAATCTATCACACCGTTCATACTAATAATCAGCAATATACTTAATATATTAACTCTTACATGCAACGACAGAGTAATAACAGAACCCTAAATAGAGGGTACCGAAAACTGTATGCAGTCGACAACAATATACTTCCTACAAGGAAAAGGGTCTAGCTAGTTGAGATCAAGAATACAACTAACAACATATTTCGAACAGGTATCTGCTCTGCTAATAATTTATATATATAATAACAGAACACCTAAATAGAGGGTACCGAAAACTGTATGCAGTCGACAACAATATACTTCATACAAGGAAAGGGTCTAGCTAGTTGAGATCAAGAATACAACTAACAACATATTTCGAACAGGTATCTGCTCTGCTAATAATTATATATATAATAACAGAACACCTAAATAGAGGGTACCGAAAACTGTATGCAGTCGACAACAATATACTCCATACAAGGCAAAGGGTCTAGCTAGTTGAGATCAAGAATACAACTAACAACATATTTCGAACAGGTATCTGCTCTGCTAATAATTTATATATATAATTTTTGCAATTATTTAAAAGAGTTTTGCGCCAACCTGATCGAGATTAAGGACGAAGTATCCCTGTCCTTACCAAGAACTAAACAATGGCACAGTAAACACAATTATGCTGAGAACGGAAATCAAAGGCAGAGATGGTTTTCCTCAATCGCAATAATAGAGTGCACTTACATTTCCCTTTATCAACGAAGCTGTGCCTCCATACTTCCATTGCCGAGTTCGACCTTTGCTGTAGCAATCGATTCATACCGTCTCCACTTGCGGACATATTGTGAAGGCGTCCCTTACCAAAATTCTCTCGTCGGGGTGTATCTTCATTACAAGCACTAACTTTGCAGAGTTTCACCCTGTTTCCCCATCGCAGGGATCCAGACCTTTTTCATCGCCGAGAATGTGTAAAGGGATTCACACTGAATAACTCTCTGAAATCCTTCTCGGGGCGGGCTGGGTTTTTCCCTAATTAGAAATTCCGATCTCAAAAATACGCAGCTCACATTCTGCACCGAAATCTAGGAGTCTGAAAGCCATCCCCTCCACTTCATTCACAACTAGGCAGAGGATTCTTTTTCCCTTCTTCGCAATGCCCCCCCTCCTCTTATCTCGATCCAGGTTTTTTTTATTTCCTCTGCGCATTGGAGAGTCCGCTTGGTTACGGTGGATCTCCCTTATCCCCACGTGGAAGCTCAAGGCTCCACTTGTAAGAATATAACTCGACACTCCACCGAGATCTCCCACAATGTAAGATTGTTATCCCACGATAAGAGGGATTATAACAGAATTAACGCCAGTTGGAATTCGCCGATGTAAGCAAACATTAAATAATGATTTAACGTTTGTTATGAAATTGATTTACTATGCATAATTAGTAACATAATATTATAATGATGGTCAATGACTCGAATAGTTGAAAATGTTATCTTTTTAGTTCTAATAAATGAATATTGGCACTAGATGCCATTTCAAGATAACTAAGGATATCATATAATATACATGAATACATGTATATGATAGCCTTGTCCACTAGGTCTTAGATATATGCAAATAACTCTCTTGTATATAGTTATTACATTATACCTTAAAAATCTTAAGGGACTCCTTTTTTGTCACCTTTAAGATAAATGAGTAAAATACTTTTCGCTTATCATAGTATTCTTTTGTCGAAAAATAGAATAGTACTTATAGGATAATTATGCTCTTTTTTTAGTAATTAGGTTATAGTGGCTTGCTAAAGGTTTAGCTGACACTTAATAATTTTATCTAACCATACATATTTCACTTATGATACTTCCTCGGGGATTTAGGTGTTTTTAAGTGAAATGGTCAACCTTTCTCTAGTACGTGGGGTACCCGGATAACATCCGTCATTACTTATTGTATCTCTTGGATTCCCGACCGCTTCATCTCTTACCCTTAGTGGATTTGGTTTCATGTCGCTTCAGTTGTGTCGAACTTAAGTCCCCTGGTCTAAATAACACTTATGGACATAACACTAGTTTGAAGATCCTATGGTGGGGCCTTGGCCTTGAGCTCGTCACCATGGCCTTTTACACAATTACATTTACAGAATAATAAATATAAAGATCAAAATAGGTCATAAAGGAGGGATATCACATCCTCCTCCCCTTTAATATAACACCGTCCTCGGTGTTCACTTCTCTCTTGGAACAATCATTTGCACCAAAACTGGAATTCAAAGAACAATGTTTAGTAACAACTTGCCATCAACTTCATAATCAAACTCAGAAACATAAATCATGAGTTCTTTATTGCACCTATCACTTGCAATATATGGGATAGATCTAGCACTCCATGATTGTATTCTGTTGACAAAATCAACAAACAGCATTCACCTGATCCAGGAAATTCTTGCCTAACACCTTAGTGCTCACGCAGCAATCCTTTCTCTCATGCCTTGCCTAACACCTTAGTGCTCACACAGCAAATATTTCTCTCATGTTTTGCCTAACACCTTAGTGCTCACGCAGCAAACATTTCTTTCATGTTTTGCCTAACACCTTAGTGCTCACGCAGCAAACATTTCTTTCATGTTTTGCCTAACACCTTAGTGCTCACGCAGCAAACATTTCTTTCATGCATACTAAGCAGCGTCCTGCCTCTCACGTATACATTTTCTTATAGCTTGCCTAGGTCTTACAGCCAGCCGATTCTCCGAGAATCCTAGTGGCTTTCCAATCCCTGATTTCAGGGAGTATTTCAATGTCATTACAACACTCGCCTTCCATAATTCCCCTCAAGCCTGCTCGCTTGAGTCCCGGAATTTATTTTCCCCAAGCCGTCTTGCTTGAGTCCAGAAAATCTCTTTCAATTTAATCAATTTATTTCGTCATATTACATTATGTATCCATACGATTACTCGGAGCAATCTGGGTCAAGTGCTTTGTTCGACAATAATTACCAACAAATTTTTAAAAGAATATGTAAAAATTGTGATGTGAATCTTATTTCCTCACTCCTCATCTTACCATGCATACATTTATGCCCTTGCATTTTCACAAGCTTCACAGAAATTTCGCCATCTGCCAAATTTCACTTGTTAGTATCACTTTATATACGAAAACAAATATTGTAAGAAAATCCCTTCCTTCAACAGAAAATCATCTTTCTTAATAAAATATCCATATGTGATCATCTAAGATGTCATTTCCCACTACACATAACTAGCTTATAAGATTTCATAATGCTTTGAACATGATATAACGTTTTTTGCATGTTAGATTTCACCATTTCAACATAATTCCTATTTAGTTATACAACCCTTTTGTATATCCTATCATCATATAGGGATAACCAATTGTCTAAAACAAACTTACATACCTTATACAGATAACCATGTACCTTTGTAAAGGCAACCGCATAGCTCACCTTCATCTGCCGTGGTTCCAGTTTACTTGTGTCATCACACATTAGTATTATACACGAATCGATATATATTCCACATTTACCCATTGACGGGTGTCAGGCAGTGATGTGTGGAAAAAAAAATACCAATTGCTCGACCACAACATTCAAAGTGTTAGTCGTATAAAGGTAATTAAATCATAAGAACAATCATACATATAACATATGTTCAAATATCATTTTTACTTGTTTCATAAAGGATTATAACTCGATTACTGTCTCAAAGATCGCTTCCGATCTACCCTGCAAATTCCATGTCATCAATGTTTTCCTTAACACATAATAAATAAAAACAGTCATTCCTTGTGGCAACATAAGGACGTCAGAAAATTACAGTATCCTACTAACCTGTATTTATTTCGTGTTGGTTCTAGGTTTCCAATAATCTATCCCTTAACAAAATAACATATAGTTGTACATGGATAGCAAGTCGTCATAAATATTATAACAAGTAAAAGTATAACTTCTATAACCATCACTCATCGTTCCCAACATCTAGCGTAAGGATTTACTGGAGTAAGAAGTTGTAAAAAGGAAACATACATTTTCATCATATGCACCCTATACCTATGCATACTTTTTAAGTGTTTATAACCCTTTTGTCCTTTTGTTGAACTAACACGCCAGGGTACAAGAATGCTCTAATGTCTCACATTTAGTATCGTAATCACTTATCTCATACCTTCATCTGCTAAAGTGAAAAAATATAGTAACAAAGACTATTCATCTGTGGAAGTACACTCAGGTGAAAAACATGCTAACTTCCTTCTCAAGGTAGTAAGTGTTTGACTACATTCTTGCTCCATTTGTCATTCAATCAACCGAACACTTTTAAACTTCTAAGATTTGTAACCAACAAATTCCAAATAATTATATTTCGCACAAGACAGGATATAACTTTTTACATCATTTATTATCAGGGTGATACAGTTTATTTCATAAGAGAACCATACATCCCCATATACTAGTTAAGAAATTATTTATCTAACCTTCTTATCCTTTGGTTTTATCTAAGAGAAGCATCATCCCTTCCGAAGGAATATGTACTGTAGTTATTGTCATAAATTCTATATACTACTTAACTTTTCTACTCAAAATTGAGGGAAACTTACCAACTCCTTTAGCAATTTTCACCCTTTCATATCTAAGTGGTCAATATGCTAATAATTTTCAGTTTGTGTAATATTCTTCTTGGATGTCGGATCATCGACGAGTTTTATCTCACAAACGTCTATCTATGTATTAAGTAGGGAATTTTTCTAGGTGTCGTACACATCCATCGTTAGGAGTTCTAAGTACACCAATAAAGTTAATCCCCTTAACCTTTATGATACATCTTGTCTTTCATAATGTGGATGGTCCTTATACATGATAGTGGATGATCAATATCATTCAATCCAGTAATTTTCAATTTTCAATATGTAAGTAAAGCACAACATACTAGAATAGAGATGAAAGTGGAACTCATATACTTACAGTTTAATCAGACGAGTCTTGGTTGGAATTCCACAATAAATTGCTTCGTCACGATATTCCCATATTTCCCTTAGTTTCTTCTTGGAGAACTCGACGATTAATTTGGATAGTATATTCTCGTCCATTCGTCCCATGCATCCAAAACACAATTTGTTTGTTAGTTTCGAAACCCCCATGTTTATTTACCTTATGTTGAGCCCCTATAGGCCCGAGTGCTGAAACCTCAGCTCTGATACCATATGTAACATCTCCGTATGTAGCATCTCCATAATTGCTGGTATTATTTTGGAGATCTGAAAACAAATAAAAGTTTTCCTCCTCTAACCATAAAAGCACTCATGCATTAGTACTATAAAAAGACCTCAAATGTTTATAGTCTTCTTTCATTGCTGCTGTATAACATAACTTTATAAGTTTATTTAATATCATTGGTAATCACTACAATTGTCATTCCAATCGATAGTACTTACAAACGTCATGTAACTTACAATCTCGAAATTCCAACACTTTAATCATATTTCAAAGATAAGATCAGATTCATACTAACATCTTTTAAACATAACACTGGTTAACTATTCATTGAAACTTGTATCATCATTCATATCCTTGCAAACTCTTTATCCTACCTTGATCATTTATATCATTTAGTGAATCACCATTTCCTTCAACCATACATTTAAACTCATGACATCAAGGAACTTCAATAACAATTTCATATCCACAACAATAACACATACACACATAAGAAGAGCACAATTTCAGGTGGTTCACCCCTCTTGGGCTACGTCCACAAAGGCAAGTCATCACTTCTTTTATTATAAAAGTGTTACATCGAGCAACACCACTGTTGAAATTTACAAAGTTCTCTTTTCCCAAACCCCGAGAAGAACCATTATTCAAAACATTCAATGCTCACCTTAAAATGACGATTGAGATCTATTCCGGTATTCATAACACTAGATCCATAGATACATATATACCTATATATATATGTGTGTAAAATCTTTTCAACAAGAAGTACACGATGACCTAGTAAGCATTGATCACTATATATATTAGAGACTCTCATTCAGTCTACTAAACATAACTTGAAGGCAAAATGCAAACTTTAATAGAGATTCCAGCGATCAACTTTACACAAGAATACAAATATAAAAACTAGGAATGTACATAGACATTTCCCATGCCCAGCGGAACACCTAAAGGCCTTCGACATACTGGGATATTCTACCGTTCCTCCACGCACTCCAAACAAAAATACAAATATCAACATGGGTCTATCCCAAAGAAGGATACCCCAAGCTAAGAGCACAACAACAATATATATATAATAAATTATGCAACGAAATATAGGAAGAGCTCCCTATCTCTGCACATGCCTTACATTGTAAAATCAAATATAAATATCAATCAGAAATTACCAGCAACAATGTAATTAAATAATACCACACGGGTTACTCTCCAAACTTCTGCGAAATGATCTCCGAGACATGCAGCAAATTATAAAATACCACAACTAACAATTAAAAGAAATAGATATCCATGCCACCATCCCCAATGGCATCATCAACCATAGATTTAACAGAAATAAATCTCCACGCAGCCATCCCCAATGGCACTACCATCAACCATAAATTTAAAAGAAATAAATCTCCACAAGGATGTAACAATTCATATGTTAGCTAAGCCCTGGGCAGTGCATGTAGAAGAAACTTATACTAACCCCGAATACTTAAGGATATACATAAAGTCTACTCCAGCGTAGTGCACGGAAATTGCAGTCTATTCTTATAGTATAACCCATTTTAATCTATCACACCGTTCATACTAATAATCAGCAATATACTTAATATATTAACTCTTACATGCAACGACAGAGTAATAACAGAACCCTAAATAGAGGGTACCGAAAACTGTATGCAGTCGACAACAATATACTTCCTACAAGGAAAAGGGTCTAGCTAGTTGAGATCAAGAATACAACTAACAACATATTTCGAACAGGTATCTGCTCTGCTAATAATTTATATATATAATAACAGAACACCTAAATAGAGGGTACCGAAAACTGTATGCAGTCGACAACAATATACTTCATACAAGGAAAGGGTCTAGCTAGTTGAGATCAAGAATACAACTAACAACATATTTCGAACAGGTATCTGCTCTGCTAATAATTATATATATAATAACAGAACACCTAAATAGAGGGTACCGAAAACTGTATGCAGTCGAAAACAATATACTCCATACAAGGCAAAGGGTCTAGCTAGTTGAGATCAAGAATACAACTAACAACATATTTCGAACAGGTATCTGCTCTGCTAATAATTTATATATATAATTTTTGCAATTATTTAAAAGAGTTTTGCGCCAACCTGATCGAGATTAAGGACGAAGTATCCCTGTCCTTACCAAGAACTAAACAATGGCACAGTAAACACAATTATGCTGAGAACGGAAATCAAAGGCAGAGATGGTTTTCCTCAATCGCAATAATAGAGTGCACTTACATTTCCCTTTATCAACGAAGCTGTGCCTCCATACTTCCATTGCCGAGTTCGACCTTTGTTGTAGCAATCGAGTCATACCGTCTCCACTTGCGGACATATTGTGAAGGCGTCCCTTACCAAAATTCTCTCGTCGGGGTGTATCTTCATTACAAGCACTAACTTTGCAGAGTTTCACCCTGTTTCCCCATCGCAGGGATCCAGACCTTTTTCATCGCCGAGAATGTGTAAAGGGATTCACACTGAATAACTCTCTGAAATCCTTCTCGGGGCGGGCTGGGTTTTTCCCTAATTAGAAATTCCAATCTCAAAAATACGCAGCTCACATTCTGCACCGAAATCTAGGAGTCTGAAAGCCATCCCCTCCACTTCATTCACAACTAGGCAGAGGATTCTTTTTCCCTTCTTCGCAATGCCCCCCCTCCTCTTATCTCGATCCAGGTTTTTTTTATTTCCTCTGCGCATTGGAGAGTCCGCTTGGTTACGGTGGATCTCCCTTCTCCCCACGTGGAAGCTCAAGGCTCCACTTGTAAGAATATAACTCGACACTCCACCGAGATCTCCCACAATGTAAGATTGTTATCCCACGATAAGAGGGATTATAACAGAATTAACGCCAGTTGGAATTCGCCGATGTAAGCAAACATTAAATAATGATTTAACGTTTGTTATGAAATTGATTTACTATGCATAATTAGTAACATAATATTATAATGATGGTCAATGACTCGAATAGTTGAAAATGTTATCTTTTTAGTTCTAATAAATGAATATTGGCACTAGATGCCATTTCAAGATAACTAAGGATATCATATAATATACATGAATACATGTATATGATAGCCTTGTCCACTAGGTCTTAGATATATGCAAATAACTCTCTTGTATATAGTTATTACATTATACCTTAAAAATCTTAAGGGACTCCTTTTTTGTCACCTTTAAGATAAATGAGTAAAATACTTTTCGCTTATCATAGTATTCTTTTGTCGAAAAATAGAATAGTACTTATAGGATAATTATGCTCTTTTTTTAGTAATTAGGTTATAGTGGCTTGCTAAAGGTTTAGCTGACACTTAATAATTTTATCTAACCATACATATTTCACTTATGATACTTCCTCGGGGATTTAGGTGTTTTTAAGTGAAATGGTCAACCTTTCTCTAGTACGTGGGGTACCCGGATAACATCCGTCATTACTTATTGTATCTCTTGGATTCCCGACCGCTTCATCTCTTACCCTTAGTGGATTTGGTTTCATGTCGCTTCAGTTGTGTCGAACTTAAGTCCCCTGGTCTAAATAACACTTATGGACATAACACTAGTTTGAAGATCCTATGGTGGGGCCTTGGCCTTGAGCTCGTCACCATGGCCTTTTACACAATTACATTTACAGAATAATTAATATAAAGATCAAAATAGGTCATAAAGGAGGGATATCACAACTCCCCTCCATTATCTGATCTGAGTTCCTTGATCTTCCTTCCAATAGTGTTCTCAACTAAGGCTTTGAAAACTTTGAATCTTTCAAACACCTAATATTTCTTTTTGAGAAATTAGATCCAACAAAACCTAGAGTAGTCATCAATGAAGGTCAGGAGGTATCTAGATCCATTCATTGAAGAAGTGGGCATCGGTTCTAAAACATCACTATGAATCAGATCTAGGATGGAGGAAGCTCTCTTTTCCTTCCCAACATCCTACTTTCGCTCTGGGTGCTTCCCTACCAAGAAACCTTTGCAGATTCCTTGAGAGAATTTTATGTTTGGAAAACCTTCAACCATCTCTTCCTTGTGCAAATACTGTAGGTATTTGAATTTTAGGTGTCCGAATATTTCATGCTAGAGTCTGCTTGTCTCATTTGGATGAGTCAAGAGAGCACTTTTATGTGAGTAAGGTAAGAAGCAGGAGAACTCATATTCCTTGGAGGCATGGTTTGCAAATCCTTTAGCTATCAACCTCCCAGATTAAATCTCTGCAACCTCAATTGTGTCAGGTCCAATACAACTCTCTTTGGTGAGCCTATGTGTGTCATCTAATAAACATACATCAAATTAGCTACTAGAGAAGGAACATACAACACATTCTTGAACTTTCCAAGATAAAGCTATATAGTACCCTTCCCTTTAGCAAATCTTTGCGAGTCATATCCCATGTTTATGCTAGGTCCATCAATGTTATCTAATGAAGAAAATGGCTCTTTGGAGGAAACCATGTGGTTGGAGGCTCCAAAATCAATAAGAAAAGCTTGGTATTGTGATAATCCATCCTTCAATGCATGGCATCTCTCATGATCTTTTGACTTTCCACCTGGATCAGTCTTCCTTGTGCCTTCAAGGAGGGTAATGTTATGCTGCTCAAGGAGGTTTTCCATTTTATCTATGGTCTTCTGCATAGAATAATTCCTAGGATGATTACCCTTCTTGCAATATGTACACTTGGATTTCTCAAATTTATTTTGTTTGTCCTTCTTGGAGATGGAGGATCCTTCTAATGGAATAGACTTGGAATTTTGCTTGGGTTCATATTTCTTCTTCTCCTTTCCCTTGTGCTTCCCATTTCCATTAACACTTTTTTCTTCTCCAGCCACGAGAGCTTCATTTTTGGAGGCCTTCAAGGCACCCATGTGAGTCAATTTGTCTTGTTCTTAGATGAGAGATTTAGTGAAAACATATATAAGGATGGCATCTTCCAACCAGGGATTGACATTCTCCCTGAATGGAAGGTAGAGACAAAGATGGAGAAATCAGTACCTAGCTTGCTCAAAATGGATAGAACCAAATGCTCATCCTTCTTCTCAATGCCACACTGCATGCATTGCATGAACAAATATTTGAATTTGGAAAAGAATTGTTGGATGGTCTCGAAACTGATTGGTTGAAGAGAAATCAACTGTTCTCCATAATATGGCCCCTTATCTCATCTTGTTTTCCAAAGAGGGTATCCAACTTCAACCATACCTCTCTTGGAGTCTTCAATCCATCAAGGTGGAAGAGTAGATCTCTGGAAATATGAATACACATGAAACCAAATTATTCATCCAATCTATTCAGATACTTGGCCTTATCAGAAGCTACTTGAGGTTTGACCTCCTTTCCCATTGTTACCCTATACAGTGACTTGTTGCGCAATACCATATGCATATCATCCCTCCAATCAAGGTAATTAAACAGTGTCAGAAGCCTGGTGGAGAGAGGAGCATTAGAATTCTCCATTAGAACTGTTGGAGTGAATACAAGGTGGTACTATTGCTACTACTACACTAAAACCTATTCAATAACCTGCAAAAAAAGTATCAATTTTTGATATAGACTACTACTAAGAACTACTTTGGGACAATAGGAATATTTTTCTTGATCCTTCACACCTAGCTAGACCTCAAAGGATTTCTCCAATGAATTCAATGCAACGACACCAGGATTTGCTGTGGAAATCCATAGGATTCTGGTGCACTATTGAAAGCATCTTATCAACCTATTCTCACTGAGCTCTGATACAATGTGAAATTTTAAATCACAGTAGATCATGGGGCTGAGTATACCTCACAAAGAAAGAATGAGCAGAAAAGATGAATTATAGTGTAAATCGCAGTAAAAAAGAGCAGACAATTAATCATGCATGAGAACTCAGATAGGAATAGAATAATGTCACATGATCCAATGATCAGTATATTCAACAATGATGTTACAATGGAGATAATTAGAATCACCTAGGATAACTCAAGTCTCAGTTGATCTAGCATAGGAATTTTCACCACTAGAGTGCTCCGGAAGACCCGAACTCAACTAAACTCAAACTAAACTTAGTTAAATGAAGACACAATTAATTGACTAACCAAGGAGGGTGGATCAGTGATTTTTTCATTCAAATAACTCAGAAAATGGTGCATGAGTCCACAATCAGTGGCATTCGGAGCACAAACCCCCCACAAGAGTCAGCTAACTCAAGTGAACTGAATTGGAACACTAAGTAGGCTCCTAACAAATAGGGAACTGACTTAAGTGGTCCTAAAATGATGCATGTTGGGAGCATAAGGTGGTATATTGTGAAATTCAGTTCACATCAAAATCTTACTCAAGCAATTACACTCTTTCATAAGAAGAATCTCACACAATTAGTCGAAGACACAAAAATTATGCACAAGAGTAGAATTATGTATTAGTTTCTCATGAATAAAATACATCAGCCAAAATTATGAAATTAATAGGCTGCTATTAAATAAATGTACAATAGTAATTTGAATGGATAAGGATGCCAAAAGAATATTCTCTTCATCAGACTTACTAAATATGCTCATCCCCCCTACGTGCCAAGTTGACTTTCCAAATCTCTCCAAAAGCTCGCGAATTGCCTAATTAGTGATCTGAAGGTGATGTATGATGGAAAAAAATTCCAAATACTAATTTTGGAAGGAAAAATCATTTAGGAAAGTAATGGGTGCAAAAAACAAGTTTCCTAGGTAGACTAGCTTTTCCCCATAGGGTAAAAAGCACTAAAACTCAGAAAATGCGCCTTTCCTAGCTAAATCTTATCCATAATATTTTAGGAAGGTTCCCAAGTGATCTATATGTATTGTGTTCCACACCTTGGATGTATTTGATCCTCCCATGTTTCCTTGTGGTCCACACAATGGCTATTTCCTAGTCTATTACATAGAATTAACCAAAAATGATTAATTAATGCATCTTATGTAAATAAATGATATGGTAGGAAGACTTAATTATTCCAACACCCCCTCATAAGTCTGACTTAAATGATCTAAATATCAGAAAATGAAATACTAAGGGACCAGTAACAAGACTTGGTCACCCTGTACAATACTGTCGGTCCACAAAAACAAGGATAGAAGGAAAACCTCATGGGAAAAACCTCCCCTCAAAACATGGACATATCAAAATTGAAAGGTTGCTGATCAACCCCTCACTCCAACACATGTTCATCCATCCCAAGCAGTGATCTAAGATAGTTGAATGTCTTCTCTGTAAAAGCCTTGGTGAAGATATCTGTAGTTTGCTCACCTGTTGGGCAATACTGCAAATCTATGATCTAATCATGCACTAGGCCTCTGATGTAGTGCATATGAATATCTATGTGATTGCTCCTCTGCCTCTGTACTAGATCACATGAAACTCTAATAGCACTCTGGTTGTCACAAAAAATGACAGTAGGAGTATCGAAAGAAATCTCAAACGTTGACAAAATCCCCTACAACCAAGCACACTGTGTAGCAGCATTCACTGCTCCTTTGTACTCTGCCTCTACTAAAGATTGTGCTATGGAATTTTGTTTCTTGCTAGACCAGAAAACAGGGCCTCCTCCAAGCATGAATACAAATCCTGATGTGGATTTCCTATCAATGCTATCACCATCCCAATCTGAATATCTGAAGCCCAAGAGATCTAGGCTCAAATCTGCAGCATAGTGAATCCCATCAGTCTTTGTGCCCTGCACATAATGAGAAATTCTTTTTGCATCCCTCCAATGTAGCTCATGTTGCTGATACATGTATCTTGATTCCACACTCACATCATAAGAAAGATCTTGTTGAGTGTGTGTCAAGTAGAGCAAGCTGCCAATCAACTGTCTATATAAAGTGTTGTCAAACAATGGTGTAGATTCTGCATCTTCTAGTCTAAGTCCAGAAAGGAATGGAGTCTTAGAAGGCTTGCAATCAGCCATATTAAACTTCTTTATCAGATCAAAAGCATATTTTCACTGACATACCTTGGTTCCATCTTTTTTTTGAGAAATCTCAAGCCCCAGAAATTGCTTAAGAATTCCCAAGTCACTCATGGAGAATGCTTGGTGCATAGCTGCCTTCAATGATGCTATTTGGTCATTGCTACTACCTGTAATCAACAAATCATCAACATACAACACTATTATCATTATAAAACCTTCAACATGCTTCATATAGACATTTGGGTCATATTTACACCGAACATAAGCTTGTGATAGAAGGAAACTGTCCATCTTTGCATACCAAGCCCTGGGGCTTGCTTAAGTCCAGACAAAGATTTTTTCAACCTGCAAACAATATTTGTATCTGATGTGTACCCCTGTGGTTGCTGAATATATATTTCTTCTTCAAGATCTCCATGGAGGAAATCACTTTTCACGTCCATGTGATGTACTTCCCATCGCTTGGAAGCTTCTACTGCCAAAACTAGTCTAATGGAGTCTTTCTATGCCACTAGTGCAAAGGTTTCATTATAATCAAGTCCTTGCACCTGCGAAAACCCCTTTCTACCAGCCTTTTTTTGTATTTAATGGCTGTACCATCCGCTGCACATTTGGTCTTATAAATCCACTTGCACCTTACCAACTTTCTCCTTGCAGGGAGCTTGACTGGCTCCCAAGTTTCATTCTTCTGCAATGACTAAAACTCCTCATCCATAGCAATCTGCATTATTGGGTCATGTGAGGCTTCTTCATATGTTTAGGATCATAATCTATCATCATAAGACATTTCTCATAAAGGTAAGGATCATTCACATTGAGAGCAGTCTCAAATTGTGATCTGGTCCTCCTTTGGTCCTAAGGATTGCCAACTAGTTCACCTGTTGCTTGCAAAGTTTTTGTGGCCCATTTAGGCCTTGTAGGTGAGTTAGCATCGACAATAAAATGATCCTCATCATTAGAAATATCAAAATCAAAACCTTGAAGAACATCACTTACTTCTTCTTTAGGTGGCGGTGAAGATGGTTCTCCAATTTCAGCGCTCTGAGAGGGCTCTTCCTCAAACTGCACACTTCTTTCAATGAATGCTTTATGAGTGGTCATGTTCAGCAACTTATAACCTTTGGAGTCCTATGAATATCCAACAAATAGACATGGTTGGATTTGGGGCTGCAATTCCCTCCTCTTCTCAAGTGGAATCCTAGCCCAAGCCTTTGAGTGAAAAATCCTGAAATGAGAGACGTCAGGTTTGTGCCCTATCAAGCTTCAAAGGGAGTGACACCTTTGAGAGATTTATGTGGCACTCTATCATGAATATATGTGGCACAATTTATTTCCTCATCCCATATCTTAGGAGACAAATCCTTTTCCTCAAGCATACATGTGGCCATATCCTTAAGAGATCCATTTTTCCTCTCAACAACCCCATTCTGCTGAGGTGTATATGGAACTGTGTGTTGCATCTGAATGCCTAAAGAGGCACAAAATTGCTGAAACTCTGATTTCACATATTCAAAACCATTATCATATCTTATAACTTTTATATTCCTACCAGACTAGTTCTCAACAGAGGCTTTGAATAGCTTGAACATACCAAAAACTTCTGACTTTAACTTGATGAAGTAAATCCAACAATACTTGTTGAAGTCATCTATGAATGTGAGAATGTATTTTGCATGATTCAAGGAATCATGAGGGAATGGACCTGATATATCAGTATATATAAGGTCTAATGGTGCAATGGTTCTCTCAGAATTGGATCTCCCATACTTATGCTCAAGGTGTTTTCCTAGGATGCAAGACTGACAGACACCTTTGGAAAACTTGATATTGGGCAGCCCTATAACCATCTCTTTCTCATGAAGTTGGGAAATGTATTTGTAATTTAGGTGGCCAAATATTTCATGCCATAGTTTGTTGGACTCATTGGCATGGGTTAACACAACAGAAGGTGAGGGGTTTGGCACAAAATGAGAAAACTTGTAAATTCTAGAACAGGGATCAACCGTACGAAATGCAATAATTTTTCCTGTTGAAATTTCTGCTATCTCAACATCATTGGGGGTAAAGGTTACTCTTTTGGGAATCCCTGTATGGGTCATCTGATAGACTGACAGTAGGTTTGCAGCAAGTCCAGGTACATATTAAACATTATTAAATGACCCAAACTCGAGATCTATACTACCTTTTCCTTTGCTAGAAGTTTCAGAATTGTCTCCCAATACAATATTTGGGCCACTGGAAGAGTCAAGTGAAGTAAAAGCCTTACTTGTGGACACCATGTCTCTTGAAGCTCTGGAATTAAGAAAGAATGAAGAAGGTTTTGATGTGCTGACCATCAATGCATGAACTCTCTCTTTATCATCATAATTTTGTCCTCCATCCTTCCTCTTTGCACTCTCTGGAAGAGGAATATTGTCTTTCTCCAAGAGTTGAGCACGGGGGATTCACTAGTGAGGCAATATCATATCACGTCCATTCATATTGGGGGGTTGAATACTCTTAAAAACCTCAAAAATATATTGCTTTGTATTAAGGGGTGAAGGGGGGATTTTTAATTTTACATAGTAATATAAATATTGGGGCTTATTTTATTTGGGTGGGATGAGGAAAAACCTCCAAATCATGGGATGGATTCATAACTCCAAATCATGGGCTCAAGTCATACCCACCTAAAACTTATGTACCCTCCATTTTTATTTGATATTGCTTATGATCCTAAGTTTTGCATAAATATGATAATAGTGTACAAATTATAATATCAATGGAAGTCTCTTTGGATTACTATCCTTGAGAAATCCTCATTTAATAGCTTCTTTAGGCTTGGTTTGATTGGTGTTATAGCGTTTTTCATCTTTAAGTTAAGATATGTAAGTAATCGGGAGTTCTAGAGTTGAACAATTGTATTTTATTTTTGTAGGAATTCGAGTAAAAGATATAACTCTTCATTTTTTAGGTTGGGGTTTAGGTGGGTATTGAGATTCAGTCAAATCTTGCTCCACGACAACCAAGAAAAGTGAGATCAATATTTCTTGGCTCACTGGAACCAAGATGTTTGTTTTGATAGGAAGGTAGGGAAGTCCATCAATGAAAGGGTTTCATTTTTGCATTTTTATGGAGTTTAATTATTAATCTTATAGAAAACATGAGCTCTCGATGGCTATACATGTATTTACATGATATTAAATTGGTAGATTGGCCAGTTGTGCTATGAAACATTTGCAATTCTTGTCTTCTCTAACCATTGCACTAACTAGTGGACTATCAGTATTTTACATTCTTTGTTATGTTGATCTCTTGAATGGGTTTCCTTTTACACATTTTTCCTTCTCTGGTAATATTTCGTTGGGTCTTCCACTATCCAATGTTACAAATTCATCAATCACCCTTACAATCTTGGTGGGATCATTATTAGTATTATACTATTATTTTATTTAGCGTCTTGTTTGCTTATACTAAGATGTTTAGGGTTCTTGTTTGTTACAACTTGATAATATGATATAAAGGGGTTATTAAAAATGGATACCTACAATATTTGGTGAAACTAGGGGTTTTCTTAATTGGAAAGGAATATTGGGAGGGGGGTTCAACAATACAATTTTAGTAGGCATTTTCCAATATTTAGTGAAATTAGGGATATTCTTTAATATCATGCGAACGATCGTGCTATGAAACAAGTTCACTGAGTGAACCCCCCGTGTTTTATCCATCCTTGCTCCAACTTTGATGTCATGATTGCCAATGGGGGCACCTTACCTTGGAAGGGGAAGTGTCGGTTTGTGCGTATCTCTATGGAAGATTTTAACCTGCACTCTGAAATTCCTTGGCCTTAGGAGTATGTGATGTTTTTTTGGGTGCTTAATTGTTATGCACACTTGGCCCCATCTTATGGGATTTTGCTGAACTTTGGATGCAGTTTTCAGTCAATGGAAGAAAAACACACATTTATGGGCTTACAACCAAGGTCTCTCTGCATAATCAGTTCACATTGCATGGAAAATATCCTTAAGAATAATTTGCAAGGTGTCATTGCTCAGCTCCATTCCATTCAGATGCACCCATCAATGGTGTCCACTAATCCTTTGGATCTACAACACAATTGGATCGATATGCAGGTGTCTTTGATGAACCAGTGGGATTGCTTCCTTCAAGCGACCTTTCCGGTAAGAATTTAGCCGCCTCTACCTCTAAGAAGGAAATGATGGCTATTTTGCATGCAGTACATAAGTGGAGGCCATACCTATTAGGGAATTATTTTTGCATCAAGACTAATCACCAGAGTTTGAAATATTTCTTGGAACAAAGGGTCTCCTCCGCAACACAACTGAAATGGGTTATGCCTATGAGATCACTTACAAGCAGGGTAAGGAGAATCTGGTGGTAGATTCTCTTTCTCGCACATTTGATGACCAAGTTTCTCTTTCATCTATTTCTATGCATGTTCCACATTGGTTGCAATCTGTTCAACAGGGCTATGTCAATGAGTCCCCATTATCTCAACTCGTCCAATGGTTGGAAAACAACCCTTCTATTGTACCACATTACTCTTGGGATGGTACTTCCTTGAGATATAAGGGTTATCTCGTGCTTCCCCAGAGCACAGATCTTCAACAGGATGTCTTCTATGAACTCCATGATTCGCCATCGGCAGGGCACTCTGGGTTACTCAAAATGTATGAACGAGAAAATAGTAACTTCTTTTGGCAGGGAATGAAAAGGACAATTCAACAGATGGTGGATAAATGTGATACTTTCCAGCTCCTTCCGGGATTGCTCAAACCCTTTCCCATTTCTACACAAATTTGGACAGATATTTCTATGGAATTCATTGAAGGGATCCCTCTCGTTGAATGGTGGTACAATACTGCATCTAAAATGACTCCATATGAAGCAATCTATGGTCAGGCACCGCCATTTCTTCTTCCATACACCCTCAATAGTTCACTAGTTCAGGAAATTGACATGGTTCTTCGAAACCACGATCATATTCTTCGCATTTTGCAGGACAATCTTCACATGGCCAGAATTCGAATGAAAGAAAAAGCCAATCAACATCGTTCTGAGTGCACTTTTCAAGTAGGTGATCTGGTTTTTCTTCGTCTACATCCTTCCAAGAAATCCTTCCTGAAACTCAAAGGGCGTCATCTTCTCTCTCGATCTATCATAGAGGTATTCATTCAGTGACACGAAATGCAACTAGAGGATGCTACATGGGAACCACTCCTTCAGATTCAGCATCAATTTCCACATCTAAAGCTTTGAGGACAAAGCATTTTCTAAGGGAGAGAGGATGTTAGTAACCCATGTCAACCCTTTTCTTTACTTTGTTAGTATATTGTTGTTGGGCGCATATGCTTTGTAAGTCATCTCGTAGTATTATATGTTGATCCATAGTTTGTATTATCCCATAGTATTGATCCATAGTATTGGATGCATATGCTGTGTAATCCGTCCTGTAGTATTATATGTTCCATGGTATTGACCCATAGTATTGGTGCCTAGACTTAGTATATAAGTTTGTGCTGAGGCCAATGAAGGCACCGTGAAGTTATTTGTATTGAGCTTTTTCAAAGGAGGTTTCCCCCTCGAAGTGGCCCACGATCAATAAAAATATTTTGTGATCTAATATGTCATGCATTTTATCAATTAATTGTTGCAGGTTCCTCACATGATATAGGAGGATCATCACTGATCAAAATGTGGTCAGAAATATATAGTCTTAGAATCTAAAACAGATAGCACCATCGTGAACATCTCACCAAGAGCTTTCTAGCAACATTTGTTTCACCTCAATCCAACTCCATATGCAAAATATATGGCTGATGTATGTTGAAGAAGTCCATGCATAGTGTTACCACATGGACTAATCACATGTTGGCATGTGGTCCAATTAAAACTTGACAAGTGGCAAGGTTGAGCTCCAATTCCATGATAGGTGGCATCATGTGGCAAGGTGAAAAGGTGTGAATTTATTTAAAGTTTTAATATTTTAAATATTAAAAAAAAGAATGAATTAAATATTTCCATAATTATATGGAAACACACCACCTAAATACTTGGAACCCATATCCTAAAATTTAGGGATTGTTTAAGATATGTACAAAAGGAGGAAATGAATCCCATGGAGTAAGATATGGTAAAAAGGGAATGAATCCCATAAGTATATAATGGGAAAATCCATTTCCCAAACTTTAGGAAAGTTGTTAATACATTTCCACAAATTTATCATATGCCACCATGCAACGTGTTGGCCCATTTGTTTGGAGGCTAAACCATAAATAATTATTTTTAGTTTGTGTTTGGATTTATGCCAATAAGTGGGGCACACCTTCATAAGACTCCTTTGGATCCAAACATTAAGTCACTACATTTATATTATATGGTTTTTAGTGACATGTATTTTGGGTTTGTCACATATTTTGTTTCCAAATATGTATTATATGGTTAGATAACCATATCTTTTAATTTGAGAAAATCCTATTGTAAGTGGAGTTTGGTTATGAACCCATTGGTATATAAACAAATGTATTTTTCCATGTGGAGTGGGAATTGTGGAGAGGTATTTTGGAGAAGAATTCTTGGTGGAAATTCTTGGTGGAAGTTATGTGAAGTTTATGTGTTCTTCTTAGAGTGGAATAACTCTTGAAGGATATCGTTGAAGCTTCTTTGGAAACATTTCCAAGGCATCATTATACTTGGCGAAAGATTGTATTCTGGTGCATCTAGCATTTTGACCACATAATAAGATTGGTCCTCATTGGAGAGTGGGCTCGGAGACATAGTCCCCTTGTGGACGAAATCCATTATCATGTCTAGTGCAATTATTTTATGTGTCTTTTATTCATGTGTATGATTTATTTATTTATGTTACACATAAGCTTTATTTATTCTCTTTTATGCAATTCATGTGTATTCATTGAATAAAATATCCCGGATCATGTTAGTATCAAAGTGGTGTTCTTTGACTTGAATTGTGAGTGTGGATGCTTACTAGGGACAAGCTCAAAGAAGGTGAAGGAAAACTTGAGACTTTCAACCCAGAGATTAGATGTGCACATCAAATAAATAAAATGGCAGATGAATACCCTCGTGTAGAGAACGAGAACGCCTTCCAGGAGGATTTCTATTGGATGTCAGACATGGTGGAAAAATTGTTTGTGGACTATCAAGAGATATTGACATGGAAGGAAAAGAAGAAAGTGAAAGAAGACGGTGATGATACAGTGAACCATGGATTTGGAGGATATCCTTCTGAACCCCCATATCCATCTTCAATTTTAAGCTCTTCTTATTCCTCTTCTTCTCATCATTCTAGCTGTCATCAGAAATATGCTTTTAAGAATCCCTTATTGAAGCTTGATGTTTAATTTAATTTTCCTATGTATAATGAAGAATTTGATGTAAAGAAACTTGATAATTGGATCAAGTAGATTGAGTTTTATTGCAGGGTTCAACAAATTGTGGATGATTCTATAAAGGTTCAACTTGCTACTCTCCACTTGGGAATCACTGCTTTAATTTGGTGGGAGAGTAGAGTTCAACAAGACCTCCTTACAAAAAGTAAAAAGATCTCATACTGGTTTTAATTTGTATCTGCATTGAAGAAACTGTTAGGATATCTCATCATTCACTTGTGTACTTTGCATGCATGCATGCATCCGCATGCTGCCCAATCATCAGTATGGTACCTCCAGCACCTAGTCCTTAGTCTCCCAGCACTCGGGATCTACTTTCCACTCAGTTTAAGCCCTCCTAGCCTCGCATGCACCCAGTTCTCACTTCCACTGAAGAAGAGCGCCTTTCTCACCTACCAGTCCAGTTACACTTCATTTATCACTCCAATTTACCTCCGATTGACCTCCGATGAGACATGAATGACAGTTCTGAGTGCAGTTAAATCCTCATGTGCCCTCCACTGAGCCTCCATCCCTAGATTAGTGCCATTTACCATCAGTTACACTTATTACACTCAGTTAGACTCAGTTTGACACCTGTTTGATAGTGACTTGTGCATTGATTACCACCATTGATTGATGATGAGGACTCATAGTTGGAGCCAAGCTATGCCATTCAGTTAATTCGAATGACCTCCTTGGTTAATTGGAATTCCTCACTCATTGTTACTGTATTTTAATGTAATCATTCACCCTTACTGGGATATTGAGCACTGATGCATGTTTTGCACAGTTTTACACCATTTTTCTGAGTTTCATCTACTGTGATTGATTTACTTGTTCATTAGATTTGCTGTGACTAATTTTACATGGTATCAGAGCCATTGCAGGGACAAGATCTCTTTTCTACAGGAAGATTTGAGTGAATTTGCTCAAAATTACTAAAGTTTTGGCATGAAAGATCTCATGTGCATTCGCTCATGTGCATGCAAAGTAGAAAAATACACTCCAATCCACTCCAGAAGCTTGAGTTTTCCACATAATTCCTGGATTTGATACATTGGACCCATTCAACTTGTTTGATCTCCAATCCCAGGTGTGATGCAACTCTAAAAGGGTGGATTATTTGACCTTACTGTTCTTGTTTTGATTGTGATTTGCAGGTTTCTTACTTCCTCCATTTGCATTTGCTAATGCAGAGATGGAGACTTCTTCTTCACAAAATATTCTTACTCCATTCAACTATGATGAATGGAAACCAAAGATGATTACATTCTTGAAGAGACAATGTCTTTTTGATATGTGCATTGGTAATACAAGAGATTTTGCTTCCGATGAAGAGGAGAATGATTGGCTTAATGATTGTGATAGAGCTTTTGGGACAGTATGTCTCGCTATGTCTCCCTGTATGCACTACCTTAGTACTACTGCTGAAAATCCAAGAGATCTATGGGC
Organism: Larix kaempferi; assembly: GCA_027924585.1. NCBI lineage: Eukaryota > Viridiplantae > Streptophyta > Pinopsida > Pinales > Pinaceae > Larix > Larix kaempferi. The sequence continues at coordinate 4,746,345 of BSBM01000006.1, read as the reverse complement.
CCAAATCAATAGAAAATTTGGAAAGCAGGAAGAAGAGGATCATGCTAGCTTTTTGGAGAACAAGCCCAGTGACATCTCCTTATGTGCTTTCTCCGATCATGTCTTGGCCTCATCCATTGTTCAAGATGAAGAAGAAACTGTAGATTCAACACTCATTTTCTCACTGTCTTCTATTTCGAATTCTGAGAAAGATAAACCATCTCATACTCTAGATTCCGAAGAGGTTCTTGAATCCTCTCTTTCACATGAGTTTGTCGGCATGCAGAATAATGATCTACTTGATGTTTTGGAGGTAAAATTTGATTTTAGAGGTGAACCATTTGTCCTCCTTGATTGCATGCCTCTATAAAATTTTGTTCCATCATTTTCATAGTTTCTCAGAGTTTTACTGAAGATGAAGAGCACTACCATTCGCTTGAGTTTAATTCTCATGCAATTTTTGTTGATTTTGGTTTTGATCTCACTCCTGTTGGTTGAAAGGAGCTCTCAAGATTCCATTTGTCAAATATTGGAGCTGATTTAACTTCCACTGATAAGAAGTTCAAGCTTCAAGATCTATTTGATCCAATTGGAGCGATTCCTACCTCACTTGGTTCGAATTACAGGTTCCAAGATCATCCTCATATTTTCAGATTTGTTCTCACCATTTTCGGTATGAAGAGCAAGTTCATAAAGTCTCCACATTCGCTTGCATCCACTGATGGAGAATTCAAGCACATGTTTTTGGAGCATGATCCATTTACTCCCAAGAGTAAGATACCTCCAGACATATCTGCTTGATTTTGGAGTAGTTAAATCTTTTGCTGTGTTATAGTCCATTTTGAGGGGGGGTTTTTCCCATGAGGTTTTCTCCATTTCCTCGGTTCATGGACTGTTCTTTATTTGGATTATTATTGTATTGGGGTGACCTTTGGTCTCAGTAACCAGGGCCCTACATTTTATTTTTTACATCATAGTATAGCTTGAGGGGGGATGTTAGGATATCTCATCATTCACTTATGTACTTTGCATGCATGCATGCATCCGCATGCTGCCCAGTCATCAGTATGGTACCTCCAGCACCTAGTCCTTAGTCTCCCAGCACTCAGGGGATACTTTCCACTCAGTTTAAGCCCTCCTAGCCTGTCATGCGCCCAGTTCTCACCTTCCACTGAAGAAGGGCGCCTTTCTCACCTACCAGTCCAGTAACACTTCAGTTATCACTCCGATTTACCTCCGATTGACCCATAACTGATATTATCAATCTGATTGACCTCTGATGAGACATGACTGACAGTTCTGAGTGCAATTAAATCCTCATGCGCCCTCCACTGAGCCTCCATCCCTATATTAGTGCCACTTACCATCAGTTACACTTATTACACTCAGTTAGGCTCAGTTTGACACCTGTTTGACAGTGACTTGTGCATTGATGACCACCATTGATTGATGATGAGGACTCCTAGTTGGAGCCAAGCTATGCTATTCAGTTAATTCGAATGACCTCCTTGGTTAATTCGAATTGCTCACTCATTGTTACTATATTTTATTGTAATCATTCACCCTTACTGGGATATTGAGCACTGATGCATGTTTTGCACAGTTTTACACCATTTTTCTGAGTTTCATCTATTGTGATTGATTTACTTGTTCATTAGATTTGCTATGACTAATTTTACAGAAACAATTTTATCCCTTAGGATACATGCATCAAGCCATAATGGATTGGTAGAATTTAAGGAAAAACAAAGGGTAGGGAGTGCAAGATTATACTCATGAATTCAGAAAGAAAGCATTAATGTTGGGTATTCCTTTGCACACACAAGAAACGTTGTTGAAGTATGTAGGTGGATTACATGAATATTTAAGGAATCAGATACTTATGTTTAATCCAAATTGTTAGGATTATTAATACTCCATCATTGTCCTACATAGCATTATTTCTTTTTCCTAGTATCTAATGATGTCATTTCCCCCTAGTGGTGTGCAGATGTCATCCAAGATCTTGTTGGAATAATTAATTCTTCCTACCACAAGGCAACATGGGAGGATCAAATACATCCAAGGTGTGGACCAAAAGCCATATAGGCCACTTGGGAGCTTTCCTAAAAGATTCTGGATAACATTTAGCTAGGAAAGATGCATTTTCTGAGTTTTATTGCTTTTTACCCTATGGGGAAAAGCTAATCTACCTAGGAAACTTGTTTTTTGCACCCATTACTTTACTTAATGATTTTTCCTTCCAAAATTCATATTTGGAATTTTTTTCCATCATACATCACCTTGAGATCACTAATTAGGAAATTCGTGAGCTTTTGGAGAGATTTGGAAAGTCAACTTGCCACCTAGGGGGGATGAGCATATTTAGTAAGTATGATGAAGAGAAGATTCTTTTGGCATCCTTAGCCATTCGAATTACTGTTGTAAATTTATTTAACAGTAGCCTATTACTTTCATAAGGTTGGCTAATGTATTTTATTCATGAGAAGTTAATATAGAATTCTACTCTTGTGCATCATTTTTGTGTCTTTGACTAGTTGTGTGAGATTTTTCTTATGAGAGAGTGTAATTGCTTGAGTAAGATTCTGATGTGAACTGAATTTCACATGGTATCAGATCCTTCAATCTATTCCTATCATCTTTGTTTGTCTTGCAGGATCCAACCAGTCTCAAGAAGGGCGCATTGATCAATTCACCGGGTGAATTCTATTCTCTACAGGGCGCATTTTGGCATTCAGAAGTGTTCTAAAATAATTCCATAAGTTTATTTCAGAGAAGCAATGGATCATACACAACATATCATCCTCAATCCATTCAATTACTTTGATTGGAAGGAGCAGATGGAGATTCTACTGAGGAGCAAAGCGCTCTACAGGGTGACCATGGCAATTGAAGCTGAGCCAACCTCAACAGTGGAGAAATCTAAATGGCATAATCGAAGGGATGAAGCCTATGGTATGTTATGTCTCACTACATCCAGAGAGCTTCTATTTCATCTTGATGGCCTCACTTCACCCAATGAAGTATGGCTGAAACTTCAAGAATTGTTCGGGGAAATCGATGAATTGAGAGGCCACCAATTGGATAATGAGCTAGTCTCCTTGAGTCCACAAAATTTTGATAATCTACATGATTTCTTCTCCAAATTTAAATCTCTTGTATTTCAGCTGAAGTAATGTGGTATTGACAAAAAGGATGAACAATTAGTTTTGGCCATTCTCTCCAAGTTTGTCCCCGACTATTCAATCTTTGTCTGAACCTTCCATTCCACCCGGAAAGCAATTAAGAATTGGAAGAGACCGACACTTTCATAACTCATGGAGTCTTTGACACAAGAAAAAGACAAATTGGTCTTGACGAGAGCCATTAAAAATGCATCCAAAGACCACTGTCTGAATGTTGGAGATTCAAAGGGTTCAAAAGGAAAAAGGAAAGGCAATTTCAAGAAGCCCACCGGTGAGAGGAAAGACAAGAAGAATTTTAATGGAGAGATATCTAACTTCAACAAGAATCCAAACAAGAAGAATGAGAGGACAAAGTGCAATTATTGCAGCAAGGGATTTCATCCTGAAAGCAAGGGCTTTCATCCTGAAAGCTCTTGCATGAAGAAAACCATTGACCAATTGACTCAACTCCACGGGGGGTTCACTAGTGAGGCAATATCATATCACGTCCATTCATATTGGGGGTTTGAATACTCTTAAAAACTTCAAAAATATATTGCCCCGTATTAAGGGGTCAAGGGGGGTTTTTAAATTGACATAGTAATATAAATATTGGGGGTTATTTTATTTCGTTGTGCCAAGGAATAACCTCTAAATCATGGAATGGATTCATACGTTTGAATCATGGGCTGAACTCATACCCACCTAAAACTTAAGGACCCTCCATTTTTATTTGATATTGCTTATAATCCTAAGTTTTGGATAAATTTGATAATAGTGTACCAATGATAATATCAATGTAAGTCTCTTTGGATTATTGTCCTTGAGCAATCCTCATTTAATATCTTATTTAGGCTTGGTTTGAATTGATGTTATATTGTTTTTCATCTTTAAGTTAAGATATGTAGCTAATTGGGAGTTTAGGACTTGAACAATTGTATTGTATTTTTTGTAGGCATTCAAGTAAAATATCTAACTCTTCATTTTTTAGGTTGGAGTTTAGGTGGGTATTGATATTCAATTAAACCTTTCTCCACAACAAGCAAAAAAAGTGAGATCAATCTTTATTGGCTCATTGGAACCAAGAAAAGTTAGATCAATGTTTCTTGATTAATTATTTCTTTCAACTTTTTGTATTCTTCTTTAATATTTTCATATTACCAGTTAGGAATAGTTGTTAGATTGAGTTATATTTGGCACATTCATAATTGTAATTTCAATTCTTATATGCAAGGCATTTGTCTTAATATTGTATTGGAACTAACATAAACATAGGTGAAAATCTAAATCCTTATCTACATACCCTGTGTGTTATCGTTTCCATGAAATGGTATCATATGAGTTTCACCACTCGTGTATCTTTATGACTATTACATGCTTGAAAACTAACAATGTATATTTTTCCCTCTCTTGTAAAGATAAAAAAACTAGATATAACTCAATAAAAGGTAACTAAATGTTGTTAATCCCCTTGATTGCAAGAATAAATGTAGAGGAAGTGGAGGAAATTCATTGGATCTTGCGAATGACCCAAATACAAGATATGCACATGATCATATGGTATTAATGAAAAGTAAGAGAATTTTTTATATGTTCATTGGGTTCAAACATCAATGATGTTTGTTTTGATAGGAAGGTAGGGTAGTCCATCCCTGAAAGGGTTTCAATTTTTCATTTTATGGATTTTAATTTATTAAGCTTATAGAAAACATGATCTCTCAATGGCTATACTTGTATTTACATGATATAAAATTGGTAGATTAGCAGGATGTGGTATGAAACATCTGCAATTCTAATTTTTTTAAGCATTGCACTAACTATTAGACTATGAGTCTTTTACATTCTTTCTTATGTTGATATCTTGACCATGTTTCCTTTTACACATTTTTCCTTTCTCGGTACTATTTCATTGGGTATTCCACTATCCAATACTACAAATTGATCAGTCACCCCTACAATCCTACTGGTATCATTATTAGCATTATACTATTATTTTATTTAGCATCTTATTTGCTTATACCAAGATGTGTTAGGACTCATGTTTGTTACAACTTGATAATATGATATAAAGTGGGTGTTAAAAATGAGTTGATAAAAATGGATACCTAAAATATCTAGTGAAACTAGGGTTTTTCTTAATTGGAAAGGCATATTAGGAGGGGAGTTCAACAATACAATTTTAGGATGCATTTTCCAATATTTAGTGAAATTATGGATATTCTTTAATATCATGTGAACGATCGTGCTATGTAACAAGTTCACTGGGTGACCCCCCGATGGTATTATGATTCTATAAATAAGGATAGATTCATCCTTATCAGTGTGTGAAGAATAATGCTATATGTTGAGCTCATTAGGAGGTAGCCCCCTCAAAGAGGCGAGTGAACAAGGTTAATTCAACACATCAAAATGATCATATTCATATTAATAAAAGTGGAGGTTTTCCATTATATGGATAGTATGGATTAGAGGATGCATGTAACCAAGATTGAGATGCATGGTATGACTTAGAGGATGCTTGTGATGATTGGTAAATGGATAGTTGTAATATTTGGGATCTCAACTACTTCCATATTATTTTTGATGAATCTTCTCTTTTATATGAAGAGAAACTAGTGGCAAAACGGAAACTATAGTCAACCTCTTCTACTGTAGAAGAATTCCTCTTAGTTCCATCATTTCCCTACTCTCTAGAGGGTTTGCTTATTTTGGATGGTTATACTTCTTTGGATCCACAAGACCCTCATGGAAACTACACTCAATAGTTAGTGGAGTTTTGTTTCATCAATGGGGTTTCAATGACAACATAGTGGCCTTGGTTTTTGGGATAAGTCCCTTCAACTATTTCGCCATGGCCATTAGTACTTGTACATGGGATCCAATATTAAGATGGTGCATTTTGGACAACATCAGAATGGTAGCTCAAACTGACGCATGGGACCCTAGTTCCTACTTCAGCATGGCTATTAACATTCACCCATGGGACCCTAGATTATGGTTGTACATTCACTCAAAGCGTTGAGGACAACACTTTTCTTTAAAGTGGGTGGAGTTTTATGGCCCTCCCTAGGGGTGATATGTGGGGGGGGTGGTGGTGGAGGGGCCATGAGAGTAGTAGTGAAGGCCATTCAATGTAAAGTGGACTAGGTCCACTATGTTTTTATTCTTAAATAAGGCCCACTATGCTAGGAGATAAATGTAATGGGACCTCAATAATAAGGCCCACTAGGTGGTTAGGAGGTTAGAGTGTATTGTGATTCTATAACTAACGATGGAGACCTCCTTATGAGTATGTGAAGAAGAATATTGTATGTTAATATTAGCTCATTAAGAGGTAGCCCCCTCAGAGAGGTAAGTGAACAAGGTTGATTCATTGGACATCAAAATAATCATTTCAATAATAATAAAGTTGGAGCTTACTGAATATCTCTTGTATTGTTTCTTATATTGGATATATTTTGCATATGATCTACATTGTATACCTAAGGTTTATAGCATCTAAATAAATAAAGAAGAGACTATCAAGACACCAATTTTGCTTCAACCCTTACACACACGTAATCAAAGATGGGAAGAGATATCAATTGAATTCATCACAAGTTTAGAAACTTCAAAAGGTAAGGATATCACTTTTTTGGTTGTGGATATAGTTGCAAAATATGCACATTTTTTACAATTCAAAGTGCATATATTGCAAGTTAAGTAACATAAGTTTTCGTAAAAGAAATTCTTAGGCCTTTTGGATTTCCTGAAGTAATAGTCGTGATAGATATCCAAAATTCACATGCAATTTTTTGAAGGAGTTATAGAAGATAATAGGAAGAACATTGTCCATGAGCTCATCATATCATTAATAAATAGATGGTAAGATGGAAATAGTGAACAAATGTTTAGAGGGTTATCTTTGTATCTATTCTTTGGACAAACAATCTCAATGGGTCAAGTGGCTTGCTCTAGTAGAATGGTGATTAGTACAACCTATTGAGCATAACTACTAAGATGTATCCATTTGAAGCTCTTTAGGGATATCCATACCATGGCATCACATCCTTTTTGCAATGCCATTCCAAGATACAAGCAATAGACTCACATATTGATAAGACTAAAGACTATGCAAATGATTAAAGAAAACCTTCAAATGGCCCAAAACACGATGAATCAATAAGCATATCAACATTGAAGTGAAATACAAATTGAGTTGGGGAATTAGGTATATCTGAAATCCAACCATATAAACAATTGGGGGATTGGGTGTATTTGAAATCCAACCTTATAAACAATCTACTGTCAAACAAAAGAAAAATTATAAACTAGCTCCAAATTTATGGGCCCTCCAATATCCTTCACAAGATTGGAGAAGTGGCTTATTGGTTGGATTTGACTTCTTTACATATTCATAACATTTTATGTGTCTCCTGTCTAATATGGGACCAACTATGCTAATAAAAACTGAACTTCTAGAATTAAAGAAAGAAAGAAAATGGATTCTTGAATGATAAAATATTATAGATAAATGTTCAATTTCTCTTTGGAATAGAATCATTATGGTGTACATAATCAAGTGGGAAAATGTGCCTCCATGATAATCTAGATAGGAAGATGAGCAAGTCATGTAGAAACACCCTCAATTATAAATTTTGAGGGAAAAGAATTTTAAAAAAAATAAGAGATACTTTACTATCCTAATCCTCACTCATTATTAATATATTAGTTATAATTAAGTTGACTTGGAGTGTAGAATACATCATACACTATGTATCTTCTATTAATAAATAAATGAGATTCATTTGAATAGCCATAGCATCTCTAGTTTATTCACTCTATTTATCTTTCATTCTGAAAGTGTGAAATTATTTATTTTTTATTTCTATACTTTAGAATATTTGATGTACAAGTATCAAAGCTTCTAAACACTAAGCATTTTCTGAGACAAGTTATATGAAAAGAGGTGATTTTTTGCATCATCATTGTGTGGGTGTAGCTGCATCTATTTTTGGCGAGTCACTTAACAACACAGCCACTTAACATGTGGTAGGTGAACACCGATAGGTCACAAGTTAAGTGTTATGTGAACAAGTTATCTATTACTTGTTCTACATGCTTAGTTATAACAGCTACTAGTTAATTTTTATATATTTTTATAATTGTTTATTTATAATTTTGAATTATGACCATAGATTCAATTGGGAGAGTACACTTGTCTTATCCTCCAATCTAAAAAAAGCATAGATGATAATCCACCTCAAATTCTAAGATATAAACAACTATATGTATAAATATTAAGATTGAAAAATTTACTTACAAGTACATTTCCGATTTTTGTATGCCTAACTATGTCTCCATGTTTTTGTTTTTAAATCCCCGTTAGTTCCGTTTTTAAATTCACTGATTGTAGGTAGTAATGGTATGGAGGCCAAGTTTGAATTCAGCAACAAAATATTATGTGATGAATGGGTGTTAACTATACGACATACGGTTTACAACAGCAGAGATATTTGTCAGTTGTGGCTGCAGTTGGTGAACCAAACGGACCGTAACAAGTGGCAATACAAAATCGGACAATACAGAGTTGAAGGGACCGTTACTGAAGGTAATATCGATGATACATTTACATGAGAATTCATCTAGTACGAGAAATCCATGCGTGGAACTTTCCATTTGTGTTTCTTCTCTATTCGTATTCGGAAACGCTTTTCCAGCCTCGTCTGCTTCCGTCTGTCTCCAGCTTTTGCTGAAAATTATTTGCGAAATGAGGGAGTATTCAAATTCTTGTCAAGTTGGTGAGTGGGATATTTATCCGGCAATTTATCATTCATTAATTATACACATGAACTTGCAATTCTTACCATGGGCGTTCATATTTATCATGTGTAGTACTCAGTGCCAGACTGCCAACGCTTCAACATTTGGTCCACTGCACTACATTTGGCCCATTTGAGCGCTTTCGCTCAACTTTACAATGAAAACTTCTACGTCAGTGGTTGGCCCAAGATTCAAGAATAGTCCAAAGGAAGATCAACCTTTTAGCAGCTACGGTCCCCATGAAGCCAAGTCAGTACTGCACAAAGCCTTCGACAATGCTGAATAATATTCATATTCAGTCCGTAGGTCATTTAATACAGTTGCAGCAGGTTGCAGGCAACAATATTCAGCCTGCTGCAGGTCATTTAATGCAGCTGCAGGCCAACATGCCTGCTACAGCTGCATTAAATGACCTGCAGCAGGCTGAATATTGTTGCCTGCAACCTGCTGCAACTGCATTAAATGACCTACGGACTGAATATGAATATTATTCAGCATTGTCGAAGGCTTTGTGCAGTACTGACTTGGCTTCATGGGGACAGTAGCTGCTAAAAGGTTGATCTTCCTTTGGACTATTCTTGAATCTTGGGCCAACCACTGACTTAGAAGTTGTAGCTGCATTAAATGACCTGCAACAGGCTGAATATTGTTGGCCTTCAGGCTTAGACAACTGCAGAAACTATTGGAAGATCCTAACATTGTAAATTACGACAGGTCACCTCCCGTTCACTTCAAACATATGTGTAAAAGTTACAAAGCATCTTGGCCGTAAACTAAACGTTCTGTTTGAAATTTTATTGAAATTGTATATATAGATTGTTAAAATTATAAATGAAATAGAAAAAATTCATAATGGATATCCAAAATATAGAATAATTAACCAACTCCCTTCCTATCATAATATCTTTCAAATCATAAAATAAATAAAAAATGGAAATGTAATTTACTTTATAAATTAATTTATAATATCCTTCATATAAATAAGAAAATGGAAATGTGATTTACTTTACATAAAGGGTCTTTCATAATTTCATTAAATTTATTTTAATTTATTTTTCATAATTTTACCAAATTAATAAACAAGATTAGAAATGGTGTCCCTCTTTTTATTTGTATATTTATATTCAATTTCATTAATTTAAAGCTATTAATGTTAAAGTAAAAGTGAGACAATGCTATCCATGGCATAAATTGATCAATTAATATTAACTTTTTTCAAGAGAAACAACATTATTCATAGTTTCCAAGGGAATAACTGGTAAATGGTTCATAGCTCCATTCAAATTAAAGAATATAATGAGTACATGATAACAAGCACAAACAAGGTTTTCAACTACTTACCTACCATGTGAATCTTATTTTTTAAGGACTTAAGGCTCGAACTTGTGACCTCCCCCCCCGTACCGAGAGAGTGTTCGCACGTCTTATCAATTGAGCTAACCCTTGGGGCTTCCTACCATGTGAATCTATGAAAAGTATCATTATCTTTTTCTTATAATAACCGTTTTTATTTCCACCCCACTTGTTGATTTTCACCATTGCTATCCTAGGTTTCACAATTGCTTTCTTAAATTTGAGAGATGCTCAAGAAAGGCCTACCATTATTTTCATAAAAATAACCAACTACAAAAATAGTTTTCATCAAAATATCCAACCACAAAATACCTATAAAGTGGTCGGAGTCATAGGAAGCCTATGATCATAATAAGAAGCTTTGTCCTTATTGTAATGAGGACAATGTTTTAAACCATTTTGTACAAGATGGGTGAGTATGAAATAGATGTAGGTTGTTAATAAGGGTTCGAACTGTGGCATGTAATTACCACACGCCATCAATTTGTATTCGGTTCTTTTTGTCACAACTATGATGCAACTACAAGAACAAGTAGAATAGAATAGATTTAATACAACCAGCCTAGATCCAAATCATAGGCTCTATCAAGCGTCGAGAGGGATCAAATCTACCGAGGTGCAAACCTCTCCTTGAGTGCAATACCTGAGCTGAGGTTTGCACCTTGGGAGATTTGATCCCTCTCGGCACTTGATAGAGCCTAGGATTTGGATCTAGGCTGGTTTCAGTTGTGGGTGGTGACACAAAATTGGAGTTTGATCAGCATTGTAAGGAACATGTTAAGTTGAAAACACATATACATTTATGAGGATTAGCATAATGTAAGTAATAAGTATTAAGGATTGACTAAATTGTTAAACTGGAAAATAGAGATAGTAATTTTGAAACGATTAAATAAATGAAAATATGGTTCACATCGTGATCATTCTCAATCTATCTTCTTCATCTTTTCTTATCTTCACACCTGGTATTTTTGACATCTTCTCATATCGATCATATGAGAACAGAGATTGAAATCATAGACCTACCAAATCTTTAACTCGAGATATTGCTATAAATGTCATACCTTGCCTCTCTTGCTTTCCAATACTAATAGTAGCTTTCTCCAGTGTCAATCCTTGTGACTTATGGAACAACTTGAGGAAACGATTCATCCCATGGTCCCCCCACATAATTATCAAATTTTATTAAAACATACGTCGGTGGTTCTGGAGGCGAACTTCCAGGATTATATACAATTTGTTGTATGATTCCAAGAGCACCATTGACGAGTCCTGCATCAGTCCATAGGTTTGATGTGAGCATTACCCTTGCTCCTATGGCTATAAGTAATTCAAGTTCCAACCCTTCTTCGTCTCCTTCCATAGAATAGTTGCTTCTTATAGATGTTGCAATACTGGTCGCAATGGGACAATTTAGGCTTCTTATTAAACGCTTGTTATGACAGTTTACATCATCATTTGTCGTAAACAAATGTATCACCTTATCGAAGGACTTTTTTATTGTAGCATGTAAGGAAGTATCTGTACGAGTCATCAGTAAATTCCAATCCTCTATTGTTGGAATTGCATCTCTAATATTCATTAACACTTTACGAAAAGATATTTGTTCATTCCTTTGTCCAATCTATCGAAACACAGTATCGAGGGTCACAACTGTTGTGAATGTGTTCCACAATTGTTTTGCAATACCTTCTTATGCATATACAGGCTTATCCATGATAGGTGGCAATTGTCCCAAATCACCGACCAATATAATTGATCTTCCACCAAAAGGTATATTAGCATTTTCTAGGAAGGCTTGGCGAAGTCTTGAATCTATTTTGATTAATAGAATTTTTCCTATAAAACTCATTTCATCGATCAAAATATATTTTACATTCCTCAACTCTTCTTGTAAGTTAATTAAAGTTGTCCCTCGTAAAGGATTCATTTCTTTGATCGGTATATGAAGTGCAGAATGAACGGTTCTTGTGGATATGTTGAAAGCTGCCACCCCCGTAGGAGCCAGAAGAAGTAATGTACTTTTCACTAGATGAGAGACATTATCAAGTGTATTTTTAATGTCTCCAATCAAATATGACTTTCCGGTTCCTGCAGTTCCTTGAATTATCATGCGTAGTAGATAAACACCCGTTCTATTATGCTCAAGGATAACATCGTATGCTATTCTTTGCTTATCACCCAAACTATCAATTGAGTAAGACTTTGCATGTTGATTAGTAGGAATCATTTTCTTTGTTTGCATATCAGAGATGAAATGAATAGCACGACTGGAGGTCTCTTCATCTACAAAAGCAGTGTTCTAATCATTCATACGATCAAGATCCCTATGTCCAAGCATCTCAAACTCATTATAATTTATAAATTGATTTTTATATAATCCACATATGATCTCCCATTCATGTTGCCTAGAATCTTTATGTGGAATTGGAGGTTCTTCTTCCTCATTGGATTCAACTCGACCTTCTATAGGAACAGGTTGGTGATCAACATGCCAAGGTACATATTGCAAATTTTCCCAATTCTGTACTATTTCATCAGATGTGTGGCCTATATCTCTTTGAAAGTCACGAAATGTCTTGTACAAAACCAACTCGGACCAACAGAATTCGACAAACTTCTCATCTTTTTTATCAGGAATAGAATTAAATCTTGGAAACACACGTACAATAGATGCATTACTTCATGCTAACCATTTTTCCCCCCGTCGACGTTTGTCATATGACCAATATTTTGCAACATCTATCAATGTAAGTTGATCCATTTTCTCTGGTCGCTTAGTATATGCATCAATCAGAGAATTATCATTGTCGGCATTATATGTTTCAACCTGTACTTGTTTGAAAACCTTCATACCGACATTTAGAACCACAAAACGACGGCTACATTCTGAAAGAGGAAGCTCTAGAAGCATATGGCATGTCTCCTGTGCACCAATGTCCCTATCAACAATGGATTCACACAACAAAGTTTTATATGCACGTGCTGCTGGTTCGTTCGGATTCTAGATAGAAGAGACCTGCATCAACATATGGTGGAAAGTTTCAGATCCCTTTTCTGATTTAGCAACGTATTTCGCTATGTAATTAGTAACGACGCGCTTGGAAAGTACAGGCTGCCAATCTATGTTAGCCCTCCACATCATTAGTGTTTCACGATTGTGTGTATTGACTCTGTCATCATTTCATCTAGGTTTATATTTTTTTCACCTTCTTCATCAATGTAAAGTTTTGACTGGTCACATAGATCCCATGGTGTGTGGTACAGACATACCAATTTCCCTATCTTCTTTCGAAGACAACTTCTTTCATTACAGGTAATATGACGCTCAACACAGTTAAGAAGTTCTTCATAATCAGTCATTGGATCCGATTGAAATATTTGCTTTGTGCCTTTTACACAAGGATGATCATCTACATTAACTCCAATTTGAATATTTCATTGATGTCCCTCACGTGGATTTACTGCATGCACACAATTGTCGAAATAATTTTTTGCAGATATAACTTCCATAGGATCATCCCAATTTAGAGTGTCCATGTTGGGAGGATTTTTTAACCAAAGAAACCCGTGGACATGAGGAGATCCATGATGTTGCCATTCGTAGCGACTCCAATAATCAGTAGCTTGATGAAAATGTTCGAAATCTCTTCTCGAAACATTGTATGTCTCAAGTGCATATACTGTGCCATGATGTGAGGATTATCAATTACATTTGGACATCGCCATTTTCTCGCTTCACGTGGATCCGTAGGACTTGTGCCTAGCATTAATTTATGCAAATCAAGCCACTGCATAGTAGCTGCACTTAGTGTGAAGAATATTGTCGGACAACCAATCTGTTGAATCAAGTTTGATAACTCTTGACGACACTTGCTCCAATATGCACGTGTGCCTCTTAATACGTTCCAAATCTCATTAATCTTTCTCCCAATCTCAAATTTGGAAGATGTTGTAAATGTTGTCATAACTCTTCCATTGTTGTGGGTAGTTCACCAATATTTTTTTTGACAAAAACTGATGAGGAAGCTTGAGCACGATGTCTCATTATGATATTCAGTAAAAAATATCTGAAGTGAGGGTGCCTTCCAAATCTGTTATCATGATATCTAAGAAGATGTTTTGCATACTCATGTACATGGACATTTCGCATTCACAGTTGTAACCAATCAGCCTCTCCTTTAGGGAACAATGCTGGAAATGCCATATCAAATAATCCAACAGTGTTATAGTCATTAATCGGAGATGAGCCAATGCCATGCCAGTTAAGCACATCAGTGGATTCATCATTTGCATTATTTTCATCTGGATTAGGATTATTTGCCCATGCTCTAATAATTTCTATCTCTCGTGGTGCACTTGGAAGCCTTGATGCAAAAGAAGTTGTGTGTAAACCATCTAACATGTCATCAACTCCTGGTATCCCTTCCAACATTGCAAATTCTGTGTCGTCGTCAATATCGGGAAGAGTAACAGAATTAAGCATATGTGAGATATCTGTTGCATTTTTGGGTAACTGTTCTACTGCGTCATAATCAACTTGAACATCTCGATAATATGGATCATTTTGAATCTTATATAATAAAGCATCCATAACTCTTTGTTTTCTAACAGTGAAATCATAACTGGATCCTTGTCGTCCTTTTCTTCGCACAATGACCATTAAGTCCAAGTTGTTAATATGTCGTGGCAATTTCTTAGCAACATCTTTAATCTCCTGTGGAAAACTAATGGTGTGTCCTCGATATTTGTATTGTCCACCTATTGAATGCATAACCTGCAAAATTGGACTTGCACGTGCTATCAACATCTCTTCAACTTATGTGAGATCTTGAAGGACAAGCGGTTGACTTCCTGGATCCATGTGGTTCTTAGCTGAGAATCTGTTATTAGATCCCTCTCTAAGACATCACAAACACATTGGACCCGTACTTGTATTACGTACTTGTATTCCTGCATATGACTCCTGGTAGAAATGACACACTTTCACTTCTGCTAATTTATCAATTTGTTCCCGAAATTTGCGATGTCTAGTATACATCTCTTCAGATGGTACCGATATATTGTTGTGAATTTCATCAACACCTCACTCTTTCACCATTACACGTTCAACATCTCCCACAGCTGGTTTTTCGGGTATATTGGTTGAATATTGTCTTTGTCGGTCAATGATTTGTTTTCTTTGTTCTTCTCCTACTCTTGCTGTCAATTTCTCTAACTTCCTTTTTCGGTATACCTTTTGTTGTTTCGCGTTTCATTTTCGTCATTCTTCTCATGTTCTTCTGCTATCATTTCGTCCAACTTTCTCTTCCGATATTCCCTTTGTTGTTCTGATTTTCATTTCAAAACTTCGTCTCGTTCATTGACTTTCATTTCGTTAGATTTTCTTTGTTCAACATCTCCCACGGTTGGTTCTACGGGTATATTGGTCGAATGTTGTCTTTGTTGTTCTACAGTTTGATTTCTTTGTTCTTCTAACCGCTTTGACTTTCTCTCTTGATATGCTCTTTGTCAATCTGCGTTTCGTTTTCTTAGTTCTTCTCGTTCTTCTATTGTCAGTTCCGCCAGCTTTCTTTTTCGATATTCCCTTTGTTGTTGTGCTTTTCGTTTCAAGTCTTCTTCGCGTTCTTTGCTTGTCATTTCATTATATTTTCTTCCTTGATATGCATTTTGACATTCGACGTTCTGTATTTCTTCTTCTCCTCCTATTTGTCTCATAGCATCTTCCGCATTCACATCTTCTATTTCTAGTTCAGACTCTGCATAAAAAATGTCAAGCGTTAACAAATACACTAAATTCTATGCAAGGATAAAACACCATTTCAATATGTACAAAATTCAATATATTTAAAAAAAATATTCAATATATTTACAAAAGTCAAATTATTTTCCCCACACCCTTACCACTATACCACATGTACTTATTATACTTGCAATAAAAATATTTAACTATAATCCCCATAAAATTAGTTTAACAATTTAACAATATTAATTAAATATTGTTAAAATTAGTTTAAATATTTAACTATAATCAAGGTTGTTCCTAATTAGGATTAAATTAGTTTATACATGACTTTATACTATTTAACTTTTAGGCCTACTATGCTTTTAAATTTTTAACTTTTTAATTTTTTTTTTTTTAAATTAACATTATTTATAATAAATATTTAAATATAAAAAAAATTGTTTGTATTATAAATTAAACATTGTTTTTATTAAATATTCAATATAAAAACATTGTTTATTTTATAATTTTAATATCGTTTTTATTAAATATTTAAATATAATATTTAATTTTAACATTGTTTTTAACGTTGCTTTTTTGTTTTTATTAAATATTTATACAATGTTTTTATTAACTATTTAAACATTGATTTTATATTTTTTCCAGCAATTACATGTGAAGGCGGGAAGGTTGGAAGGCTGGGGGTGGACGGGAGGGAAGGCGCAGGAGGGAAGGGAGCTGCGGTGGGGGGTGATGCATGGAGGAGGGCTGATGGGAGGAAGGCTGGGAGAGTTGCGCGGAGGGGAGGAAGGGAGCTGTGGCGGGGGTAGATGCATGGAGGAGGGAGGACGGGAGGAAGGTTGGGGGAGCTGCGCGGAAGGGAGGAAGGGAGCTGCGGTGGGGAGCTGCGTGGGGGGAGCTGGGTGGAGGAGGACGCGAGCTGCGTGGGGGGATCTGGGTGGACGACGCAGGATGGGAGCTGCGCGGGGGGAGCTGGGTGGAGGAGGACGCAAGCTGTGTGGGGGGAGCTGGGTGGAGGACGCAGGAGGGGAGTTGTGTGGGGGAAGCTGGGCAGTGGACGCAGGAGGGGAGTTGCGTTGGGGGAGCTGGGTGGAGGAGGACGGAGCTCGCGGAGGGGAGGAGGATGCAGCTCCCAGTCATTATTTTAAAAATTATTATTGAAAACGAAAATTATTAAAACTAATTTTACCTGTTCGGAGAACTCTGAATCAGAGTTTTCATTGGTTTTCTTCTATTTCCCGCAGCTTTTGTCTTTGTTGATTCTCTTGTTTGCTTCATGTATTATGTATTATATAGCATTTATTTCATTAAATCGAAGAGTCACGCCGTTTTAATTTGGCCAACATAATATGTTTTATTTATTTTTATTTGTTTGTATTTTTTTGTGTGTTATCCACAAACACTCGACTTACAACATCTCCCTCATACAAATGTTATTTAAGCCGACTATATCGACAAACACTTGACTTACAACATCTCCCTCATACAAATGTTATTTAAGCCGACTATATCGACAAACGCTCGGCTAATAGGATCTCCCCCATAGTAGATTGTAGAGCGCCTCTCGGCGCAATGAGATTGAAAATGCAATGGAATGGATGTGAGTGAAAATCATTGAAATTATTATTTGAAGGTTGTTGTCTACATTGTTTTTGTTGTGTGACTGGTCAAAGGATAACTGAAATTTGGTATGCGACTACGAAGGTTGTTACAATAATTTTTGTTATTTAACACAATGTTTTTGAATAAATACATTGAGGCATAACTGAAGGCTAATTGTTGTTGCACTAACTTTAAAGGCATTGTGAAGGTTTCACATAAACATATGTAAAGTGTATTAATTTATTTGTAGTTTTAACGAGCATTTGCAAGCCTCTTGTGAACAATAGTAAAAAACAAGCTGAATTAAAAGTAATGTAAAGAACATCGACATGATCACGACATACAATTTTTTTTATTGTTCTTGGACTAGCCATCATTATATGCAATTCATACTGATAGTTATTATGTTGACATGAAGTGACAATAGATGAGCCAACTATGTATGCGTTGTGCATTGCTACAATGCCATGTAGACTAGTGTCTTCCACAAGTTAGCATATAGCATGAACCATAGGCATGTGTTTAATAATAGATCTTGAACCAAGCACTATGCAATAACTTGCATCAACTTTTTTGCATGTGGATTTGGCTTGAGCTCAAACTCTATGATGCCCACACTAGAACTAGGCTACAATAATGGTGTAAACTAGAGTATCAAATTCTCGCTAAGATTAATGGTTATAATGAGTATAAGGCTATTATTTCTCCTGAGATCATGTAATGTCCCCATTCAAATAATTTCATAGTAAGACAATCCCATCAATCCTACTAGTTTCCTAGGTTGGATGGGCACATGTGGAATGGTAATAAGGTAATAAATGATGTTTAGACATTAGAAGGGTTCAATTATTTAATAAATAGAGTGAATAAAGAAATTCAAGAGAAATCCTAGATGGCAAATGGTTTTGGAGACATATGGAGGATGTGGGACCCACACTAGCTTGATTTTTCATAATACATGGTATCTCTCTCTTGCAAATTCGAATTAAGGGGAAGGTGAACACTCTTGGGTGAGTTGGTAAGTCATAACACATGTCATTGAGCATATTAGGTCGAATTGGGAAGGATTGGTAACCTCCATGGAAGATAAAGAGTCAAATTGGAAGTTTGTGGACACTTGGGCTAGATTCCCTAGCCCCAATGACACCAATGATGCAGCATCTATGACAACTATGACAAATTGCAGACCTGACGTCTGACATCTGACAACTATGATATGTCAGCCCCAAAAATAGGATCAAGGAAGGTGCTCATGGGAGTTGGAGAAACCAAAGAGACTCAAAATCGAATTTGGGAGAAGATGGAAGGTTGGAACTAGGAGACAAGTGGCAAATCTGGAATATTTCCTAAATGGAAATCTATTGAATCTATTGAGAGAATTTTGACCCTTAGAAGGCTAATGTTGGTTATAAAATGTAGAAATGAAGTATGAGAATGGATTTTGATGATTTGAGAAAAATTGCATTTGTGAAGAGAGAACTAGTGGATGACTAGTTTCTTGCCTTAGCCAATTTCGAGGGTGAAAGATTCCCATCCAAGTTGGTGTTTGGAGAGGCCACTCAGGTATTTCATGGTTCTTTAATGGATTTTTATTTGTAAGTAGCAGCTACAAGAATTTTCATGGTTTGGTTTAGTGTAGCACTTTCTCTCCACCATTTCCAATTTTGAAGGCATATTCGGGCTCCTTGAGGGATTGCGCTTTGGGTGAGATCTTGCACTCATTGGGAGAGCTTCATATGATATTTTTCTAATTGTAATAGCTTCATATCCTTTGTTCTTCATATTTAGAAACTCTCAGGTTGAAATACCCATTGACTGTATGCAAAATTATTGATTAATGAGCAAACAATGTCCATTTCCCCAATCCTTTGATGTTTGACACTATAAGGTTGATTATTTCGAATGGATGGATGATTATCTGATATATTTGTGATTCATATACTTCCATGGATATATTCTGCAAGTTTCATGTACTGTACTTGAGCATTTGAATCATTTTTACTCAGTTTGTTTGTATTGAGAGGTGAAATAGTGCCATTTCCCTAAGGGTTGAATTGGGGGTTTTTGCTGTTGAATGTGAGAGAGTTAGAACAGTAGTAAAAATCAATTAATGGTGCATATGAGACCTTAATCACATAATTAACACATTACATACCTCTTTTCATAAATTCGTGGGAGTTTGGAGGCATTTGGAAGGCCAATTGCAGTGTTACCCTGGGGGGATTTGATGCACAAATTACTAGTCAAAATTACATATATTGATCAGAATACAAATCAAGTTTGCAGTAGTATTTGGAGGGCTATAAAACATCCCTGAACCTAATATTCAAGTCTAAATACCATTCATACACTCCTACAAAATATTTGGGAGCATTTGGGTTGATTTGGAGGTCAAAACAGTAAAACTAGTCAAAGGTCGAAATTGGGGAAAAAGTGGAAAAATTGGCATTTTAATAAAATTTTGAAAAAGGGTCATTACAAGTGGTATCAAATCATGGTCTTGGAACCTGATGGTATTAACAAGAATCCAAACAAATAAAGCACCACCCTTTGAATCAGTAGTTGAAGAAGTTTTGGTTGAAGAAGAGATAGTAGCAGAAAAAGAGTTTTTTTCTAAAACAATGGGTAGAGAAGAGGAGGAAAAATTAAGACATAAGGAGGAATTTATTGAAGCCTTAAAACCATGTTTTGAAAGAATTACCATGGTTATTCTAGATATGAATAAACAAATGATGAAAGGTTTCAAATTGTTGGGTAGCCAACTTTCAGGCAAAGGGATGATAGGAGATAATAGTGGTTCACACTCAGGGGAAAAGATGAAAGGGAATGAGCATATTTTCTTAATTACAGGACCTCATAATAGACCTGATGAATTTCAAAGCACACAAAGGCATACTGTAACATGCCCCATATCACCAAATATATGTTGAGTAAAACTATTGGAAGTTTTCACCTTTATTACTGAAGTTGTAAACTATAATCTCTTATAATTTCATTACAACACCTTTTCCACCTATATGGAACAATTATATGTAAAAGAAGACATTGAAGTTGTACATCATAATTTAGTAAATTCCTCCCACATAATGAGAACTAAATAAGTCCACCATAATAGTCCATATGCGAGTCTTTCCGTCTTTACCTTTGCACAATATCATGAAATTATTACTTATGCATGATGAACCTTAGATGTACCTAAACCAGTCAATCAAACCACTATGTAAACAATATGAACTGTAATGACTTTTCTTCACCAAGGATTCACCCGACAAGGTATACACTTTAAATCAATGGCATAAACAATGAGCCATCCAAGCTTAACCCTATAACCACAAATCATCAACTTGAAACATCGACATAAGAAAACAGCCAAACATAATTATTGTCATAAGCATTAAACCATCAAACTTACACATTGACATCAAAAATCACGCCATAGAAATTTACACATGAAGACAGATATAGGTGGTTCACCCACTATTGGGCTACGTCCAGGAGGAAGGGTCTCAATCTATTATATTCATAGAAAAAGAGATTACACTTGCACCCTGCAATAATTCCTCATTCGCCATGTCTCTCTCATAGAGGCTTTCTTCAAAATACTCAACACTACCAACAGAATTAGGGCAGAGATATACTCTTCAGCATACAGACAAGGCTTTCAGCCTCTACGTTCCAGAAACTTAACCAGGATTGAAAATACCAATTCCTTATACAATTTCCAAGAAAACAACGATCTATATTTCATTCATTTAACTAGTACGATTTCATTTTCGACCAAAGGTTCTGAAGGAACAGAACATTTCTGCTATCGTCCCATCACACAAAACGTTGATATAATAATGAAGACAACCACTTCGGATTTCTAGTTCACCGCTATCAAACAGTTACAAACTATAATTAACAGACACAAAGATTCATTTGATTGCACACAGCAATACATAAACACATATACAAACCGAGATCGACCAGGATCTCTATCATTTCATCCCGTAATACATGTAGATGTATAATACAAAAACATCCCACATCTCTAGGAATTCCATGCCGAAATGTTTAGACAATATATATAACCAGAGGATAATCAACATCTTTTATGATTATATAATAACATGCAGGGATCAAGCCTTAATACTTTTGGTACTCTATCAACACGCATTATGCAGAGATAACTATTTGTATCTTTATATAAGACAAGAAATATATATACAAGGGTCCTATCACACATTGCTCCAACTCAGCGATGGCAAAGATTCAACGATTACAAGGATTTAAAGCTATATACATAACTGACCGGGTAATTTTAATAACAGAGTCTAAATACGAATTTCCATTAAAAATGAAATTGATTTTCTATCCACAATAAAATTTCATAGAAGAAGAAATCAGACGCTTCATTCCAGCTTCCTAATTAAGCAAACCAATACGATTTTCAACCAATATGGGATTCCATCAAATATATAATTCCTATAAGGAGAAAAACTCAACGGCTTTACTGACAGCAGGAGTATCAATGATTTGCCATCAAATATATAATTCCTATAAGGAGAAAAACTCAATGGCTTTATTGACAGCAGGAGTATCAACGATTTGCCATCAAAACATAATCTATTCAAGTAATTGGGGATCAGACTTATAGGCCGTCCCTTCCCCTTGCTTATTCCTTAATCGTTGGCAGCAATTATATATCAATATGATAAATAGCATATAGAATATACCTCTGTATATATATATATTACGGTGTTGTAACTATAATTTCAAAGGAGGAATTTGTAGGGATAGGCGGTTAAGCCATCCATTAGTTTAAAATATGAATTTCTGTCTATAATGAAATCGTACAGGTCACCAACTTAGAAAACAATAATTCTAAAGGTAAAAATAGAAATGGGGAGCGGGATCATTTCCAAAGATCAGAGATCTACTCAAAGAGCAGAGATAGTTAAAAGAAAACCCCGATGCTGAATTCGATCTACCAATATTTATATAGCTGGAACTAAGTCAACAAAATGACATAATTATATATACAACAACAGGAAGCTAGCTGGGCAATTGGCATAATATTCATAACTGAAAACCATCAGAATTACCTCTGTAGCTCGGATCCATCTCATGAGTAGTTCGCCCATCGTCATACTCCAGGTTCCTTTCAAAAGTCCTCTCCTAAAAGGCAGAGATCCCCTCTTCTCCCTAGACGCACCCTTTTACTCTTGCCAATAAGCGGAGATCTGCCTTGGGAGATCCGTCCAGTGTAGAGGAGGTACCATTGATATGTGGAGGGTGGTCCATCTCAAGTGAGATCTTCCCCAATTCCCCCACGTGGCAATGTTTACAATGCCCACGTATCAACGCAAGGTAAACAAGTGGCAAAATTAGGGCTTGGAGTGCTCTGCTATGGCGACAAATTCCTACGGAAATTGTGGGAGTGTTCGTCTAAGTGTTGGATTGAATTTTAAATTCATTCCTCCTCAAAATAGTGCGGCCCTATAACCCCTCTAAGTTGTTCCTTAAGTTACTCCACTCTTAATATGATTTAACTTAACCAATTGATCTTCCTTTCACAAAAGTAACATATGTTACATGTTTTCTATATATATATATAGTTCATTTCCTTACATTATTCGTGGAGGATCACTACGACGAGTCTCACTACTAGAGTGGAGTCAAAAAAGAGAAATCATAACTTATATAAAATGTTCCTTTAGTGTAACCTATATGATTTCTATAAATATATATTCGCATATATAATTATATTAAACAACCATATTATATATGTACAACCACGAATTACGCCTAAATACCCACTCGGTTTATGTAAAACCAAGGATAACTTCTAGTAATTAAGTCGAATACACTAGTATTCTTAATCACTAAGCTAAACTTATTTTTAGTTAGGAACTTACCAAGTCCTCTAGTATTCTCCTCTCGGATTAGATCTCATACTTATCCTAAAAGAAATTAGGATAATATTTAAAAATCATAAGTAACCTATCGCGCTATACAAAGGCATAGGTCATAAGAGTTTACTAACCGTACAAGTATAGTTTTAGCAAACACATAGTTTTTGTCTAGTGACAAAAATAGATCGTGGTGACGATCATAACCTTACCTCCCTTTAGTGAATTCAGTAGTAGTTATCAAAATGAATCACCGCCCCTTTAACTCTTAAGTTTACAAATTATAAACTATCAATTAAACCTCATAAGTTACCGAGTTTATTAGTGGGGCCCTGGCCTGGAGCTCTTGACTATTAACCAAGTGTACAACAATATTTTCATTTTTTTAACATAATAGGTCATAAAGGAGGGATATCACATCCTCATCCCCTTTAAAATAACACTGTCCTCGGTGTTCATTCTTCTCTTGGAGCAATCATTTATACCCCAAAACTAGAAAAAAGAAACAATGTTTAGTAACAACTTGTCATCAACTTCATAATCAAACTCAGAAACATAAATCATGAGTTCTTTATTGCACATATCACTTGCAATATATGGAATAAATCTAGCGCTCCATGATTGTATACTATTGACAAAATCAACAAATAACATTCACTTGATCCAGGAAATTCTTGCCTCACACCTTAGTGCTCACGCAGCAAATATTTCTCTCATGTTTTGCCTAACACCTTAGTGCTCTCACAGCAATTATTTCATCCATATCTTGCCTAACACCTTAGTGCTCACGCAGCAAACCTTTCTTTCAGGTTTTGCCTAACACCTTAGTGCTCACGCAACAAATATTTCATTCATATCTTGCCTAACACCTTAGTGCTCACGCAGCAAACCTTTCTTTCAGGTTTTGCCTAACACCTTAGTGCTCACGCAGCAATTATTTTGTTCATGTATACTAAGCAGCGTCCTGCCTCCCCAATATACATTTTCTTATAGCTTTCCCAGGTCTTACAGCCAGCCGATTCTCCGAGAATCCTAGTGGCTATTCAATCCCTGATTTTAGGGAGTATTTCAATGTCATTACAACACTCTTTACACAATTCCCCTCAAGCCTTCTCGCTTGAGTCCTGGAATTTATTTTCCCCAGCCGCCTTGCTTGAGTCTAGAAAAATCTCTTTCAATTTAATCAATTTATTTCGTCACATTACATTCTGTACCCATACGATTACTCTGACCAATTTGGGTCGAGTTTCCTGATTAAAAATATATCAAAATTTAAAAGAATCTGTAACAGTTGCGATGTGGATCTTAAATCCTCACCCCCTTATTTTACCATGCATAATATTTATGCTCTTGCATTTTCACAAGCTTCACAGAAATTTCACCATCTGCCAAATTTCACTTGTTAGTATCACTTTATATACAAACTTAAATATTGTAAGAAGATCCCTTCCTTAAACAGAAAATCATCTTTCTTAATAAAATATCCATATGTAATCATCTAAGATGTCATTTCCTACTACACATAACTAGCTTATAAGATTACACAATGCTTTGAACACGATATAACATTCTTTCTATGATGATCCATGGACATTATGATCGTTTAAACTCGAATGTTAGCTTTCACCATTTCAACACAATCCTATTTTAGTTATACAACCCTTTTTTGTATACCCTAACATCATATAGAGATAACCAATTGTCTAAAACAAACTTACATACCTTATACAGATTACCATGTATCTTTGTAAAGGCGACCGCATAGCTCACCTTCATCTGCCGAGGTTCCAGTTTACTTGCATCATCACGCATTAGTATTATACATGAATTGATATATATCCCACCTTTACCCATTGATGGGTGTCAGGCAGTGATGTGTGGGAAAATAACATTTGCTCGACCACAACATTCAAAGTGTTAGTCGTATAAAGGTAATTAAATCATAAGAACAATCATACATATACATATGTTCAAACATCATTTTTACTTGTTTCATAAAAGATTATACCTCGATCACTGTCTCAAAGATCACTTCCGATTTACCCTGCAAATCCCATGTCATCAATGTTTTCCTTAACACATAATAAATAAAAACAGTCATTCCTCGTGGCACATAAGGACGTCAGAAGATTACAGCATCCTACTAACCTGTATTTATTTCATGTTGGTTCTAGGTTTCCAATAATCTATCCCTTAACAAAATAATCAATTTGAGAAAACATATAGTTGTACGTGGATAGCAAGTCGTCATAAATATTGAGAAAATAAAAGTATAACTTCTATAACCATCACTCATCGTTCCCAACATCTATCTCAAGGATTACTGGAATAAGAAGTTGTAAAAAGGAAACATGCATTTTCATCATATGCACCCTATTAACTAATAAAATACATATGCATACTTTTTAAGTGTTTATAACCCTTTTGTCCTTTTGCTGAACTAACAAGCAAGGGTATAAGAATGCTCTAATGTCTCACATTCAGTATTGTAATCACTTATCTTATACCTTCATCTTCTAAAGTGAAATTGATTTTTTTTTTTTTCAGGAGATTCTTGACAATTTTTCTCATTGGCAACTCCAGATACAAAAACAATTTAGTAACAAAGACTGTTCATCTGTGGAAGTACCCTCAGGTGACAAACATGCTAACTCCCTTCTCAAGGTAGTAAATGTTTAGACTACATTCTTGCTCCATTTGTCATTCAATCCACCGAACACGTTTAAACTTCTAAGATTTGTAAACAACAAATTCCAATAATTATATTTCGCACAAGAAAGGATATAACTTTTTACATCATTTCCTATCAGGATGATACAGTTTATTTCATAAGAGAACCACACATCTCCATATACTAGTTATGAAATTACTTATCTAAACTTCTTATCCTTTGGTTTTATCTAAGAGGAGCATCATCCCTTCATAAAGAATATGTGCTGTAGTTATCAAAACAAGACGATATCGTCATAAATTCTATATATTACTTAACTTTTCTACCCAAAATTGAGGGAAACTTACCAACTCTTTTAGTCATTTTCACCCTTCCACATCTATGTGGTCAATATTCTAATAATTTCCGGTTTGTATAATATTCTTCTTGGGTGTTGGATCAGCGACGAGTTTTATCTCACAGACGTCTTATCTATGTAGTAAGTAGGGCATTTTCTAGGCATCGAACACATCCATCGTTAGGAGTTCTAAGTAAACCATTAAAGTTAATCCCTTTAACCTTTAATGATACATTTTGTCTTTCATAATGCGGATGATCCTTATACATGATAGTGGATGATCAGTATCATTCAATTCAATAACTTCCAATTTTCAGTATGTAAATAAAGCACAACATACTAGACTAGAGATGAAAGTGGAACTCATATACTTA
This sequence comes from Larix kaempferi, assembly GCA_027924585.1. Classification (NCBI taxonomy): domain Eukaryota; kingdom Viridiplantae; phylum Streptophyta; class Pinopsida; order Pinales; family Pinaceae; genus Larix; species Larix kaempferi. Next base: position 4,719,423 of record BSBM01000006.1, on the reverse strand, counting down.
CAGTTTAATCAGACGAATTTTCGGTTGGAATTCCACAATAAATTGCTTCGTCACGATATTTCCATATTCCCCTTAGTTTCTTCTTGGAGAACTCGATGATTAATTGGATAATATACTCTCGTCCATTCATCCCATGCATCCAAAACACAATTTGTTTGTTAGTTTCGAAACCCTCATATTTATTTACCTTATGTTGAGCCCCTATAGGCCCGAGTGCTGTAACATGCGCTCTGATACCATTTGTAACATGCCCCATATCACCAAATATATGTTGAGTAAAACTATTGGAAGTTTTCACCTTTATTACTGAAGTTGTAAACTATAATCTCTTATAATTTCATTACAACACCTTTTCCACCTATATGGAACAATTATATGTAAAAGAAGACATTGAAGTTGTACATCATAATTTAGTAAATTCCTCCCACATAATGAGAACTAAATAAGTCCACCATAATAGTCCATATGCGAGTCTTTCCGTCTTTACCTTTGCACAATATCATGAAATTATTACCTATGCATGATGAACCTTAGATGTACCTAAACCACTCAATCAAACCACTATGTAAACAATATGAACTGTAATGACTTTTCTTCACCAAGGATTCACCCGACAAGGTATACACTTTAAATCAATGGCATAAACAATGAGCCATCCAAGCTTTGTTCGGGTACACAGGGTACTACCAAAGGACCGAACACCAAGAGCAACCACTTCACACAAACAGATCACAGATCAACACACCGATGTTTTGACGTGGTTTAAACCCTCTTGAGGGAAACACTCCACGGCCCCGGCCAAATAGCTTCTACGGGACAATTTATTATGCAAAGAAAGAAAGTTACAAATGAGCTTCTCATAATCGATCAACTAAACAATGACCCTCCATGCTCTTTAAATAGAGATCATGGACCAATCGGGTGTTAAGCCACGGATCAAGGTTAGGTTTGATCTAAGAGAAGTTGAGCCGTCGGATCACTCTATGTCGGAAACATATCGTGACCGTCGGATTAAGTATTTACAAATGCATACTAATGCATACTAAAGAAACACACTATCCCTAACAGATATATTACACAAGTTGATCTTACCTAACTCCTAAGTGTCTAAATATCCTAACATCCCCCCTTAAGAACAACTTGGGATAGGATTGAAGGATTTACAAAAGTGACACTATTAGGAGAAGGAAGGAGGCATTAGAGCCTATCCCCCCTTAATGACAAGTTCCTGAACTCCTAACATAGATCGAAGTTTAGAAAACTTTGCTTCTGTAAGAGACTTGGTGAAGATGTCTGCAACTTGATCATCTGTAGGGCAAAAGAGCACTTCGAGAACATGATCATGAACAAGATTTCTAATGAAGTGCATATGTAGCTCAATGTGTTTGCTGCGTTGATGTAGAACTGGATCTTTGGCAAGCTTGATGGCACTTTGATTGTCGCACCAAAGTGGAGTAGGCTGCTGCTGCTCGAATCCAAACTCTGAAAGGATCTGTCGAAGCCATAAAGCTTCCTGACTGGCATTGACGGCTGCTCGATATTCTGCCTCTGCTGAAGAAAGAGCAAGAGCTTGTTGTTTCTTACAAGCCCAAGTAATAGGTCCAGATCCCAGACTGAAAACATAACCTGCAGTAGACTTTCGATCATCAGGATCGCCGGCCCAATCTGAATCAGTGAAACCAACCAACAAAGGTTTCCCCCCTGTACTATAATGAATCCCAAACTGAACTGTACCTCGAATATATCGAAGTATTCTTTTAGCTGCTTTCCAGTGACTTTCATGAGGTGTCTGCATATAACGGGCAACTCGACCAACGGCAAAGGAAAGGTCAGGACGGGAATGAGTCAAGTATAAAAGACTACCAACAAGCTGACGATACAATGTGGCATCTACTTCAGGTGAAGTACAAGTGGCAGAAAGTTTGACTCCAGACTGGAAGGGAGAAGGGGCTGGTTTACAATCTTCCATGTGAAAGCGACGAAGAAGGTCACAAGCATACTTAGACTGAGAAAGAAAGATTCCTTCTTTGGTTTGCAGAACTTGGAGACCAAGAAAATAATGCAAATGTCCTAAGTCTGACATTTCAAAAGTTTGTTTAAGACTGGATTTCACATGGGTTATAAGCTTAGGGTCACTACCAGTAAGAATAAGGTCATCAACATATAGAACAAGTATGATGAGATGGTTTCCTACTTTCTTGGTATAGACATTGGGGTCAGAATGGCATCTAGAAAAACCAGTGTCAAGGAGAAAGTTATCCATTTTGGCATACCAAGCTCTAGGAGCTTGCTTAAGGCCATATAAGGATTTCTTAAGGCGACAGACAAGGATAGAGTTATTCTGAACATAGCCAGGAGGTTGTTCCATGTAAATTTCCTCTTGTAAATCACCATGTAAGAAGGCAGACTTGACATCCATTTGATGGACTTCCCAGTTGTGTAAGGCTGCAAGGGAAAGAACAAGGCGGATGGAGTTCATTTTGGCGACGGGAGCAAAGGTTTCATTGTAGTCAATCCCTTCAACTTGAGAAAAACCTTTGGCAACTAACCTTGCCTTAAGTCTTTCAACACTTCCATCTGATGCATACTTAGTTCTGTAGACCCATTTACATCTGACAAGTTTTCTTCCTTTTGGAAGAGGTACAAGATCCCAAGTATCGTTCGTCATTAAGGAACGATATTCTTCATCCATGGCTGCATCCCAATCTGGATTCCCTGAAGCTTCTGCAAAAGTTTCTGGATCATGATTCTCAGAAACTTGAGCCAAAAGAGAAGAGGCTCGCTGAAACTGAGAACGTGTTCGACGTTGATCTCTAGGATCACCGGCAAGATCACCAGCTGCTTCACATGTTGAACGGACCCATCGAGGAAGCACTTGTGCTGGTGCAACTGGAGGAACATGAGCAGGCGGAGGTGGATTTTCATCCTCACTGTCATCATCAGAAACTGGAGTTGGAAACCTGTCAAGGAAGTTGGAAGAAGAAGAAGAAGGCACAAACGCCGAATCAGGCTCGCAGGACAAAGATGGCACACTCGCCGAGTTAGGCTCGCAGGCCAAGATATTTTCATCAAATTTAACATCTCTTCTAATGATTATAGCATGAGAAGGTGGTTGAAGGAGTCTATAACCTTTTACATCTTCAGAATATCCAACAAATATGCACTTTTCACTTTTAGGCTGCAATGCTTTCCGTTTTTCATCCGGAATGTGAGCCCATGCTTCACTACCAAACACACGAAAGTGACTTACATCAGGTTTAACTTTACTCCATGCTTCTTCCGGTGTTATACCTTGTAATGCTTTTGTGGGGGTGCGATTAACTATGTAATTTGCACAATTTATGGCTTCAGCCCAAAATTGAAGACTTAGTCCCTTAGATTGGATCATACAATTTGCCATTTCTTTTAAAGTGCGGTTCTTCCGCTCAGCTACACCATTTTGTTGTGGTGTATATGGAACAGTGTGTTGTTGTTGGATGCCTTGTTCAGTGCAGAAAGTAGTGAACTGTTTGTTAACATATTCTCCTCCATTGTCAGATCTTAACTTGATAATTTGATGACCAGATTGTTTTTCAACAAGGGCCTTGTAGGCCAAGAACATGTTAAATACTTCGCTCTTAAGTTTTAGGAAATAAACCCAAGTGCGTCTGGTGTAATCATCAATGAAAGTTAAGAAATACTTGAAACCAGAAAAGGAAACAGATGGAAGAGGACCACACAAGTCACTATGCACAAGCTCCAAGGGAACCGAGGCGTGCCAAGAGGCACGTTTGTCAAAACTTTCCCGATGATGTTTTTCGAGTACACAACTGGAACAAACACCATCTCTGCAAGATACCATCGGAAGACCTGTCACCATATTTTCTTTACATAGTTGTTGCAATGAGCGATAATTTAAGTGACCAAATCGCTCATGCCAAAGTTTGCTCAAGTTATCACTATGAGCAACAAAAACTGAAGGGAAAGGTGATGACCCAAAGTTGTTAAACTTGTACAACCTGGTAATATCATCAACAATTCCGGTAGCTAGAACCTGTTGAGGATCTTTAAAATCCTTGATTACAACTTGGTGAGGTGTAAAGGTCACAGTTTTACCTTCACCAGAATGAGTGATCTGATAGACTGATAACAAATTGCAGGAAATTCTTGGAACACATAGTACATCACTAAAATGACCATTATCTACTGGAACTGTTCCAGCTCCTACAACACTTAGAGATCTATCATCACCAACAAATATTTGTTTGGTGTTACATTCATGCATAGTAGAAAAGATGGCTTGATCCTTAGCCATATGATAAGATGCTCCAGAATCAATGAGCCATTCATTTGAAGTAGAAAAAGAAGATGCATTATAAGAATAACCAGAAGCACAAAGTGCATGTCCATGAGAGGCAGATTCTAAAGGCGAATCTAGGCTGATGTGGTGCTTCTTCATTGCTGCTTCCAAGGCTGCCATCTTCTTGAAACACTTAGATTCATCATGATTATCTTTCCCGCAATAGTTGCAATGACGCTCAGTTTTCTTGTCTTTTGGCTTGGATCCTTTGTCATTTTTTAAAGAAGGAGCTGACTGAGAGGGTTTTGGACCCTTGTTTGACTTATTATTGCGAAAATTTTGTTTCTTGGGAGGCTTGGACTTTTCTTTCTGTTGGGACAATAAGGCTTTCCCAGATGTATCTGCATTGTTGATTATTCCAAGATGAATGAGTTTATCTTGTTCTCTAATCAAGGAATCACAAAAGGATTCAAGACTAGGCTCTTGATAGCTAGCTGCATTCAATGATGCTTTCATGGAGTAAAATGTAGATACAAAAACAGAATATGCAGGTCCAAGTTTGGAAAGAATATGATAAATGCATTGTTTGTCTTCCCTCTCAATCTTACATTCTGCACATAAGAGCTTGAGAGTTTTGTACTTAGATAAATAATCTTGAATGCATGAAAAGTCACTTGGATTTAAAGAAATCAACTCATTTTCGAGTTGGTGACCTCGAATTTCATTGTGTTTACCAAACACAGTTTCCAACTTGTCCCAAGCAGCATTAGGTTCATCAATTCCAGATATGTGGAATCGCAAATCAGTAGAGATTGACATCCCAATCAATCCACGAGCTTCATCACATCTATTTGCCCATTTTATTTTCTTATCATCATCAGTGGGTTCTTTTTCTTTCCCTGTTGTAATTCTGAAAAGTCCCCTACTTCGTAGAACATCCTCCATACGGGATTTCCATGAGAAATAGTTGGAACTGTTAAGTAGAATATCACAAAGGGAGGCCATATTTGTAAATTAATGGCTGTAAAAGCAGAAACCAATAGTCTGGATGTGAAGAGCTCGAAAAAATAGGCGGTTTCAAAAAAAACGGCACTGAAAACGGACTCTGTATGATGAAGTTATGCTTGAACAAAGAAACTGTTGAAGATGTCCCCAATAGTGACGTGGCAGCTAGAGAGTGTCCAGCAAAAAAAAAGAACCCCCCTCTTCCCAAGATGAACCTTTTGACAATCACTTTACAAAAAAGTTGCTTTTAAGTGAATCACTTTTGTAAAATAAGTGATTTCACTTTTACAATGATATTACTTTTAAATAGTGCAACAATAAAAAAGCTTAAGTGACTCACTTGTATTTTTATTTTTTATTATTTAAGTGAGATGCACTTTTACAATAAAGTAACTTGAAAATAGAAATTGCATGCACTTTTCTTTTTAAAAGTAACTTCCTAAGACTTGAAATCAAGACCTATTAAGGAATAAAGCAACTTTGGACCAAGTGAGCTAGTTTAAAAGGTATGTAAAATATGGAAATGAGGAAGGGGGCTTTTTTTTTTTTTTTTTTTTTTTACTCTTCTTGCTCGGTTTGCGTGCTTGCCCTTTTTCTTGCAAAACAAATCACAAAACGAAACAAAAAAAACTTTTCCACACTTGTGGAGTTAGATCTTGTTAGCTTGCCCGGAAAGTCTACGTTTTCTCTCTGTTTCTGATTTGCCGAGATCGCGCAAAGTGCACGGCAAAGAGCATACGCAGCCGAAAAAAACCTTTCCCTTTCTGTTTCTGATTTGCCGAGATCGCTCAAGGTGCACAGCAAAGAGAATACGCAGACGGGAAAGCAACAATCCGAACCAAAAAAAATCTAACAGTAAAAAAAAAGAAATATGAGATTTTTTTCTTTTCAAAAACGAAATAAAAAAAATGCGTCACTGTAACATTATACCTTCAGATCTGATGAAAAACGCGTTTCTGGAGCAACCGGGAACCGTTTTCGATCAAACGAAAACTATTTCCCAATGGAAACGACGCTCCGGACGCAATGGAACACCTCCCACAGCCCAGAAATGCACAGAAATACCAGAACTAGAAACCCTTTCGAGTTTCGGCAACAGCAGTTCAAGATCTAGATCATAACCGGAAGCGGCACTTCATAAAAGCTCTGATACCATGTTCGGGTACACAGGGTACTACCAAAGGACCGAACACCAAGAGCAACCACTTCACACAAACAGATCACAGATCAACACACCGATGTTTTGACGTGGTTTAAACCCTCTTGAGGGAAACACTCCACGGCCCCGGCCAAATAGCTTCTACGGGACAATTTATTATGCAAAGAAAGAAAGTTACAAATGAGCTTCTCATAATCGATCAACTAAACAATGACCCTCTATGCTCTTTAAATAGAGATCATGGACCAATCGGGTGTTAAGCCACAGATCAAGGTTAGGTTTGATCTAAGAGAAGTTGAGCCGTCGGATCACTCTATGTCGGAAACATATCGTGACCGTCGGATTAAGTATTTACAAATGCATACTAATGCATACTAAAGAAACACACTATCCCTAACGGATATATTACACAAGTTGATCTTAACTAACTCCTAAGTGTCTAAATATCCTAACAAGCTTAACCCTATAACCACAAATCATCAACTTGAAACATCGACATAAGAAAACAGCCAAACATAAGTATTGTCATAAGCATTAAACCATCAAACTTACACATTAACATCAGAAATCACGCCATAGAAATTTACACATGAAGACAGATATAGGTGGTTCACCCACTATTGGGCTATGTCCACGAGGAAGGGTCTCAATCTATTATATTCATAGAAAAAGAGATTACACTTGCACCCTGCAATAATTCCTCATTCGCCATGTCTCTCTCATAGAGGCTTTCTTCAAAATACTCAACACTACCAACAGAATTAGGGCAGAGATATACTCTTCAGCATACAGACAAGGCTTTCAGCCTCTACATTCCAGAAACTTAACCAGGATTGAAAATCCCAATTCCTTATACAATTTCCAAGAAAACAACGATCTATATTTCATTCATTTAACCAGTACGATTTCATTTTCGACCAAAGGTTCTGAAGGAACAGAACATTTCTGCTATCGTCCCATCACACAAAACGTTGATATAATAATGAAGACAGCCACTTTGGATTTCTAGTTCACCGCTATCAAACAATTACCAACTATAATTAACAGACACAAAGATTCATTTGATTGCACACAGCAATACATAAACACATATACAAACAGAGATCGACCAGGATCTCTATCATTTCATCCCGTAATACATGTAGATGTATAATACAAAAACATCCCACATCTCTAGGAATTCCATGCCGAAATGTTTAGACAATATATATAACCAGAGGATAATCAACATCTTTTATGATTATATAATAACATGCAGGGATCAAGCCTTAATACTTTTGGTACTCTATCAACACGCATTATGCAGAGATAACTATTTGTATCTTTATATAAGACAAGACATATATATATACAAGGGTCCTATCACACATTGCTCCAACTCAGCGATGGCAAAGATTCAACGATTACAAGGATTTAAAGCTATATACATAACTGACCGGGTAATTTTAATAACAAAGTCTAAATACGAATTTCCATTAAAAATGAAATTGATTTTCTATCCACAATAAAATTTCATAGAAGAAGAAATCAGACGCTTCATTCCAGCTTCCTAATTAAGCAAACCAATACGATTTTCAACCAATATGGGATTCCATCAAATATATAATTCCTATAAGGAGAAAAACTCAACGGCTTTACTGACAGCAGGAGTATCAACGATTTGCCATCAAATATATAATTCCTATAAGGAGAAAAACTCAACGGCTTTACTGACAGCAGGAGTATCAACGATTTGCCATCAAAATATAACCTATTCAAGTAATTGGGGATCAGACTTATAGGCCGTCCCTTCCCCTTGCTTATTCCTTAATTGTTGGCAGCAATTATATATCAATATGATAAATAGCATATAGAATATACCTCTGTATATATATATTACGGTGTTGTAACTATAATTTCAAAGGAGGAATTTGTAGGGATAGGCGGTCAAGCCATTCATTAGTTTAAAATACGAATTTCCGTCTATAATGAAATCGTACAGGTCACCAACTTAGAAAACAATAATTCTAAAGGTAAAAATAGAAATGGGGAGCGGGATCATTTCCAAAGATCAGAGATCTACTCAAAGAGCAGAGATAGTTAAAAGCAACCCCGATGCTGAATTCGATCTACCAATATTTATATAGCTGGAACTAAGTCAACAAAATGACATAATTATATATACAACAACAGGAAGCTAGCTGGGCAATTGGCATAATATTCATAACTGAAAACCACCAGAATTACCTCTGTAGCTCGGATCCATCTCATGAGTAGTTCGCCCATCGTCATACTCCAGGTTCCTTTCAAAAGTCCTCTCCTAAAAGGCAGAGATCCCCTCTTCTCCCTAGATGCACCCTTTTACTCTTGCCAATAAGCGGAGATCTGCCTTGGGAGATCCATCCAGTGTAGAGGAGGTACCATTGATATGTGGAGGGCGGTCCATCTCAAGTGCGATCTTCCCCAACTCCCCCACGTGGCGATGTTTACAATGCCCACGTATCAACGCAAGGTAAACAAGTGGCAAAATTAGGGCTTGGAGTGCTCTGCTATGGCAACAAATTCCTACGGAAATTGTGGGAGTGTTCGTCTAAGTGTTGGATTGAATTTTAAATTCATTCCTCCTCAAAATAGTGCGGCCCTATAACCTCTCTAAGTTGTTCCTTAAGTTACTCCACTCTTAATATGATTTAACTTAACCAATTGATCTTCCTTTCACAAAAGTAACATATGTTACATGTTTTCTATATATATATATAGTTCATTTCCTTACATTATTCGTGGAGGATCACTACGACGAGTCTCACTACTAGAGTGGAGTCAAAAAAGAGAAATCATAACTTATATAAAATGTTCCTTTAGTGTAACCTATATGATTTCTATAAATATATATTCGCATATATAATTATATTAAACAACCATATTATATATGTACAACCACGAATTACGCCTAAATACCCACTCGGTTTATGTAAAACCAAGGATAACTTCTAGTAATTAAGTCGAATACACTAGTATTCTTAATCACTAAGCTAAACTTATTTTTAGTTAGGAACTTACCAAGTCCTCTAGTATTCTCCTCTCGGACTAGATCTCATACTTATCCTAAAAGAAATTAGGATAATATTTAAAAATCATAAGTAACCTATCGCGCTATACAAAGGCATAGGTCATAAGAGTTTACTAACCGTACAAGTATAGTTTTAGCAAACACATAGTTTTTGTCTAGTGACAAAAATCGATCGTGGTGACGATCATAACCTTACCTCCCTTTAGTGAATTCAGTAGTAGTTATCAAAATGAATCACCACCCCTTTAAGTCTTAAGTTTAGAAATTATAAACTATCAATTAAACCTCATAAGTTACTGAGTTTATTAGTGGGGCCCTGGCCTGGAGCTCTTGACTATTAACCAAGTGTACAGCAATATTTTCATTTTTTTAACATAATAGGTCATAAAGGAGGGATATCACACATACTGCACCTAAATTTATCACACCCAAAGAAGAGCCCAATCTTGAATTGGATTACAAGAAACTAGTAAATGATTTGAATGAACAGTGTAAAAGAGGTGTACCACTCAGTGACTACATTGATGCTATGCAAAAGATTAAAAGGAAGGGAGACAATAGGAGTCCATTCCAAAACAAAGAATTGAATAGTGATATTGGAAAAATGTCACTTCCTACTTTTGATGGTTCTTCTCAAAATTCTGCTAACACTTGGGTGCAAAAATTGGATGTATATTTTCAGTTGAATCCTATGTTGGAAGAGGATGCATTAAAAATGGCCATTTTGCATTTGGAAGGGGATGCCAATGAATGGTTCTTCTATGGCCTAAAAACCTTGGGTCATGATCAGGTTAAAACATATGGAGAATTTGTTGACAGGGTACTAGAGAGATTTGAACAAAAAGATCCAGAATTGCCTTTCAAGGAATTAGCTCAATTGAAGCAAACTGGGACCCCTACTGAATATATGTTGGACTTTCAAAAATTATCATTCAAGGTGGCTGATGTATCTATCGGAAGGCTGGTATTGCTGTTCACTGAAGGTTTGGTTGAACCCTTAAAAGGTTTGGTCAAAGCCCACAAGCCAACTACATTAAAAGATGCAATGAGCTTGACTAGGGATCTCCAAAATGTGATTCCTAGAATGAGATTTCCTCCCAAGCCTGACTTCATAATTGAAAAGAAACCTTGGCAAAGAGATGCACCTGATAAGAAGCCATGGAAAGAAGAGGAATATGGAAAGGATAAGAAAGAGGAACTAAGCAGGGAAGAGCTCAAAAGGAAGAAATTGTGTTACTCATGCTTCCAAACATGGGTACCTGGACATAAATGTGCTAAAGGAAAGGCCCAATTCATTGAAGTATTTTGTGATGAGGGATACGAAGGGGGGCATGGAGGAAGAAGGACATAATTCAGCCCAAGAAGAAGGATATACTACAGCAAAAGAAGGGAAACCAGAGGTGAAGCATCCCTCACCCACCAAAGTAACAATGGCAGTACTTTCAGCAGTACCTCGCTACCATACTATCCGATGCAAGGGTGTGGTACAAGGACAAAGAACTTCAGTTTTGGTAGATGGAGGAGCCACCCATAACTTCATTTATGCAAATATGGTAGAGAAAATATAGATACCTATTGAACCATTTGATGGCTTTACAGTTGTCATTCCCGGTCACAACACAATGGAGTGCAAAACATGGATTCCACAGCTACAAGTCACCATAGGTAACTATACTTTTGTCGATAGTTTTTATGTGGTTGATATTGCTGATACTAATGTTGTTTTGGGAGTGCAATGTTTGTATTCAATAGGAGAGCATACAGTAAATTATAAAGTTCCTAAAAGGAAATTTCAAGATTCAAAAGGAGTACTAAGGATTGTGAGAGGGAAACACACCTATCCGAATCAGGTAGTTTCTTCCCACAGCATGAAGCACCAGAATAGAAAGATTTTGGGAGACATTACTCATGGAAGGCCACCTGATAGAGGAGGGACAAGTTTGCAGCATGGTGAATTGAGATTTCTTGAGGGAAAGCAATCTTGCGTGGGGAGGACTGTAATGTCTCCATTCAAACAATTTCATAGTAAGACAATCCCATCAATCCTACTAGTTTCCTAGGTTGGATGGGCACATGTGGAATGGTAATAAGGAAGATAATAAATGATGTTTAGACATTAGAAGGGTTCAATTATTTAATAAATAGAGTGAATAAAGAAATTCAAGAGAAATCCTAGATGGCAAATGGTTTTGGAGACATATGGAGGATGTGGGACCCACACTAGCTTGATTTTTCATAATACATGGTATCTCTCTCTTACAAATTCGAATTAATGGGAAGCTGAACACTCTTGGGTGAGTTGGTAAGTCATAACATATGTCATTGAGCATATTAGGTCGAATTGGGAAGGATTGGTAACCTCCATGGAAGATAAAGAGTCCAATTGGATGTTTGTGGACACTTGGGCTAGATTCCCTAGCCCCTATGACACCAATGATGGAGCATCTATGACAACTATGACACATTGCAGACCTAACCTCTGACATATGACCACTATGACATGTCAGCCCCAAAAATAAGCTCAAGGAAGGCGCTCATGGGAGTTGGAGAAGCCAAAGAGACTCAAAATCGAATTTGGGAGACGATGGAAGGTTGGAACTAGGAGACAAGTGACAAATGTGGAATATTTCCTAAATGGAAATCTATTGAATATATTGAGAGGATTTTGACCCTTAGAAAGCTAATGTTGGTTATAAAATGTAGAAATGAAGTATGAGAATGGCTTTTGATGATTTGAGAAAAATTGCATTTGTGAAGAGAGAACTAGTGGATGACTAGTTTCTTGCCTTAGCCAATTTCGAGGGTGAAAGATTCCCATCCAAGTTGGTGTTTGGAGAGGCCACTCAGGTCTTTCATGGTGCTTTAATGGAGTTTTATTTGTAGGTAGAAGCTACAGGAATTTTCATGGTTTGGTTTATTGTAGCACTTTCTCTCCACCATTTCCAATTTTGAAGGCATATTCAGGCTCCTTGAGGGATTGCGCTTTGGGTGAGATCTTGCACTCATTGGGAGAGCTTCATATGATATTTTTCTAATTGAAATAGCTTCATATCCTCTTTTATTAATATTCAGAAACTCTCAGGTTGAAATACCCATTGACTGTATGCAAAATTATTGATTAATGAGCAAACAATGTCCATTTCCCCAATGCTTTGATGTTTGACACTATAAGGTTGATTATTTCGAATGGATGGATGATTCTCTGATATATTTGTGATTCATATACTTCCATGGATATATTATACAAGTTTCATGTATTTTACTTGAGCATTTGAATGATTTTTACTCAGTTTGTTTGTATTGAGAGGTGAAATAGTGCCATTTCCCCAAGGGTCGAATTGGGGCTTTTGCTGTTGAATGTGAGAGAGTTACAACAGTAGTAAAAATCAATTAATGGTGCATATGAGACCTTAATCACATACTTAACACATTACATACCTTTGTTCATAAATTCGTGGGATTTTGGAGGCATTTGGAAGGCCAATTGCAGTGTTACCCCGGGGGGATTTGATGCACAAATTACTAGTCAAAATTACATATATTGATCAGAATACAAATCAAGTTTGCAGCAGTATTTGGAGGGCTATAAAACATCCCTGAACCTAATATTCAAGTCTAAATACCATTCATACACTCCTACATAAGATTTGGGAGCATTTGGGTTGATTTGGAGGTCAAAACAGTAAAACTAGTCAAAGGTCGAAATTGGGGAAAAAGTGGAAAATTTGGCATTTTAATAAAATTTTGAAAAAGGGTCATTATAGATCATTCCAAATGGGATCCACAGTTACATATATATCATGCCCTTTTTCTTTAATTGTAAACTTTCAAACAATTTTATTTAGTAATTTTTATTTTTAAGGCGAGAAAATAATAATTTTCACACATCTATATGGATGAGAGCCCTCTTATACCACTTTTTGTAGTTAAGGTTTTGTCTATTTCAAAAACTCTAAAACAACTTGATGTCTTCAATGGGATTGATGCATTTTTATAGTATTTGTATCTTAGTGTATTGGTTTGGTTTTTTCTTGCATAATCTACATTTTTCCATATTTAAGTGATGTCCAACTTGCAAATCTTTCATTACTTGCAATAATATGGTAACTTCATATGAATTCAATATTGATGATTAAAACAACTTTAACAATTATACACCATATTCATACTAATAATCTATTGATTATCATTTTTTAAATTTTTTTCTTTGTTACAAAGCACATATCCAATTATTAATCATCTATTGATTATCAATGCTTTTTTACGTTTGTTACAAAATACATATTCATATATGGTATTCGTTTCAATAGAAAGAAGTTTTATCCAATATTCTACAAGATTTAAAAGCACCATATTATATGGGTTTCAATGTTGTTCCATCTCATTTGAATATCTATTTTCTAAAATAGAATGATACCAAGTATCCTATTTCAAAATGTTAAATTCGCTTTATCCTTTCTAAGCCTATCTTTATATGGTTGTTGGAATTTTTGTAAGTATTGTTCTTATTACTTTTTTATATGTACATGACAAATTCGTCAAACAAACTTGACAACTTTTAATTTTTATACCATTTGAAGTGAACTATTTACTTTTAGCTTTGTCAAAAGAGATATCAAATGAGGTTTGTGGTAGAAATTCTCTATTTTAAGAGGGATGCTTGTAGGGGGGACTTTCATTCCATATCTTCTCATGCTTTTAATTATAGCTCCTCATTTAATTGACTACATTGGTTTTCCTATCTCTTTGTGGGTTGAACTACTAATTCATTTTAGCTTGGTATCCATGTTGGTCCACAATGTGATCAATGATGACCAAAACAAACTATGAACTCTATAGTAGATAATGGATTTTAGCAACCCAAAATTAACCCACACATGGATAACAAATAATGGTTGCCTAAACTTTAGTAACTATTTTTTTGTAGGATAAAAGCATTGTCTTTTGACTAACTCTATCCACTGTGACAAATAAATAGTCATATCCTTGAGGGTTCTTGGTCAATCCTCTAGGAAAATCCATGCATATGCTTTTCCATGGCCAATTTGGAATTAGTTGAGGTGTGGATATGCCCAAGTTTCTATTTTTTTGGCTTACTAAGTACTACAAAATGAAAAACCTTTTACAAACTTTGTTACAAAATTTTCATTTTACGCTAGAATATGTAACTTTGTATATTCTAAGTTGTTTTTATCACTCTAAAGTATACTATGACTTCAAAATTTTAGGCTTCACTCGCAATAAAAAATATATGCCCAAATTTTGGTATCCATAGTTTCACTTTCTTGTAAAGTTCCTTTTCTTTAAGAGTAAATTCACTCTACACTTCTCATTGTCTATTTTTTCTATAGTAGGGGTCATATTGTTCATACAAATCTTATAAATCCTCAAGTGGGAGTGGTTGTGATTCCATTATAGTTGCAGGGGATAAAACAATTGTCTTAGGTGGTGTCAAAAAATAGGTCTACAACTTTATTGGTTACTCATTTCTTGGATTTTATGATGGCCAAATTGAAATGATGGAGATATGGCATCCACTTAATATGTCTCTCTTGTTGAAACTTTATATGATTTCAAAAGAACTATAGTGTCTAATGATCATTATGTATTACTATTTATTTTTACAATATGTAGGGTCTATAACGCTTCACTATTTGTTGTAATGCATATAATTTCATAGATAGAATAGTTAAATACAAGTTCAAAAAATGTCTCTAAATGGTATGTTATAATTCTTCCTTCTTACATAAGAACATGTAAACAAGTTCCTAGAGCATCTATCTCAATTTAAACACAATTTAAAACACCTTTGAAGATTAGGAATCCCAAGGATTTTTTCTTCATAATTATTTTTCTTTAGAGTATTGAATGCTCCCTATGGATCCTTTTTCCAGTTAAACTTCACAACTCCTTTGGTCAAATCATGCAATGGCGCTACAAAACTAGAGAAATGAGAATTAGATTTTATTATTCTGACACGCTTCAAGAAATCTTCTTATCATAGTCAAGTTCTTAGGTCTTGGCTACTTCAAAGTCACTTTTATGTTAGATAGATCATTCTTGAGTTTAATTCTTCCAACCATAAATTGTAAATAGATCAAATATTGCTTATACATCTTGCAACTTTTCATATTTGATTTCAACTTATTCTTTAGGAGAGTAAGTTCCTGTTGAGCCCAGAATTGGCCCTTTTTAGTCATCATTAATCATCTTTCCTGCCCCTGTCCTATTTAAGATGGTGTAGAAGGAGGATGAAAGTTTGGAGGATTTTGTAGAAAGGCTGCTGTACAATGTGCAGAGAGCTGGGAAGACGAACATGGGGCTGGATGTGCTCAAGATAATCTTACTTCGAGGGATCAGGGATGACTGTTTAGACATGTTAAATTTGTTAGGAAGAGGAGATATCTCCAAAGAGCCTTTTGAGACGATTGTGGAATTATGTAAGAGATACTCCATGGGATCTTCCAGGAATAATAAGCGGGATAAACGAGACAAACTGGAACGTGATGTCTTCGACAGAACTCAGAAGTCATCTAATGGAGGAGCTACATGTGCAGAGATAGGCAATCTCCTTGAAAATTTTAAAACAGAAATGATGAGCTCCATCTCTTCGGAGATTGATGTCCTGAAGGCCAAACAGAAACAGGCAGTGGAGGATCTCACACTAGGTGTGTTCTATCCCAGATGTAGAAAGAATCATCCACTGAAGGAATGCCCTCTTGACAAAATACAAGTATGTCAGCTGTGTGAGCTGAACCATGACATGAAGGAATGTCCCACACTTCCTCAAGTGAAGGCTGTCCTAGAGGCATCAACTCCAGAAGTAGAATCAGCTTATTTCATTGCGCAGAAGAAACCTTGGTAGCCTCGAAATCAAGGTATGCCTCCGGACTCGTTTCCATTTTTGAATAATTGGAATAATAATATGCAAAATGTGAATACACAATTCCCTTCAAATTATGCTCAGTGGAATCCTTCTCAACCTGCAATGCAAAATTATAACTCCTGGAGTCCTTGGACACAGCCACCACATCAACCTACGTCATGGTCTCCTGGATGGAGAAACTTCCATCTTGGGAACCAGTTTCCTCAACCACCTCCACCTCAACAGTCACCATATTCTCCTCCATATCCTCAATTTCCTCAATTTCCTCAGTATCCTCAATACCCACCTCAGCAGTCGCAGCTGCAGCTACAGAATAATCCTGTTCCTAATATACCAATACGGACTCAGCTGCCTGCCCAACCCAATCCTAACCCAAATAATAAAACAGTCCATCAATTGGAGACTGTCAATATGCCGGCCTACTCTCTTTCCCCTGTACCTTGTAATGATATTTGTCTACGATCTGGGAAGATAATAGAACCTGTAATTACAGAAGATATCCTACCTTCTGTGCATGAAAAAGGAGAGAGTTCACAGCATCCATCTGATCCGGTTCCTATCACTGAAGGCGCTGAGCATTCCTTAGATGGGACGGCTGAAACATTAAATGAGAAATCAAATAATACACAACCTACCCAGTTGGTGAGGAAACCACCATACCCTGAAAGACTAATGCTACCAAAAATAGGGGGGCAACCTCAGTTCAACCTCCTAGGAGAGCTGAAGAATCTTTATGTTAAAATCCCCCTTCTTCAAGCCCTTCAAGATGTGCCTATTTATGCTAAAACAGTTCGGGACCTGTGCACTAAGAAACCAGGGAGGAAACCTAGAGATCCTCCCACCGTTCACGTCATAGGGAATTTATCTGCTTTAATAACAGGAAAAACCCCTGTGACCAAGTATGACGACCCTGGAAATCCTACTGTCACTGTACATATAGGACAAACGCAGATACCCAACGTGCTAGTTGACTTAGGAGCAGCGATCAATGTCATAACAATTAAAACTGTAAAGAAGCTGGGACTCACTAATTTTAGGCCGACCCCTACCATTTTAGAATTGGCAGACAGATCCACCATTAGACCCGAAGGGATCCTGGACGACCTTGTCATCTCAGTGGATTCGTGGGAATACCCTGCTGACTTTTTGATATTGCAACCAAAATCACAGCTGGGAGGACATCCATTGATCCTGGGGAGGCCTTGGTTGGCCACAGCTGATGCTTGCATCAGCTATCGATCTGGGTCCATGACTATATCTGATGGTATGGAAACCAAAAACCTCACCCTGTATCCTCCAGCAAGGCCGAGTCTAGAAGCTGAGACTTCCCTTTGGATAGAACAGGAAGAGGAGGAGGATGTTCAGCCACTATTAACAATAGGGAAGGCCTTAACTTTTAAAAATGAAACAAAATATGATGCCATCAGTAATTTCATTAGCGAACCTGCTTCAGTGGATAAAGAAGTCTATCAAATCCTGAACATTACCCTTGGTAAGGAAGAACAAGAAAATCTTACAGAGGAAACATTGGTTGGTGATACAAACATAATCCCAGTTATGAAAAATTCAAAAAGCATTCCTATTAAGGTAGAGCCTGGAAGAACTTTGAATATCAACCCTGATCTCTCCTCAGAAGAACAGATACGCCTAATCAGTCTCTTGAAGGAACGTAAGGGGGCATTCGCCTGGGAGTATACAGACATGAAGGGTATTCCTTCTAATCTGTGCACTCATCATATTTACATTAAAAACGACTCCCGGCCTATATGTCAAACCCAACGACGCATGAACCCAAATCTGAGGGATATAGTGAAGGAGGAAATCCAGAAACTTTTGGAAGCAGGCTTTATCTACCCTATTTCAGATAGTGAGTGGGTTTCGCCACTTGTAATTGTGCCCAAGAAAAATGGTAAGTGGAGAGTCTGTGTTGATTATAGGGAGCTGAACAAGGCCACACAAAAGGATCATTTCCCTCTGCCCTTTATTGACCAAGCACTTGATACCCTATCAGGGAAGAAGTTCTTCTCCTTCTTGGATGGGTTCAGCAGGTACAACCAAATTCAGATTGCTCCTGAGGACCAGGATAAGACCACCTTCACCTGCCCCTGGGGAACGTTTGCCTACAGGGTGCTTCCCTTTGGTTTATGTAATGCACCAGCAACGTTCCAAAGAGCTGTAATTGGCATATTCTTTGAATTGGTTAATGATAGTATGGAAGTCTTTATGGATGATTTTACTCCCTATGGCAAGGATTTTGAGGAAGCACTGGAAAATTTAAATAAGGTTTTAATTCGCTGTGAACAAGCTCGCCTCTCATTAAGCACTGAAAAATGCCATATGATGATGAGTGAGGGGGTGGTATTAGGACATTTCATCTCTACCGATGGTATTCAGGTGGATCCTTAAAAAATTAAGGTGATAAAAAATATACCTGCTCCTTCAACACAGAAAGAAGTGCGAAGTTTTCTGGGACATGCTGGATATTACAGAAGGTTTATAGAAAACTTCTCCAAACTTGCTTCCCCTTTGTTTTCATTGTTAATGAAGGATGCACAGTTTGTGTGGAGTGAAGCATGCCAGACAGCATTTGATAAGCTTAAAGAGAAGCTGTCCACAGCCTCTATCCTAAGGGGACCTAATTGGACCATACCTTTCCACATTTCTTCAGATGCTTCTGATACTGCCATTGGAGCAGTATTAGGACAGCAGGATAGTCAAGTACCTTATGCCATCTATTATGTTAGTAAAAACTTAGCCCCTGCTGAACTTAATTATACTGGTACTGAAAAAGAATTCCTTGCTATTGTTTATTCTATTAATAAGTTTTGGCATTACATTACTGGGTATCCTACATTTGTGCACACTGACCACTCTGCCATTAAGTATTTGATGAATAAACCTGTCACCAATGCCAGAGTAACCAGGTGGCTTTTATTATTACAGGAATTTGATATTACCATTATAGATAAACCTGGAAAAGAAAATGTTGTTGCTGATTTTTTATCACGATTTACTAATAGTGATGACAGTTCGCCTGTTGAGGATTCTTTCCCAGATGAACATTTATTCGCACTCTCAGCTCATTCACCCTGGTATGCAGACGTTGCTAATTATTTGGTTGCAGGAAAGCTTCCGCCACATATGTCTAAACGAGAGAAGAGAAAAATCATCCAGCAAAGTGCCAGGTATTGTTGGCTTAATGGTCATCTCTTTTACACAGGACCCGATATTGAGATTAGGAGATGTGTAAGGGAAGATGAGATCTTTCATATACTGAAGGCCTGTCATGATGAACCTTGTGGAGGACACTTTGCAGACAAAAGAACAGGGCATAAAGCGCTGCGGATGGGCTATTGGCCGACATTGTTCAGGGATGCTAAAAGATATGTTTAGTCCTGTGACAGCTGCCAAAGGATGGGCCAACCTAATAGAACAGATCAGATGCCTTTACAGCCCCAACTGGTGCTAGAACCATTTGACAAATGGGCACTGGATTTTGTTGGCCCTATCAGCCCTCCTTCCAAACAGAAGGTTTATATCCTGGTTTGTACAGATTACATGACCAAGTGGGTGGAAGCTGTAGCTTTGACTAAGGCTAATGACCAGGCAGTGATTGATTTTCTGTACAGTGAAATCTTTACCCGCTTTGGGGTACCAAAGGAAGTAGTCACCGATGGGGGACCGCAATTCATCTCACACCAATTTGAGTCCTTGCTCCGGAAGTATCATGTGCAGCATAGGATAGATTCACCTTACCACCCCCAGGCCAATGGTCAGGTGGAAAGTACTAATAAAGTTATTGAAGCAATCCTTACTAAAATAGTTAAAATCCATCGAAGGGATTGGGCTGATAGGCTTCCAGAAGCACTGTGGGCATATCGCACAACTTGGCGCAACACCACAGGGTTTTCTCCTTATGATCTGGTGTATGGAAAGAGTGTCATCTTTCCAATTGAATTTGAAATCAAGACCCTGAAAACAGCCACCGAAATGAATCTAGACGTAACAGAAGCCCAGAAGAGAAGATTGAATCAATTAAATGAACTAGATGAGAAACAGTTAGTTGCAGTAGACCAGATTGTGCTGCTCCAGCAACATAGATCCAACTGGCATGACCGATTCATCAAAAAGAAAATCTTCCATGAAGGAGATTGGGCACTATTATACGACTCCAGATTCAAAAAGGATTTTAAAGGAAAACTACGTACAAGATGGCTGGGTCCATATTTGATCGACAGGCTATTTGACAACGGCACTGTTCGCTTGGTGACCATTGATGAAAACCGTATACCATTACTGGCTAACGGCCACAGACTGCGACTGTATCGTAAGCCCATCTCGAAAGATGCATTCATTTCACAAATCGTTGCCGATCCAGATTATCAGTTGGCACCAGAGCAGGAATTTTTATCTGCCTTTGCCAATCCTTAAACTGAAAATCATATTTGCTGTACATAAATAAATTTCCTGCTGTAGCGTATAATTGTTTTTTTTTTTTTCTCTCTCTTTGCATTTGATCTTTTCGTTTGCTGTCATTTTCCAAAAATTTTCAGGGAAGCACCAGGAGAACGACTAGTTTGGGCCCGTCAAGCGGAAATCTTCCTGTGCCGTCCTTGCTAAAAAAAAAAAAAAAAAAAAAAAATCCGGTAGCTGTGACATATTTTCTGGCAGCTGCAACATCTTTTCCGGCAGCTGCAACATCTTTTTCCGCAGCTGCCACCTCATTCCCCGCGACTGCCATCTCATTCACCCGCAGCTGCCACCTCAGTTCTCAGCAGCCGTAATACCTTTCTCCACCTACCGTCAATCTTTTCCGGCAGCTGCAACATCGGCAGCTGCAATATCTTTTTCCGCAGCTGCCACCTCATTCCCCATGACTGCCATCTCATTTGCCCGCAGCTGCCACCTCAGTTCCCAGCAGCCGTAATACCTTTTCCCCTCCTGCCATCAATCCTTTCTGGCAGCTGCAACATCGACAGTTGCAACATCGGTAGCTGCAACATCGACGGCTGCAACATCGACAGCTGCAACAGCTTTTTCCCGCAGCCGCCACCTCATTTCCCAGTGACTGCCACCTCATTGACCAGTCACTGCCACATCATTTCCCAGCATCTGCGTTATCATTTTCCGTTGACCATAAATCATTCTTCCCGGCAGCCGTCAATCCTTTTTCCAGTGGCTGTGAATCATTCTCGGCAGCTGCCATTTCTTTCCAGTAGCTGCAACATCATGTCACAGTGGCTGCAACATGTTTCCCACAGTCGTAAAATTTTTCCCGCCAGCTGTAATTGTTTTCCCGCTGCCGTAAGACTTTTCCGTGACAGCCGTAATTTTCCCCGATATCATAAATCCTTTTTCCGGCTGCTGTGAATTATTTTCCGGTGGCTGCAACCTCTTTCTGGCCGGCTGCAACATATTTTTTTGGCGACTGCAACATCTATTTCGTCGGTCGTGCTATCATTTTTTTTGGCAACTTGCAGTCGTAACTCCCGTGTTAACAAAAGAATTGTTTCAAACCTGCTAATCATGGTGTTGATTCACCTCAGTCGTGCCGGCGAACTCATCATTCCGACCCCGAGGACGAGATCGTTTGGGTTTCACCGACGAAAGAAATTAGTGCCTTATCCGAGTCATCATGTTCACACATCTGACTGTGCACGAGTTCGGCTCCGTGACATCACCAACTGCATGCTCCACCAGTTTCCGCAGCTTTCCGATGCACATTTTTATTAGGTATGGCTTTCATTTATCACGTGATTAAGCATTGATATCATTTAAACGATATTTGTCGTACCTTCACTCGTACCACCATTTATACTTGATTAAACCTTTCCCTCATATGACGTAACACTAATAACTACCACCTTCCCCAATTCGGCATGGAAATTTCAAACGCTTTTCTGTGCTCAACTTTCCAAATTTGCTCATTCGCTCAACGTCTCCGCTCAACGATTCGTGCATCCTCTATGCTGCAACTTCCATTCTAGGATCCTGTAATCTGTGGAATAGCAGTTTCAGCTTGCAGCCAGGACCATGGGGATTCCAGTTCGCCATGAACCTTTCAATACCCGGGAACTCAGGCGAAATCCTCAAGTTCTTGCCATTTTTCAAGCTGTTGGCTGGCTCGAATTCTTTGAGCGATTAGACGGATTCGATCGGGACGCGGCCCTGCAATTTGCCCTGAATCTTACCAAAACTCACTCCACGGTGTGGGGGCTGTGTATAGACGTCTCCGAGATCATT
Source organism: Larix kaempferi (assembly GCA_027924585.1). Taxonomy (NCBI): domain Eukaryota; kingdom Viridiplantae; phylum Streptophyta; class Pinopsida; order Pinales; family Pinaceae; genus Larix; species Larix kaempferi. The sequence goes on along the minus strand of BSBM01000006.1, from coordinate 4,696,802 downwards.
ATATCCGAGGTTACAGCCATCCCGATGGTGGGAAAACCATGGTTTAACCAACGAGTCCTTGCAACGGTTGCACGAGAAGAATTCTTACTTCCAGGGGAGCAAGTTGAAGCATCCAGGAGAGGGATTGCACTGAACTCACTGCCGCGGCCATGGGACGAAGTTACTGTCTTCCTCAAGAAATATATTACTTGTAAAGGTAGATATCAAACTGTGTATAACTCTGAACTTCCTTTGCTTTCTCACCTCCGCCATGGCATTTTATTGAACATTCCATTTTATTTACTGCACAACTTGCGTCATATGGAAACATTTGTTCAGTCTACGAAGCACCCACTTTCCTCTCTCACCCACCATGGCCTTATCAAATTAATTATTGTAAGAACCCTTGCCCAACATAATATAACTTGGGAACAATTTATAACCCGACCACAGCAACCTGTTCCCTTGAGGGTCATCCCATTACAGCAGTTACCAGTTCCACCACAACAGGAGGACCAGAGTTCCTCCAGTGAAGTTGGGGGGGGGGGGGATGAAATGGGAGAAGAACAGCAATCGGGGGCATAGGCAGGACCATCCGGGGCGGGTGAAGCTACAGTAGAAGAACAACAACCAGGGGCACAGTCAGAGCCATTCGGGGGAGATGAATCTCCACCACAAGCAGAACCAGTGGGGGATGACACTGCATTTGAAGGAGAGCAAGGGGAAGCACAAACAGAGCCATTAGGTGACAATGTAGATGAAACCTTTGTGGAAAACCTAGAGAACAGGACAGCTCCGACAGCAAAAGGTGAAATTGGAGCAGCATCAAATGCTGCGACAATGGAACCTGAAGATGACGGAACTAGGGCAATGGAAGAAGACATTGAGCTGGTAACAATTGAGTCTTCACCTGAGTGGGTAGGAGGAGGAGCTGTGATTGAAGAAGAACAGCATGAGGGGCAAAGAAATATTCCTTTGACCTCAATTTTGGCTCCCTATATCCCAGCTCCACAGGAGGAAACACCACAAAAGGAAAAATCACAAAAGAAAACGCCACAGAAGAAGAGAAAGAGAGCCACCAATGAAGTTGACCTAATAGCACCAATCAGAAAGAAACGAACTCGATCTGCCACAGCAGCAGAGGCAGCTAGGAAAAGATGGGAAACCCCAGAGACATAGATTGAGCCCCCAATCCTTGTACCAAGACCGATGGATGCTCCACAAAGGCCAGTGGAGGAAGAACCTGGAATTGAAGGACTTCTGTATGAGAATGCAATGCTGAAAGAGGACCTCCAAGTACTTAGAAGGGAGCTGGAAACTTGGAAGGAAACCTGCAGAAAGCAGGGTGAAAGAAAAATGTACACACTGATAGAGGCTGCATACCACGTGGAGGAATCAGATTCTGCTAGAGCTAGGGAGGAGGATGAACGAATACTCTGCCCCACCTGTGGAGAAATATTTAAGGAAGCGGGCCATAAAATTCGACTTAACACTTATTCAGCACAACAGCCTATGGCCACAGTGGGGGAAGCAGTGGAAAAAGAAGGTGCTGCCACACAAGAACCAGCACTTTTAAACATCCTTGCTGAAGTTGTTACTTCCCACGATGCAGAAGTTATGGAACAGGTAGGAGAAGAACATGGAATGGGGGACGCTTTGGAGCTTATAAAGGAATATAGTGAAACCCCAGAGTGTTCCCACGATACAGAGATCATAGATCAGATGGGAGAAGAAATTGGAATGGAGGTCACTCTAGAGGCCAAAGAAGAATTCCTTACTGTGACCCCAGAATGCTCCCAGGACACAGAAATTTTGGAAGAAGAGGTTCAAAGGCAGGACAGTGATAAACTGGAACAGGATGCTGTAACACAAGAACCAGCAACCTTGAATTTACTTGTCCAATCAGCCAAACAGGTGGGAGAAGAACCTGGAACAGAGGACACTCTGGAATTCAATGATGAACTTTGGGTTGTAACCCCAGAGGGCTCCCATGACACAGAGCTCCTAGGAGAAGAAGTGCAACAACAAGAGGATGAAGGGGCAAGCCAGGATGTTGCTACACAAGAACCAACATCCTTGGAAGATGCAACAGGAGCTCCTGAATTTCATTCAAAAGATAAACCTGGAGTGGATTTTATTCCCGATACACAGTTGGGAGAAGATGAACAGGTACAGACACCATGCTCAGGTGACACCGAAATTTTGGAGGATGAGCTGCACGATGAGAAGGAAATCCAATCTCAGTAGCCGAGGAACAAGGAAGACACTGTTACACAAGAACCAGTGTCTCTAAAAACAATGTTGGTAGCTGCTGAAGAGAGCTTAAAGGATGTTGCTATTACACAAGAACCGAAAACCCTTTTATTAAACTTAGAGGTGCTAGAAGACACTACCCCACAAGAATCAGTGCTTCTCCCTCCTAAGAATGTTATTGATGTAGATTCAGATTAAGGATGGCCCTCTAAGCTCTCAGGCACAGCATAATGAGACTGCAGGAAGATTCCCACTTCATTAATTGCATTTCCAGATACCAGCAATTAGCAGAGGATGGGGAACAGTGACTCACAGAGGCTGTTCAAAAGACAGATAAGGTACCTGGGTTTCCTACAATTCTTTCTCTCTCCATGGATAGAGCTCAGTACAGGATTCAGATTGTAAATAATGCAGGTTGTTGCATGAGGACATGCAACAGGGTAGTTGGGGGGAGATGTTGAGCCCAGAATTTGCCCTTTTTAGTCATCATTAATCATCTTTCTTGCCCCTGTCCTACACCACTTATCATGGCAATCAGACCTATTGTCCTTACCTTATTCCCCAAATTACCAAGGTATGGCTGATCATTGTTTTATTTTATTAATGCTTATGACTGTGATAATTAAAGCTGTGCATCTCTCGAATTGTGCTAACATGTTGTGATTTATGAAGGAAGTTGAGACAAATGGACTGCAGGAAGATCGGGGCTGAACAAGTCATGAAGGAAGGGTTGTTCGTTGTTTGTAGAGGAATCCTTGGGGTGCGAATCATCAATCCAAGCACAGCTGTGACAGGGCAGCTGTAACAGAATTTGCTATCTTAAGTATGTTGCTGCTCGAGTCTAGCTGTGAGCTGGAAGGACCGCCACTCTTGGGTCAATTAATGACTTTCTCATATCTGGATGTTTCTGTTCTGCCACGCATTGTAACAGCTAGTTGTTTAAGGCGCCTGAAGATCATAGATCTTCATGGCTGCCCAATTATAGGATTAGATGTTACGATTTGTATGTATAAATATGGGGAGTTTCCTCGACCCAGGGGGTTGGACAGCAGACAATTAATTTGTTGTATTAGCAGCTAAGCAAAACTGTGTATTCATTCTTCTGTTAATATAAGGGGTTACTTCTGAGCTAAAGAGTTGTGTTGTTCAGCCAGCGTCTCTGTGTGAAGGCTGGGCCCGTCTTCCACAAAGATTGCTGAGTTAAAATAGGATTTTTAATTCATTATTGTGTGATGCTTTGTTCTTTCCTTTTGTACGCAGCAGCAATATTTATTGTGTGGATTTTCAGTCAAAGATTATATTTCTGTGAGATTGGTGAATGGTGTAGAATAACAGTCGACTGAGTAAGGTTTGCTTTATGCATTTCAATTTCTGTTCACACTGCCGTGTTCATCTTACAGCTAAGTCGTGATCGCATGAGCTCTTACAATTTATCTTTCCTGTTGTGTGTTGATTGACTTCCATTCTGCAATTCAATTTCTTAGAACAGTTGCTTCAATCTTTTGCAATTGAATTTCTAGATTAATGTTCAGTTTATGCTTTATGATTCCTAGATTGATTAGATCAGACAAGTGATTGTTCTAGAATACGAATGAGATTTCTTTTCTGCAATTGTTGATTAGATCTGGTACTGTTTCTTATTGATGCATGATAGAGAGGAGTTGAAGTATAGCAGTTAAAGGCAATTGGGATTGCATAGATTTTTGGGGATGAACATGGATGATAGAAGATAAAAATATTCACTTCTAATGGTTTGGTGTTTAAGCATATACTGTGCACTTATCCTTTGAAATAAAAAGACTTTCTCGGGTTGACAATAAATTTCATATGCTCTGTGTGTATTGGTAACAATTTATCTGCATATAGAGTGCTTGACAGTTCCTACTCCAAATGTGCCATGTGTTCTTTTCAAGAAAAAACTATAACAAACAAATCAAGAAAGGGTCTAAGTAACTTATTGATCAACCTTATAAATCTTACAAGGGAATTACATAGCTAAATGGCTTGAATATCCATTCAAATAAGACTTGCTTGGATTCAATGGTTTTCTATCAAACGTATTATTTTACAGTCAAGACTTGATAGTATAAAATTTTGATATCCCACTTGGTGAAATATTTTGGACCCTAGATCTACTACAAAAATTCATTTATTCAAGGAAACTGATATCTATTATTAATTGTGATCACATTGAGTGATTAGAAATCCACAAAAATCCTCTAAGTACCATACTTCTTCAATGCAAGAATAATTAGTGAGCCATAGCATGAACAAGTTGACCTAATTTCTCCTTGGTAGAATAGTTCTTGGATCTAGCATTTTATATCCACAATCTCCACAATTGAGTTGTGTTAAATCCCAATCTTTGGAAAACAAGAATCTAAAAGGCATTGTACCTCATGCTCAAATAGCCTCCTTAATCAAGGAAACCTTTTTCGTTTTAGAATGTAGCCTTTTGTACAAATTTATACAATTTTCTTTTTTCTCTTTAGGATTTGCTTAGGAATATGATGTTGCTTATTCCTTTTGTTGAACCTTCAATGTCAATACTTTATTGATTTGTTGATACAGGGGAGATTTTTTACTTTATTTCATGGGCATTGATTGAATAAGCTTTCTTTTTATTCAATCCACCAATATATATTATCTCTTCTCATAAATATGGCAAGATTATTCCCACAAATATGGGATTCCAAACACCACTTTGCAAACAACATAGGGAATCACATCACATTCTATCTCATCAATGCAAAGTTCAATTTGCATTGGGAGATGACTTGAAATTCAAATCCTTTTGAAGCACCCCAAATCAGTGAGGTTACTAAATGTGTGCACCCCAAAATTCTTGACCAATAAATTGAAATGAAATTATCCTAGCTATATAGATAAACATGAGAGGATGATGTCCTATATTGGTCCAACCAAATAAATGGCAAGGATGAACACAATGTCCCAAGTTTTGAGACAATAGTATGTTTATTCATTCAAAATATGGGGGATTGGTTTGAGCATACCATTGATTCTTAAATTTGAATATTAAAAATATCAGTACATCCTATCAAACTCATGAAGACAAAAGAAATTATTCATTGTGAGGCATACTCAAGACAAACTATTTATTTAGTTTGAAGAAGAGGAAAATAGTCCCTTCAAATTTTGAGCTTTGTATCTTTGTGGAGAAGTATACAAGAAGGACCCCTTATCTTATTAGGCATATTGACCACATTCTTTTATTCATTCTACATTATGAAGGGTATGAGCCTTTGAATGATTACTTGAGTTTGATGAATACAAAGGTATCATATGGAAATGCAATATCTATTTAGATGAGAACTAAATATCCATCTAAAGAGTAGACAATGAACTTGATGAGAGAGCAAGATTAAACAACAAATTTTAGAAGAGGATTTGAATGCTTCTAACATCATGGGTTAAAATACCATGGGGTACAAATCCCCACAATTGAAGGTGGGAAAGGATAACAAAAATACTAATCAAGAAGAAATAGAGACTATGAAGTAATTGAGGCCAAGTGATGGATGACATATAATTACAACAATATATATTTGAACCCCATTTTGTCACTTTAATTATCAAACCGAAATCTACAATATTATAAGTATTATGCATTATATATCAAAACTACAAGAAATATGTTATTGAGAAGTGACTATGTTGAATAATATTATATGTGATGTTTCTATAACGTAGTAAATGAAATATAATTCATTATGCTAGATGTTGAAATCATATATGAAACTTCACTACACTAATTAATATTTATTCAACAATAAACTAAAAACAATCATCTTAGTTCCTTAACTACTCATTCAATTGTTAATTGAAATAAATAACATTCCAGATTGAATTATTAGCATAATGAAATAAAGAACATAGATGCTTAATGATATGGGTTATTTAGTGAAAAAAATGAAGGTGACAATATGAAAATGAAAATGGACACAAATATTTTGCAGAGCACACAATAGTACAACAAACCCAAATTCTAGTAATAAATAATATGGAAAAACATTGTAAATTGCAAGCTATACAAACTAGCTCAAATGGTGGTAGCATATCTCTGAAGAGCAATGTGTCATCTACACTCGCTCACAAGAGTTGATTTCAAAGAGGCCAAAAAGACCTTTTTATCTTAATCATAGAGGAAAAAATATTAAACATCCAAAAACCTAATCCTAGGATATGAAGTGCCAAAAAAGATTTGGGATCCCTTAGGTGGATACCTAACTTCTCGGGGGAACAAATTTTACATAATATCTTCGTTCAAAGTGAATGATGGATCATTGGAAAAAATAACTGATAAGTACAACTCTTACCTAGGGCCAAGGCATTCCATTGTAATTCCTAGCTTCTTGTAAAGCCTCAAAATGACCTTGGAAGTTTGGGACCTAAAAAATGATAGAAAATTGCCAAGAATATGGTGAACCATCATAAGTCAGTGGAACAAGTGGGTGGCCACTAGTACCATTTGGATGATCCCTCCCCCATTAGGGATAAATGGTCCCCATTGACTGAAGTTCCTCTAACAAATGGAGAAACTGTATTGAATCTGAGTCTTAGTGAGCCACTTTCCCTAGTCAAGAATCTACCCTACTTTAATGACCTCATATATTTCTATTGTTAAGTTCTATTCATCTCAATGGAAATTATATGGTCGATGGGAATCTACTCAATCCAATTAGGATTGATTTCTATAGGTTCCTAGTGCTCAGCTACCTTTGAGGTGTCTAAGAGAGGTGGAAATATGGCCGAAGCAGCTCCACATTAAAGGCAGAGAGCAAGTCAAGGAAAGGGGAAATACTCAAATCAAAACAATTCTCATCCACGACATTGGTGATGGTGTAAGGCCCACATCAGAGTGGTCATATTTTTCGATGGGGTGCCATGAGGCTTTCCTTCTACAAACGCAACCATACCTTATCTCCCAACTAGAAATTGTGTGAAACTTGATGCTTATTGTGGTGTGTCTTATAGTTATCATTGGATGTGATGGATCTGTTCAACAAATATGGTTTCTCGATCAACCTCAGTTTGAGCATGGAAGGAATTGTCCTATGTAGAAGCAATTGTTAGTGCTACATGGATTGGGGATAATGGTTGGAATCCCCAGCACACCTGAAAGGGGTTGTGGCCAATAGAGCAATGAAGTCCTTTATTCCATATATGTTGAAAATAAGGAAGGCTCTCATCCCAAGTGCTTATATGTTTGGCATTGTACATTCTTAGGACATGCATAATCATCCTATTGACCACCTCTACTTTTCCATCAAATTCGGGATGGAAGATAGTCAATTTGGTCAACTTGATGTCCATCATCAGTCATAGTCTAGACTAAAAAATACTCATGAATATATTGTCTTAATCTGAAATAATGGTCCGTGGGAATCCAAAGTAAACCAAGTAGTGTCCTTTGTCATGATGCTCTTCCTACAAGGAATTAGTATTTCCATATGAGAGAACCGGTCAACAACCACAAATACACAGTCATTTCCATGCTTCATTGAAGGAAGGCCATACATGTATTCCATGGATAAAGATTCCCAAGGTCTATATGGGGTCTGAAATGGAGTGTAGAACCCTTGCTTCTCGATGGTAGGTTTGGTAATGGCATAGGTGATGCACGATCTAATGTACTTGCCAACATCTTTTCATAGTTTTGTCCAGTAGAAGAAATTTTGCAACGGTCATTGTCTTATCTATGTCAAAGTTCCAAAACATTCAAATGTAGTATACCTCCAAGATCAACTACTCACGTTGTTATCGGACAATCCACTCAAGTGAACGCAAGCAGGATCTCCCTAGCTCAAAGTGAGTCTAGAACAAATAGAACAGACTACTAATGCATTTCCTAGATCTACTTAAGGATCGAGTATTGGATGTCTTACCTTTCACTTCGCAATCCTTTCTCCCGAATGCTGCTTGACGTCTCACGGTCGTCAGATCCAAGCTGCAAGACCTGTCAATACAAGAAACAAGAGAAACCAGTAAAGACATCTATACAATAACAGATCTAAGTAAACGGTTAAGCAAGTAAACTAATCAATATCATTGCACACATGAACATAATTGGTGGAAAGCATTTGTATTACTGCAAAAAGAGGAGTACATAATAGAGATATAGAACTACAACTAAGGCTTAATGTTGTAGCCCTTCTCCGACAAAGCCAATTTCCATATCCTTCCAAGGAAGTATGAGTTCTCCAATGGGTGAGTGGAGATGTTCTAAGAGTGATTTCACCAGCATGTAGATACCATAGCCTTCCTCCCTTTGGGATGGGAGTGAGCTTCATTTATATAGGACTAAGTGGATAGGGTATGGATAGGATAGGTTGAGAGGTGGTAGGAGAGGCTTAAGGGATCTCTCCAAAGGTTTAGGAACTGAGTGCCAGCTCTTCCAAGAGGTCAGGGATAGGGTCCCAAGTCAGCAAGCTTTGAGATGGACCTCAAAGAAGCTAGTTTTTCCATCTAACTGACTTCATCGCACCCTGTAATGGGGCAAGGTGCGACGTCACATGTTGCTAGTGTGCAACTTGCGACAACCCTTCAAAACTTAGCACAATTGGGTACAAATCCTCCCAGGATGATTACTTAGCCCAGGTATCTTCAGGGGTGTATAAACTGAATCTTATGATGAGTATATTTTGGGTGTAACAGAATGCCCCCCAAAGCATGAAGCTGTTGAAGATAGACAGGTTAAGTGCTTTGATAGAAGTAATGGCAATAGACTTGTCGGGTGAAGGACGTTGCTGCAGTACAACTGACTCTAAACTGACAATCTCATATGAAGTACAACATGGCTGCCGACCAATACATTGCAGATCCATGGTAGTAATGACTGACTAAACACAATCATGGCTACTAGACACAAGCATAGATCCATGATGAGATGATAACACAGCCATGACCAATACAAGTGTGGACCCATGTGATATAACTCAATACAAAATCCATCACAACCTGGGTAAAACATGACTCCCCAGGGTCTTCAAGCTGAACCCGCAATGATACAAATCTATCTATGTGATTACAAATGTCTTGATGTCGAACATGGTAGAATCCACTTGATTACCGGCCATTGATGTAAACCATTAACAAGTGCGAGGGAGATCACCATTGATGTCAATGATTCCCAAGGTATCACAGTACATATCATCAACCGCGAATAAATGAGTTGAATTCGAACACAAGACGAAATCTTTCAATCAAGAGTCAATGATGTAAACTCATGATAAAAGTGAGGTAACCTGCCATTGAGGCATGCAGGGCCAAGGTACTCGATTGGTTTCTAGATTCAATCCTCGGATGATGTGTTGAATTTGATAAGGATGAATCCATCGAAGCAGGGCCATGATGAATCCCCCATCAATCAACACGAAACACGAAAAAAAATGTATAGGGTAGATTAGATGGTATAGTAACATGCAAGACTGACTCAAAGTAGACCAACGTGATGGCGGGTGTACTGACTATAGATGATAAATGATAGACATATTCTTGAACATGGGCATGGCATGACTTGGAAGTATTGACATGACGAGTGCGACACAAATTCTCAAAGCGACTGATGATGGAAGCTTTTCTTCAAATGATTCAAAGGAGTAACAAGACTCAGGAAATAAGTGGAACTCAAGGACAAAAGGATGATCCAAGTGCTGTATGCAAATGCATATGAGTGCCATGTTCAAGAATGACTACATACTACCACTAACGAGGTATGTAACACAAATGCTTTCCTTTTTCCCCATCATGAATGATGAGTGCCTCATGTGTTTTTTACGAGCTTGATGAGGGTAACCAGATGCTCAGTATAGCTCATCTCATAGATGAGTCCAATCCCAAATATTTTCTGAACCTGGGATAGGAGGGGTTCATCCCATGACGGGCCCTTCAAAGTGAGATTTTTAACGAGTCCATAGAAGGTAAACTGGGTCGTCATTTCATGTTTAGGGAGTCTGAAAAGATCTAAAGACTCCAACGGTCCTTTTTCGTAAAGTTAGCCTCATGTCCCGAAAAAGGGTAAAACAATGCGGGAGAGGACTCTTCTAGTCATGATTGGATGGAGTATACCTTTTTCATAATTAGTGCTTCCTGGTCCGAAAAAGGGGTAAACTATCACCAGGAAGATGACCATTCAAATACTTTAACAAGCATGAACGCGACAAGTTCGCTTGGCAATCTTTTCATTTTTCGAGAGCCTGAAAAGAGCTTAACGGTAGACTCCAGGGGGTGTCCTTTTCCGTGGAAGTTTAACAAGCCCGAAAAAGTGATAAAGCATAACTCAGTACTTGTTCTCATAGTTCTGTGAATATGAGAACAAACGAAGAGTAAACTCATTATCACGCAATAATTACAGACTAACCATTGCAAAAATAACTGCAAAATGTTCAAGGGAGTGTTCATACCTGCGATGACCGTTGTGATACAAGAAATGGCACGAAAGACTATTTGCAACTCCTGCACACTAGAAAATGAGTCAAATAGCCTCAAATGTGACAAAAATGGTCAAAAACTATGATAAATGGCCCAAGAGCATCAAAATATTTGAAAAGGAATATTCCATTCTATTTATAAATAGAAAAATAGGCCAAAAATAGATTTCATTGTTTCATTTTCCCATTTGGGAGGAGAAGTACGAATTTGGAGCCAAAAATTCCTTTGTCGACTCCGAGAGCTACGATCCGCCATTTCACCCACCGTCAGGAGCAGGTAAGCCTAAACTTCATCCAGCAACTTTCCAGTGGATTAGATTTTGTTTTTAGGTTCAATTTTTGGGTTTTTTGATGAATTCATGGAGGGATATTGCGCTCTTAGCTCGTCGCAGTTGGCCCTTTCGGGAACTGCGACGAGACCGACTCGGCGGAAGTCTTGAATGAGTGAAGTGCGACGACATCGCACTATACGCAAAAGTATGATGCGACGACGAAGTTGCATTTCCCAAACATCAAAATGAACTCAAAAAAAGAACTTGTTGTGGTTGAAGTAGAGTCTAATAGTGTTTAAATGTCCCTTTTGGCAGGTTGCTAGCAAGCCAACATGGTTTTAGAGTGGCCGGAACGAGAACATGAAGTAGAAGATGAACAAGCTGCCAATGATCCACAATGCATGGCTTCCTTAAGGAACTACGGTTTGCTCAAGTTCTTTGAGATTCAGGGGATGAGATCCCAAATCCCATTGCTATCACACATGCTCCATAGTTGGAATGCGGCCCAACAACATTTCGTGATTGGTGAGCACATCCTCACAATAGATGTTGAGGAAATCTATTCTCTCACCGGTTTGTCCCGGAGACGGGAACTTGTACATCTTACTGGAACACGGGCCAGTGACCGCATAGTCAATGACATGGTGTCACAGCATTCTACTGCTCTTGCTCGATCTTCCAGTGGGAATATTCTTATCAGGGATGTGGTGAGCCGCCCATTGCGTACCATACTATTTACTATTACTAGAGTGGAGGGAAGCCAAGCCCCACACACAGCTACTCGGACTTAGATGCTTTATTCGGAGGACTACATGTCCCCCATGGTTTTCAACTGGTGCGAGGGTCTCCTCGCAAACCTCCGATCTCAGCTAACCAAGTGTTGGCGGGGAGAGCTCAAGCAGTTTGGTTATGGATCGATCGTGGTATTGTTCCTCTTGGAGCAGCTCCCTATCTTGCGTCCACAACTAGTACTGGATGACAGGGATCCCATAGATCCACACATGCTCAGATGGGCTGAGGTGATGACTCGTCACGGTGGAGGACCTATCATCAGTTTTGGTCCCGATTTCTTCAGCTGGCTGGAGGGCCAGTTACTCATGGTTGAGGACTTCCCATACGACGGTACAGATTTCAGAGAGGATCCCGACTTGGTGCTGCCTGAGGGTGCAGCATGGGGTGACATAAGTGAGAACAAAAACCCTTGTACTTTTAGTTTTGTATATTTATCATTTTTTTGACGCAGTGCTGGCAAGTATATAACATGTGTGTGCAACTGTGGGGCTCGTACGACTGATAAGACTTTCCCTCCTGGCGAGGAGAGACATAGGTGGGGAAGCAGTTGTGCCCCCAGCTTCTCATGCTGCCATTGAGGAGATGGAGTAGGTATATAGGAACTTGTCCCAGTTGACAGTGGAGGTTCCTGAGCCAGCGATAGATTACCTGCCGAGACCTATGTAGAGGTTTGGGGTTGGAGTGTCCATACAATTCAATGCCCTACTCCACAAGGTAGCGAAGACTGTGGATTGCTTCCTCACTCAACGACAGTGGGTTGTCCGTGCTCAGGGTGGTGTACGGGTCAGGTGTCAAGCCTGATGACACTATTATACTTGTACTGAGAGCTTAGAGGCCTCAGATTTTGTACTACTGAAAGCTACGATGCTTCAAATTTTGTAGAGACTCACTCAAAGCCATCATGCTTCAGATTTTGTACTAGCACTACTTTTGAGCGATATATATATATACAGACATTCTCAGCAATTTATACATTATGTGTTTTTAAAAATGATGAGTGATGTGATCTTGTTTACATGTTTGCTTTTATACATTTCATTATTTACATGTTGTGAATGCTTTTACATATTATGAATATTATGTGTTTGTGATGTACCAATCCAAAATGAAGTTGGCCATCGAGTCAGCAACTGTGTTTAACTCTCATGGAATGTGTAGGTACTAAATGGATTCGAATGACCTTTCCAGGAGACGTACTCGTCTGAAGAGACGAAGTAAGGTGGGATCACGGATGGCGTAAACCCGGTTAAGATGGGAAACCACTAATTGAGAATCCATGTGGATGACAATGTGGTTCATACCCAAGGAAATGGCGTTAGCTAGGGTTCCGATTACTGCCTGATATTCTGCGGCATTGTTGGTCGCAAACCCTAGGCAATTTCCTCCTGAGCTAATGAGCTCACCTGTTGGGGAATATAGTACCCAGGATGCCGAAGCAAGGTTACGGGTATGCCGGCTGGCACCATCCACAAATACATAGCACGTTGCCATCTGCACATGCAAACAGAACATGGTATAAGGAGTAGAAACAAGATCTAAAGACACTCAAAAACAAAAGCATCACAACACACAAAAACACGAAAAACATGCCATGTACAGTATATACAAGAAAGTCTAAGCATGACGAGTTTAGGCATAGTATCTCTTCAGGTAAAGCTCATTGCGGGGTTCACCCAAAGAGATTCCGTCATAGTCTTCAAGCTTGTAAGCTCCCTTTTCCAAAACACATTTGACAATGTAAGGTCCATGACACATGGATTCGAACTTTCCTGCTCCTAGTTTGTCGTGCTTCTGGTCATAAGTGAGGACCAGGTCACCCTCGTTAAAGATATGAGGTTCAACTGACTTGTCGTATTGGGCTTTGATGCGTTTCTTGTGTGCTTCATTAGCAAGAGCGACATCTCGGTGGGACTCGTCAAGTTTTTCTAAGTGCAGGAGACGTTCTTCCTCAACAGTAATATTAGGAAGAAGTTCGACAGCGAGTTGTAGAGACGGAATTTCGCACTCTATAAGTAGGAAAGCCTCCAATCCATAGACTAGTTGGAAAGGAGTGAAACCTGTGGTGGTTTTAATGGAGGTTCTATAGGCCCATAACACTGAAAAGAGCATGTTATGCCAATTGGATTTCTTCATACCTACCATCCTTTGGACCATGGTTTTCAAGACTTTGTTAATGGCCTCGACTTGTCCATTGGACTGTGGGTAGTAGGGTGTCGAATTTTCATGGCTAAAACCCAACCTGTCGCTTAGTTCATCAACCATATGGTTCTGAAAATGGGAACCATGATCAGTAACAATTGCCTAAGGAACTCTGAACCGCGCTATTACATGATTGAACATGAAGAGTGCAGCGGTTTTTTCGTCATTCTGGTATGTAGGCATAGCTGCGGCCCACTTTGTAAAGTAATCCATAGCTACAATGATGTAACTATGCCCCCAACCCAAGGTAGGCTTACAATGCATAAATTCGATACCCCATTTTGCGAAGGTTTCCACGGCAATAACCGAGTGTAACGGGGCGGGATGGGTGCGCTTCTTCATATGGAAGTGTTAGCAAGGAGGACATTTTTTTACGGCCTCAATACAATATTTTAAGATGGTAGGCCAATAATATCCTGCGCACAAAATCTTCTGGGCTGTAGCCATCCTAGAGAGGTGATCGCCACATGCCCCAGCGTGACAGTCATTGAGAACGCGTTCAGCCTCATCGTGAGTGAGACAATGTTGAAGAATTGAATCAATGCCACGGCGATACAAAGTATCATTGATGATTAAATAATACTTCGCATGGTGACGTATCTTATGATGGTCGTCACGAGACAGTTGAGGGTTGAAGCATTGGGTTTGAAGATATAATGAGATATCTCCATACCATGGATCAGTCGTACTGATGAGAAACAATGATTCATCTGGAAAAGAGTCATTGTGTTCAATATCTGCATCAGGACGGGGAAGGTCACAGATCAGCTCGGCAAACACCAAAGACTTTTTGGACTTGGCTTTCTCGAAGAGAAGATCAAATTCTTGCAGTATCATGATCCAGTGTGAATACTTGCCCCCAAGCACCTAATGTGTCAGGACGTGGTACATGGGGTTCGAGTCTACGATGATGGTGGTGGTGCGGAGCAAGATATAGTGTTGGAACTTTTGGATGGCAATGACTGCCGCGAATGTGAGTTTTTCGACATGTGAATATCTAGTTTCAGTGTCGGTGAGACCCTTACTTGCATAGTATATTACATGTTCCCGGGCATTTTGATCCTCCTATACCAAAACCATGGCGATAGTGGTAGCAGAAGCGGTGAGATATAAGATATAATCTCGATAATAATTGGGCGGTTGGAGCACGGGGGCATGCGTGATGGCATGTTTGATACTGTCGAAGGATTTTTGAGTTTGGCTGTCCCAAATGAATGGGACATCCTTCTTGAGCAATCGCATGTACCCCTGAGTCTTCTCCGCGAAATTGCAAACAAAACGTCTTAAATAAGTCATCTTTCCTTGGAGACTTTGAAGTTCCGTCACATCAGTAGGGGGTGGTAGGTTGATGATGGCCTCCACCTTTAAGGTATCAATGCAGATCCCATCCTTCGAAACGATAAATCCTAAGAGGCGTCCAGACTCAACACAAAAGATACACTTATGAGGATTCAGACCGATATTGTACCGTCTGCGTATGAGGAAAATGGCCGTCAGATGATCAATGCTGAACTCGTGCTGCTTTGAATGAGCAGGGAGATCGTCTAGGTAAGGTTCCACAAATTCCTTAATGTCATGGAAGGCATACAACATAGCCCGCTGAAACGTGGCGCCAGCATTTTTAAGGCCAAACGGGAGTTTGCTGTTAGCACTTAGATTTTATTCCGGTTGTAAGAAAATAAGACCTAAGGTAACCTATTTCAAACCAAGCTTTAGGTAGAAGAACTAGCCATTTTCTCTACCAGAGAGGGCTCTCTCTTTGATATATATGTGAAGGCTAAAATATACAAAGATTCTTTTAGAATTTCTCAAAAAATATTTTCTGGTCGAAAAGGTAAACAAGAAACATTGGGCATGGAGTCGAAGCTCTCAAATGTAAAATAAACCAGTAAGAGACTTTCACCATACAAATTTACACAGAGGCAAGATAGTAATCATATTACAGTCTGTTGTCTCCCAAATTGACCACCATCATTTTGGGTGACAGAATGGGTAAAATTTCTTATTTCTATGAGTCTTGGGCTTCAAATTTCGAAAAAAACAGGTTTCGGCAGCTAACACTGTTTTGCAGGAAGCCAGTTAGCTGCCGAAAGGGCCCATTTTCGGCAGCTAAAGGCGTTAACAGAAAAGACATAAGCTGCCGAAAAGGTTTTTACAAGCAAAATTAAAGGATTGGGTCCGTATTCAGTCCCACATCAAGTGAGCCTGTGTTTAAGCCGCCGAAAGGAAGAATAGAGCGCAACATTAGTCCGCAGGAGGTTCTCAGCAGGGTAAAACTCAGTGGAAAAGGAGGAGTCAACTTTTGATTTAAACTCCATGATTTCAGTAAGAGGTTCCTTTTTTGTCTGCTACAAGATATTCTCTCATGTCACAATCTGCTGAGTCTCGCTTTCACAAGCTGGAGTCTGCTCAAATCTTGGTTGCAGTGACAGGTCATCATCCAGCTCTATGACTGACAGTTAAAATCTTCAGCTACAAATCAGGAATCATAAACGAACTCCTTATTTCAACAAATAACTGAGACTCCAAAGGAAGGGTATCTCTAATCAACTGAAAAGGTAGCTAACCCTCTGATTCGATTTAAGAGGAGCTCGGCAAAACGTTAATAACACAGACCTGTAACAGAAAATTGGAGGAATTTTCTGCTGAAACCACGTGATCTTGCGAGGAGATTTTGATGGCCTTCCCGAACTCCAAATTCAAATCTGAAAGCACTAGTGGATAGCTCAGGTTCTGTAGATCAAAATCGACTATTTGAACAGCCAAAATGGACATCGGACGGTGGAGAAAATCGATTTTTGCTGAAGACAGTTTTTTTTGGAATTCTACAGGCTTTCGGCAGCTTAGGCAGGTTTCTACAACACTCATTAGCTGCCGAAAAGCCAGCTTTCGGCAGATAAGTCATGAAATTGGCAGCACTGTTAGCTGCCGAAAGTCTGTTTTTGGCAGATTTTCGTATTTTTGCACAGATATCATTTTTGTTCGAGGATAAAGCACAAGGCCAGTCTTAAGAGACGTATTATGAATTATATTATCCATATCTAAAGGTTATTGGGCGAATTTTCAATCAGGGGCATATTTTAAATGAATTTCACCTTGAAATGAGGGATGGCTCTAAGGGATTGATTGCCACATCAGCTTCTTGACTGTCTCTGCGCCCAGCTAAGATCACCGAGCCTTGGGAGGCTGCTGCACTTCATCGACCACCGAGTTTTGAAGAAGATTGACACATCATCAAGTCCCTTGATTCAAGGAATCAATCCTTTCTCTTTGCATTTACTTTTTTAGTTTGATGTTTCAGTTAGCTCAGCCAGATCCACGTTTCTAGGATCTGAGAATTACTGTGTAAAGGCTATAAAGCCTGAGAACCAAGTCATTGTGGGAGGTTCGATTTTGGATGCAGTATTCTGCTATTGTACTCAGTTTTCTTATGCTAATACAGATCACAGGTTTCTTTCAGCTTTGGTATCAGCTTTCCATCTTCCTTTCACTATTATCTATGTTATTTAGCTTTGAATGGTCTCTTTCCATTGTTTAGCTCATAGCTTGATGTTAGTTTCTTGAATGTCTCTCGAGCCCTACTCTGTACTGGTTTGGTCACATTCCTTTTCTTCATCCATTTTTCAAAGTATTTGCTGATTAATCAATTCTTGAGAGCACTGTTTTATTTGTTTACCATGATGAATGTCTGAATGCTATACTCGGATTGAGTCATCCCATTGATCCACCCATTACAAAAAACATAATTTCTTAAGTTACCAGGCATACCTAGCTTATAACCCTAGGTAGTTTCTTGGAGAGCTAACACAGTCAATTTGATTTTTCAGGTGACATAGAAAGAAGTAAAGACATTCCATCAACAACAGGCATCTATCCAGGACGAATCTATTGTCAACTTTGGAGAATATAATGGATATTTAAATGCAAATAAAATGAGGCATAACCAGTATGAATCTCAAGTTATTTCGAGTGCTCATTTAAATATGGAAGAAAAACACTATGGGAGATATAACGAAGAAAGTAAACATGCACATATAAAGATAAGGAGACTAACAGACTGTAAGACTGATTAACTCATGAATCTCTGATATCAAAAGATAGGTATCGTCACTGTACTGCTTTTATTTCTCAAAAATAAACTTCACAACATACTTGTTTCTCAAAAAATTTCCAACCCCTTCAACAATGACCTTCATTGTTTTTATACAAATTTTTTTAGAAGAAGCTCTACATAACTGCTTCTTCTAATTAATAATTAAAAATGTTTAACTAAAAGATAACTGTCTTTGAGCAACCCATAACTGTCTTTCAAATAATATTACAAATTTAAAATAAAAATGTCTTTTTGCCACTTGGCAAAACTTTTTGGATATCACCCTTTCGCCACATGGCAAGAGTTTCAAGTGCATCTAGGTATGAACAGAATATCTGGTCTTTCCGTACTTCTCCACATAATTCCACTGGTCAATCGTGGGTAAGTCATAACTGGTCATTTCCTTCACCAAGACTCACATCTCAATATGACCTGCATAAGAAATAGGAAGAAGGTTTGCGCAAGTTGAAATTAGCATATTTAAAATTTCAAATTCCCCTGACATTTTCTCCATTAGAATTTTTCCTGTGAGCATATGATCTAGCTGCTGGAAATTTCGGTGATCCATCCTGATATCAAACAGTAATCTTTTATACTCATTTGGAGGAATTAATTCACTCTTTTCATCCCAGAAAGCTGGGAATCCCTTATTCACTAACTTTTCAAATTGCTTTTTGAACTGGATTACTTCTTTCCTTATTTCTCCTGCTTTAGCCTCGACATTTTCGACATGTGAGTATTTTCCCAAGATCCTTCTGGCCCAAGTGATGATAGAAATTCTGTTCGTTATACTCATGGCTGTCAGGTCTGCCTCAGATAGACTGTTTAAAAATGTTATTGCTCTGTGGGCTACTTCTTTCGGCTTTCTATTCAGGCTCTCCCTGACTGCTCGACAACTTTCGAAGGCGTCTTTGGCTACCTTTTTCTTTAACTCTTATATAATCCAGATATGGCCTAAGTTTTTCAACCTCTTTAATGATATGGTCCCACACCATATGTTTACACCCCTGCATAGCAGCTTGCCCTGTTACATGAGCTGCTAGTCCTTTATTATTATTGCTCAATTCCTGATTTTTTGCCTGCAAAGTTTTTATTTCTTTCTCTTTTACTTCATTTTCTTCTTTCAATTTCTGTACTTCTGTCTTTAACAATTTAATTTCATTATCTTTTAAACTTATTTGTGACATTGCCTGTAAAATTTCATCTACACCGGTTTTATCCTCTTCTGAGCCTGTCGGTACTTGATGCTGACTATTCTCTGCTAATTGTTTTCTTGTTGTTGCTAACTGTTCTTCTAAAATGAACCTTTCTTTTTCCCAACAATCCTTTTCGTCAGAAAGCTTTAACAGTTTAGCAGTGACATCATTGACTTCGTTAGATAGTTCTTCTTTCTCTTTTTCTAATACTGTCAATTCTGCACCTTGAATGAGTACAGTGTCTGGGATTTTTAATTTTCGTCTCAATGTTAAGATCACATCTTCCTTCTCCTTGAGCAGTTTAGTGGCTGCATCTCCATCTTTATTAGTCAAATCTATTTGCAATTTCTTAATTTGCTGTTGTCGAGACTTATTCTCCGCCTTTTCCTGTCTCAACTGATTATTTAATTTGTCTACTGAATTCTTCAGTTTGTCTGCTCTCAATGTGGCCCCCAAATAGTCTGAGTATATGACCTCTCCAGCTTGTCTATGTAACAAAATTTTATCAGGGGCATTTACTTTTGACAAGTCTATCTTCATCTCTGAGATCTTGTTTTTTGTCACAACTGAAAATTTCAAAGAATTTTCTTTGATGTTCCTGCTGGTAAATAAGCTCACTTCATTATTTGATATATTCCTGACCTTCGGAAACAATTGACTTGTTTGCTTCGCAGATTCCTGTTTATTTTTACTATGTTCATCAAATACATCCATGATATTCCTGGGTCTATTTACATCACCCCCTACAGGGGTTTCTTCAATGTTGTATTCCTTCACTGTAACCTCTGGTATTTCATCTTCTGTCGCTTTTGCTTCTTCTGAAATTGCTGCCAATTCTTGTGACTCATCGGTCTTCAATCTTTTTCCTTTTTCTGTCTCTTCATCATCAATGATCATAATGTCCTGTATAGATCTTTTGGACCCCACTAATGCAGTATTTATTTCGCTTTCTGTTTCCGCCGTTGCTTCTTCCAATGACATTTCTTTGTCGGACGTGTCTGGAATAATTTCTTCTTTGTATTCGAGCCAGTTGGCTCTGTCTGCCATCCCTTCAACAATTTGATGATTCAGAGCCTTGATACGATGCTCAATTCTTCGTTTGGATATGATATTTAATGGGTCATATTCCATAGCTGCATCTGTCTCAAAATTCATGTCTTTTAACAACTTCTCTATATATACAGCAGCGTTCTTATTCTTTATTGTGAACGGACCTAATGTGAAAGGGTATTTAATGTCCGTTGCTTGTCTGTGAACTAAAAAATTGTTATCTTCTACAATCAATTTCTGTCTTAAAAATTCCAAGGCAAAAATCCTCAAAGTGAGGAATGCTGGTAACACATAGGGTTTATGCTTAAATCCATACAATCTGACTACTGTACTATCTTTCGATAAAAACCAATCCCCTGTAGCATATTCTGTATTCAATTGCATTGATACCTGCATTTCCGGCAGTACTCTAGGCAGATTTTCTCCGAAAATCATCTTAAAGATCGCTGAGAGCATGTAGTTGATAAAATTGAACATATTATTTTCCAGTGGAGTTGTGAAAACAATTTCTGGGAACTGTAATTCTTCTTGACTGGATACCATAATCATTCTCATTAAAAAGGCCTGAAACCTGAAATGTCTGTGCGTGGAAAAATTGACCATCTGGTCATGAATCCTTTCTGCTATGAATGTTTCAAAATTTAGTCGGGGAATTTGACTTTCGTCAATTCCCGACTGGATTATACTTATTCTGTACAATAAACTCAATTGAAACTCAGTTATATACAAATCCGTATCTAACCCTAAAACTACGGCCAACAGTGTCAAGACCAATTGAGTATTTTCATTAAAAAGATTGGTATCTAAAGGGTAAGGGAGTTCCGAAATGCTAGTCTCTGGTCTGAGACACATTGACAAAAACATTTCCCTATCACTCTGAGAAGCATGATGAAAATTTTCAATAATTGAAACCTCAGAAAAAACCTCAGGGTCCGGGGTTTGGGGAAAATCTACTTCCAGGGCTCTAATCAATTCGGCTGGCTTGATTTTGCAAATGGCTCTGGTTTTCTGGTTGTTTAAAATGACTCTTTCTTCCCGGGAATAATTTTCGGCACACCAGGAGACGAATTCTGGGAAAACAGGAAATTGGTCTGGGCAAAAAGCTATCAGAGACGACTGGTGAACCCTATGGGGGTCTATACCCTCTTTTAACAATTCAGACAACCTAATTTTTACGTCGGAGACCGGAAACCTAATTAGGGTATCGTAAACATCTTCATCTCTGTCTTCTAGGGCATCTTTTGACCTAAAAACGTCTATATCTTGCACAGTCTCCATTTAAACGCTTCTTTTAAACAAAATTCCATTTAAAAAGTGTGACAGGTCACCAGACCCTACCTGTAAGTGCTCGCTTTTCGCCTTCTGTCGCAATCGCCAGCTTCCACCAGTCTTCGGAGCTCTCCAGGATAACGACACATGCAAAATGCCGTTATGTGGAGCCCTTTCTTTTAATATAAGCCTTTTTAAATTAACATCCTTGCACCTTTATGAACGTGGGTCATATCCAACCGTTGATCTTTGAGGCTTTGTTTTGGGCCGTCAGATCTCGTCTCCTTTTATTCCCCCGGTGGTATCCATGATCGAAAAGGCTGTTTCCTTTCCCGGTTTGCTCCCCGCGCGGATACACCACCTGTTGACACCTGTTATGGTGGTTTATTCTCCGCGACCGCTTTTCCTTATTTCCCGTGTGCATGTTCCTGGCCGCGGATGAAACGCTGGCCGTTGGTTTTATCTAGGTATGTATTCAGCCCTCCGATCATTTCAAAGTATAGTGCCACGTGCCATGGCCCTACCAAACTTTCCTTGTTCGCCATGTGTTGGGTCCCATCTTGCCACGTAAGATATCTTTCCACATTTCCATAATGGGTGGTTCCGCGCTGTGCTATAGTGGTTTCCAATACCACTCTACCCATACGCGGATGAATGAACATCGGACACGTGCCCTGGTGGTATTATGTCCGCTACCACCCTCCACCATTTGTTGATGATTACATTGGCGACGCGGGGTTGATATTGACCGTTGATCTTGATCTATAGTATCTTCGCCGACGGAACTTGACTGGGGCTTAACCCTTACATATATTTGCTGGCGGACTTTATAAATATGGGTTTTTCTTCTATACTTTTATATAAAAACCTTCAATTCAACCCTTTTTGTGATGATTTTTTCTCTTAGGACCTTTTAGCAAAAATTTTAGGTTTCCTCAGACCTGGTGTCAACATTTGCGATAGGCAAAAATTCCCCACGGGCAGATGAAAGTTGTTCTATGTTGGTCGGTGGGGTTGATCTCAATCTGGTTGTAACCAAAAAAGCCATCCATAAATGTGAAGATGACGCTTCCGACACAATTGTCGATAATCTGGTCGATGAAGGGAGTCGGGTAGTTGTCTTTTGGACAAGCCTGGTTAAGGTCCTGATAATCAACACAGACGTGAATGGTACCCTGCTTTTTGTTCACAAGGACGACATTTGAGACCCAATCCGTCAATGGGACAGGATAAATAAAACTAGCCTTTAAGAGCTTTTCAATCTCTGCCTTGATTGCTACCGTCTTCTAGGGGTGTACTGATCGAAACTTTTGGCGTACAGGTTTGATGTCAGGATAGGTTTTTATTTCATGAGAAACAATTGCAGGGTCTATCCCAGGAATCTCCTCATAGGACCAAGCAAATACGTCTCGAAATTGCTTGAATAAGGCTATGCCAGTGGCTATTTCTTCAAGGGAACACTTCTAGCCTATGTGAATGTGTTCCACTATACCAGGTTTCACCGAGATGTCTACTAGGGTGGTTGGCTCAATATTGGCCAAGTTTCCCTCCGTGTTCGTAAGACATGTAAGGATGGGGGAATGAGGGAACGGGCAGATGTCTATTGAAAAGAGGGTGTGGATGTTGTCCTCTATGTACTCCAAAGGACGAAGAAAATATGACCTATGGTGGAGATCATCCCACGGACTGTCGTCAACATTCATAACTTCCATGATGGACTCATCTAAATGAAAAGTCTGAAGTAAGAGATCAGGTAGAGATGACGTCTATCGTAGAGAACATGATGGAGAGGCCACTGTTAAATGGTCCTCCGGTGTTGATTGGACAGCCTCGTAAATACGTTCTACGGGTGAAAGAGGCATTATATCTCCAAGAAGGTATGTTGTGGCTTCATCCGGTACAAGCCAAGCATTGGTAGAGTGAGATAAAATCTTTGTGGAGCTCATGTTCACTGTAGCGACATGATTAAGGGGGTCCGTTTCCAGAAAAACGCCCATGAGAGATGAATCTTTCAAAAGGCCAACCCCTATACTCTCATACTGTTTTGACATTTATCCAATGGAAGGAACATGGTCACCAGGATGAGTAGTAGCATCTGGTGTGCAAAAATCTAATTGGTCAATAGTAACAATTTGTCCTTGATGGGGAAATTGTACTATGCAGAAGACTAAAGAGGTTTCCGCCTGCATGGCATAAAACCAATTGCGACCAAGCAAGAGATTATAATCTATTGGGGCCGAGACCACTTCCACGTTAACAGTTACAGTCTTTCCGCCCACTCAACTGCAAGAGCTTGTAAGATCCCATGAGGTTGAAAGCCATGCCCGTCGAATGCTTTCAACGTGGTGGGAGAACGATTCAAATCAGGGGAGCTAATGGATCTCCAACAGACAATCGACATGACAGAAGTGGAGGCACCTTCATCTAAAAGGGTACGATGGACAATTTTCCCAACAATGTTCGCAGAAACTTGGAATGCGAGCTGGTGGGAGAGCCTCGGCTTGAAGTGGTCAAGTTGGAACATGATGGTATTCGAGGAATCGGGGTCGACTGCACCGATGGCTACAAGGAGAGTTTTTCATTGATTAGGACAATTCTGCAAAACTTCCAAGGTATACATGGCGCAAGGAGCTTGTGCCAAGTCTTCTACGATACTGTAATTTTGTGCAGCCTGAGCGTTGGGATTGAAAACATCTTTTCGAATCGTACTCTTGGGAGGTCGCAATATAGAGTCTAAGGAGGGCTTCTCAATGGTGAGAGAAGTTGATGGTACAGTGACATTAGTTAAGGAGTCAAAAGCTTTTTCAGCATTACTTCCATTGGATTCCTTCGAAGGGACCGGTTCGTAAGATCACAAGTGAGTGTTCAAATTGATTGTCTCATTACGCACCATGAGAACATGCACGGTATTGGATGGTTCCCCCTGGGATGGGGGGGTTTGAGCAATCATTTGTTGGTTCTGAGTAGGAAACAGATCATTGAGAGCTGCGGGAGTTGGTTTACCCCTAAGAAAATTTTGTACTTCATCTCTATGGGGACATTCTTTGGAGAATTGGTCATATCCACACAGTAAACAAGGATACCTTAGTTTCCATTTATGCTTGGTATCGTCAGGAGTTCTCTTTTGTTCCTGCTGGGCGGAAGACTTTTTGGATTTCCCCTTGTTCTTATTTTTACCACCAGACTTCTGAGATGAAGCTGATTGGACAGAATTCACCTCTTCAGTTAGAGCAAGAGTGGTGGATTTGGTAGTGCTATGGCTAGCCTGAGTCGGTAATGGGGAGGAACCGTGAAGGTTGGATGATCTAACATTGCTAGAAGTAGGTTGGATGTTAAGGGAACTGATGATTCCATCAGCTTAGAGTCCCTTATGTGGTTTCCCAGGGTCATTAATGTCACAAGGTGCGTCAGGCAGAATATCAAACAAAGTGCCCGATTGAGTGTAGACTAAGTCTAGTACATGGGCACTTGCAATGGCTTGTTCTTCGGTGATAGCACCTCGCATGGCAACATCTCTTGCTATGGTAGGGATGAGGGATTTTGTGAACCAGTCTACTAGAAGCTGATCTGGAATAGGAGCTTTAATGAGACGTCGTCTCCTTCACCACTCGTGGATATGATCCGAAATATGAGTAGCAGTATTCTGATGGAGCGAGGTTAAAAGCTCAGTACCAGTTTCATACCGTATGGGAAGCTGGAAATGTGTTAAAAAGTTCATGGCAAGAGAACCAAAATCAGGAAAGGAATGAGGTGGCAACTCAATGTACCACTTGGCAGCCGAACTGGTGAGAGTCCTTTGAAACAATCTAAGACGAATTGAATCGTCGATTAAGGAATTAGATGAACACCATAAGTGGTATGTCATCACGTGGTTTTTAGAGTCTTCACCTGGCTTGCCGTCAAATTTGGGGATATCAAAGGAAAGTTTCACCGGAATTGGTGTCTAGTTAGATCTACGGTAAATAGGATCATTGGTTAAATGGGATAGGTCAGGCAGGTCCAAAGTATCCAGGAAGGGCAGTTGTGGTTAGGTTGCGCGTATTGATAATATGGATAAGGTGTGTAAGGACCAAACTGACCGTAAGGTGTACCAGGAGGAAACTGGCCATAGGGGGGTGTGCCGCCCAGACCATAATAGGGTCCGCCACCATGAGGTGGTCCATTCCAATAAGGTGGGGGTCCACCTCCACCACTGGGAGGGGGTGGAGGTCTGCCACCACCACCGAGAGGAGGTGGGGGTCCATAACCGTAATAAGGCGGTCCACCACCACCTCCGCCTGGAGGGGGTGGTGGACCACTTCCACTACCAGAAGGATGGGGGCCCCCACCACCTCTGCCTCCAGAAGGATGAGGGTCTCCACCACCACTGCCACCGCCATAGTAATTAGGTCCTCCACCGCCTCTTCCTGGAGGGGGTGGTGGACCACCTCCGCCACCCGAAGGGAAATGTCCTCCACCATGATAGGGTGTTCCCCTACCGCCTCTGCCGAGAGGGGGTGGTGGACCATTCCCGCCACCACCGGAAGGGTGAGGGATATTGTTGGTAAAATGAGGTGGACCTCCACCAAGGTTAGGTAGGGGCCTGTTGCCTCCAGCGGGAGGTGGGGGAGGGCCGATCGAGGGTGGTGGTACTTGAGTGATAGTCGGTTGGGGTCCATGTTGCAACACAGGTTGTTGCCCCCATAGAGTGTATGGATTCCCAGGATAAGATATCCCATATGGCGCGTTTCCAGGATTAGATTGTCCAGACGCAGGGTTAACAGAACCTAGATACGCTTGACTCCATGAGGGTTGAGTTATATTGGATGGCCCCCCAACATGAGATAATCCCATGGTGGATGGTCTAGCGGGTTGGGAAGGTCCAACGAAAGATCCGTTGGGGATTCCACCACCTATGTTCTGGTTAGGAAATGGGGGTTTCCCCCCAACCACAACAGGTTGACCACTATTCAAAGGTTGAACCAACGTAGGTTGTTGACTAGCTACTGTAGTAATAACAATACTAATAAGATAATCCGGGGGAATGGAATACCTTCCCCTCGAATTTTGCGGTGGGGGAGGAACTAGTAAAGTAACCATGGTAGTGATGGGTGTGTTGGATTGTTGTCCTTCCATCGGTTGGTTCACTTGAGGTGCAGGACTGGACTCTTGTGAGGGTTAACCAATCTTATTAGCGGTCTCATGGTGGGAAGATTGTTCCGGTGATCCAAAAGATATCGGACGATCTGGGATGGGTCAGTAAGGGGGTAACGATGGGTCTTGAACCAGTCGTTGGAGACTTGACTGTCGAAACTCTTCAGCCATGGAACGAAAATGAGCTAATTGGCCACGAAAGTAGGCTAAAGTGTCGTTTGGAGTAGTCCCACTGGGTGGGGATGAGATGGAAAAATAAGCCACTAGGTGGTCTGTAGAAGATGTCCAGTAAGCTGCTGAAGGACCAACAACTGTTGAAGGGTCGTCCTGGGGTCAATTTATCAATTCCAACAATCCAGGTTCTCCCGAGATGACTGGAGAAAGGTCTTGTGAAGTGGGTGTTTGTGATCCTTCATCCTGCGAGGGATGAGAGGTAGGTGAATCCGAAGGAGTTTGTGGAAACAAAATTCCTCCAACATTCAGTATGGGGTTTTCCACTTCAGTAACTACAACCGTGTTACGTTAATCCATTCTTACCCTCGAAAGAACCTCCAGATTAAGGGGATATTTGGGTGATAAGTTTAAGATCCTACGGGATCTTCTCTAGGGAAAATCCACCAGAGCATCAGGATGATTAGCCAAGATGGTTGAAACAATGTTTCTCCTAAGGGTATGCTAAAAGAAAAACAGCCCAAAAAAACCTACTCAAACTAAGGCAACAAGCAAACTTATGTGACAGAGTGGATTCAAAAGTTTGAAACCTCACGGGATTATTAAGGCATCGCAAACCGCGATATACTGCAAGGTCCAACAATATGACGTGACAAGGAGGATTGGGACCATACCGTTTCCTGCATACCCGACTTCCTGGACAGTATGTGCGTGCTAATCTCCCCAAGTGTTGTTCTTAGTGTATTTATTTGCCAAGATGGCCAAATGGTTAACTCAGTTGGTTTCAGGAATCCTAGTGGTGTCTCCCGATATACGCAAGGTACGTGGGAGCTCAAATCCGTAGTGGTGTTGTCTAATGCACAATCGTTCGGAAAAAGACCTTCCGATATACTACCAAGTACGTGATACACCCTTCGATATACGCCAAGTACGGATTATGGTACTTGGTGGGTAGGTGAAGGAGATCGATATACCGATAAGTACGTGGAAGACTACAATACCCCCGGATATAGTGCTGGCAAATAATGACACCTGCCACACTTAATGACGCTGGAACACGTCTCTAACTTACACACAAGTTGCTAAAAATGTTACCTAGTTCTACCGTTAATTTTATCTTGGATGGTTAGGTGAATGCATGAGATGAGTACATAATCAGAAGCATAATGCAAGCTCTAGCTACATGCATGAAATATTATTTTATTTCAGTGAATTCTAGCTATGGGAAGGAGAAAACGTTTTCCAATAGTATTGCCAAAACAAACTCAATGCAACACAATCCCAATTCAAACAAAACTTGACTATGAAAGTATTCTTTTCCTTTTTCGACGAAACACAAAAAATCACAACACTACTATCCAAATCAAAACATTTTTCCTTTTCTTTTTCTTTTCAAATCAAAACGACATTAGGTAATGACAAGAGAGGATTCTGAAATGGAATATGCAAGTTTTTCAATTTCACTTTCAATGGTCTAAAAGCAACAAAAATTAAAAATGCATCTATCTTTCCTTAGCATGGAATCAATTTTGCAAAAATCGAAGCGTACTTTGAGTCTTTCAAGAAAATGAGCAATTCATAGTTTGAGAAAAACACAATAGATCATACATTCATTCAACTTTTCCAAAACACAAACGAAAACGTTCCAATGCACATCAATTTTCTTCAATAATGCTCAAGAAATGATGGGAAAGAAGCACTTTTTAACTTTTCAATGTATGCACCACAGAATAAACTTGATAGCAATTGAGCTTTCAGATCTAAATGACTGAAAAGAAAAAACTACTTGCAGCATTCAGTACACTCAGAAAACTAGAGAAAAGACAAGCACTCGATCAAGTTGAAGGACACACTTAACTCAAAATCAAGCAGCAGCAAGCAAAGCTCAAACAAAATGAAAACGAGGTCTAGAAGTTGATCTAATGTAATAATCAGATCAAGGATGGAAGGAATGAAATGCAAGGGTGATGGATGAAGATGGAGGAGACAAGAGTATCCACCACTACCGGTCTTCAAGCTTGTCCAAAATGGAACCCAAAATCAATCCAAAAAAACCCGAACACTCAAAACACAAATCACAAGTGGGATCCCTGGCTGGATCTTGCAACACAGAGAGAGTTCATACAGCAAACCAAATTCCAGACTGTCAAATGGAGAGGAGATACCTGCATGCCAAAATTTGACAAATCGGCGCACTCTGTGCTTGTACACAGTGTGACGTCGCAGTTTGCTTACACGGGAAGTGCGACGATGTCGCAGTTTTCCAATGCAAGGGATGTGACGAGTAACTAACAAGTAAAGAATAGAGACCCATAATGATACAGTGTCGCTCTGTTCCCACTACCCAGGTGCGACAGGCGAAGTCTAGATTCAGAAATGAATCAGATCTCTCAGCAATGAACCATGGAATGGTTTGGGAATGAGTTGTATAAACTCAGAGGAAGCAAAATAGAGTCTTCAATATGAAGATCTGATAGTGAAATCAACTCCAAGAAGTAAATGGAAAAAATAAAAAATCTTGTGTCAAGCAATCAACTAAAAATGACTCTCATATTGACAACTACTGACCAGATTCTATACTCCCCAATATGGTCACTAGATTTGTTATCGGACAATCCACTCGATCGGACGCGAGCAGGATCTCCCTAGCTCAAAGTGAGTCTAGAACAAATAGAACAGACTACTAATGCATTTCCTAGATCTACTTAAGGATCGAGTACTAGATGTCTTACCTTTCACTTTGCAATCCTTTCTCCTGAATGTTGCTCCACGTCTCACATTCGTCAGATCCAAGCTACAGGACCTATCAAGACAAGAAACAAGATAAACCAGTAAAAGACATCTATACAATAACAGATCTAAGTAAACAGTTAAGTAGGTAAACTAGTCAATATCATTGCACACATGAACAATATTGGTGGAAAGCATTTGTATTACTGCAAAAAGAGGAGTACATAAGAGAGATATAGAACTACAACTAAGGCTTAACACTGTAGCCCTTCTCCGACAAAGCCAATTGCCATATCCTTCCAAGGAAGTATGAGTTCTCCAATGGGTGAGTGGAGATGTTCTAAGAGTGATTTCAACAGCATGTAGATACCATAGCCTTCCTCCCTTTGGGATGGGAGTGAGATTCATTTATATAGGACTAAGTGGATAGGGTATGGATAGGATAGGTTGAGAGATGGTAGGAGAGGCTTAAGGATCTCTCCAAAGATTTAGGAACCGAGTGCCAGCTCTTCCAAGAGGTCAAGGATAGGGTCCTAAGTCAGCAAGCTTCGAGATGGACCTCGAAGAAGCTATTTTTTCCATCTAACTGACTTCATCGCACCCTGTAATGGGGCAAGGTGCGATGTCGCATGTTGCTAGTGTGCAACCTGCAACGACCCTTCAAAACTAAGCACAATTGGGTACAAATCCTCCCAGGATGATTACTTAGCCCAGGTATCTTCAGGGTTGTATACACTGAATCTTATGATGAGTAGATTTTGGGTGTAACACACGTTAATTTGAAGAAACACAAAGATTGACAAGATGGCATAAAATTTCATCTTGGATATCAAAGTTTGAGACCGACCTTCCTGCACACAAATTTTGATAGGTAACAACAAAGTCAGGTTCAATGTTGTATAATTGGGTCCACCTAGAGGTCGCGTGTCCACAAGAGTTGAGAATGGTATTCAATGTAGCAATCAGAGGTTAGATGAGATAGTATGCAAATCAATTTGTGCTTGCCTTATTATACTTGATGTTCAGGTGGAACTATTTCAAGTGTTTGTACCACTTATGATGTCTCTCATTCCATAACTTTCCCTTCATCTGCATGAATTGCAAGGGTTTGTGATCAGTGTGGATTATCATCTGTTTTCCTAGGATGTAATGTTTCCATTAGTGACATGCCTACGCAATTGACTACATATCCTTATCTTAGGTGGGATACTGGAATTTATCATAGCATAGTCGGAGGAATTTGTCTCAATCTCAAAATGTTGTTGCAAGTTTGGAAGAGAAAGGACTAGAGTCAAGTAGAGGCATCATTTTAGATCATAGAATTCTTTATGTTGTGACACACCCCAAGCGAATTCAGCTTAAGTTCCACCCTTAGTCACTTGGCTCAAGGAACAAGCAATATGAGAGAACTCCAACATGAACCTTCACTAAAATTTTGTGAAGCCCAAGAAGTTGTGGAGCTCTGTTAGAGTAGTTGGGTTAGACCAATAATGAATGACTTGGATCTTGGATATGTCCACATACACCCCATGTTCATCCATGATGTATCCAAGATACTAAATTCTCTCCATGATGAATGAACATTTATCCAAATTGGAATATAACTTGTGTTGTTGCAAGGTGATCATGACCTTTTGAATGTGTTGCAAATGTTCCACCTATTTTTTGTTAAAGATGAGTGTTGAGCCCAGAATTGGCCCTTTTTGACCATCATTTATCACTGTCCCTTACCTTGTCTTACACCAATTACCTTGGCAATTCAACTTATTGTTCTTATATATTCCCCAATTTACCAAGGTATGGCCGATTATTGTTTTATTGTGTTAATACTTATGATTGTGATGATTAAAGCTGTTCATCTCTTAATCTGTGCTAACATGATGCGATTTATGAAGGTAGTAAGACAATAGACTGCAGGAAGAACGGAGCTGAACAAGTCATGAAGGAACGATCATCGCTTGTGGAAGGTTCCTTGGGGCTCAAATCGGCAATCAAGGCATAGGCGTGGCAGGGCAGCTGTAACCAAAGAACTATCTTAAGCATGTCGCTGCTCGAATCCAGCTGTGAGCTGGAAGGACCGTCACTCTTGGGACGATTAATACTTCTCTCATATTTGGATATTTCAGTTCTGCCACGCGTTGTAACAGCTAGATTATTTAGGGCGCCTGAAGATCAGAGATCTTCATGGATGCCCAATTATAGGTTTAGATGTTGCAATTTGTATGTATAAATATGGGAAATTACCTCGACTGAGGGGTTGGACAGCAATTAATTAATTCATCTTGTATTAGCAGTCAAGCTGAAACTGTGTACTTATCCTTCTGTTAATATAAGGAGTTGCTTCTGAGTTAAAGAGAGTGTTGTTCAACCAGCGTCTCTGTGTGAAGACTGGGCCCGTCTTCCACAGAGATTGCTGTGTTAAATTAGGATTTCATCTTTCTTGTTGTGTGATGCTTTGTTCTTCCTTTTGTACGCAGCAGCAATATTTATCGTGTGAATTTTCAGTATAATTAAGGATCATATTTCTGTGAGTTTGGTAGATGGTGTAGAATAACAGTCGACTGAGTAAGGCTTGCTTTATATACAATTCAATTACAGATCATACACATTTGTGTTCATCTTACAGCTGAGTTGCGATCCCCTGAGTTCTTACAATTTATCGTTCTGATTGTGTGTTGCTTGATTTCCATTCTGCAATTTAATATTCTTAGAATAGTTAACTCAATTATTTCACAATTGGATTTCTAGATTACTGTTCAGTTTTTGCTTTACGATTTCCAGGTTGATTAGATCAGGCAAGTGATCGTTCTAGGATATAAAGGAGATTCCTTCCTATTGTTCATTAGATCTGATGTTAATTTTTAATTGATGCATGATAGAGAGGATTTGAATTATAGCAGTGAGAAGGCTTTGGATTGCTTAAGATTCTGGGGATGAACATGAATGATAGAATATAGAAGTATTTATTGCTAATGGTTTAGTGTTTAAGCATATATTGTGCACTTGTCCTTTGAAATAAAAAGACTTTCTCGGGTTGACAATAAATTTCATACGCTCTGTGTGTTGATATTTAATTATCTGCAATTAGAGTGCTTGACATTTTGGCGCCGTTGCCGGGGATCGAACCCGGGTCACCCGCGTGACAGGCGGGAGTACTTAATGGCAGAGTGATCAGTATGCACAAATGTAGGATACCCAGTAATGTAATGCCGAAACTTATTAATAGAATAAACAATAGCAAGAAATTCTTTTTCAGTAACAGTATAATTTAGTTCAGCAGGGGCTAAGTTTTTACTAACATAATAAATAGCATAAGGTACTTGACCATCCTGCTGTCCTAGTACTGCTCCAATGGCGGTATCAGAAGCATCTGAAGAAATGTGGAAAGGTATGGTCCAATTAGGTCCCCTTAAAATAGGGGCTGTGGACAGTTTCTCTTTAAGCTTATCAAATGTTGTCTGGCATGATGTACTCCATGCAAACTGCACATCCTTCATTAACAATGAAAACAAAGGAGAAGCAAGTTTGGAGAAGTTTTCTATGAATCTCCTGTAGTACCCAGCATGTCCCAGAAAACTTCGCACCTCTTTCTGAGTTGAAGGGGTTGGTATATTCTTTATCACCTTAATTTTTGAAGGATCCACTTGAATACCGTTAGTAGAGATGAAATGTCCTAATACCACCCCCTCACTCATCATCATGTGGCATTTTTCAGTGCTCAGTGAGAGGCGAGCCTGTTCACAGCGAATTAAAACCTTCTTCAAATTTTCCAACGCTTCATCAAAATCCCTGCCATAAGGAGTGAAATCATCCATAAAAACTTCCATGCTATCATTTACCAATTCAGAAAATATGCCAATCACAGCTCTTTGGAACGTTGCAGGTGCATTGCACAACCCAAAGGGAAGCACCCTGTAGGCGAACGTTCCCCAAGGGCAGGTGAAGGTGGTCTTATCCTGATCCTCTGGAGCAATCTGGATTTGATTGTACCCACTGAATCCGTCCAGGAAGGAGAAGAACTTCTTCCCAGATAAGTTATCAAGTACCTGGTCAATAAAGGGCAGAGGAAAGTGATCCTTTTGTGTAGCCTTGTTCAGCTCCCTATAATCGACACAGACTCTCCATTTACCGTTTTTCTTGGGTACAATTACAAGTGGGGAAACCCACTCACTGTCTGAAATAGGATAGATGAATCCTGCTTCCAAGAGTTTCTGGATTTCTTCCTTCACTATATCCCTCAGATTGGGGTTCATGCGTCGTTGGGGTTGACATACAGGCCGGGAGTCGTTTTTAATATAAATATGATGAGTGCACAGACTAGAAGGAATACCCTTCATGTCTGTATACTCCCAGGCGAATGCCCCCTTACGTTCCTTCAAGAGATTGGTTAGGCGCTTTTGTTCTTCTGAGGAGAGAGCAGGATTGATGTTCAAAGTTCTTCCAGGCTCTACCTCAATAGGAATACTTCTCGAGCTTTTCAATACTGGGATTATATTTGTGTCATTGGCTAGTGCTTCCTCCGTAAGCTGTTCTTGTTCTTCTTTGCCGAGGGTACTCTTCAGAAGTTGATAAACTTCCTTGTCTACAGAAGCAGGTTCGCTAATGAAGTTATTAATGGCATCGTCTTCTGTTTCGTTTTTGAAAGTTAGTGCCTTCCCTATCGTTAGTAATGGCTGAACATCTTCTTCTTCTTCTTGTTCTATCCAAAGGGAGGTTTCAGTCTCTAGACTCGGCCTTGCTGGAGGGTACAGGGTAAGATTTTTGGTTTCCATGCCATCAGATATAGTCATAGATCCTGATCGACAGCTGATGCAAGCATCAGCTGTAGCCAACCAGGGCCTTCCTAAAATCAATGGATGTCCCCCCAGCTGTGATTTCGGCTGTAATACCAGAAAATCGGCAGGGTATTCCCACGAGTCTACTGAAATAACGAGGTCGTCCAAAATCCCTTCAGGTCTGATGGTGGATCTATCTGCCAATTCTAAGATAGTAGGGGTCGGTCTAATATTGGTGAATCCGAGCTTCTTTACAGTCTCCATCGTTATAACATTGATCGCAGCTCCTAAATCTACTAGTACGTTGGGTATCTGCGTTTGTCCTATGTGTACAGTGACAGTAGGATTGCCGGGATCCTCATACTTGGTTATAGGGGTTTTTCCAGTCATTAAAGCGGATAAATTCCCTATAACATGGACAGTAGGAGGATCTCTGGGTTTCCTTCCCGGTCTTTTAGTGCACAGGTCCCGAACAGTTCTAGCATAGATAGGTACATCTTGAAGAGCTTGTAAAAGGGGAATCTTAACATAAAGGTTCTTCAGTTCTCCTAAGAGATTGAACTGAGGTTGCCCCCCTCTTTGTGGCAGCATCAATCTCTCAGGGTAAGGTGGTTGTCTTACCAACTGGGTAGGCTGCGTGTTATCCACTTCATCGTTTATTGTTTCAGCCCTCCCTTCTGAGGGATGCTCAGCGTCTTCAATAATAGGAACCGGATCAGATAGATGCTGGGAACTCTCTCCTTTGTCATAAACAGTAGGTGGAATATTTTCTGAAGTTACACGTTCTACTATCTTTCCAGACCGTAAGCGAATGTCATTACAAGGTACAGGGGAGAGAGAGTAGGCTGGCATATTGAGAGTTTCCAGTTGCTGGACTATTTTAATATTTGGGTTAGGGTTAGGTTGGGCAGGCAGCTGAGGTCGTATTGGTATGTTAGGCACAGGATTATTTTACAGCTGCAGCTGCGACTGCTGAGGTAGGTATTGAGGATATTGCTGAAATTGAGGATATGGAGGATACGGTAACTGTTGAGGTGGAGGTGGTTGAGGAAACTGATTCCCAGGATGGAAGTTCCTCCATCCAGGAGACCATGAAGTAGGTTGATGAGGTGGCTGTGTCCAAGGACTCCATGAATTATAACCTTGCATCGCAGGTTGAGGGGAATTCCACTGAGCATAATTTGAAGGGAATTGTGTATTCACGTTTTGCATATTAGTATTCCAATTATTCAAATTATTCAAAAATGGAAATGAATCGGGAGACATACCTTGATTCCGGGGCTGCCAGGGTTTCTTCTGTGCAATAAAGTAGGCTGAATCCACCTCTGGAGTTGATGCCTGCAGAACAGCTTTCACTTGGGGCAACGTGGGGCATTCTTTCATATCATGATTCAGCTCACACAGTTGACATACTTGAACTTTGTCAAGAGGGCATTCTTTCAGTGGATGAGTCTTTCTACATCGGGGACAAAACACCCCTAGTGTGAGATCCTCCACTGCCTGTCTTTGCTTGGCCTTCAAGACGTCAATCTCTGAAGAGATAGAGCTCATCATTTCTGTTTTAAAGTTTTCAAGAAGATTGCCTATCTCTGTACGTGTAGCTCCCCCATTGGATGACTTCTGAGTTCTGTCGAAGACATCACGTTCCAGGTTATTTCGTTTATGCTGCTTATTATGCCTAGAAGATCCCCTGGAATATCTCTTACATAATTCCACAATTGTCTCAAAAGATTCTTTAGAGATATCCCCCTTTCCTAATAAATTTAGCATGTCTAAACAATCGTCCCTGATTCCTCGAAGCAGGATGATCTTAAGCACATCTAGTCCCATGTTCGTCTGTCCAGCTCTCTGCACATTGTACAGCAACCTCTCTACAAAATCTTCCAAGCTTTCGTCCTCCTTCTGTACCATCTTGAATAACTCCTCCCTTTTGTCCCTGGTGTTACAATATTCTTGATATTTTTCCAGGAATACTTGCTTCATCTTATTCCAATTAGCAACAGTCCCTCCCCCAAGGCTCATGAACCATCGTAATGCATTGTCCTTCAGGGTGGCAGGAAAAAGCTTTAACTTTTGAGCATCTGTGATATAATCATAGCTGCGACAGAGGATATCGAATTCAAACAAGAATTCATCTGGATCCTCTGCCGCCCTGCCATGGAAGCGGGGGTAACACCGACGGTGAAATGTTTTTCATAGGAGCTGTCCCCTCTAGCTGCTGTATTGGGAATTGCAATGTAGCCATAGTTTCTGGCGGGGAATTATCTTCATGATGGTATTGTACCACTGCTTCTTCCTCTTCATTCTCAGGTCTATTACTCATCTTTTCTCCTGTATCTTCTCCTTCGTTTGTTCCTTTGTTCTTTACCTCAGTTGTAACAGCTGCGTATTCTTCGGTTGTAACAGCTGCGTATTCTTCGGTTGCAACAGCTGTGTATTCTTCGGTTGCAACAGCTGAATCAGCTGTTACTTCTTTAGCAGGAGTATATGCAGGAATCACAGGTGCTCCTGTATCTTCCACTGTAGATCCTAATGCTAACGTTCCAGGATCAGCAGGGCCTCTTTTGGTAGGAGTCCCCTGTTGACGAGATCTGACAGCTGAATCAGTTTTGTCAACAAGGTCGTCAATGAATGTTCTTCTGCCCAGCGGTGGACCTCGACCACGACCCAAACCACCTGTACTGTTAGTAATTTGTGGGGTTTTTGGGGTCGGGAGGTGATCGCGTTTTACCCCCCTCGTATTCATGCGAAGCAGATCATTTCAAAATCAACCAAAAGACTGACTAAAAGCAATTATCAGATCAACTAATGACTAGTATTTAATTTTCATCCTTCCCCGGCAACGACGCCAAAATGTCCTTTCCGTCAGCCGTCAATCTTTTTCGACTGCTGCAATTTCGGCAGCTGCAACATTTGCGGCTGCAACATCGGCGGCTGCAACATTTGCGGCTGCAACATCAGCGGCTGCAACATCAGCGGCTGCAACATCGGCGGCTGCAACATCGGCGGCTGCAACTCCAGTTTCCGCGGCTGCCACCTCATCGTCCCCATGGTTGCCACCTCATTCACCAGCTATTGCCACCTCATTCACCAGCTATGGCCACCTCATTTTCCGCAGCTGCCATTCCATTTACCAGCCACGGCCATTTCACTTCCCGGTAGCCGTAATGTTTTTTTTTCCCGTCCGCCGTCAAATCTTTTCCGACAGCTGCAACTCCGGCAGCTGCAAACCCGGCGGCTGTAACTTCGGCGGCTGCAACATCTTTTTCTCGCAGCCGCCACATCATTTCCCGGCCGCCACCTCATTGACCAAGTCACTTCCACACCACAGCTGTCATTTCTTTCCAGCGGCTGCGACATATTTCCCATATTCGTAAAATCTTTTCCCGCCAGCCGTAAGTCTCTTCCGCCGCTGTAAAATTTTCCCGTGACAGCCGTAATTTTTCCCGGATATTGTGAATCTTTTTCCGGCTGCCACGAATTCTTTCCCGATGGCTGTAACTTCTTTCTTGTCAGCTGCAACAAGCTTTTTCATCGGCCGTGTGATCATTTCTTTGGCAATTTGCAGTAGTAACTCCCGTGTTAACAGAAGGATTGTTCAACCTGCTAATTATGATGTTGATTCATCCCAGTCCTGCCGGCGAACTCATCATTTCAACCTGGAGGATGCGACGCCTTGTGTTTTACCGGTGAAGGAAATCAGTGCCTTATCCGAGTCATCATGATTCCACGTCTGACTGTGCACGCGTTCGGCTCTGTGACGTCACCAACTCCAAGCTCCACCAGTTTCCGCAGCCTTCCGACGCACAGTTTTATGAGGTATGGCTTTCATTTATCACGTGATTAAGTATTGATATCATGTAAACGAGATTGGCCGTACCTTCACTCGTACCACCATTTATATCCGATTGAACCCTTCCCTCGTACGACGTAATACTAATAACTGCCACCTTCCCCAATTCGGCATGAAAATTTTAAACTCCTCTCTGCGATTAACTTTCTGAATTAGTTCATTCGCTCAACGTCTCCGCTCAACGATTCGTGCATTCTCCGCGCTGCAACTTCTATTCTGGATCCTGTACTCTGTCGAAACAGCAGTTCTATCTTGCAGCCAGGACCATGGGCATTCCAGTTCGCCATGAACCTTTCAATACCCGGGAACTTAGACGGAATTTGCAGGTTCTGGCCATTTTTCAAGCCGCTGGCTGGGTCGAGTTCTTTGAACGATTGGATGGATTCGACCGGGACGCAGCCCTGCAATTCGCATTGAATCTTACTAAAACACACTCCACGGTGTGGGGGCTGTGTATAGATGTTTCGGAGGTCATTATATCCGAGGTTACAGCTATTCCGTTGGTGGGAAAACCTTGGTTTAACCGTCGAGTTCCTGCAACAGTTGCACGGGAACAATTTTTACTTCCAGGGGAGCAAGTTGAAGCATCCAGGAGAGGGATTGCATTGAAGTCACTGCCGCAGCCATGGGACCAGGTCGCTATCTTCCTCAAGAAATACATAACTTGCGAAGGTAGATACCAAACTGTGTACAACTCTGAACTTCCTTTGCTTTCTCATCTCCGTCATGGCATTTTGTTAAATATTCCATTTTATCTATTGCATGATTTGCGCCATATGGCAACATTCGTCCAATCTGCAAAGCACCCATTATCCTCCCTCACCCACCATGGCCTCATTAAGTTAATTATTAAAAGAACCCTGGCCCAACATAATATAACATGGGAGCAATTCATCACCCGGCCACAGCAACCTGTTCCCTTGAGGGTCATTCCATTACAGCAATTACCGGTTCCGCCACAACAGGAGGACCGGAGTTCCTCCAGTGAAGTTGGGGGGAGGGATGAAACGAAAGAAGAACAACAGGGGGCACAGGAAGGACCATCCGGGAGGGATGAAATGGAAGAAGAACAACAGGGGGCACAGGCAGGACCATCCGAAAGGGATGAAACGGAAGAAGAGCAACAGAGGGCACAGGTAGGGACATCAGGGGTTGACAAAACCACAGAGGAAGAACAACCTGAGGCACAGGCAGAGCCATTTGAAGTATATGAATCCCCAGCACAAGCAGAACCAGTGGGGGATGACACTGCATTTGAAGGAGGGCGAGGGGAAGCACAAACAGAGCTGTCAGGCGACATTGTAGATGAAACCCTCGTGGAAAACCTAGACAACAGGGCAGCTCCGCCAGCAGAAGGTGAAATTGGAGCAGCATCAAATGCTGCGACAATGGAACCTGAAGATGGCGGAGCCAGAGCAATGGAAGAAGATATTGAGCTGGTCACAATCGAATATTCACCGGAATGGGCAGGAGGAGCAGCTGTGATTGAAGAAGAACAGCATGGGGGGCAGGGAAATGTTCCTTTGACTTCAGTTTTGCCTCCCTATGTTCCAGCTCCACGAGAAGAAACACTACAGAAAGGGAAGTCACAAAAGAAAACGCCGCAGAAAAGGAAGAGGACCACCAATGAGTTTGATTTAGTGGCACCAATTAGAAGGAAGCGAACTCGGTCAATTACAGCAGCAGAGGCAGCTAGAACAAAATGGGCAACCTTACAGACACAGGTTGAACCCCCAATCCTTACACCAAAACCGAGGGATGCTCCACAAAGGCCAGTGGAGGAAGAGCCGGGGGTTGAGGGACTCTTGTATGAGAATGCAATGCTGAAAGAGGACCTCCAAGCACTTAGAAAGGAGCTGGAAACATGGAAGGAAATCTGCCAAAAGCAGGGTGGAAGAAAGATGTATACATTAATAGAGGCTGCAGACCAAGTGGAGGAAACAGCTTCTGCTGAAGCTGGAGAAAAGGATGAGCGAATACTCTGCCCCACCTGTGGGGAGATCTTTGAGGAAGCAGGCCATAAAATTTTACTTAGCACTTATTCAGCACAACAGCCTGTAGCCACAGAAGGGGAAGCAGTGAAGAAAAAGGATGCTGCAACACAAGAACCAGCACCTTTAAACATCCTTGCTGCAGCTGCTACTTCCCATGATGCAGAAGTTATAGAACAGATGGGAGAAGAACAGGGAGTGGAGGATGCCCTGGAAATTTATGAGGAATGTATGGCAATCCCAAATTGCTCCCACAATACAGAAATCATGGAACAGATGGGAGAAGAACAGGAAATGAAGGATGCTCTGGAGCTTATAAAAGAATATGGTGAGACTCCAGAATGTTCCCTTGATACAGAGATCATGGAGCCAAAGGATACTCTGGAGGATAGTGAAGAATATTGTGCTGTAACCCCAGAACGTTCCCAGGACACAATAATTTTAGAAGAAGAAACGGAAATACAGGACAGTGATAAGTTGAAACAGGATGCTGCAACACAAGAACCAGCAATCCTGAATTTGACCATCCAACCAACTGAGCAGACAGGAGAAGAAGCTGGGACAGAGGATATTCTGGCATTCAACGATGAACTCTGGGTGGTGACCCCAGAAAGCTCTCATGATACAGAACTCATAGAAGAGGAGCTGCAGCAAAATAAAGATGAAGATGTAAGCCAGGATGTTGCCACACAAGAACCAACATCCTTGGATGCTGCAGCAAGAACCCCTGAACTGCAGTTGGAGGATAACCCGGGAGTAGAGATCATTCCTGATACACAATGGAGTGATGATGAACAGGTACAGACACCCTGCTCAGGTGACACTGAAATCTTGGAGGAGGAGCTGCAAATTGAAAAGGATATCCAATCTCAGCAGCCAATTGACAAAGAAGACATTGTTACACAAGAACCAGTGTCTCCAAAAGCAATAAAGGCAGCTGCTGAAGAAGGTTTAAGGGATGTTGCTGTTACACAAGAACCAGCAACTCCCTTGATAAGATTAGATGCGCTGGAAGACACTGTCCCACAAGAACCAGTGCTTCCACCTCCTACAGGTATTATTGAATTGGATTCAGATTGAGTGTGTCTTTTCAACTTCCCCAGGCATAGCATAAGAGAACTGCAGATATTAGCAAGTAGCGGTGGAAAGGGGAACAGTAAAGTTGGAAGATGCCGGGTTGCTCACAGAAATTTTTCAAAGGGATAGAGGGGATGCCTGATTTATCTACATTCTTTCCTTCTGCCTGGACAAAGTTCAGTACAATATTCAGATGCAGGTTGTTGCATGAGGACATGCAACAGGATAGTTGGGGGGAGATGTTGAGCCCAGAATTGGCCCTTTTTGACCATCATTTATCACTGTCCTTTACCTTGTCTTACACCAATTACCTTGGCAATTCAACTTATTGTTCTTATATATTCCCCAATTTACCAAGGTATGGCCGATTATTGTTTTATTGTGTTAATACTTATGATTGTGATGATTAAAGCTGTTCATCTCTTAATCTGTGCTAACATGATGCGATTTATGAAGGTAGTAAGACAATAGACTGCAGGAAGAACGGAGCTGAACAAGTCATGAAGGAACGATCATCGCTTGTGGAAGGTTCCTTGGGGCTCAAATCGGCAATCAAGGCATAGGCGTGGCAGGGCAGCTGTAACCAAAGAACTATCTTAAGCATGTCGCTGCTCGAATCTAGCTGTGAGCTGGAAGGACCGTCACTCTTGGGACGATTAATACTTCTCTCATATTTGGATATTTCAGTTCTGCCACGCGTTGTAACAGCTAGATTATTTAGGGCGCCTGAAGATCAGAGATCTTCATGGCTGCCCAATTATAGGTTTAGATGTTGCAATTTGTATGTATAAATATGGGAAATTACCTCGACTGAGGGGTTGGACAGCAATTAATTAATTCATCTTGTATTAGCAGTCAAGCTGAAACTGTGTACTTATCCTTCTGTTAATATAAGGAGTTGCTTCTGAGTTAAAGAGAGTGTTGTTCAACCAGCGTCTCTGTGTGAAGACTGGGCCCGTCTTCCACAGAGATTGCTGTGTTAAATTAGGATTTCATCTTTCTTGTTGTGTGATGCTTTGTTCTTCCTTTTGTACGCAGCAGCAATATTTATCGTGTGAATTTTCAGTATAATTAAGGATCATATTTCTGTGAGTTTGGTAGATGGTGTAGAATAACAGTCGACTGAGTAAGGCTTGCTTTATATACAATTCAATTACAGATCATACACACTTGTGTTCATCTTACAGCTGAGTTGCGATCCCCTGAGTTCTTACAATTTATCGTTCTGATTGTGTGTTGCTTGATTTCCATTCTGCAATTTAATATTCTTAGAATAGTTAACTCAATTATTTCACAATTGGATTTCTAGATTACTGCTCAGTTTTTGCTTTACGATTTCCAGGTTGATTAGATCAGGCAAGTGATCGTTCTAGGATATAAAGGAGATTCCTTCCTATTGTTCATTAGATCTGATGTTAATTTTTAATTGATGCATGATAGAGAGGATTTGAATTATAGCAGTGAGAAGGCTTTGGATTGCTTAAGATTCTGGGGATGAACATGAATGATAGAATATAGAAGTATTTATTGCTAATGGTTTAGTGTTTAAGCATATATTGTGCACTTGTCCTTTGAAATAAAAAGACTTTCTCGGGTTGACAATAAATTTCATACGCTCTGTGTGTTGATATTTAATTATCTGCAATTAGAGTGCTTGACAATGAGGATGTCATATAGATATACTACCACAATATATCACCCATCATCCTCATGAATGTTTCTAGATAATTAGTCAATCCAAAAGGCAATACCAACCACTCAGAAAGGCCTTCCTTTGACTTGAAGGTATCTTCCATACATCGATTTTCTTGATCGAAACATGGTGGTACCTGACTTCATATCAATATGTCTAAAGAACTTGGAACCGTTAAGCTAATCATGAAAATCATCAATTTGAGGGATTGGGTATTAGTTCCTAATAGTTATCTTGTTTAGGGCTATGTAATCAATGCAAAGTCTCCATGTCCCATCCTTCTTCTATATCAAGACAATTGGGCTCCCATGAGGTGAGGAGTTCAGTCGAATGTGGCCCTTTTGGATAAGTTGTTGAATCTGAAATTTTATTTCCTCATTATCTAGAAGGGAGTGTCTGCATAGTAGAGCATTAGTTAAAGGAGCACTAGGTACCAAATTAATTGAGTGTTTGAACTGGAAGTTTTTAGGAACCCCTTTAGGTGAGGAAAAGATATCTCTATATTCTTCTAAAATCATGTCCACCTACTTATACTATGTAGAGAAACATCACATTGAGTTTGTGGTGGTCGCATTGACCTTCCATCCACCTTCTAAGTGAACTATGAAGAGGACAAATTTCCTAGTCGAAGAGATTACCTTCTGATATTGCTTTCCCAATATCAAGGAAACTGCAGTAGTCGAAACTACCTTGGGTACCCTATAGACTTGACCTCCCAAAGTAACAATGACACTACGGGGCTTGGAATCATAAACAACATGATGTTTCCACATATAGGTCTATCCTAAAAGAACATCACAAACTTCAAGTGGGGAAACATCAAATTGTACCTCATCTTTGAAGGGCTTGATACTGTAGGTTAGGCAGAATTGCTGACTGACATGGATGTTTCTCCCTTGGATCACCCAACTAATTGTGTATGGTTGGGCATGAGGCATATTCGATAAATTCAATTTCTTAGTGACCTCATCTGA
The DNA here is from genome assembly GCA_027924585.1 of Larix kaempferi. NCBI lineage: Eukaryota > Viridiplantae > Streptophyta > Pinopsida > Pinales > Pinaceae > Larix > Larix kaempferi. The sequence continues at coordinate 4,652,852 of BSBM01000006.1, read as the reverse complement.
GAACAGGTTCTTATGCCTACCGACAATGAAATGCAGAAAGTCCCCTTTACCCACAACTATGAGTGGAAGAGGTGATCCCCATCCTTTGGATCATGCGGCTCTTCTGGTTGGATATTTTCAACTATGATGGTGGCATTAGGTTCCATCTCATTGATATGGTATCCATTGTACTCCTCTGAATTAGACTTCGATCCAAATTCCAACCCTAAGTATTTGATCTTGACCAACAATGATTGTTCAAGCAACATTCATCGATGTTATGTTAGAGGATTTTATGGAACCCAAACCAATTTTTAGTGTCCTTCTTTGACTTCTCGTTACCTTATTTTCTTGCATTTTGGACTAGTTGTCATTATTTTAGCTATCCTCACTTTGTTCCTTGTTCTATGAGTTAGAGCCACCTTTACTAGGATTCTATTGCTTTTGATTTGCAAACCCAAACTATTGCTTATTATTCTACTTGTTTTTTTTCTCTATTTTGACAATATATAGATAAGACTCTCCAAGCGAAGAGATTTCCAAGAAATCCATCTATGTTTGGATGTACTTTTGTAGGCCACTGGGGTACTTTAGGACCAAGTGTCATTTGGAATCCCTTAATATACCCAACATTGAGCACAAGTTATGGAATATATTGGTAAACTATGGCATCATCTAGTCATTCTGTTGGTGCAAAGTCGCCATCTCATGACTTTTCAAAGCGTTATAAGTCCTCATTAAAGGCATAAAAAAAACTTCCCAAGTGGGTTCTATCATATACGGTGTAGACTCATCATTAGAATGCCTCTCCCAATGACCGTCCCACCAATATTTGACATGAGGGCGGGACTTAAGGCGTGTTAAGGTGATCTTCTTGTTGTCAAAAACCGTTTGAATAGAGTAATAATCCTCTAAAGTATTTAACCATTTCTCGAAGTCATTTGCATCTATCTGGCCTTGAAATAAAGGAATCTCAAAGTTAACTTGTACATTGAAGGGTGTCGCACCTCCAAAATGGTTGCTAGTTGAAGGAGTCCCTATCATCATTGGTAGTTGGAGAAGGATTAGATCAAAATTATCCATCATCCCGTTCATCTATTGCACAGGAGATTCCTTGAGAAATATATTAATAATAGCTCCTTCTCTGTCATCTCTCTTTTCTTGTTCCACCTTGTGAGGAGGCTTGAACTGATGAGAGCGGTTTCCCCTAAGACTAATTAGTTCAAGACCTAACTCCTAATACTTAGATCTTGTTGTGGACATGCAGTGAGAAACAACAAGAGATAAATTCTCTAATACCACTAATCTAGACTATTTGGAGAACAAAATGAAGGTATCAATATAAAAATGGAAATACACAAAAAAATAGAGCACAAATTAGTATAACAAAGCCAAAGTTCTATTAATGAATGGAATGGAAAAACATTATAAACCGCAAGAAATACAAACTAGATTGAATGGTGGTAGCTTATCTCTGAAGATACATCTATCAACTATGCTCATTAGGAGATTATTACAAATATACTTAAAATCCCTTTTTATCATAATCATAAATGCAAAAGCCCTAAACATCCAAAAACATAACGCAAGGTGGCTACCTAAGTTTATGGAGGCATAACTTTTGCATACAATCTCTGTTTAGGGTGCACAATGGCTCATTAGAAAGAAATATACAACTTTTGTTTGGGGAAGGGGCACTCCATGGAAACCCTTGGACCCTTGAATGCCAAAAAACACTATTTAGGTCCTCAAAATGGCCCCATAAGTTTGGGACCCAAAAAACCATAGAAAATTGCCAAGAAGATGGAGAATTGTTGTAAATTGATGGAATAGGTGGGTGATCCAAAATGGATCCATATATAATTTTTCACTTGATTGAAGCCTTTGGGGTCGGAATATTGGATTAAATGTCTTGTAGTGTGAAATTCTTGAACACGTTATTGTTGATGTATATGTAACTTCGGAATGTATTTCATCTATGTACTTCATATATATTTATTGTACCCTTATAAGAGATGTGTTATTCCTCTATAAGGAAGTGTCGTCATGTGTATTGACAAGCGTCGCAAGTGTGTGTACTTGCCGATGGGTTATTAGATCACCATGTGTGGGGTCGGCCCTGAAATATATATTATATTGTGGATGTACCTAGCTAGACAAGTCGGTCCTATAGTGTAATTGGGAAAACAGGTTAAGTATAAATAGAGATCGGGAGATCTCTATTTGATATCTCAGAAACTCATACTTCTCTCACTCAGAAAGTGGCGCACTAGTGAGGAGCAGGATCATCTGCTACTAGGAGACTCTCTCAGTATATTTTGGTTATACTTTGGTTGAGCCATTGCTCTCTCTATCTCTAAGGAAGTTTTGGGGTTTTTCACCTTAGGGTTTTCCCCATGGAAACTCTATGTCTCTTGTCTCTCATGCTTTTGATTCTTATGATGCTTGTCATGCTTATTATGATTGTTATGCATTGATATACTGTACATGTTATTCTCTCAGTAAAGATCCTAGAGTATTGTGAATTAATGCTCAAAATTTAACATGGTATCAGAGCTAACCTAAGAAGAAGACATTGTGCAGTGACGAAAACTTGGGTTTCTTGTTTATTGGGTTTCTCTCCACAGATTTTGGAAAAGCAGTATAGTAGATTGACTCTACTCATCAAGGAGAATCTATCTATCTAATCAAAATTCAATTCTGAGCATTTTCAGATTTGGCCCTAAAAAGTAGGGTTACACAAAAATAGGAATTTCTGGAATCTGAAGACATATCTGGAATTGCCTTGCAAAAATCGAAGTTTAGAGCTTTGGATCGAGAATTTTGGCTGAGTAGATCTCCGGGAAACTCAAACCCTAATTCAAGGCTCTCCCTAGTGAACCCGAGAAGACAAAAATGAAATTTTGAAGCGTGTAGCTTTGTAGATATCAATTTCTGAATACACCAGGTTGATCAGCTCATCAAGGCGCATCTTTATATCCTTTCAGAAAGTTTAAATTCACATTTTGAATTTCTAGGGTTTTTCCGACAAACCCTAATCCGGGACCAGATCCAGTTTTCAGCAATTCAAGTGGTAAGACCTAAATCTTTTCTATTTCCATTTGAAGTACTCTTTAAGATGTCTCACCACACCAAGCTTGAGGATAAGCTTGAAGGGGCTGATAACTTCCAAGCCTGGAAGTATAGGATTGGGTTAATCCTGGAAGAGAATGAGTTGGACTCATATGTAAAAGAAGACATACCTATCCCAGAGGATGAAGAGGCTAAGATTTTGCATAAGAAGAACTTGGTCAAGGCAAAGAGAATCATTGTTGATTCTATCAAAGACCATCTCATCCCCCATGTGTCATCTCTGAAGACACCCAAAGAGATGTTTGATTCACTATCCAAGCTATTTGAAGGGAAGAACATAAATCGGAAGATGACTCTGCAGAACCAATTGAAAGCGGTAAAACTTCAAAATGGAGAATCCATTCAATCTTATTTTTCTAGGGTATCTCAGATCAAGGAACAACTAGAAGCAGTGGATGAAATGGTGGAGAATGGTGAAGTTGTCATGACCACTCTGAATGGCCTACCTAGGTCATGGGACTCCTTTATTCAAGGAATCTGTGCAAGAAAGAAGTTAGTATCCTTCAACAGACTACAGGAAGAATGCTCACAAGAAGAAGCAAGGCTTGTGGCACGAGAAGAAAAGATGGGGAATGAAGATCAAGCTCTCACAGCTAACACCAAGAAAGGGAAGTCCAAGAGAGAGCCATCTCACTCCAAGAAATCTTCACATCACTATAAAGAAAGAAGAATATGCTTCACCTGTAATGAAAAAGGACATATTTCCATAAATTGTCCCAAGAACAAGAAGGACAACAACAACTTCAACAAGAAGAAGAAGGGCAGCAAAAGAAGGTTTCATGCTCATGCTACCGAGGATGATGAACCTCCCAAGAAGAAGGCTAGAGCAGAAAGTGATGATGATAACTTATCAAGTGAAGAAGAGTATCTTCTAATCTCTGCTCTCACAGGTACTATCTCCCATGGTTGTAATGATTGGTTAATTGACAGTGGGGATTCAAAACACATGACTGGGTTTACAGAATCCTTTGCTAACCTATCTGAACATGAGTCACCCCATAAGGTGAAACTTGGGGATGACTACCAATACCCTATCAAAGGAAGTAGTGAGGCCTCCTACAATCTAGACTCTGGGAAGTCTTTGAAGATGAAAGATGTTTTGTATGTACCTGGGCTCAAGAAGAATCTACTCTTCATATCCGCATTGGATGCAAAAGGTATGAGGGTTTCATTTGTGGATGGCCAAGTCCTAATGTGGCCAAAAGGTAAAACTATTGATGATGCAGTAGTGACTAGAGAGTAAGAGGGAGGATTGTATAAATTGAAGGGACAACCTGAACATGCCATGGTACATGACTCCATGGAGCCAAGTGAACTTTGGCATAGAATACTTGCACATATGCACTACAGAGCATTACCAATTGCAAGTAAAGTTGTAGAAGGTCTTCCTGAAATCAAGAGCAAGCATGAAGGTGTTTGCAAAGGATGTGCAAAAGGAAAGAACACCAAGAACACATTTCCAAGCAGTGAAATCAAGGTATAAGGAATCTTGGAAATTATCCACTCCGATGTCCGATGTCATCCAGTTCTCTGAGTGGGTATGTATACTATGAAGACTTGGATTCATTTCTTGAAAAACAAGATGAGGCATTCAACAATTTCAAGAAACTCAAAGCCTTGATAAGAAACCCACTCTGAAAAGAAAATCAAGACGTTAAGATCCAACAATGGCAGAGAAATCACTTCAGAAGATTTCAAGAAGCTATGTGGTGATCAAGGAAGGATATAAGTTCAAGGACAGGTAATCCAGGAAGCAAATATCAAGAGGGAGCACACTCCAGTGGTTTCTACAAGGATGAATATATTCGGAGGGAGTTGACCATCTCTCTACATTCCACAACAGAAAGGTGTAGAAGAAGCTACTTCATATTAGGACTCCAATAGCTCCTGCAAGGAAGCAAAGACTCAGAGGGAGTCAACCCAACAAACAAACTAAGATAAGTATTTTAATTGTCATTTCTTACATATTTGTTTGTTTAGATAATATTGCTCAATGATGTATATGCTTATGTTCCTAGATTTAGGATGTGTATTATGTATATTAGAATGATTGCATTAATGAACAGTTTACTACTAATATGCATTTGATGGGTAAGTAGGCCTATGGCACTATACAACATTCCATTGCTACTTATCTAGAATGAAACCTCTTTGCTAACATGTTGGGAGTTGTGCACACTCTTAACAATGTTCTGGTAGAGATTGGAAGGCATCTAGAAAGTTATGGGATATGGATAAATGTTGTATTGAAGCATTGGCTTAAATAATTGCATGACTGTATGACATATTTCTTTATTTGAAAGAATTTGTTCTGAAAATTATGAGATGTTTCTAATCATGCAATTTAACTTTTTTGTAGGAGAGATCGTATACCTTCACCTACAAAAGAAGGACTACAACATTTGTTCCAGCAACAAAGATATCTATTGAAGATATTGAAGTTCCCAGGATCTGGGATGAAGAAATGGAAGAATGCCATGATCCGTCGATCATGAAGAATGATGTTTGGGATACAATACCAAGACCTGAAGGGGAGTCTGTAGTGACTTCCAAGAGGATCTACAAGATCAAGCATGTTGTATATGGCAGCATAGAGAAATATAAAAGTGATGAACTGGAAGATACACCAGATGGATTTCAAGACAGCTTTCTTGAATGGTGTAGTTGAAGAAGAAGTATATGTGGAGTAGCCACTTGGTTCTTAGGCACATGACAGGGAGTCATATATGTGCAGAACGCGGTACGATAGACAGCTTTATATCCAATTTGGGCTTTACCAAGAGTAAAGCAGGTTCCAACATTTACTACAAGGTTGAGGAAGGCAATCCAATGATACTACTTTTGTATGTGGATGACCTGTTTGTAACAGGAGATGATATATTGATTGCTGACACGCAGCGGAAGCTTGCTGCCAAGTTCGAGATGAAGGAATTGGGGATGATGCACTATTTTCTAGGTATGGAGGTGTGGCAGAGTACAGATGGGATCTTCCTTGGAGAAGGGAAGTATACTGTAGATATCTTGAAGAGGTTTGGGATGATGGATTGCAAGGCCATGGCCACACCTATGGCATCAAATCTGAAGATTCTATGTGATGCTTCATCTGAGCTAGTTGATATCTCTATGTATCGTTAGATGATTGGGTCCTTGATGTACCTGCCGAACATGAGACCAGATATTTGCTTTGCTGTGAACACACTGAGTCAATTCCTGACAGATTCGAGGAGTGTTCACCTGATTGTTGTAAAGCATATTCTGAGGTACCTAAAGGGTACAGTTGATTATGGGCTCAAGTATGAAGCGAATCAAAAGTTCAACCTGCAGGGTTATGTTGATTTAGATTGGGCAAGCAATGTTGCAGATAGGAAGAGCACATCCGGGTGTTGCTTCAGTATGGGATCAGGTGTGATCTCTTGGTTTAGTAGGAAGCAGTCCTGCGCAGCACTGAGTACAGCCGAGGCAGAGTATGTTGCAACTTGTTCGGCTAGTTCTGAGGTAGTATGGCTTCGGAAGCTACTGTTTGAGTTATTTGATCTACCGTTGGAGGCTATTGGTATATTCTGTGACAACCAGAGTTGTGTGAAGCTGTCTGAGAACCCAGTGTTCCACGACAGGTTGAAACACATACAGATCAAATATCACTATATTAGGGATATGGTGCAGAGAGGAGCAGTGAAGCTCCTGTATGTTGCGACAAATGAGCAGATTGCAGATGTATTGACGAATCCACTAGCCAAAGTGAAGTTTGAGTACATCAAAGAGAGGCTTGGTGTTCTTCAGATCGATGACACTTCGAGGAAGAAGTGATGGAGACATTTGCTGAAGCCATTCCAAGCATGGTGGAAGGAGGATCCTTCACATGGCTATGGATGTAAGCGCTAGATGATGAGCATCAGGATGATGTTCTAGTTTCTACTCTGTATGATCAGTTGGATCATTTACATTTATGTATGTACGCATCATGTTGGATGCCGTATATGATCAGTTGGATCATTTACATTCATGTATGTACGCATCATGTTGGATGCTGGATATGATCAGTTGGATCATTTACATTTATGTATGTACGCATCATGTTGGATGCTGGATATGATCAGTTGGATCATTTATGTATGTATGCATCATGTTGGATGCTTGGACCATGTATCTGTATATGTATCAGGTATGATCAAGTAGATCATGTATGTGGATGGATACATTGTGTGGATCATGTATCTATGTATCAGGTGGATACACTGTGTATGGTGATATGTATCAAGTAGATACTTGGTATGCATCAGGTGGATGCATTGTATGATCAGGATGATCGTGGATGATGAGCTTCTCCAGATGACATGCATCGGGACGATGCCATGATGATGATCAGGATTATCATGTGTACATCAGGATGATGTATGGTGAGTATCAGGACGATACTTTGTGGCCGTGGATCAGGTTGTGCAGATGAGCATGTCTGGGAGATCCTATAGGTCGGAGTTGTGTACCTGTAACAACCTGGGATGCTCTTTCGAGACATTGCTCTAGGAGGACATGTAATTTGTGCCCTGGGAGATCTTCAGGTTGGAGTTGTGTACCCATATCATCCTGAGATGCTCTTGCGAGGTTTTGTCCTATGGCATTTAATTTTCTCCTGGGAGATCTGGACAGGATGAAAAAGGCCTCAGATGCTTCAACCAGGTTCTGCCATGACCACATGTAATTTGCTCCTAGGAGATCTGGACAGGATGAAAAAGGCCTCAGATGCTTCAGCCAGGTTTTGTGGTGAGATCACATGTAATGTGCTCCTGGGAGATCCGACAGGTAGATTTGTGTGCTCGTAATAGCCTGGGATGCTTCAGCCAGGTTTTGTGATGGGTCACATGTAATGTGCTCCTGGGAGATCCGACAGGTAGAGCTGTGTGCTCGTAACATCCCGGGATGCTACCGCCAGGTTTTGTGACGCACGTAACAAGTCCTGAGGATTCCATAGTATGGCCAGTGATAATGAAGACCTGCAAGTGGTGGGCCTACATCCAGTATTGAAAAGGACTGGCTCTGTAGAACTTCCTATGACGAGTAGATTCAGAGATTGGTTGAGATAGCGGCAGTAGTGACGATGATGATGACGATGCATTGATGACGATGATCCCGAGAAGAAGACTTGTACTAGCAGATCTGTGTTGAGAAATACCTTCCTAGTTAAGAGGGAGTGTTGATGTATATGTAACTTCGGAATGTATTTCATCTATGTAATTCATATATATTTATTGTACCCTTATAAGAGATGTGTTATTCCTCTATAAGGAAGTGCCATCATGTGTATTGACAAGTGTCGCAAGTGTGTGTACTTGTCGATGGGTTATTAGACCACCATGTGTGGGGTCAGCCCTGAGATATATATTATATTGTGGATGTACCTAGCTAGACAAGTCGGCCCCATAGTGTAACTGGGAAAACATGTTAAGTATAAATAGAGATCGGGAGATCTCTATTTGTTCTCTCAGAAACTCATACTTCTCTCACTCAGAAAGTGGCGCACTACTGAGGAGGAGGATCATCTGCTACTAGGAGACTATCTCAGTGTATTTTGGTCGTACTTTGGTTGAGCCATTGCTCTCTCTATCTCTGAGGAAGTTGTGGGGTTTTTCACCTTAGGGTTTTCCCCACGGAAACTCTGTGTCTCTTGTCTCTCATGCTTTTGATTCTTATGATGCTTGTCATGCTTATTATGATTGTTATGCATTGATATACTGTACATGTTATTCTCTCAGTAAAGATCCTAGATTATTGTGAATTAATGCTCAAAATTTAACAAGTATATCTTAGAGCTTGAGAATACCTCATAGTGAAAGAATTAGGAAGAACGATGAATTACAGTGAAAATTACAGTGAAGTGAGCAATAAAAGTAATCATGCATTGGAACTTAGATGTGCACAAAAATATGTGTCCTGATCCATTAATCAATATAGTCAACATATATAATACAATGGAGAGAATTTGATTATCCAAGGAGAATTTGAATCCCAGACAGTATAGCATAGGAATAATCACCACTACAGTGCTCTAGACGTTCCAACTCAACTCAACTCAACCAAATCTCAGTGAAATGGAGCTATTTTAAGTTAACTGACCAAGGAGGGCGCAATAGTGATTTTTTCATGCAATATTTATAGAAAAGGAAGCATTACATCACAATCAGTGGTGATCAGAGCTCAAACCCCCCACTAGAGTTAGGAACATAGGTGTAACTCAATTGGACTGAACAAGGTCACTAAGTTAGCTCGTAAAATGTATGTAACTGAATTTGGTGGTCTTAAAATCATGTATGCAGGGTGCATCAAGTGGATAATGGGTCCTAGACGAAATCTTCACACCAATAGGGGGGTAACAACATGATCAACTACTAGGAAAAGGTAAATAATGCTAAGGTGGACAAGGTTGGAGTATTAATTGTACTAACACCCCCCTTCAATCCAAAATTAGACATCGTGGGCCCTAGTTACTGAGACCAAATGTCACTCATATATTCAAAATAATAAAAAAAGGTAACTTCTCATGAAACTAAGGAAATGGGGAAAACCTCATATTAACCCCCCCCCCAAAAAAAAAGAACAGCATGAAGCTCAAAAAACCTTCACACCAAGCAGAGAAGGAAAATATCTTCTAAGAGAAAGACTTTGTAAAAATATAGGCAATCTACTCCTATGTAGGATAGTAATGCAGGTGTTGGATCTAGATCTGGATCTGCTCCTCTGATGTACCTCCCACTATTTCGAAGCTGCATTTTCCAAAACAAGTATTTTAGAATCTATTCTTGATACTGGGGTGAATGAATCATTGTAGTCCAAACCATGAACCTTTGAGTACCCTTTGTCAACAAACCGAGATCTGTACTTGGTTGTAGATCCATCATGGCAAGTCTCTTTGAAGGATTGTGGATCAGACCCCACCATCATGTAGTAGGTCTCTCTGAGAGAAGTGGATCTGTATGACACAGTGCAACGTTTGCGTATCGATATTGACATTTAGTTCTTCTATGGTCAGATGGATCCCCAGCTATCTTCCCAACAGCTTCAAGGAATTTGTGAGCCCATTTTGGCCTTGGCCATGGATTGGGAGCAGTTGTTGTATCTGGATCTGGATCTGCTTGAACTTCATACTCAACATCAAGATCTTGGTCCTCATCTTCAGAATCTGAAACTGGATCATCAGAAGAGACATCATGAGTAGGCAGAGGGTATGGAAAAAAATGAGAGAATTCAAGTACTTTTCCTTCTCAATAGCTTCCTGAGGTTCGACCTCCTTTCCCATTGTGTCCCTATATAGACTCTTTATGTGCAATACCATCTACATATCATCCCTCCAATTAACATAATTGAAGGGTGTCAGGATTCTTGGAGACAAAGGAGCATTCGAATTCTCCATGTGTAACTACTGGAGCAAATACAAACTAAAATTGCTACTACTGTTGCACTGAAAAAATTTCAAAATACTGCAAAAAATCTCAAATTGAAGATAAACCAGTTACTGAATCTACTGAGCACTGCTTTAGGACAATAGGCACTTTTATCTGGATTATTCACACCTGGCTAGACTCCAAAGGATTTCTCCAATGGATTCAGTGCAATGGCGCCAGGATTTGCTGTGGAAATCCATAGGCTTCTGGTGAACTAATGAAAGTAGTTGCTCAACTTAAGCTCGGATACCATGTGAAATTCTTGAACATGGTAGATATTGGAGCCTGAGAATACCTCACAGTGAAAGAATTAGGAAGAAAGATGAATTATAGTGAAAATTGCAGTGAAATGAGCAATACAATTAATCATGCATTGGAACTCAGATGTGCACATAAATATGTGTCTTGATCCATTAATCAATATAGTCAAAATATATAGTATAATGCATAGAACTCGATTATCCAAGGAGAATTTGAATCCCATTAAGTCTAGAATAGGAATAATCACCACTGCAGTGCTCCGGAGGTTCCAAACACAACTCAACTAAACCAAATCTCAGTGAACTAAAGCTACCGTCAATTAACTGATCAAGGAGGGTGAAATTGTGAGTTTTTCATGCAATATTTCGAGAAAACGGTGCATTAGATCACAATCAGTGGTGATTGGAACTCAAACCCCCCACCAGAGTTAGGAACTCAGGTGGAACTCAATTGAACTCAACCAGATCACTGAGTTAGCTCCTAAAATGTACGAAACTGACTCTGGTGGTATTGAAATCATGCATGCAGGGTGCATCAAGTGGCTAATGGGTCCTAGATGGCATTTGCACACCACTAGGGGGATAACAACATCATCAACTACTAGGAAAAGGTAAATAATGCTAAGGTGGACAAGGTTGGATTATTAAATATCCTAACATGTAGGGCCCATTTTAGGGGTAGGTATCACTTTTAATACTGGGGTCAAAACACTCATTTGAAACCTTCTAGGGCCATTTTGAAGGCTTAAACTTCACTTTTTGGGAAAAAATAGGTGGACCAAAATTTTACATTATACACACCAGGATCTTTTCGTTGATGCAAGAGTCACCTCAATCGGAGTCTGTATGAAGAAGTTATGCCTCACGCATGTTCACCTATCCAATTGACCACCATGGTACCGAGTGGATTCCACGTTAGTACTCATTTCTCACACGTGTGGAGCTATTCACGTGTAGACTTTCAAAAACACTCTAGAAGGTCCAAAACCCTAACCTTAATAAGGATTTGGGGCATGCAAAAACCCTAAATTATCCCTAGATGGCAATAGGGCTATGTTAAATATCAGAATGTTAGGAGAAGAAGGGTTCCATTCTTTCGATGTTATTGTATTTTCCCATATTTGAGAAAACAAAACGAGAGTGGATATTATAGCAAAACGGAGATAGGAGATCATGTAGTAGCCATTATGGATGCAGAGTCATAGGTAACTCCATAGAGAGTACCATTTCCTTTGTTATTGTATTTTTATATGAAGAGCATGGCATAGTCTTGATTTGTGACTGATTTTTTGCCAAGTGGGTTTTCCTACGGAATATTGTTGGAACCAAAGGTTATGCAGGTTCATCACACCTCTATATATTCTAGAGATAGTTGGTCAATAAACAACAATCGACTAGCAGATAAATCGACTAGAGGCTTGAACAAGTCATTGGTTAAACAATTGATTAAATGATCAATGAGGCCGTGGTCAGCTCGACTACTACAACCGACTAAACTTTGGGATGTTGCATATTTTGTGGAAACCATTAGAACCAATGACCCCTTTTTTTGGACCAGATCCTCTTCACTTCAAGGAATTTGGTTACATCTAGATGCTATAAAAGGATGACCCAATGGGTTGTGTTGAATATTTTTGAAGCATTTATCAAGTATGCATTGTGATGTTCTGGTCACAATGCATTGTGCTTAAGTGTTGTAAGGGTGTCTTTGGACACAACCCATCTTCTTGGAATATTGTTCCCTTCTATTATTTTATTTTATGTTCTATAGTTCATATGATGAGGTTCCCCAACATGGTATCATATCTATTGGTTTTGAGCTACCCCATTGTCTGTGAATCACGCTAAGTCATATCTACAATGATCGAATCTGGATTGAATATTTGTCAACTAATACCTCTTCTTTAAAATTGGATCATATTTGTTTGATCAAAAGGATGCCTTCTAAGATATAGCATGTTGTTCTAAATGGACACAATTATACAAAATGGGCACTAGATATGGATACTTTGTTGAAACGTAATGGTTTGTGGCAATATAATAAGGTCACTATTGCAGATCTGACAGATGCCAATGCTAAGTTTATCATCAATGTAAATAAGGATGAGTATGTTGGGGTCATCACAACCTACATTTCGAGGGAGATTAACTTTCATATAAGCAGGATCGGTTTTCCTCATGCCATATGGAATTAGATAAAGTCATTATTCAATACGGTTAATGAAATTAAAGTAATACAGATAGAGAATGAGTTGATCTCTCTGGAGATCCATTCCGTTGAAAGGATTGAGGACTATTTGGCTCACATCAAGGAGATACAATTAAAATTCGGTGAATGTAGCAAGCATTTTTCGAAGAAGAATCGACAACTCATTGAACTAGTCCTAATGAATCTGAGGACATCATATGATGTCTTATGCTTCTCTTTCCATTCCAGTTGATATCATGCAAGCAAGATGGTAAGGACTTCACCTTTGATACTTTCCGTGATTTGTTGATTAAATAGCAAAAACATTTTCTTGAAGAAGGGAAGCCTAGTAGCAAACACTAGGATCACATGCTCAAAATCAAGGTCAAGCAAAACTATAAAGAATATGGTTGTTGGGTTCATTGACTAGGATGAACCAACCAACCTACTAAATAAATAACCAAAGAGTCGACATCAATGAAGAATAATTGAAAGAAGAAAACCTATCGGTATTGTGGAAAAGTGGGACATGTCGAGAAAACTTGTTGGGAGAAGATGAAGGAATTGGAAGGAAAGGTCAAGCATATTGAGTATAGTGCATTGATTGGTCATTCAATCAATCAACTTGTTGAAAAATTTACCTTTTATGTTAGCACTTCCTAGGAATTACATGTCCATACCTCTCAGATAGAATGGATAGCTAATTCCAATTGTACTCATCATATGGCTAAGGATGCTTCTTTCTTCTCTTCCTTAAGTGAAGCTCAAAAAAATAATATTTATGTAGTTTATTATTATGCTCTCATTGTTGTTGGAGGTACCAATGTTGAATGTCAGTATGGTCAAATATCCAATGTCTATCATGTTCCTAGCTTGAGCACAAATTTGTTACCGGTTGTTCAACTTACCCATACTAAGAAGATTGTTGAGTTTTGGTCAAATCGCTTTGTCATAAATCATATGAGGCTTGGGGGAGGGGAGTGTTGCTTCAGGATTTCTAGATTCTAAATATGAACTTTATACACTCTGTGATTCTCCCAGATTGATAGTACTGGCTACACTCATTGCTCAAATTGACAATAGAATTTGAATTTGGCATGAATGACTTGGAAATATGAACTTTCTACGTTATACAATGATGGTAACAAATAATATGGTTACCGATCTCTCAAAAAAATTTACACCTAATGGGTATTATAGAAGATGTGTGCTTATAAAGCATCAAAAGGAAACCTTTGATACCAGGAAAGCATGGCAAGCACAAAACTAACATGAACTTGTTCATGGTGATCTATGTTGCATGAAAAAAACTTCATTAACAGGTGTGAAGTATATTTTGACCTTTGTTAATGATTTATCTAGATTTTGTTGGGTATATTTCTTGAAGAATAAGATTCATGTCTTTGAAATATTCAAGGAATTTAGGGCATTGACTAAAAAGTAGTGTGTCCAACCCATCAAATGCTTGAGATTAGAAAATGGTGGTGAACATGTGAGTCGATAGTTTGAAGAATATCTCTTGCAAAATGGAATTTCTTGACAGAGATTTGTCCTTCACACCACTCAGCAAAATCAAGTCGTAGAACGGAAGAATTAGACTTTCGTAGAAATGGATTAGTGCCTATCGCAGACCAAACATATCATAATAAAATTTTGGGGTTAAGTTGTTTACTATTCAAACTATCTTTTCAACCTTGTTCCAACTAGAGTTGTCGGTGACATGAATCCATTCGAGAAGTGGAATGGAAGGAAACCCTTTTTTAGACACCTTAGAACCTTTGGATGTGTTGCTTGGGTGCATATTAAGAAATTGGATGAAAAAAGTCATTCTTGCATCATGATGGGCTATTCAGGAGTCAAAATCCTATTGACTGTTTGAACCTGTCAAACAACTAATCATTTTAAGTAGAAATGTGATCTTTGATGAGAAGGTTTTAGGTAATAAGTGCTTAAATGCTCATCTATACTAAGAGGGGGGTGAATCCGTATAGAACATACTTTAAATTTCAAATATTATTTACCATACACATCATCTTTCAATGAAATCAATCATCACATTAATACACATGAGACACAAACATTTAATGTGGAAACCCAATAAGGGAGAAAACCACAGAAAGTTGTTCTTTTAATAAATAATTATTTGCAGACAACCATCTACTAGAGAAACCAATCTCCCAAGTTTACAAGCAACAATTTATAGTAGTAACCAACCCCCTAGATCCTCTAGCACCAACTAGAAGGAAGCACCAACTCCCTAGATTCTCTAGCACAAAACGGAAGGAAGCACCAACTCCCTAGACTCTCCATCACCAATTGGATGGAAGTGCCGACTCCCTAGATTCTCCAGCACCAACCAGAAGGAAGCACCAACTCCCTAGATTCTCCATGACCAACTGGAAGGAAGCACCAACTCCTTGGATTTTTTATTGATGTACTGTGTGACAACTTAACTGTCGCACTCTATTATGTCATGCTCTATTCTATACAAAAAATATTTACTATTGTCACACTCTGCTCTGTGTCAGACAATATTCGTTGTTGTCACACTTTGTTATGTTTCACTCTACTATGAAAAAGACAATCTTCACTATTGTCACACTTTGTTCTACACAAGACAATCTTCACTACTATTCACACTCTGCTCTCTTGCACTCTCCTATGTTCAAGAAAAGATTCACTATTGTAACACTGTCGCACTCTACACTATGCAAGATAAACTTTACTACGGTCACATTATCATGCTCTGCACTATCACAAGACAAACTTCACTACTGCACAATATTCAATTTTGTGCTACTTCAACCTCTGTGTAACTCTAACTTATGTGCAGTATCCAACTTCTATGCTACTTCATATTTTGCAAGAAATCATCTATAACTCCTCTGCATCTTCAACCTATGTAAGAAAACATCTCTTACTATTCACAAGGTGCGCCTTTTCTTCCTTAGAGAACCTTAGAAACCTTAAGAAATGATTTCAAGAGAGTATCATTAAAACATCTTCAAAACCCATAAAACAAACTTCAAATCCATCTTCAACCCAAATAAAAGTGCTCACCTTTTTCAGAGCTCCATCAGTTCTACATTCAATCAACAAATGAGGAGTGGTCCACTAATTTATAGTGTTTTCAAATCACTTTCTTAGCTGACATAACATTAGCCAATATTAAGGCAGGTTCAACCTAACACTCTGGTTGGGTTGACTTTACAAATTATTTCATATCTCCTCATTCCTATAGAGTTAGAGGGGATTCCATATACCATTGGAAAGGTCTCAGAATAATATTTCCAACCATGTAACCTATACTCCAATTTGAACTAGGTATATAGAGTAAAATGCCTTCAAATATAGGGTATCCAAACTAGGCATCAAAAACAATATTTCCAACAATCTTCATCTTGCAATATTTGTCTGTAGTCTCCCCTTGAATTTGACATTAATGATAACAATATATCATTTCCTTTGAAATCAACGACAACAATAATTCCAACAATCTCACCCTTTGTCATTGATGGAAACCTCACAACAAACCTATCTGCAATTCTTTCTCCGTGCAATTTTGTTTCTATGCAATTATGTTTCTGTGAAATTTTTTTCTCTATAGTTTTAGTGTCTACAAATTATCCCCCTTCACAATTTATCCCCCTTTGACATCAATGGAAAATGGATACTCCCCTTGAGCTGATTACATCTTCCATTCTGAAAATTTTCAACATTTATTTAATATATTTGGTTTGAGAAATGAATATTCCTTCTTTAGATTGGGAAATCTGCAGACCAAGGAAGAATGACAATTCTACCATCATAGACATCTCAGATTCTTTTTGCATCTCTTCTGCAAAATTTTGAATTAAATCATCAATATCACTTCCAAAAATGATATCATCTACATAAGCCACAATAATAATCATATTTTCATTTTCAAACTTGATGTACAGATTATTGTCTGCAACTCCTCTTTTGAAACCTTGTGGTTGTAGGTATTTGTCAAGTCTTGAATACCATGCTCTAGGATATTGCATTAGACCATAGAGTGCTTTATTCAATGTGCATACATATTACTTTTCTTTTGTCAGTTGAAATCCATTAGGATACTCAATGTACACTTCTTCTTCTATATTTCCATTTAAGAATATTGACTTGACATCCATTTGGTAAACTTTGAAATTCTTGTAACATGAGAATGCTAAAAACAATTTAATGGCTTCTATTCTAGCCATAGGAGAAAAGGTTTCTTCAAATCCAATTCCTTCAAATTGAGGATATCCCTTATAGAACAATCTTTTTGTGTTTTTGACAACTTTTCCATTTTCATTTAGTTTATTTTTGAAGACCCACTTTGTTCCAATCACATATTTGTCTTTGGGTCTTCAGACAAGTTCCCAACTTTGGTTCTTCTCAATTTGATCCAATTCTTCATTCATAGAAGCAATCCAACTCTCATATTTACTTGCCTCTGTAAAAATTTTAGGTTCTATTTTGGACAATAGAGAAAGATTGGCTTGTTCATACATGCTTGCTAATTTTTTCCTAGTTTGTGTTCCTGCATTTTTGTCACCAAAAATTATGTCTTTTGGCACAAACCTTGATGCGGCTTGCGTATCTTGGCGTTCTGTTTTTTTCTTCTTCTTTGTTTTCTTATTCTTCTTCTCTACTGCATTCCATTCCTTTAGCTTGTTGTTTGTTTTCCTGAAGCCTTTCTTCACCTATTCTGACATTTATACTTTCAACATTTTTTTGTAATCTTTTATTATAAAATCGATAGGCTTTGCTACTTGATGGATAACCAAGAAAAATTCATTCATCTTCCCTTGAATCAAACTTGCCTAGATCCTCATCATCTCTCTCGATATAAGAATTGCTTCCAAATATTCTGAAATATGTGACAAATGTTGGTATTCCTTTCCACAATTCATAGGGTGTCTTGTTAGCATTAACTCTAATTTTCCCTCAATTCAAATTGTAAACTATAGCATACATTGTTTCTCTCCAAAATATGTCTAATAACCTTGCTTCATTCACCATTGTCCTAGCAATCTCTTACACATGCCTATTTTTTCTTTCAACCACTTTGTTTTAATGAGGAGATCTTGTAGCTGAATATTGTCTTCGTATCCCATGAGTTTCACATAATTCTTGAAATTCATTAGATGTAAACTCATATCCATTATCTAACCTTAAAAATTTGATTATCATGTCAGTCTCATTTTCAAATAAAGCATTAAAATCTTTGAAATTTTCAAAGGCCTCATATTTATGTCTAAGAAAGGCCACCCAAGTCATTCTTGTATAATTGTCAATAAATAGCATAAAGTAATTCTCTCCTTGCAGGATTTGTGTTTTGGTCAGTCCAAAAAGATATGTATGCACAAGTTTTAGTGGTGTATATGTTTTGTGTTCCTTTGACTTAAAGCTTATCTTTGTTTTCTTTCCATGCTGACACTGCTTACACACAGTGTTTTAGGGTTTTGTGATCATTTCCATATCACTTATTGCTTGTTTAGTACTGATTTTTACCAAGTTATCAAAACTCATATGGCCCATTCTTTTATTCCATATCCAAATTTCATCTGTTTTCCACATGAAACATTTTTCTCCACTAATTTCATCAAGAATATAATGTTGTTTGGGGTATTGATTGCACTTCTGGAAACTAATTTGTCAGATTTTGCATTTTTGATCTTACATTCTTGAAAACCAAAATTGAGAGTATGTCCTTGATAACACATCTAGCTGACAGTGATAATATTGTGTTTCAAATATTCAACAAATAAAACATTTTCTACCTTATCTTTTCCATTATCAATATTTAGAGTCCCTTTTCCAATTATCTTTGAAGTACCAATATCCCCAAAGGTAACATTGCCTTCCCTCCCTTTTAAGGTGATAAAATTTTTTTTATCCCCTATCATGTGACTTGAGAAATCACTGTCAATATAACACTCATACCTTTTATTTTATGCACGCAACACAACTTGTATAAACATGGATTTTTCTTTCTTAAATTCCCTTGGTTCCTGATTTTTATCCATGGTTGTTTAGATTTCTTCATTCCTAAAACCACTTCTACAAAACCTTGCTATATGTCCATAATTGTTGCAATTGTAACATACAATGGTATAATTCAATAAAGGAGAAAATGAGTTGTGAATTCTTCTTGAGAATTGTATAATTGTTTCTTGCCTTCATTCTACAATCAATAGCTTTATAACCAAAACCATTACAAGACTAACAATAGCCACAAAAATATTTTTGGTACCTAATTGTATGATTCCATCCTAGTGAGTAGGTCTCCTTGAGTTTGAATTTGTGAGAAGGATATGTCTTATGTGGAAGATCATGTTCTTCTCTCTTATTGTCTTCAACATTGATAGGATTCTTGAGTGTTTCAGCGTAACTATTGTTCTTTCTTTCACTCAACTATTGTGAAATGGTTGATTCTTCTTTCACAATTTTCTCCTTATTGTTATAGCCAAGACAAGTTTTTTCAAATGGTAGTCTTTGACGGTTTAGGATCTCATCTAGAGTATCAAAGATATTTGCAAATTTCAAATTAGCATTTGATTTCTCCAGCTTCTTTCTTAGACTGGCTATCTTATATTCTAGACTACTGCACACATCTTCCTTTTCTTTTAATTGATCGCTTAAGGATTCTTCAATTATCTTAGCCTCTTCAACTTGATTTTTTAGATTAATGATGATTATTTTTGTTTCATAAAATTTCTCTTTTGTGCAAATTAATTCCTTTCTATACTTGTTTAGTTGTTCCTTCTGCATCCATTTATTTTTCCTCAATTTATCTATTTCATCCAAGGCATATATGAGTTCTTCTTCCAAATTTACTTCTCCATCAATTTCCAAATTGACTTCTTCTTTTGAATTTGTTTTTTATTTTTATTTTGCAAAACAACATTCTCTTTTTCTAGGGCCATGATGAGAATATCTTTTGTTTCATTATCATTATCATTAGAAAAGTTGTCATCTTCACTTTGTAGATAGATTCTTCTTCAACTGTTGAAATTTATTCTCTTGTCCTTTATATAACCTTTGAAACTAGAGTCTTATTCATCATTATTTCTATTTTTTGGATAAGGACATCTAGTAGCATATTGTCCTACTTATCCACAATCAAAACATTTAAAGGGAATCTTACCTTTGTATTTTCCTGATCCTCTCTTGATATTTCTAACAAAATTGGCTTCTTCAAGATCTGATTCACTATTTGAGTTGTCACTCGATTTGTGTTCTTTGGTCTTTGTCTTCTTTGATGGCTTGAAGGCTGCTTGTTTCTTTGATGATTTTTCTTCCTTGTTTTTTTCTATCCTCATATCATATGTAGTAAGAATTCCATGCAATTCATACATTGTAAGTTCATCTAGATTCCTCATTTCCTCAATGATAGATATCTTGGGTTCAAATCTTAAAGGAAGTGATCTAAGCACCTTTCGTACAATGTTTTTCTCATCAATCTTTTCACACAAGCCTTTGATGGTGTTGACAATCTCATCAATATTTTCTTCTTATTTCATTTTAAGTCTCTCAAATTGTCCTTTATGGGTCTGCAATTTTTCCTTTTTGACCTTGTCATCCCATTCATATATATTATGCATCATGTTCCACGTGTCTTTTGTTGATTTGAAATGCATAACCTTGACGAATTCAGATTTTTCCAATCCACACAAAATTGCATTCATGGCTTTAGTGTTATTTTCACTAAGCTTCTTCCTACCTACATCTATAGGTGAATTTTTTGGCACAATATAACAAGTCTTGATTGCATCCCAAATATCAAACCCTAGAGCCATCAAATACATTTTCATTCTTATGCTCCAAAAAGCATATTTCGACCCATCAAATAAAAGAGCTCTATATGTGGAGAATCCTTCTTGTCTATCCAAGTCTGTGCAGTGATCTACCTTCTAGTGTTTAGACTATTTATGAAGGAACTAGCTTTGATACCAATTGTTGGAGCACTATTGTCGTTAAACCAAAAATTGTAGGCATTAATTTCCACTACATTCTCCAAAGTTAAGATCCATGCAAGGGGGTTAACCCATGTCGTGAAACTCATGGGGAGTGTTAGACACAAATTTAATTGATGTGAAAGGCAATGATATATTGTTGTCATTAATGTCAAATACAAGGGAGACTACAACTAGAGATTGCAAGATGTTTTAGCAATATTGTCCCTAATCATAAAGTCCTTAACAACCTTACCGTTACTTAACAATGGAAGGTAGTTACTTGTAAACATGGTATATAACTTATGTACATGTGAATAATAAATGTTGCTTGGGCTTATTCGCTCATTGGACCATCTTCTTTCTGGTTTTCTTGTTTATTTGATATTTGTCAGGTGGTATCAGAGCAATATGATCCGATGGCCTAGTGTGTGTGAAGAGAAATAGATCATCAATCCTCACTGATGGAAAAGAAAAGAAAGTTGTCTGAAGCTGTCTTGGAGGATACGTTGCAGGCTACCACAAATTTGTAGATATGAATGGAAGGAACAACTAGATGCGGAAGCTGTTCAAATTTAAATCACTGCCCAAGAAATGATCGTCTTCAAGTGTGAGTTTCCGCCATTTTCAAGGGTACTTGAGTATACCTTCACTAGAAGTATTTCATTTCACAAACAGTTGCCTGCGCTTTCCATTTAATCAGTGAGGTGTCATTTGGCTCCCACTGGCCACGAGGGACCTGCTTCACAGGTGCTGGGGTAAAATACCAAGTCGATTTTTCTTTTGAACTCATGTGGCAACCGTATACCATGAATTTTCCATTCAGGTGATGCCATCCTTAATTTTCATCTGCATTCAATAGTTTATGTATTGCAACATCCTCATCTAGAAACTACGAGTTCAAAGTTAATTTCTCTGCAATTTCTATGAGTCATAAAGAGAGCTATCGTTGTTAAGGAGGAGCCACCACTGTAGCAACCGTCATGTGCTTTCTTTGATATAAAATTCTGAAGCCTTCATTGAAGAATACAGTTGGATCATATAGTAGGGGTTTTGGTCGCATTCTGGAAGAGGTTACCACAAAGAGGAAACCGATAGGAGGTTTTTAGGGCCCTTTTTTTTTGGATTGGGACGTGCCCTACTTGCAGGATGTGGTTTCGCGAAGATAGTATTGGAAGGAATTGCCATAAGTGCGTTGCCCGATTCTGATTGTTGTTAAGAGAATGATGAAGGGGATATTTATGTTAGAGTTGTGATATTGTTTGATTAAATTCTCCCTTGAGGACAAATGACCCTGCGTGTACCTGTGTTCGTGTTTCTAAGTATTGAGAAAGATTTTAAATTACATACTTCATTGGTAAGCGATTTTAATGCAAACATTTGGTTGTATAGTTACCAAAATGAGCATTGACTAGTCTCATTTGTTGAGAGATAAACCATTGCAGAAGCCTGTGATAGAGCCAAGCCCGCGTTACTGTAAGTTCATGCGGAAGAGAAGCTAGCATGGAAGAGAGACCTGCGGCCTGCCAGCGTAAAAGAGTGGCACATTGTCGAGGGAAAAATGGAATGCAGAAGAAAACCCTAAGTTTTAGTGCAACTAAAAGGGATACACCACAGAAGAAAGTCACAAATTCAGGGATGAGTGTGAGCATGTGACCAAAATCGACTGTTTTGCGGAGGTCTAAGTTCTAAGGTATATCCTTTGTATTTGTTTGCGTGTGTCAGTCAAAGAATAGTTGTTGTAGCAGCGAGTAAAACCATCCATCTCTAATTCAATTCTAAGTAACGATGACACCATAAATAGTAAAGACAATGCATTAAGAGAAAGGACTGATTGCTAGCTGGAGATATTAGGTTGCATGACGAAAGAGATTGCCGAAATAGAAGATAGGAGTTTAACGCCGCTACTATGAAGAGAAATACCTCAAAAGGTTTTGGTTTTTGTGAATTTTTAAGTCTGCAAAACTGATGGTTGTAAGACATCGTGATTGTTTGGTTTGAATTAGCTTGCATAGAAGATCCTTAAGAAAAGATTGTATAGAAGAAATGGTTCAAATGAAATATTTTTGAAGTAGTGGTCATGGGTTCAAAACCTAATGCATAAGATGCACAAATTATGTTTATGATAAGGAGTATATATTTTTTGTAAAAGGTATTATAGGGGTTTTTTTTTAAGTTTGCAAATTGAACTTATAAGGGATCATCTTAGTAAATAATAAAATTGCCTTTTTTTGTCATCGAGTCCTAGACCTGCACGGAATTGAAAAAGGGGGTCATAGGATTTTTTGTGGCATTGTGATCATTGATTTGGTGGAACATTTTTTGCATTTTTCTCACTAAGGAACATAACCATTTACATTTTTAAGATGAAGAATTAAACATTATACATCACTTAAAATGGCAAGGATCGAAGATATGTTTCATCAATTACATTCATTAAACAAAACAACTACATGACCCATAGTTTCATTTAACAAAGAAATTGTTATGTCTATACTTGCATGTTTGCAAGTGGTGCATAAAAAGGTGGACATGTTAAAAGTTCAAAACAACTTTTTAACATATGAGTTAATTCTTGCTCGTCATCAAAAGACCGATTTCATACTCTTTCGGAATAAGCCATTGTTTGATTGTGAACCAAATGATGAAAATGACTTCACTAAGTATTCAAACAATGAAAATGTACCTATTAATTGTCTCAACAAGTTCAATATGTTTTTGACCAATGATATTGACAACAAAAATGATAAAGTGCATGATTTAAAGGATGATCATAAGGATCAGCATAATTTTGTTCATCCTTGGGAAGGAATTGAGTTTAAACATAAGAAATATGGTATAGGATATGAAAAGGATGATGACGATCTTTTTCATATTCCTAATTATGCAAAACCACTCAAGTTTGTGAGTTGTGGATTTATGTTTGATGTTGATGATATGGAAAAGGTACAGGATGATATGGAGCATGAACATGAACAGGTAGAGGATGATGATACATGTATAGAGGATGATCGTGATGATTTGTTGAATGACAAACTTGAACAGTTCCAACACTGTCGTCAGTTTGGACATGATGAGTCAAGTTTTTTTTCTATTCACCCATGTAGTTTTTATGGGAAGACAAATCACTTCTCAAACAGGGGTCAGCAGAAGAAGAATAAACAACAAAAGTTACAAAGTACATTTCGGATGGATGAATACTTGGCGTTGGTTATTGGAAGACAAGTTGTTAGAGCAATCTTACAGTTAGATCCATACACAAGCAAAAACATGTTTGATTGGTGATATTACTATTGCAGATGGACGGGAGTGTTTTGATTCAGTATTTCATGATACAAGGCATGACTAGGTCCCACATTTTTGCTATAGTCTTTTGAGTTGAAGATCGAGTCTTTAGACTCCACTCAAAGACAGTTTGATTATCCCTTTCCACATTCTACAGGGGTATATCAGATGATTTAGACTTCTCACATTCAATTGACAGGGGGAATGTTAATGATGTGTTAGACTTCAAATTTCGAAGTTTGTCTAGTGATTTTTGAGGTTTATGCATGCTGGATTTAGGACATGATGGATTGAGGATGTTTTAGGATAGGTTTTTAGGCAGGATTGTTCGACATTTGATGCATTGTTCGACACATGGAAATTTGATGGATTTGTCACTTTTGACATGATTTTTCAGTATTTTCCTACACGGGTTTTTATACTAGTTTCGAATGCCTTATGACATTTTTTATGTCATAGAATTTTTTGATAGTTTTTTTGTTGTGTCATTTTTTGAGAGAATGTCTGTGAACTTATATGTTTACTTCATAGTCTTTGGATTTTACAGGGTTGATCTTCATATCTTGCAAAGGATGGATGAATCTTATGTATCTTTGCTTAGCGCATTCAGATTTGTTGATCATTTTTAGGTTATGATATGTGTTGGAATTTGAATCCAACTGAGTTCTATCAAGTTTTTTCTCTCATCGATTTTTGGGTTCACTTTAGTGAACACCTACAGGTTGTCTAGAACATTTGTTGCACAATGAGATTCAGACTTGGTCTTGGCATCCATTTGGCACATTTTCAGGTGGATCTTCATTGACATGAACTTGATATCATGTCTTGCAGTACTTTTTGTTGCTAGCTGATACTTTTGTACATACTTATGATTAAGGGGGGGATTGTTAGCAATATTGTCCCTAATCATAAAGTTCTTAATAACCTCACCGTTACTTGACGATTAAAGGTATTTACTTGTAAAAATGTATATAACCTATGTACATGTGAATAATAAATGTTGCTCAGGCTTAATCCCTCATTTCGCCATATTCTTTTTGGTTTTCTTGTTTAATTGATATTTGTCATGATGAAGATTGTTGGAAACATTTTTTTATGGTCAGTTTGAAGGAATTTTTACTCTATATACCTAGCTCAAATTAGAGTATAGGGGGCTTCCAATGGTATGGAAGCCCCTCTAACTCTATAGGAATGATGAGATATGAAAGAATTTGTAAAGTCAACCTATCTAGAATGTTAGGTCGGCCCTGCTTGGATATTGAACAATTTTATGTTGGCCTAGAAAGTGATTTGAGAACACTATAAATGAGGGAATGCTCCACTTATTTATAGTGCTCTCAAATCACTTTGTGGGCCAACATAACATTGTTCAATATACAAGTAGGGATGACCTAAAACGTTGATTGGGTTGAATTTGCAAATTCTTTTATATCTCCTCATTCCTATGGATTTAGAGGGGATTCCATATACCTTTGGAAAGGTATCAGAATAAGTTTTCTAGCCATGTAACCTATACTCCAATTTTATCTAGGTATATAGATTAAAATTTCTTTTAAAGATAGGGTTTACAAACTAAGAATTAAAAAAATATTTCCAACAATCTTCATCTTGGAATCTCTATATATAGTCTCCCCCTGTCTTTGATATTAATGATAACAATATATACTTGAATTTGAAATCAATGACAACAATATTTCCAAAAATATCCCCCTTTTTTATTGATGGAAACCTCACAAAAAGCATATCTACAATTATGCTTCCGCACAATTCTATTTTTGCACAATTTTGTTTCTACATAGTTTCATTGTCTATAACTTCTCCCCTACGCAATTTATCAATTATGTTTCTACGCAATTATGTCTTTGCCTAGTTTCATTCTCTACAAATTCTCCCCGTACGTAATTTATCCCCCTTTGACATCAATGGAAAAGGGATTCTTCCTATGAGCTAATGTATCTATCTAGGGATAGGAATTACCCCCATTTTTTGTTGGAGATACTGAAATGTATCTCTAGGAAGGGATTTGGTAAAGATATCTGCAATCTGTTCTTTAGTAGCAATGTATTCCAACTTGACAATCTGTTCTAAAACTTGTTCCCTTAGAAAATGATACTTGACTGGAATGTGCTTTGTTTTTTAGTGCATAACAGGGTTCTTGGAAATTTCATGGCACTGATGTTGTTTCTAATTAACGATATTGGATGTTTGTATTCTACCTTAATATATTTCAATGTTTGCTTCATCCATACAACTTGAGTACAAAAAGATTCTTCATCTTCTCATTCCTATGGAAAGCATGGCGTGCACAAAACTAATTAGAACTTGTTCATGGTGATATCTATTGCATGAACAAACCTTCATTAACAAGTGTGAAGTATATTTTGACCATTATTAAGGATTTCTCTAGATTTACTTGGGTATATTTCTTGAAGAATAAGAGTAAGTTATTTGAAAGATTCAAGGAATTTGGGGCATTGGCTAAAAATCAATTTGTCCTACCCATCAAATGTTCGAGATCAAATAGTGGTATTCTCTTGCAAAATGGAATTTCTTGGTATATATTGTTAGAATAATTAACCCTCTTAGACCCTAACTTGTTGATTGTAATAGTCCCAACCACACCAAAATTGACCTCTTGAGTCACACATGCACCAAAACCCTATATTTGGGGGTGCTCTCCTTGATTTGGAAGCACTCTCCTTGATTTGGGGGTGCATTCCTTGATTTCAACATACATTCCCAGGTTTAAGGAGGTAATTGAGTGAAGACTAGGTATGCCCCACTGATTGAGGTCTTAACTAACCCTAATTGTTTCTAACTAGTCCTCCAGTGACATTAAATCCTAATTCAATTTAGTTCATTTCAATGCATGTCAGTTTAGTTCAGTTCAATTTAGTCAATGAAGTGCAGTTAAACTCATTCTAGGTGAGTGTGCATGATTCGCTAAGGCTCTCTACTCTAATTTAATCCTGACTAGCCGAGCTTTAGCATAGCATGGGAAATTTAGATTGCCTCTAACCCTAACTCAAAATATTGCTCTATAATATTGTACTACACCACTCATTTGATTTAGTCAACTTGATCATTCTTATTCTCTTCTGCTCTGAGTTCTTGTGTATTAATTTATGTTATTCATTTAATACATAATGTATTGATGGATGATTTGATTCTAATTCATATATATTTTGTTTATGTACCTATTGATCCAGGAGGATATTGATGGCCACTCGCCTATTCCACTTGGACCCCCACCATTGTTTCTTCAGTTTTTCAGTTTCCTTAATTGTAACACAATTTTCTATTTCTGGCAATTTTTGGGTCCTAAACTTTCGGAGCCGTTTTGAGGCCCTAAGCGACATTTTTTCAACATCTGATGGTTAGGAAAATATGAGTCTGTTTCGGACTTCATATTGTCTTTTTATGGATGTAGTCCATGAATAGATCTTTCTAACGATGTATCATGTGTGTCAAATGGAGGTAGTATGCCAAAGTTACGACCCGAGAAATTGATGTACCAAGTTACCCAACGGGGCCCATATTCTGGCGTTTCACCTCCTAGGGTTAGGTTTTTGGATGTGTAGGGTTTCCCTTGTTTCTCAATAATATAGAGGCCTTTGAGCCTCATTGTAACACATAGTTCAGAGGCATGTAGCTGCCGCATCTCTTCTCAGAGATAAGCTACCGGCACTCTAGCTAGTTTATTTCCATCCTGTATGTAAACAAGTTTCGGTTCTTTGATTAATGAAATGAAGTGTTATTTTTGCTGCATCTTTGTTTTTATGGGTATTTGTGTATTCTGTTGCATTCCTTCATAAATATGGATCAGTGGTATTAGAGCAATCAGCTCTTTCTCGATCCTTCTTTGCATGTCCCCAACGAGGGCAGGGTATAAGTAGTTAGGGCTCGATCTGGTTGAACCTTTGCAAGATCAGCCTCGCAAACCCCTACGGCCGCCCATGGGGGAAGAAAATAAATATGAGGGCGTAGAAGATCCTATCAAAATGTTACTCGAGGAGGCCCTTGAAAAACAAAGGAACGCGATGATGGATAAATTTGCCCAAATCCTTCAACGACTTCCCACTGGCAGTGCATCTACATCTAGCAGCCACTCTAGAGGCGCAACCCCTTTTAAGGTACAAGTAAACTTTGACATTCCCATATTTGATGGACGAATAGATGCATACATCGTAGATAGATGGTTGAATCTATTAGAAAGATATTTCTCGGTTCATGACTTTTCCAATCGGGAAAATATTACTTTTTCACTACTCAAAGCCACCCCCCATGTCAAGGACTGGTGGGAAACCTACTTTCAGAGAAAGGATGAGGAGGAACCCTCTTTGATCTTGGTCATACCCACTTGGAATTCTTTCCGAGATGCCATAAAGGAAAAATATTATCCCATGGGGAGATATGAGAACAAGTACATATAATGGACTACGTTGCGGCAACAAAGAGATCAAGATGTGCATGAGTTGACGAATCTGTTCCATACCCTGCACACCAAGTTGGGTATCAAAGATTCAGAGAAACATTTGGTGCTGAAGTACCATAGTTGTCTGCACAAATACATTCAGGAGGAAATGGAGTTTCTCGACATCTCCTCGCTTGGTACGGCATACCGGTATGCTACCAAATTTGAGAAAAAATTCAAACAGAAGAAGCGATACTTTGGATCTGTGAATCAGAAGCAAGCGAAAGGTGCCCCCAAACCGCAGAACCAAGGACAAAGCCAAGGCATGGCGACTCAAGACAAATTGCCAAAGCTGCAAGCAAATATCAACACTGTGAAGCCGAAGAAGGAAGCGGGAAAGTGGTGTGAGTTCCATAAGAGCCCCACTCACAACACAAGTGAGTGTCGGGCCAAGTAGTCACTGGTGGTCGGATAAAGGCTTCTGAATCAGATGCATACTCTGACACTGAATCTGAACCCGAGAAGGGGAATGATAGAGGGAAGAATATTATCGATGCAAAGCCCAATGCCACTGTTGCCACCACAAATATCCAAAAGGAAGAACCAGAAGATTCGGAGGAGGAGTAGCATCTCTTCGAGTGCCAAATGTGGGTAAAGGGTTCCTCGCTATAGTTCATTATCGACAGTGGGAGCCAAAAGAAGCTCATTTCAATAGAGGCCATGAAGTAGTTGGGATTTCCAACCACAGCACACCCACAGCCATACACCATCGGTTGGCTTCACCAAGGACAGGATATCCACGTCAGCTAGCAGTGCCACCTTCCCTACAGCATCAATCCCTTCACTGATGAGGTATTATGTGACATTGCTCCTCTTGATGTTTGTGATGTATTATTAGGCCAACCATACTTATGGAAAAGACATGTTGTGTATGAGTCTCGGCACATGTTGTGTATGAGTCCCGGCCTCGCGCTATTATTATAACGTTGGGAAATAAGTTGTATAAGATACCAGAGGTACCACCGCCTGCCGCTATCTCTTTGGTTACTGCAAAAAAATGCAGTAAGCTCATTTCCAAAATTGGGAAATTTGTTTTCTTGATGATCCGCCCTCAGGGAAAGAAGAAGATCATGGCCACAACCTCCAGACAGGGCTCCTTCGTCCGACAACAACAAATGGACAAGGTCGTGGAAAAGTACTGGGACATATTCACCTCACCCACAAGGGTGCCTCTACACTGTCAGGTCAATCACCCCATCGATCTGACCCCAAGTGTGTCGCTGCCCAATGGACCGATCTATCGACGCTCTGTTATGGAGAATGATGAAATCAAGAGGCAAATTCAGGAGCTGCTGCAGAAGGGTCACATCCAGCCAAGTTCATCACCCTGTGGGAGCCCGATCATGTTGGTACAGAAGAATGATGGGACTTGGAGACTTTGTATTGACTATCGAGCGCTGAATAAGATCACTGTCTAGAATAGGTACCCAATCCCCCAGATTGATGACCTCCTAGACCAACTTAAAGGGGCTAAATATTTCAGCAAGATCGACTTAAAGTCTGGGTATCACTAGGTACCGATCGATGTGTGGAAGACTGCCTTCAGAGCCAAGGAGAGCCTTTTCGAATGGCTGGTCATGCCTTTCGGGATGACGAATGCTCCCGTAACCTTCATGAGACTGGTGGATGAAATCTTGCGACCATTCACCAACTCATTTGTAGTAGTGTACCTAGATGACATCCTGATCTTAAGCCAGACTTCAGAAGAGCACCTCCACCACATCCGACAGGTCCTCCAAACACTATCGAAGCACAAGTTGTGTGCCAATTTGGACAAGTGCACTTTTGGCATGACCCAGGTTCAGTATCTGGGATATATTATTGATGAGTGTGTGGTGCATTTGGATCCAACCAAAATCCAAGTCATTCGGGATTGGCCAGCCCCAACCACTCTAACAGAGCTTCACAGTTTTTTGGGTCTTGCTAATTTCTACCGCAGGTTCGTGTTGAGATTCTCTCATATCACTTGGCCCTTGAGTCAAGTCACCAAGGGAGGAGCAAAAGAAAAATTCTTCTATTCAGAAACTCAACAGAAGGCGTTCGTAGAGTTGAAACATTGCCTTTGTTGTGCCCCAGTGCTCACATTGCCAGACTTGCAACAACCATTTGAGATCGAGAAAGATGCCTCTAACTATGCTATTGGGGAAGTCCTTACTCAACAAGGGCATCCAGTGGCATATCATAGTGAGACACTGTCCAACACAGTCTGCAAATATCCAACTTATGACAAAGAGATGTATTCCATTATACAGGCTTGCCGACAATGGAAGCATTACATTTTGGGGAAGGAAACGATCATCCACATAGACCACCGACCCCTACAGTTCATACAGACACAAGGGAAGTTACAGAACGATCGCCATCAGAAGTGGTCCACATATCTACAACAGTTTCATTTGAACATCAAGTACAAGAAGGGACGCACCAATAATGTTGCAGATTGCCTCAGCCGACCACCGATCGTGGCAATAACCACCATGCTCAACTCTTGTGGGCACCAGACTTCTGATTGGACGCTTCTCTACAAGAGCTATCCAAAATTCAGCCACACATACAAGAGGCTCTTGGAGGGAAACCAAGTTCCAAATTTTCACATGCAGGATGCACTACTATGTCACATCAGACACCTTTGTGTTCCTTCAAGCGAGCGTTCCAAGATGATTTGGGAAGCACACCACAGTCGGGTCACTGGGCATTTCGGGGTCGAGAAAACAGTGGCAATACTGCAGAAGTATTTCTATTGGCCGAACCTTCGACAGGATGTTGGGAAGTACATTCGATCCTGCACTGCCTACGCCATTTCAAAACCATCCATCAAGAAGCAAGGCCTCTATACTCTGTTTCCTACTCCTAGTCGACCTTGGGAATCCATCTCCATGGACTACATGTCGGACCTTCCTTCTACTAAGCACAACAACGACTATGTGTTCGTGGTCGTCAACAAATTCTCAAAGATGGCCATAATGGCGGCCTGTAAGAAGAATATCACAGCAGAAGCCACTGCTAAACTCTTCTTTGAACGAGTGTGGGTACAGTTTGGGATCCTGCAGTCTAACATCTCAGATCGGGACAGCAGGTTCCTTAGTATATTCTGGTCCAGCCTATGGTCAATGCTAGACACCAAGCTCACAAAGTCCACAGCTTTCCATCCCCAAACTGATGGCCAGACAGAGGTCTTCAACAGGATGATCGTCCACATTTTGCAGATGTACAACTCAAAGCATCCACGTACATGCGATGAGAGCCTCCCCTATGTACAACATAGCTATAAACAGGCCCTCCACAGCTCAACCGACCACATCCCCTTTCAGGTGGGCTTGGGATTCCAGCCACTATGTCCCATTGATGTAGCCATGCCATTTGCAGCTACTCAGACTGATTTGGCTCATGTCCAGTTTGAAGTTTCCAAGGCGAACAACTTCATTGAGCGCATTTAGCACATTCGCCAACAGGTTCATGACATATTGGATAGAGCCAACAGGTTGTGCTAGTCACGTAAAAGGCCTCAGAAGCTCTTTAGAGTTCTTTCTATGCTAGACACTCTTTTAAGGTTTTGTGATAGTCACATGTAAGTGGATCCGGGAGATCTTGTCGGTTGTGCTTCGGCACATAAATGGACCTGGGATACTCTTTCCAAGCATTGTGACGCATGTAATAAGTCCTGAGGATTCCACAGTATGGCCAGTGATGATGAAGACCTGCAGGTGGTGGGCCTACATCTAGTATGAAAAAGGACTGGCTCTGTAAAAATTCTTATGAGAAGTAGTTCAGAGATTGATTGAGATAGCAGCAGCAGTGACGATGACGATGATCCAGTGACGTTGATCCAGAGAAGAAGGCTTGTGCTAGCAGATCTTTGTCGAGAAATACCTTCCTAGTTAAGAGGGAGTGTTGATGTATTTGTAACTTCGGAATGTATTTCATATATGTATATTGTATTCCCATAGAGATGTTATTATTCCTCTATACGGAAGTGTTTGTATTCCTATAGAGATGTTATTATTCCTTTATATGGAAGTGTCATCATGTATATTGTAAGTGTCGTAACTTATACTTGATGGGTTATTAGACCACCTTGTTGGGGTCGGACCTGTATAAGTCATGTGGGTTAAAGAGTTATTAGACCACCCTATTGGGGGTCGGCCCTGTCAGCATTATGTTATGTGGTTAAGTTAAGGCCAACCTAGTAAAGGTTCTAGGCAAGTCAAGTCAAGTATAAATAGAGTGCGGGAGGCCCTCTATTTGATTATTCACTTCTCACTCACAAACTCATTGGAGAGTGGCGCACTAGTGGAGGAGGAGAAGATGCTGCTAGGAGGACTATCTCTTATAATTGGGTTGTATCATTGCTCTATCTATCTCTGAGGAAGTTGTGGGGTTTTTCACCTTCTTGGTTTTCCCCGCTAAAACTCCGTGTCTCTTGTGTGCATGCATTATTGTGTCCATGATTGATATGCTGTAGATATGTTGTAGATATGTTGTAGATATGTTGTACATGTTATTCTCTTAGTCAAGATCCTAGATCAGATTGAAAATTTTGAAAAACTAACATGGTATCAGAGCTAGCCTGAAAGAAGGCATGGTATGGCATTTATGACATTTGTTGCACTTGCAAAGCTAGGGCTTGATATAGCAAAAACCAATCATCATAGAAATTTCGCTATAAATTCATTTAGGAAAGGTTTTAAGATCTGAAAATCTTATAGGTCGAAGATAAGATCCCCAGGTACGTTCTTTCCAAAGGAGAGCCTCTAATTCATTTTACTTTCAGATTTATAATCTATACAATACAGGGTTTTTGCCTCTTCCAGATCTGAGTCATAAACAGGTGACCTAGGAAAAAAGGTCACAACTTGGGCTAGGAAGATCCAAATGAAATTTCATAAAATGTAGAAGGTAGGGCATGGACTGTACTTTCACAGGTACTATTTTCAGAGACCGAAATTGAACCAGTGCCACGTGTCACTCCGTACAAGTTCTCTCTCCTATTTTATCCCATAAACAGGTCATGTTGCGACACTTGGCATAACTCTCTCTCAGAGAATCCATTTGAGGTCAGACCTGTGGGGTTGGAAAGTTACTAGGTCAGGATACCACAGGAAGATGTTTCAGACCATGTAGATCCGAAATTTTTGATTTACACCAAAAACAATCAAGTGCATATTTCTGTCAAAACAAAATTGGATTTTGAGCACCTTCATTCATGGCTACAGGAATTTGGGGTTTCGGAGAAAGTTGGAATTTTTGTAATCGGAGACCATGGCTGGATGCTCCTCATAAAAATCAAAATTTAGAGACCAAGATCGAATTTTTTGGTTGGGCAGAAGGTCGGGCTTGATCAAACCCTAGTTCGAGACTTTGATCATAAAGGTGAAAAATTAAGGCTTCTACAAAAATGGGAATTTTTTAAATCTATGACCATAGATGGAAGATCCTTGGAAAAATCAAATTTTAGAGCTTTGGATCAAACTATTTGGTTTGGTGAAGCTCCGGGAATCTCAAACCCTAATTTATGGTCCTCCCTAGTGAATCTGGAAGTTTGAAAATAAAATTTAAGGGGTGAAACTTTGCAGTTTTCAAATTCTGAGTATACCAGGTTAATCAGCGCATCAAGGCGCATCTTTCTATCCTTTCAGAAGTTTGAAATTCAAAGTTTGAATTTTTAGGGTTTCCCTGACAAACCCTAATCCAGCTCCAGATCCAGTTTCTACAAATCAAGTGGATTGGGTTAATCCTAGAATAGAATGTTTGCATAAGTGATGAAGTTCCAGTTTCAGAGGGAGATGAGGCTAAGGCCTTACATAAGAAGATTACAAGCAAACTCGATAGGTATGACTTACAGGTATGTTTCGAAATCTATTCATGATTAAGTTTATGTTTGTCTTCATTAAGATTAGTACAATCTTGATTAATTTTAGACTTGTCGTATCACCTTAATAAAAATATGAATTCATGATAGAAGATATTCAATTATTAGGGTTTTGACACTTATGATTGTACTAATGCATTGTGGTGTTGTATGAGGTTGATGTTGTTCGCTAACATGAAAGGTACATCAAGAAAGACAAATCATGTTCTAGTTCAAGAACATATGACCATGGTGACATGAAGACAAAGATTCATCGATTGTCATGGATCACATAGAAGATCTACTTATGAGGTATGTATAACTTGGTTCTATAATGGTTAACTTATGAGATATGCAGGTTACTAGCACAAGTCATTGAAGAGAACAAGAAGACATTATGCGGGTATGTTAGACATAACTAGCTAGCATGCTAATCCAGGTATGTTTTTCCTATATCAAGTTAGAATCCTACCTTGTGTTAGGATCTCTTATATAAGTATACATGGCATGATTGATAATGATTATTCATTGAAGTTAGTAATCATGGGTTTAGGCATATTATGCCTCTTACTTTGATTGATGATATGACTAACTAGAAGAGTTCTATGGTCAAATATGAATATGCATTAGTAAGAAAAGTCTTCCCTGAAACTTTAAATGTTAATGCTTATTATTTGTGTTTGAAATGATCATGACTATACATGTTTATTATTATTGTGTTTTGATAGTATTAAGATTATACTAATAAATGTATGATTATGTATGAGATCTCGAAGATAACACAATGATGAAGCATGCATAGTGATCGAGAAAGGATATAAGTTCAAGGATAAGTAATCCAGGAAGCAAAGATCAAGAGGGAGCACACTCCAGTAGTTCCTGCAAGGAAACAAAGATTGAGAGGGAGCCCACCCAACAAACAAACAAAGATAAGTATTTGAATTGTCATTTCTTGTATATTTGATTGTTTAAATAATACTATTCAATAATGTATATACTTATGTTCCTAGACTTAGGTTGTGTATTATGCATATTAGAATAATTGCATTAATGAACAATATACTACTAATACGCATGTAATGGGTAAGTGTCCTATGGCACTGTACATTATTCCATTGCTACTTATCTAGAATGAAACCTCTTTGCTGACATGTTGGGAGTTGTGCACACTCTTAACAATGTTCTAGTAGAGATTGGAAGGCATCTAGAAAGTTACCAGATATGGATAAATGTTGTATTGAAGCATTGGCTAAAATAATTGCATGACCGCATGACATATCTCTTTATGTGTAAGAAATTGTTCTAAAAACTATGAGATGTTTCTAATCATGCAATTTAACTTGTCTTGTAGGAAAGATCGTATACCATCACCTACAAAAGAAGGACTATGACATTTGTTCCAGTAACAAAGCTATCTATTGAAGATATTGAAGTTCCCAGGATCCGGGATGATGTAATGGAAGAATGCCATGATCCGTCGATCCTGAAGAATGATGTTTGGGATGTGGTCCCAAGACCTGAAGGGAAGTCTGTTGTGACTTCCAGGAGGATCTATAAGATCAAGTATGCTACAGATGGTAGCATAGAGAAATATAAAGCAAGGTTTGTAGCCCATGGCTTCTCCCAGAAAGAAGGGATTGATTATGAAGAAACTTTTTCTCCAGTGGCCAGATACACTTCCATTAGATTAGTACTTGCTCTGGCTGTAGTGATGAAATGGAAGATACGCCAGATGGATTTCAAGACAGCTTTGTTGAATGGTGTAGTCGAGGAGGAAGTGCATGCGGAGTAGCCACTTGGTTTTGAGACACATGACAGGGAGTCATATGTGTGCAGATTGAAGAAATCCTTGTATGGATTGAAGCAAGCTCCTAGGACTTGGTATGGTAGGATAGACAGCTTTCCATCCAGTTTGGGCTTTACCAAGAGTAAAGCAGATTCCAACCTTTACTACAAGGTTGAGGAAGGCAATCCAGTGATACTACTTTTGTATATGGATGACCTGTTTGTTATAGGTGAGGATAGATTCATTGCCGACACGAAGAGGAAGCTTGCTGCCGAGTTCAAGATGAAGGACTTGGGGATGATGCACTATTTTCTAGGCATGGAGGTGTGGCAGAGTGCAGATGGAATTTTCCTTGGACAAAGGAAGTATGCAGTAGAGATCCTGAAGAGATTCGAGATGATGGACTGCAAGGCCATGGCCACACCTATGGCATCGAACCTAAAGGTTCTATATGATGCTTCATCTGATCCAGTTGATGTTATGGTGTATCGTCAGATGTTTGGGTCCTTGATGTACTTGACGAACACGAGACCAGATATTTGCTTTGCGGTGAACACATTGAGCCAGTTCCTGACGGATCCAAGAGGTGTTCACCTGGTTGCTTTAAAGCATATTCTGAGGTACCTGAAGGGTACGGTTGATTATGGGCTCAAGTATGATGCAAATCAAAAGTTTAACCTAGAAGGTTATGTTGATTCAGATTGGGCAAGCAATGCTGCAGATAGGAAGAGCACTTCAGGGTGCTGCTTCAGTATGGGATCGGGTGTGATATCTTGGTTTAACAGGAAGCAGTCCTGCGTAGCACTAAGTACAGCCGAAGCAAAGTATGTTGCAGCTTGTTCGGCTAGTTGTGAGGCAGTATGGCTTAGGAAGCTACTGTCTGAGTTATTTGATCTCCCGTTGGATGCTACTGGTATTTTTTGTGACAACCAGAGTTGTGTGAAGTTGTCTGAGAACACAGTGTTCCACGACAGGTCGAAGCACATTGAGATCAAATATCACTATATCAGGGATATGGTGCAGAGAGGAGCAGTGAAGATCCTATATGTTGCGAGGGATGAGCAGGTTGCAGATGTGCTGACGAAACCACTAGCCAGAGTGAAGTTTGCGTACTTCAGAGAGAGGCTTGGTGTTCTTTAGATTGACGACACTTCGAGGAAGAAGTGATGGACACATTTGCAAGAGCCATTCCAAGCATGGTAAGAGGAGGATCCTTCCCATGGCTGTGGATGTAATTGTTGGATGATGAGCATCAGGACAATGCTCCAGTTACTGTTATGTATATGCATCATGTTGGATGCTTGTTATGATGAGTTGGATCATGTATTTGTATATGTATCAGGTGGATACATTGTATGATCAGGTAGATCATGTATTTGTATATGTATCAGGTGGATACATTGTATGGTCAGGTAGATCATGTATGATGATATGTATCAAGTAGATACATTGTATGATCAGGTAGATCATGTATGATGATATACATCAGGTAGATACTTGGTATGCATCAGGTGGATGCATTGTATGATCAGGATGATCATGGGTGATGAGCTTCAGGATGTTGCTCTAGATGATATGTATCAGGATAATGCTATGATGATCAGGATGATCATATGTGATGAGTATCAGGACGATGCTCTGGATGACATGCATCAAGACGATGCAATGACGGTGATCAGGATGATCATGTACATCAGGATGATGTATGGTGAGTATCAGGTTGATACTCTGTGTCCGTGGACAGGTTGTGCAGATGAGCATATAAGTAGACCTAGGAGATATGATAGGTTGGGCTATGTTCCCGTAATAAGTCTTGGGATTCTCTTTCGAGGCATTTCTCTGGGAGGACATATAAGTAGACCTGGGAGATCCGATAGGTTGGGCTGTGTGCCCATAATAAGCCCTAGGATTCTCTTTCGAGGCATTGTCCTATGGCATATAAGTAGACCTGGGAGATCTGATAGGTTGGGTTGTGTGCCCGTAATAAGTCCTAGGATTCTCTTTCGACGCATTGCCATGACCACATTTAATAAGTCCTGGAGATCTGGACAGGTTGTGCTAGTCATGTAAAAGGGCTCAAATGCTCTTTAGAGTTCTTGATTGACACTCTTTTAAGGTTTTGTGGTGGGGTCACATGTAATACATCCTGGAGATCCGGACAGGTTGTGCTAGTCACGTAAAAGGCCTCAGATGCTCTTTAGAGTTCTTGCTATGCTAGACACTCTTTTAAGGTTTTATGACAGTCACATGTAAGTGGATCCAGGAGATCTTGTCGGTCATGCTTCGGCACATAAATGGTCATAGGATACTCTTTCGAGGCATTGTGATGCATGTAATAAGTCCTGAGGATTCCACAGTATGGCCAGTGATGATGAAGACCTACAGGTGGTGGGCCTACATCCAGTATGAAAAAGGACTGGCTCTGTAAAACTTCCCATGACAAGTAGTTCAGATATTGATTGAGATAGCAGCAGCAATGACGATGACGATGATCCAGTGACAATGATCCAGTGACAATGATCCAGAGAAGAAGACTTGTGCTAGCAGATCTTTGTCGAGAAATACCTTCCTAGTTAAGAGGGAGTGTTGATGTATTTGTAACTTCGGAATGTATTTCATATATGTATATTGTATTCCCATAGAGATGTTATTATTCCTCTATACGGAAGTGTTTGTATTCCTATAGAGATGTTATTATTCCTCTATATGGAAGTGTCGTCATGTATATTGTAAGTGTCGTAACTTATACTTGGTGGGTTATTAGACCACCTTGTTGGGGTCGGCCCTGTATAAGTCATGTGGGTTAAAGGGTTATTGGAGCACGCTATTGGGGGTCAGCCTTGTCATCATTATGTTATGTGGTTAAGTTAAGGCCAACCTAGTAAAGGTTATTAGGCAAGTCAAGTCAAGTATAAATAGAGTGTGGGAGGCCCTCTATTTGATTATTCACTTCTCACTCACAAACTCATTGGAGAGTGGCACACTAGTGGAGGAGGACAAGCTGCTACTAGGAGGACTATCTCTTGTACTTGGGTTGTACCATTGCTCTATCTATCTTTGTGGAAGTTGCGGGTTTTTTCACCTTCTTGGTTTTCCCCGATGAAACTCTGTGTCGCTTGTGTGCTTGCATTATTGTGTCCATGATTGATATGTTGTAGATATGATGTACATGTTATTCTATCAGTTAAGATCCTAGATCAGATTGAAAATTCTGAAAAACTAACACAATGTAGACCGCCTTCGACCCTATTTTCCACCTCTATTGGACACATCAGACGTGGCAGAAGAACTCACACCA
The DNA here is from genome assembly GCA_027924585.1 of Larix kaempferi. Lineage (NCBI taxonomy): Eukaryota > Viridiplantae > Streptophyta > Pinopsida > Pinales > Pinaceae > Larix > Larix kaempferi. Next base: position 4,613,202 of record BSBM01000006.1, on the reverse strand, counting down.
ACAGAGTTAAACCCAGACCTCATGGAACAAGCCACAACTGATTGGATTATGGACACACAGATCAAGAACACCCGCTAGCAGAAGATCCAGCTATATCCAGTTGTCAAAGCAGGCCAACTACTTCACTACGGAAAGTGGCTCACCAGGGACCAAGTTCAGCAGACGTTTCCTCATCTCATGGAGGGACTCCACGCAATGGGGGCCATTGCTTCCTAAGGGGGGAGGAATGATCCAGGAGGATATTGGTGGCCACCCGCCTATTCCACTTAGACCCCCACCATTGTTTCTTCATTTTTTCAGTTTCCTTAATTGTAGCACAATTTACTATTTCTGGCAATTTTTGGGTCCTAAACTTTCGGAGCTGTTTTGAGGCCCTAAACGACGTTTTTTCAACATCTGATGGTCGAGAAAATATGGGTCCGTTCCAGAAACAATATTTACAATTTCGCGGATGTATTCCTTAAATAGATCTTTCTAACGATCTATCATGTGCATCAAACCGAGGTAGTATGCCAAAGTTACGACCCCAGGAAATTGATGTACCAAGTTACCCAACGGGGCCCATATTCTGGCGTTTCACCTTCTAGGGTTAGGTTTTTGGATGTGTAGGGTTTCCCTTGTTTCTCAATAATCTATAGGCCTTCGAGCCTCATTGTAACACAGATTTCAGAGGCATGTAGCTGCCGCATCTCTTCTCAGAGATAAGCTACCAGCACTCTAGCTAGTTTATTTCCATCCTGTATGTAAACAAGTTTCAATTCTTTGATTAATGAAATGAAGTGTTATTTCCGTTGCATCTTTTTTTTATGGGTATTTGTGTATTCTGTTGCATTCCTACATAAATCCGGATCACTTATATTTATACATGTTTAAATCTTATATGGTATTAGAGCATAGGGGGTACTAAACTAGTTAGTGTTTCAGTGATTTATTGTTAGTTATCTAGATTTTGCAGGTTGAGAAGGGATTTTGCAGCCATCAAGAAGACTTTTGTAGCCACCAAAGAAGGCTTTTGTAGCCACCAAAGAAGGCTTTTGTAGCCACCAAAGAAGGATTTTTGTAGCCACCACCCTTGTAGATTGAAGAAGACATTTTGCAGCCACCAAAGAAGGCTTTTTGCAACCACCAAAGAAGAATTTTGCAGCCACCATAGAGCCTATTTGCAATTCTTTTGCATCCATCAAAAAGTGATTTTGCAGCCATCAAAGAGATATTTTGAAATCTTGGATTTCCTATCTCCCTACCTCAATAGCTACATAGTTGGTATGCCATATCCAATCCCGTTGAAGGAGGCCCAACCAAAAGATTCGCAATTCATGTCCTCCTAGCTGGACATATTCACTTACATTCAGAAGATGAAAGATATCATTGGAGAAATTTTCCAAAAATAGATTCTTGTTGAAGAAGACCTCTAGAATGTCTTCTCATTCTCTAGATCTATAGCCTTTACTCCAATAGTTCACCATGTTTTGCACAAAAGCTTCAAGGGATTTTCTCCATTTGAAGCAAGGAGTGGTAAAGATCCACCAGTCAAGCACTTCAAAATGCTTGGATCTCATGAATGGGATCGCATGCACTTAAAAACAAGGAGTATTTCCTAAAGGTTTCCAGGGATATTCACAAAGCCCTTTAATGCGTAGCAGTTCACCCAGTTTAGAGCTTCTTTAGGAGTAAAGGAATTTTCTAAGGAGGCTCTTTAAAGTCTTCTTTTTACATTCTCTTTTATGGGTGGGGTTTACCATGTGGTTTTCCCATCTTTCTTACTTTTCAGAGAATCTTATGTACACATGGGTACCTAATATGACTGCAAATTGTTGGGATCCATTTTTTACATAGTTTATTTTTACCGAGTTAGGATTATGGGGGGTGTTAGAATAACTAACCCTCCCAGACCCTGAACTACTAATTATAATGGGCCAAACCAAACAAAAATTCACCTTTTAAGTCACACATGCACCAAAATACTAGATTTGGGGTTTCTCTTTCTAATTTGGGGGAGCATTCCCTAATTTGGGGGTGCATTCCATGATTTAAGGGGGCAATTAAGTGAAGACTAGGTACGCACCATTGATTGAGGTCCTAATTGACCATAAATGTTCCTATCTAGTCCTCTAGTGATTTAGCAGCTCAGTTCAGTTCAATGCATGTTAGTTTAGTTCAGTTAAGTGCATATCAGTTCAATTTAGTTCAGTTTAGTCAATGCAGTGCAGTTAAACTCAGTCTAGGTGAGTGTGCGTGACTCATTAAGGGTCTCTATTCTAAATTAACCCTGATTAGCCTCTTTAACATGGAATGAGAAATTCAAATTGCATCTAACCCTAACTCGAATTGTTGCTCTATAAATATTGTAATCCACTTCTCATTTATTTTAATGAACTTTGTCATTCTTATTCTCTTCTTTTTTGAGTTCTTGTGTAGTAATTTATGTTATTCATTTATTAAATAATATATTGATGGATAATTTGATTCTCAATATTACATATTTATTTAGTTTATGTATCTAGATCTATACATGTTCAAATCTTATAAAGATATTCCTCTCACACCCCTCAACATAATCAAGTTAGAGAGTGGAAGAAATGGACTTTGGTAGAAATGGATCGGTGCCTACTGCAAACCAAAGATCACCTGACAAAATTTTGGTTTTAAGTTATTTATTGCTTAAACTACCTTATGAACCTTATTTCGACTAGAGGTGTCAGCAACATTACTCTAGTCGAGAAGTGGAATGGAAGGAAACCTTTTTTCAGAAACTTTAGAACCTTTAGATGTGTTTCTTGTGTGCATATCAGTGATAAATGTAGGAATAAATTGATGTAAAAAGTCTTACTTGCATCATGATGGACTGTCGAGATGAGTCAAAATCCTATCAACTATTTGACCCTATCAAACAACAGATCATTTTAAGCAAAAATGTGATCTTTGATGAGAATATTTCAGGTAATAAGTTGTTGAATTCATGTTCTTGTCTATTGCACAATGATCTGTTTGATATTCTTAAAGAATTTGGATTGACTGTACCCTTTTATGGAGTTCCGAATGGACCAAATAATTATACTTCTAAGTTAACCGGTATTTTTTCTACATTGACTAAAGACATTGATACGCTAACTTATTTGATTGACCATCACTGACCTTAATCATTGTCAACTTTTCTACATCGATGGACTGCTAAAATGGTTGAAGTTGTTGGATTGGATGCTGGATATGCTATTATTGCTCAGTAGACTCATAATCATAAACATCATGGTAGTGTTTCACTATTGGAATGTGTTCTTGAAACTTGTTCTCCTGAAACTTTTGTTGATGCTTAGGGAGTGCCTAAATAGGAAAATGCTATGGCTGCAAAAATTGACTCTTTGAAGAAGAACCAAAATGGGGATGTTGTTCCTCGACTGCAAGGAAAGAATATTGTGAAGTGTCGATGGGTCTATAAGATCAAGTTTACTTCTGATGGTATTGTTAAATACCACAAGGCTCATTTGGTTTCCAAGGGATTCTCTCACCAAGAAGGTATTAACTACACTGAAACCTTTGCCCCTATTGCAAAGATGAACTCTATTTGATTGAGGAGTTCCCTCGCTGTGCATTTTGGATGGGAACTCCGTCAAATGGATGTTAAAATTTCCTTTATCCATGGTGATTTGTCTAAAGAAATTTATTGAAAAAACTACTGGTTTTGTGACATATTTTGGTCTTGTTTGTCGACTCAAAAATTCATTGTATGGTTTGAAACAAGCACCTTGTGTTTGGTATGAGAAGATTGATTGATTCTTTGTCAATATTGGCTTCAAACGTTGTGAATATGATCACAATATTTATGTACTGGATGTTCATGGTGATACCTTGACTATGGCATTGTATGTTGATGATTTAGTCAACTAGAAATAATATCAATTTGATTTTGGGTTTGAAGAAACAACTTGCAGACACATTTGAAATGACTAATCTTGGTCTGTTGCATTCCTTTTTGGGCATTCAGATTTTACAAATGGATGATGGTATATTTATTTCTCAACCAAAATATACTTTAGATATTTTGAAACAATTCAATATGGACAACTCTAAGTCTCTTTCTACACCTTATCAATAGGGCGTAAAGTTGTCAAAATATTGTGACTCTCCATGAGTCGATGCCACTCTTTATCGACAGTTGGTCGGTAACCTGATTTACTTAAATCATAGTCAACCATATCTCTCCTTTGTTCTTTGTGTGGTTTCCTTATTCAAGTAGGATCCTTGAGAAAGCCACTGGAATATGCAAAGAGAATTGTTTGCAATATTAAAAGAACTTATCTATATGGTATTAAGTATTGTTGCAATACAAAACCATTGGTCAATTTACTGATTCTGACTAGGAAGGTGACATCAACGATAAAAAATCAACTTCTGGTTATGTGTTTCAATTGAGTCCTAGACACTTGATCAGGTCATGTAAGAAACTGAAGGTAATCTCTCTTTTGACTATAGAAGCTAAATATCGTGGATTTTTCAATGTAGGTACAAAGGAATTTTGGATCCATGAGCTTTTGGAAGGGATTGGTTTTCCTGTTCATGCCCTGTCTATTATCCATTGTGAAAATCAAAGTACAATATAGGCTACTCACAACAAAATTAAGCATGTTGAACTTCATGCTCATTATTTGAGACACTTGATCCAAGAAAATGTTGTCTCAATTGTTTATTATAGGGGAGATGATTAGATCACTAATATCTTTATGAGGCCTTTTCCAAATGCTAACTTTATGAAACTTTGGGCTATGCTTGGGCTTTAAGAAGCTGCAATTATGGGGGGTGTTAAGAAAACATAATTACGTCTCCTAAATATCCAAATCGTTATGTTGATGGGGGGTGTTTAAACCAAATGTTATGCAAGTTCATCACACATTTGGATCTTCTGGAGACAGTCAATCGATAGACAAGAGTCGACTAGTGAAGCATTTGACTAGAGGCTCGATTGAGTCTTCGATTAAATTGTTGAATGAATGGTCGATGAGGCCATGTCCAATTTGAGTACTACATCCAACTAAAATTTGGGATGTTGCAAATTTTTTGGAAACCGTTAGAACCAATGACGCCTATTTTTGGACCAGATACTCCTCACTTCAAGGAAGTTGGTTACATCTAGAGAATATAAAAGGACGATCCTATGGGTTGTGTTGAATATGTTCGAATCATGTATCAAGTATTATTTGTGATGTTTTGATCACGATACATTGTGCTTAAGTGTTGTAAGAATTATTTCGATACCACCCATCTTCTTGGAATGATGTTCCCTTCTGTTATTTTATTTTATGTTTAATAGTTCATATGAAGAGGTTCCCCAACATATATCTTTTTTTATTGTGTGGATCGTGTATTTATTTTCTCTAGTTATTTCTCTTTCATTTCCATTACATTCAGTATTTTATAGAATTAAATTAACAAAATAAATTAATTTCTAAGATCCATTGTGACACACTGATCAGTGGAATATCCACGGTAGTTTACAAATCATATAAGTATCAAAGTAGTTTTTCTTTGGGTTTTGTGGGTAATCACAGGATTAAGTAGTTGTTGACAAACAAAGTATTCAAACCCTAGCCATGGTGGATCAATCTGTTCAAGGAGCAACAAAATATTATGAGCAACAATTCATCATTGGAAATACAAGTCGTCGATATCTCACGCAAGTTGTCAATCCTCATGGTGGCTATAGAAAGAAAATTTGGACCTGTTAGCAATCTTGGAGACTCTAAATCAGATTTCAGATTAGAGGGGAAATCAGAACATAAAGGTGACCTAGAAAAGGAGCCAATGAAATATTCCAAGAGAGAGAACTTGAGTTATTCCTTTCTATTCTCTCTTCAAGATGGAAGCGAAAGTCAACATTTAGCCGTATCAAGGTGACATCAATGCTCTAAAACTAAATCATTGGTTGTAGTAGTTGGAAGTTTATTTTAGCATCCATCAAATAGTTGAGGATCAAAATATCTCATTTTCCCAACTAAAGTTAGAGGGTCATGCCTTAACCTGGTGGGAAAGCCACATAGAAGCACTTTGGGTGATCTTCCAGTAACTAAGTGGGAGGAATTCAAAACCCTCATCAAATCGAAATTATAGCATATCATGTATGTAGAGATCTAGTGGATCCATTGGCATTACTTTTAGAGCATTTTTCAACCACACATCATTTATTTGAGCCTTACAGCTTAATTATCCACTTATACTAAGTATTTTGACTCCTTCATGTGCTTACATCATTAGCATATCACATTTTCAGTCTACTGAGCCTCCTCCTACATTCTAGGAGCCAACTGGGCCATCATTTGAGCCTCCTACATTCTAGGAGCCAAATGGGCCATCATATGAGCATCCTCCACCATTCAGGGGGTGATTTGCATGCCCTAATGCAAACTACTCAGTCCAACTGACATCATTTACTAGTTTATTCAACCAACTGGTGATACTAGGGCGCCTTACTACACTATTTGACTTCATCTGGTGTTATTCTCACCTACTATTCAGTTAAACTGTAGACAGATGGATCCCTCCCATATTTTTGGGAAATTAGTTGAGTTCTGCATTGAGTTAGACTCAATTAGTCAGTTTCAGAGTCAATTAGAGTCAATTATTGATTAGTTAAGTGGTTAACTGATGTGCCGAGTGGTGTTAAATTCCTAGTAAGCCACTCTCATGCATCAATTCGAATGACCACCTTTGGAATTCAAATTGCTTGTATTATTGTAGCCATTGTTACACATTGTAATCTATCTTCTGAGTATATGAGATTATTTTATTGTTGCAAACCTTCTGCACAATGTTTCCATACATTTTGTTGCATGCATCTCTAGTAACTGTTGTGTTTGTTCCATAGATGTGGTGTGCTTGATATTTCACAATTACTTCAAGCAAAGGAAAGGGCAGAGTGTGCAAGAATACACCACCAAGTTTAGAAATATGGCTATCATGTTGGGTATCTCACTCGACAACCCATATGTACTCCTCAAGTATCTAGGGGGTTTACATATACTCACATACGGAGGTAGGTGATGCTCTTCAATCCCATGTCAACTGATGAAATATATATACAAGCATAGTACTTGGAAAAAATAAGGAATAAGAAAGGATAGCCAAGTGGTTCAAAACAAAAAGAAATCCAAAATGATACCAAGAAGGGTAAGAAGAAGTGGAAGGAAAAGGAGAACATCCATGGCACATTATTGTAAGGATCTAAAAAAACACTATAACCATTATAATATTGATGGTCACACTAAAGAAAACTGTTGGAAGAAATATTCAGAGGTTAACCCAAAGAACCACAAGAAGGATGCCAAGAAGAAGAACCTTCTAGCCATAGAGTCAAGAAGGGAGTTAGAAAGTAGCTCAGATGTGGATGAGAAGATTTTATGTACCACAATGTAGAAATAGGTGAATCTGAGTGGCCTTCACCTCGAGGAAGAGAAAGAGATGGCGAAACTCTTCCACATCAATATCTAGGTCAAGAAGACCAAGATTAATGTTCTATTCAATTCTGGTTCACAAGAAAAACTCGTAGAAGAGGATCTATTCCATAAGCTTGGATTGGAAGAAAATGATTATCCTAGTCCCTACCCATTGGGATGTGTAAGTAAGGAAGTCAGAGACACAAAAAAATGAAAGATCAAGTTTTCCATAAGTGTAGAGAATATTGATGAAGAGTAGATGTAGTAGCCCTAGATGTTCGTGCTACTGTGTTTGGATTACCCTACATGTATATGAGGCATAATATTTTCATGAGGAAAGTCAACCAATACTGCTTGATCAAGGATGGGAAATCCTTCATCAGCAACACTCACAAAGGTAAATCAAATATCTCTCTGGTAAGTGCAACCCAAGCAAAAAATATGATTAGTTCAAGTAGGAAGTTTGTATTTCTTTTGTTAAGACAAAATTGGCAAGAAGGTGAACCTGTAAAAGTGAAGGCATCCCTAGAAATATGTACCAAAGAGGAAAAACACACCAGTTGGAGAGCCTTTTGCAAGAATATAGAGAAGCGTTCTAGGAGCCTAAGGAGATACCTCATAAGAGGGAGGTGGATCACGAGATACAACTATTGTCATATTCTCATTTCCAAACACCAAACTGTAGAGATAGTCTCTCATAGAAGCAAATGAAGTGAAGAAGCAATTGTAGCAATTGTTGGAGGAGGGCATGATCTGAATAAGAACCCCACCTTGTGGGTCACCTATAATCAATATTGTATCTAAGAAGGATGGGAATTGGAGGATGTGCATCGATTATAGAGCAATGAACAAGATTGCACTCAAGAATCGGTACCCTCTGCCTAGGATAAATGATCTGGTTGACCAGTTGCAGTATGTCAAGTACTTCACCAAGTTGAATCTCAAATTAGCATACCACCAAGTGCGAGTGAAGGAATGAGATACTTGGAAGAACACCTTCAAGACTAGGAAAGGTGTATATGAATGGTTAGTAATGCAGTTTGGTTTATGCAATGCACCAGATTCATTTATGTGTTTGATGGATGACGTATTATGCCCTTTCTTATATTCATTTTTTATAGTATATCGAGATGACATATTGGTTTATAGTGTTACTTGGGAAGATCACATCTCACATCTCAAGAAGGTCTCAGAGATCTTTAAAAAAAATCAACTATTGTTGAATAAATGTGAATTTGTTCAGTAGTCTTTGGTGTATTTGGGGTATGTGATTGGTGGAGGATAACTTAAGATTGCTCCCGCAAAGATGGAGGCCATCACTAAGTGGTCTACTAATACAAATTTCACTGAATTTAGGAGATTTATGGGGGAAACACAATAACTTCAGAAGTTCATAGCTCCTGTTTTGGTTATGTCTTCCCCTCTCTATGCCATAAAAACCAGCAGCAAGGGGTTACAATGGTGGAAGAATCAACAAAAAATCTTTGAACAACCCATGCAAAAGATTAGTCATACACCAGTTCTCACATTGCCTAATTTGCAGAAGCCCTGCGAGTTGGAGACATATGCGATTGGGTAAGTTATGGGAGTGGTTTTGATGTAAGAAGGGAGGCTAGTATGATATCATTCTGAAATGTTCCATGGCGGCAACCTGAACTATGCTACATATGATAAAGAACTTTATGCCTTGGTTCAAGATGTTAAGAAGTGGAAGCTCTATCTGTTGGGAAAGGAGACCATCATTCACACTGATCACCAACTGCTAAAGTATTTGCAGGCCCAAATTAGGATACAACAAGCTAGGCATAATAAGTGGATGGGATTCTTGCAACAATTTCATATAATCATCAAGTATAAGAAGGGAAATACAAACAAGCTGTAAAACATGCTCTCAAGGCAATGTACCGCCAAGATTACAACTTTGGTAACTTGTGCAAATGAAACCTTTTACCCATTATGCATATAAGAAGGAATACACATAATATGAGCACTTCAGGAAGGTATTTCAACAACTACAAGGCCAATTCCATGTAGAAGAATGTGATAGCAAGGCTAACTATCATATCCAGGATGGGTTACTCTACAATTTGGACAAGCTTTGTGTCCCTAATGGTGAAATATTGCAACTTATCAGAGAGCCACACACCTACAAAGTTGTAGGGAGTTTTGGTTTAGGAAAGACAGTTGCAAACTTGTAAATGTATGTTGACTAGCCTAGAATGCAAGAAGATGTAGCTTAGTTGATCAAAGGATGCATACTTTGTTGTAAAAGCAAGCCTAGTAACTTGAAGCAAGGTCTATGCCATCCCTTACTTGCTCCTACGAGACCATGAGAGATAATCTCCATGGATTTTGTGGGTGGTCTTCCAACCACTGGGAAGGGACATGACTATTTATTTGTGGTAGTTGACAGATTCAGGAAGATGTGCATTCATATGCCTTGTAAAAATCCCATTAGACGACAATAAGCAACAAACGTGTTCTTTGAACCAATCTAGGTGCACTTTGGGATACCCAGGAACATCATCTCCGACAGAGATACCATATTTCTTAGTACATTTTGGACTATACTTTGGGAAAATATTGACACTAAGTTGAAATAATCATTCCATCCACACACAGAAGTAGTCAACAAGGATTTGCTACAAATTTTGAGGGGCTACAATCAAAATAATTCGAAGACTTAGGATGAAAATATGATTTACATCAAACACTCTTATAACATAGTAGTCTACACTTCCATTAGGAAGTCCCCTTTTGAAACTTGTTTTGGATACATGTAACCTTCACCTATAGATGTTGTTTATGGATAGCAAGGGGGGGTGAGGGAAGACACCACAAGTGAAGTAGTAAAAGCTGAAAATTTTATTTATAAGATTACGCATATCCATTTACAAGTACAGTAGGAACTGGAGAAGTCACGGGAAAAGTACAAGTCAAGGAATGATCAACGCAAGGTTGAGAAAACATTCAATGTGGGAAACAAAGTTTTGGTTACACCTAAACAAGGAACGAATATAAGGTCTTGGTATGAATATCAAGGAAATGAGGCATGTCCCTATTTGAGATATTGGAAAAGGTGGGAGATAATTCCTATAGACTCAATCTACCCTCATACATGTGCATTTACTCCGTAGTGAATGTGGAAAATATGAAACTTTATGAACCTCCATGGTTGATCAGGAACCTAAGCAAGTCTTACCTTCTATAGAGGACTTAGCACCAAATTCTCAAGCAGATTTAGAAGAAGACATAGTGTTGCAAAATAAGTCCAGAACTACCAAGCAAAGACAATATGAACTCTGGCTAGTGGGGTTTAAAGGAAACCTTCCAAGAAAGGCTAAATGGTACTCCAAGGAGAAGATAGAGGAAAAAATGATACCTCATTCATTAAAATATTTTTGGGACCAAAATCCTCCCATGTGATCCAAAATGGATCAATATATAATTTTTCACCTATTTAGAGCTTTCGGGGGTCAGAATATTGGATGAATTGGTTTGTAGGGCCTGTTTTAGGGGAAGGTCTCACTTTGTAGATTTGGGGTCAAAAAACCCCTCTGAAAACTTTTGGGGACATTTTGAGGGATTAAAGGCCATCTTTGAAAAAAACTGGACTGCAATTTTATATTCTACACACCGAGATGTTTCCAACAGTGCAAGAATCCCCTCAATCGGAGTCTTATGAAGAAGTTATGCCTCCCGCAAGTTATCTTATCTAGTTTACCACCATGGCACCAAGTGGATTCCATATCAACTTTAATTTTTCACACATGCAAAGCTAGTCATGTGTGGAATTCCAAGAACATTCTAGAAGCTCCAAAATCCTAACCCTATTTAGGAGTTGAGGCATGCAAAAGCCCTAAAATTAACACTAGATGGATATCGAGCTATGTTAAATACTGAGCCATTAGGAGAAGAAGGGGTTCCATTCTTTCAATCATATTGTATTGTTCCATAGTTGAGAAAACAGGAGGGGAGTGGATATTATAATAGAACAAAGGAGATTACAAATCATGTAGTAGCCATTCTGGCCACAGACTCATTGGTAACTCCATAGAGAGTATCATTTCTTTGTATTTGCATTTTTATATGAAGAGCAAGAAATAGTCCTCATTTGTGGTTGGATTTTCCCCATAGTGGTTTTCCCAATGTATATCTTATGTTATTATCTCGATTGTGTACTTATTTTATCTAGTTATTTCCCATTCGGTTCCATTGTATTTAGTATTTTATGGAATTAAATTAACACAATGAAATAAGTTGTAAGATCCATTGTGACGATATGAACCAGTGCAATATTTATAGATATTTACGAATCATATTGATATTAGAGCAATTTTTGTTTGGATTTTGTGGGTAATCGCAAAATCTAGTAGTTGGTGAAAAAAAAAGCTTCAAACCCTAGCCATGGTAGACGAATTTGTTCAAGGAGCAGAGGACGATTATGAACAAATATTTTCAATATTGGAAATACAATTCATCGATGTTCTCATGCAAGATGTCAATCCTCATGGTGGTTCTAGAGAGCAAGTTTGGACCTTTCGGGGATTTTGGAGGCGCTATCTCAGATTTTGGATTAGATGGGAAATTGGAAGATAAAAGTGATCCAGAAAAGGAGCCAAAGAAAAAACCCTAGTGAAAGCAGTCGAGTTCTAGTATCAATGCTCCTTCCCAGTCTCTCTTCAAGATGGAAGCGAAATTCGACATCAATTCATATCAAGGTAAGATCGATACTCTAAAACTAAATCATTATTTGTAATAATTGGAGGTTTATTTTAGCATGCATCAAATAGTAGAGGATCAAAAGATCTCATTTGCTCAACTGAAGTTAGAGGGCCATGCATTAACTTGGTGGGAAAGCCACATGAAAGCACTTAAACTAGAGGGTGATCTTCCAATAACTAAGTGGTAGGACTTTAAAACCCTCATCAAGTCCTAGTTGTACCCTATCGGGTATGTAGAGGACGAATGGATCCGTTGGCATTACTTCATGCAAAGGAAGGGGTAGAGTATGCAAGAATACACTGCCAAGTTCAGGAAGACGACTATCATGATGGGTAACTCACCCAAGAACCCATATGTACTCCTCAAGCATTTGGGGGGTTTACATAGTCACATAAGGAGGTATGTGATGCTCTTTGATGTTGGATCAATTAATAAAGCCTATGTACACTTGCACAGTACCTGGAAAACATAGGGAAAAAGAAAGGATAGCCAAGCAGTTTAAAACAAAATGTGAGCCAAGATGCTACCAAGGAGGATAAGAAGAAGTGGAAGGGAAAAGAGAAGAAGACTACAGCCATGACACATCAATTCAAGTATCCGAAAAACCATTGTAACCATTGTCATGTCGATGGTCAAACTAAAGAAAAGTGTTGGAAGCTAAATCCAAAGATGAACCCCAAGAACTGCAAGAAGGATGCCAAAAAGAAGAAACTTCTAGCCATATAGTCAAGCAAGGAGTTAGAAGGAAACCAACATGTGGATGAGAATATTTTCTGTATCAAGGTGTAGAAGGAGATGTATTTGAGTGGCCTTCACTCTAAGGAAGGGAAATAGATAACGTAACTCTTCCAAGATCGAGATCCAGAAGACCAAGACCGATGCTCTATTCAATTCTAGTTCACAAGCGAACTTCATAGCAGAGGAGAGGATATGTTACATAAGCTTGGATTGGAAGAAAATTATCATCCAATCCTTACCCATTGGGATGGGTAAATAAGGATGCGTAAGTCAAAGACACGAAACAGTGCAAGATCAAGGTTGCCATAAGTGAAGAGTATATTGATGAAGTAGACATGTACTTTTTGTCATAAATTTGTTGACAAGTACTTTTCGTCATAAAATTCTGCCCTTGTATGCCTAAATATGCCTCCATGTTGTTGTTTTTAAATCGTTGTTGATTCCGTTGAGCTCAGTGATTGTAGGTGGTATGGAGGCCAAGTGTAAATTCAGCAACAAAATATTGTGACATACGGTTTACAAAAGCAGATATATTTGTCAGTTATGGCTGGAGTTGGTGAATCTTCTCTATACGTATTCAGAAATGCTATTCCAGCCTCTTCTGCTTCTGTCTGTCTCCAGCTTTTGTTGAAAATGATTTGCGAAATCAGGGAGTGCAGTCAAATTCTGGTCAAGTTGGTGAGTGGGATTGAACACGCAAACCAAATCAAACCGGCAATTTATCATTCATTAAGTACACACAAGAACTTGCAATTCTTACCATGGGCGTTCATATTTATCAAGTGTAGTACTCAGTGCCAGACTGCCAATGCTTCAACATTTGGCCCACTGTACTACATTTGGCCCATTTGAGCGCTGTCGCTCAACTTTACAATGAAAACTTCTACGTCGGTGGTTGGCCCAAGATTCAAGAATAGTCCAAAGGAAGCTGCCCGCCTACGAAAGAACGATCAGCTTTTTATCAGCTACTGTGCCCTATGGAGCCAAATCAGTTCTGCACAAAGCCTTCGACAACTGTACAGAGTAATGGAAGATTGGGACGTTACAGATTACGACCTACGAAAGCACGATCAGCTTTTTATCAGCTACTGTCTCCCATGAAGCCAAATCAGTTCTGCACAAAGCCTTCGACAACTGTACAGAGTAATGGAAGATCGGGACGTTACAGATTACGACGGATCAACTTACTCGGATGTTTTTAAGTTAGAAACTTAGTTGAAATTATAAATATAAGTTACTGAAATTGTAAATATAAGTTGTTGAAATTGAAGTTTTTGAAAACATAGTAAATTATTTAGTATGACAAAATTAAATAAATAAAAATATTATTTAAAAAAATTAAAAAAATTCAAAACATAAAATTCTCTTCTTATCCTAAAATATAAAAGTGAAAATTTTATTTAGAGTGTTTCATAATTTCATTATTTGCATAACTTTACTAAATTAGCAAATGGGATTAGACCTTCTTTTAATTTTATTTGTATATTAAATAATCAATTTTATTAAATATAAAATTATTAAAACAATATTAAAAATAAAATATTTAATTAATATTAATGTGAAAGTAAAATTAAAACAATGATATACATTGTATAAATTGATCAATTAATATTAATGCCAAATTAGAAATCATCCATGGTCAAGAGAAACAACATTATCCATAGTCACCAAAGGAGTAGCTAGTAAAATTGTACATAACTCTATTTAAATAAAAAAATATAATTAGTACATGATAACAAGCAAAACAAGGTCTTCAACTATTTACCTAATCATTATAGATCCATCTTAAATTCGTATGGGATCCAATTTCTTGAGGTGTATTTTTTTTTTTAAATTTAAACTCAAGAAATTTGATCTCTCTTGATTGATAGATCCGGGTTTAAGTTTTAAGTTTTTATTTTATAAATGAATATCTATTTTGTAATTACTTTTTATAATTCTTTATTTTATGAACCAACATGGATTTTTTTAAATATTTTCCATAATTTTTTTTATTTATGAACCGATATGAATTTTTTTAATTATTTTGTTAGGAACAAACGTTACATCACAAAAGTTACATCACACTGTACAATCATCCCATGTGAATCTGTGAAAAGTATCATTATCTTTTCCTTATATTAATCGTTTTTATTCACACCCCGTTTTTATTCCCACCCCACACTTGTTGATTATGACCCATTGCTTTCCTAAGTTTCACAATCGCTTTCATAGGTTTGACAGATGCTCAAGAGAAGCATACCATTATTTTCAACAAAATAACAAATCACAAAAATACTTTTCATCAAAATAACCAACCACAAAATACTTGTAAAGTGGTCGGAGTCATACGAACTATGGACTTTATTGTCCATTGATATTGAAAAAGAGCCATTTTTATATTTTCATTGTGCATAGTAGGCTATGATCATAAGAGGAAGCTTTGTCCTTATTGTGAGAATGAGGACAATGTGTTAAACCATTTTGTAAAAGATGCGTGAGTATGAATATGAAATAAATGTAGTTTGTTAAGAAGGGTTCGAAATGTGGCATGTAATTACCACGTCATCAATTTGTATTTGGTTGTTTTTGTCACAACTATGATGTAACTACAAGAACAACTGGAATAGAATATATTCAAGACAATGACATTGAAAATGCAATGGAATCGATGTTGGTGGAAATCATTGAAAATATTACGTGAATGATGATGTTTGCAAAAGATTCCAAGTTTGTTATGGCTGTGTGGTTGGTCAAATGATAAATGAAATTTAATTTGGCATGTGGCTATGAAGGTTGTTACAATAATTGTTGATATTTGATATTAATGTTTTTGAATAAAAAAATTGAGGTATAATCAAATGCTACTTGTTGTTGCATTTGCATGTAGATAACTTTAAAGACATTGTTAAGGTGTCACAAAAACATATGCAAAGTATTTGTAGTTCTAACAACCCTTTGTAAGCCTTTTATGAACAATAGCAAAAACAAGTTGCACTGAAAGTAGTGTGAAGAACATGTGGCATGAGTGGGGCATACAATTTTTTAACTATTCTTATAGAAGCCATCATTATCTGCAGTTCGTGTTGATAGTTATTATGGTGACACAAAGTGACAATAGATGCTACCGAGCCAACTATGTATGCATTGTGCATTGCTACAATGCCATGTACACCAGTGTCTTCCACTAGTCAGCGTATAGCATGAACCATAGGCATGTGTTTAATAATAGACCTTGAGCCGCAAGCACTATGCAATAACTTGCATCACCTTTTTTGTATGCAAATTTGGCTTGAGCTCAAACTTTGTGATGCCCACACTGGAACTAGGTTAGAAAAATGGTTTTCAAAAATGGTGCAAAATAGAGTA
This sequence comes from Larix kaempferi, assembly GCA_027924585.1. NCBI lineage: Eukaryota > Viridiplantae > Streptophyta > Pinopsida > Pinales > Pinaceae > Larix > Larix kaempferi. Next base: position 4,596,967 of record BSBM01000006.1, on the reverse strand, counting down.
TCAAATTCTCACCAATATTAATGGTTATAATGAGTAGGCTATTATTTCTGCTTATATCATTCCCAAATGGGCTCCACAATTACACAAATATCATGGCCTTTTTCCCTAACCGTAAACTTTGAAACAATTTTACTAAGAAATTTTTTTTTTTAGGACGAAAAAATAATAATTCACATACATCTTTATGAACGAGGTTTTGTTGTTCCAAAAACTCTAAAACAACTTGATATCTTCAATATGATTGATGTATTTCTATAATGTTTGTATTTCAATGTGTTGGTTTGGATTTTTTCTATATAATTTACGTTCTTCCATCTTTAACTGATGTCCAACTTGCAAATCTTTCATTACTTACAATGGAAGATTGATATCAATTCAATATTAATAATTAAAACAACTTTAATATTACACATATTCATACTATTCATCTATTTATTATCAAATAAGTTTTTTACCTTTCTTACTAAACACATGCAATTATTAATCATATATTGATTATCAATGTTTTTTTTGTTAGTTACAAAGCACATATGGTAGTCGTTTTGAAACATAAAGGCATTTTCTCCAATCATCTACAAGATTCAAAAGGACATATTATATGGGTTTCAATGTTGTTCCTTCTCCTTTGAACATATGTTTGCTAAAATAAAATTATACCGAGTACCTTATTTCAAAATGATAAATTATCTTTATCCTTTCCATGCATGATAAATTATGTTTATCTTTTCCATGCCTATCTTTATATGGTTGTTGGAATTTTTAAGTATTGTTCCTATACTTTTTGTTATGTACATGCCGGATTCTTCAAACAAACTTCATAGCTTTTATTTTTATACCATTTGAAGTGAACTATTTACTTTTATCTTTGTTAAAAGAGATATCAAATGAAGCTTGTGGTATAAATTATCTATTTTAAGAGGGACGCATGTAAGGGAGACTTTCATTCCACATCTTTGCATGCTTTTAATTATAGCTCCTCGTTTAGTTGAACGTTGATTTTCTTATCTATTTGTGGGTTTAACGACTAATCCATTTTAGTCTTGTATCCATTATGGTCCACAATGTGATCAATATTGACCCAAAAGAAATTATGAACTCTAACAACTAATGGATTCTAACAACCCAAAATGAACCCACACATGGATAACAAATAATGATTGCCCCAACTTTAGTAACTATTTTCTTGTAGGATATAAGCATTGTCATTTCACTAACTCTATCCACTATGACAAATAACTAGTCATAGCCAGGAGGGTTCTTGGCCAATCCTCCAAGGAAATTTATGAATATGCTTTTTCAATGGCCAATTTTGCATTAGTTGAGGTGTGTATAGGCCCAAGTTTCTATTTTTTGACTTACTGAGTACTACAAAATGCAAAACCCTTTACAAACTTTGTTACAAAATTTTCACTTTAGGCTAGAATATGTACCTTTGTAAATTCAAAGTGTTTTTTCTCGCTCCAAAATGTACTATGACTTCAAAATTTTAGGCTTCACTCTCAATAAGAAATATATGCCCAATTTTTGGTTTGCATATTTTCTCTTTCTTGTAGAGTGCACTTTCTTTAAGAGTAAATTCACTACACTTGTCGATGTCTATTTTTTTCTAAAATAGAGATGAATTCTACATATTGTTCATACAAATATTATAAATCCTCAAGTTGGAATGGTTGTGTTTCCATTATAGTTGCAGGGGCTAAAACAATGGTCTTAGGTGGTCTTAACAAATAGATATGCACTTTGTTTTTACTAGGGGAATCGACAATTGGAGTCGGGATGGTACTCGCGTGACACGGGGTCTGGGGATCTAATATCGCTACCACTATACCCCTAGGTGCATCCACAGGGCCCGAACCATGACACACGAGTAAGTTTGGGGGGATTCAAACACGTGACCTTCCATTTACAACTGATTACAACTTCTCATCTTTACCACTTGAGCTACCCCCCGCGAGCAAATAGGTATGCAATTTTATTGGTTACTCATTTCTTCTATTATATGATGGCCAAATTGAAGTGATGGAGATATGGAATCCACATCATATGTCTATCTTGTTGCAGCTTTGTATGATTTTGAAAGAACTATAGTGGCTCGTGATCATTGTGGATTACTATTTCCTTTTACAATATGTAGGGCCTATAATGCTTCACTAGTTGGTGTTGCATATAATTTCAAACATAAGATAGTTAAATACAACTTCAAAAAATGTCTATAAATGATATGTTATAGTTATTCCTTCTTACATGCGAACATGTAAATAAGTGCCGAGAGCATCTATCTCAATTATGCCTTTAAAGATTAGGAATCCCACTACAAGGAAAACACCTTCTAGCGGAGGTTGTAACGAAGGTTTTTAGTGTTACAAAATTGACAAAAATTGTCTGAAAAACATTCGCTACAACATCTATTTCTGGTAGTGGAGGTTTTTGCGGCGATTATGATGGATATTCACTATAACTAAAAAATCTAGGTGGCTAGAGGTTTTAGAGGATGTTTTTTATTTGTTTCTTTATATTTCTATAATGTACATCAGTGTGTCTTCTATAACTAAAACACACCAGTGCATACACACAATGCCAATGCTCCGATGTGTATATTATAGATAAAACACATTGGTTCTTATACATTATAGTGACAACATCGGTACATACATTCATTTCCAATGCATCATTCAATATGTTTTAATGGACACAATTGATGCATGTATTACATTGTAACAACACCAGTGCATTGTCATAAACGCACCAGTGAAATGCACAAGTGTGTACACACACAATGTAGGGACCCCCATTTCGGGTCCCCCAAAAAGACTTTCAAAATAGAACTTACATCATATGCAAATTAATAAAAACTTGATAAGAGAAAAGAAGAAAAGTAGAAGTGAAAAAGAAAACAAAACAAAAACAATTAGTTTAGTCTAAATTATTTGATTTATCTACTTTATGAAAAGAAGAAAAATAAAAACTAAACTAAAAGTATTCTATTAAAAGTTCTATTAGAATTGAATACTAATAGAAGTTAAACTTTAGATAAAAATATCTTATTTGGAATTAAAGAGAATATACATATATATATTAATATTTTAATTTTTTTAAAAATCAAAATAGATGAGATAGATTAGATGTTATTAAATAAAAGAAACAAATTTCTTTTATAAGTTTTTATTATTTAAAAGAAATTAAATAAATAAAAACAACTAGTTTACTCAAAAATATTAAGTAGACTAAATGAGAACCAAAATAGAAGTATGACTCTTCTACACCTAACTCCCAATGATTTAGGGAATTAGGTGCACACTAAAGATAATGAGACACTTGTAATTGAGAATAATGGAAATTAAAATATTAAATTAAATTAAATATGTACATGGACAGACACATGGCATACAGACTTTTGCTATATAATGAGGGAGGAGAAGGAGAAAAGGACATCTCTTGCTCCCTAATGTTGGATGGGCATGATAATCTCGGATTATGTTATGATTCTTGGGAGTTGGGATTAGCTGGAACGAGGATTGGGAGATCCTTTCAGGAAGCTTGCTAGTGTGTTCTTACGACTCCATTAGCTCAGGGGTTCGGGGTCAAGGAGAGTAGCCCCGATATGGTAGGGTGGTCAACCGAGGGGTCTCTTGGTAAAATCGGCAAGGCTGGAAGCGACTCGGGGAAGATCGGCGACCGTACATACAAGGACTACGTCAACGGAGTGCTCAACTACTGTCGAAAGGTATAATGTTCCATTTTCATGTACTAGTTGAGTTTATGAAATTTTGTTTATGGTTTATATTTGATTTTCAAGTTTTTATTAATTTGCATATGATGTAAGTTCTATTTTGGATGTCTTTTTGGGGGACCCGAAATGGGGGTCCCTACACACAATGTCAATGCACCAATGCATATATTATAAATGAAACACACCAATGCCTATACATTATAGTGATAGCATCAGTGCATACTCTCATTTCGAATGCACCAGTCAGTATTTTTTTATGCACACACATTGATACATATATTACATTGTAACAACATTGGTGCATTTCTTAAGCACATCAGTGCCTCATGTATTTTATTAAAGCATAAATGGGTTTGTATATTTAAATGCACCGGTGTTGATATTGTATTATGTGCACTATTGTGCATTTTTATTAAAATATAACCGGTGAGTACATTGTATCAGTAAGCATCGGTGCATATAGTATACCAATAAGCACGTGTGCGTATATTTTTGAAAAAAAACATTGATGCTTATATTTTAAAAAGTGCATTGGTACGTTTATTATGTGAAAGAGCATCGGTGGCTAAAATTTGAGTAGGCATCAGTTCATGGAAATGAATAAAAGGCACTATTTAGTTGAAATAAATAGATTGTGTATGTTATTGTGGCTCATAAAATAAAAAATTAAAACCAAATAAAAAGTTGTTAAAAAAATTTGGGTTGGCTCATAACATAAAAATAAATAAAAACCAGCATAGATTCATCTCAAACCTCGCATCTATCAAGCACTGAGAGGGATCAAATTTCTTGAGGTGTGAATTTTTTCTGGACATGTAAAAAATTTAAGATTAAGAAAAGATTACACCTCAAGAAATTGGATCCTTCTCAGTGCTTGATAGATCTATGTTTAAGATGGACCTATGTTGGTTATTTATCCTCATCCAATTGGGGTGATATGTCCACATTACAAAGAATGTTTGTTTTCCATAGATAAAAATTCCAAAATATACAACTTGGAGTAACACCATTCAAATGTATTGATCATAATTCATTGCTTGAAGTGCTATAGTCACTCAAGCTACTTCCATGCCCCATCTCTTCATCATTTTCAGAGGATATTGTTCCTGAGTTATCTGAAATGTTTTTTTTGAATGAATTTATTTCATTCCATATTTTCGTGTTCCATCTACAAGCATTGTTGGCTTGGTTTTGCAACCAAGATTTGTGCAATGGGCACCTATCAACAATGTGATAGAAGTTTCAATATTGAAAGCAAAAACAATTATAAATTAAATCTAAATCTAAACTAGCATGTACATATAACAAATAAATTTTTTAAAAACAATTCAAGAACAAAAAATAAAAGAATAAGTATTTTGTATTAAGATACCTCAAATGGTGAGGATTTGTGTTGAGCAACTCCCAAGGTGAGTAGCTCCAAGCTCCAAAGGTCTCTTCTCCAAGATGCTGAAAATGGCCAAAAGTCTCATGAGAGATTTTGATAGCGTGAGGATAGGATGATGGATGGATGGAAAGTGAGGAGCTCCTACCACCTTTTTATAGTTTTTGGTGGTGGGTAATACCATTATGGTTTTGAGGAAACCAATGGTATTGACCAACATGGTTTAGGTACCTTTTCCCTCCTTTTTCCTTTTTTGAATATTTTTAATATTTTTATTCCCTTTTTAATATTTTTGGGAATTCTGGACCCTTTTTTAGGGTTTTTTATGTTTTTTGAGGAAAAATAATCATTTTGAGGGGAAAAAGGGGTGTATTATGGTCTTTTGGTGACCTTTTGATGGCTTTAGAGGCTCAAATGGTGGAAAAGTGGACAAATGGGTCGTGTGAATAAGGAAATGAGCTAGTGAGCACTTTTTGGGTGTTAACAAATTGCCCCTTGATGTGTGACGGTAGGAGCTCATCGTATGGCCGACAGACATCATAGTTATTTTGTCTTTTTCCTGGGGTTTGGGGAAGAGAAGAGACCAGTTGGAGACTGGATCCACAGCCCTTGGAAGCTGCAAAACAAACAATATTACATGGCCTCAATATGAATGAGGAATAATCTCTGATAATGGATGAGGCGGGCATACCCATGCTCGTATCAAGACATATACATAACAATTAGTCCCAAGAAGGGGGACCTAAAAAATACATTAAAAAAAATATGTTGGTACATCATGATGGTCCAAAGGGGACACTATTTTGGGATGTAATCATGATCATGACATGATTGATCTCAATAACTGATACACTGGAATAAAGCGACAATCGTTCTGAGCAAGGTCTCAGAAGGGTTGATGAACTAGTGAATCTAAAGGTGTCCAACATTTGTAGGGAGTCGATGACTCTGAGTCAACTCTGAGAAGTACATGTAACTGTATACTCGAGGGAGTGTAAAACTAGGGTACATCTGAATACTGTCGCCATGCACAAGCCGGATATCTATAGGAAAAATGTAACTGGTTGTTTCCATAAGTAGACTCTCAAATGTGGAAGAGTCAGGTGGTATCCGGGGTCTTCAACAAATAACTGAATGGACCAATACCCTGTGCGAGTCTCAACGATGCGATCAAGGTGTTGAAGTCGAGCATGTGAGAAACAACCATTTGGAGAGACACTGAGGACTCTTCTCGAAATTATTCGTAGGCACTCATCATAAATGGTGATGAGTCCAAGACACAGGGACCTCTAGGTCTATTCTCTGGAATAAATTTGGGTGTCATCGATGGAGGGAGACCAGCAACTAACAAGGCAATGATGTTTCCTTGATAGAAGCACGAGTTGTAGAACTGAAGTGTGGTAGTACTGATGGTAGGACTGACATACTTGTGGGGATGGGAAGTAACTGGGGTCATAGAGTGGGTAGACTCAAACTTCCTTTGTTCAGAGCATGATGACATGGTTGACCTGGCAGCGTAGGGAACTAACTTGTAGGTGCGGGGATCATAGCTTTTAAGGACTGAAGGGTATGTATTAACTCTGGGGGGGACGAGCTGATGGGTGCTGTCGAGGGATTCTCAGGGTGACATACTGCAGAATACTCTGAACAAAGGCGACCAAAATGGGGAAGCTGCCATATGAGTAGACGTGATTTGTTGTGGCGCTGAGAAGCACCATTGGGTCCTTCTTTGTAGTTTTAATGAGCTCCAAGAAGGAATAAAAGTGTTCTCTGAAATGGTACTATCCTGTGGATTTTGTGTGCTCAGGACTGTTCATGCTCATGGGTGCTTTCATTTTTAAGGAGTCTGAAAACAATAAGAAGACTCTGCAGTGGTTTTGAGTACCGTCCTGTGGGTTTTTACGAGCCCAGGATGGTGATTGCTCATGGTCACTTTCATGTTTAGAGAGTCTGAAAGCGGTAAGTGGACTCCATTGGTGTTCTTTTTCGTAAGTTAGTCTCCAAGGCCCGAAAAAGCATAAAATGATGCAAATGGAGAACTCTTCTAGTCGATGTGACTAGAGTATTCATTTTTCGTAATTAGTCTACAAGGTCCGAAAAATATGGAGGTGAGAGCGAGAAATGATCTCAAGCATCATCACGAGCACGAAAAACTGAATCCGGTGATATGAGACTCGTAAAAAATGGAGGACGGTTGATGTGGCACGCAAACCAAGGAAATGAGTTGCATTTTGAAAACATGCCCGAAAAGTATGGGTATGAGAGTGAGAAATGGTCTCAAGCATCATCACAGGCATGGAAATATGAATCCTGCGGTGCAAATGGTGCAAAAAACGGAGGTCATAAGGACTCCGGAATGGTCAAAGGAAATAACTAGGTTAAAAAATGGCTACAAATGAAGGTGACCCTACCAAGCCAAGGATGTAGTGGTGGGGAGAAATGATGACCCGCAGGGGTGAAATACTATGTGTATCAAATCAACTCAAATATACAAGTGACATGTGACCTCAAAAATGGTTGAGATCACGAATGTGAAAAAGTGAGCAGGGTTAATGATCTACCCCCATATGATGTGCATGGGTTTTGTGATTGTGGATCACATATGTGTTGGTTTGAATGATGGGGTCATTGAGGTGTTGAGATAGAGGTGATGGGGTAGGGTCAAAATGATTGATCATGCCTCCTATCCCAAGTTTGAGGTAATCTATTATGTCCCCGAACTCAGAGGTCTCAATGCGGTGTTGATGCTGTCTTAGGGAGGGATCAAGATGGCATTGACCAACTACTGGAGGGGGGGTGTACCATGAGGCTGTGGGCCATGGCGGCATACTGAAGTGATGATATGATGATGGGGGATTCCCCTTGTGGGGTGGATGCCCCCAGTATCTCCGACGAGAATCACAATGATTATGAGTAGGCAAGGTTTTGGGCCTGCCCCCATGTTGTAGACATGTGGTTTCTGTTGGGTATGTTATATCTCTTCACATGGTCACTGCGTGTACAACACGATCCCTACGGCGCGTCCGGAGGGGGGGGTTTAGAGGGGGGGTAGCCCGACAGGGCCCACCCCCTTCGTTTCGGACCGTTAGGTTCCGAAACGACACGGAGGGGGCCGTTAGGCCCCCGGAGTCCACGCGGAGCGCAAAATTTTTTGGGTTGTTTTTTGCTTTTTCGCAATTTTTGACCCATTGTACTCTATCTAATCCCGGTAAAAGGGATTAGGGTTGTAACCTAATTTCGGGTAAACGAATTAGGGTTTTAGATGCTGCGAAATACCATTTATTGTATTGTACATGGTTAAATAAAACATATAATGAAAAAAAGGAGCTATGCGGCTCTAAGTTTTGCTGGTTTTTTTCCCGGTTAAGGGTTTCCAGGTGAAAATCTCTGTGTAATGTGTGTGCCATTGTGTATTTTCTGTTAATGCTTAAGAATCATATAAGTTTGTACTTCACTGTTAAGGTTTAAAACTTACATTTGGTATCAGAGCATTTTTTGGGTTCAGAGGGACGCCTTTGTTTTTAAGGGTTTGGCTCGATCTTGGCTTTGTGATAAACCTGGTTTCAGTGGGAGCTTTGCAGCGGTGATTTATTTTTTCTTTAAAGAATGGCGAGCAGTTCTAGATTCGAGATTGAGAAATTTAATGGTCAGATCTTTGAGCTATGGAAGCTCAAGATGGAAGATCTTCTGGTAGATAGAGAACAGTGGATCGCAGTAGATCCAGGTACCATGACCTCTGGTGCGGTAAAAGAAGAATGGGAAAAGCTGGAAAGAAAAGCAAGGAGCACCATTCGTATTTGCCTTGCAGATTCGGTATTGGTGAACGTATCTGGAGAAGACAGTGCAAAGAAGCTATGGGATAAACTGGGAAGTCTGTATCAGTCAAAGTCCCTGGTAAATAAGTTATTTCTGCGAAAGAAATTGTACCTTCTGAGGATGACTGATGGAGACTCTGTTTCAGAGCATCTAAACGCCTTCAATACTCTGGTAAGTCAGTTGACATCTGTTGGTATTACAATTGCTGATGATGAAAAATGTATTAGTCTATTGTGCTCTTTGCCAGATTCATGGGATAATCTGGTTATAGCTATTGGGAGTAATGCAACCACGCTAAACTTCGATGATGTGGTTGCATCCCTACTATCGGAGGAAATGAGGCGGAGATCCATAGATAGTTCAGCCAAGGATGCCTTATTTGTAAGAGGTCGCTCTAGAGACAGATCTAAAAATAAGTCTTCAGGTGGTAGATCTAAATCTAGAGGGAGATCTAAATCTCCAGGACCTTCTGTAAGAAAATGCTTGAAGTGCGGTAAAGCTGGGCATTACAAGAAGGATTGTAAATCCAAAAATACTGATAAAAGCAGAGGACCTAATGATGCTCCATCCGCAAATGGGAAAGAATCTACAGAGGAAGGAGGAGATGTGTATCTGGCATATTCAAGTACACATGCAGAGCATGATTCGTGGTTGATTGACTCAGGTGCATCTTATCATATGACTCCTCACAGGGAGTGGTTTTCTGAATACGAAAAGTATGATGGAGGAGATGTATTTCTGGGAGACAACTCGGTGGCGAAAATCATAGGTCGAGGAAAGATCAAGCTACTGCTCAAAGATGGAAGGGTTAAAACTCTTCCCGGGGTTCTGCACATTCCAAAGCTGGCTAGAAACCTTATATCTGTAAGTAAAATGGATGATGCAGGTGTGAAAACATTATTTGAAAAGAACACATGCAAGATGGTTCAAGAATCATTGGTGCTGATGAGGGGAGTTCAGATTGGAACTCTATACAAGTTGTTGGGAAGCACCTTCAAAAATGGATGTAACAGTACTATTGTTCCTGAGGGTAAAAATGAAGGAGACAGAGTCCTTACTGTCTCTAGTGAGAAGACATCGCTATGGCATCGAAGGCTGGGACATATTGGAGAGAAGGGTCTTCGACTATTACAAGGTAAAAGTATGGCTGAAGGCATGTCTGATTTCACATTAGATTTTGATTTCTGTGAACATTGCTTATATGGTAAACAGAATCGAGTAAGATTCTCATCTGGTGTTGTAAGAGCTAAAGGAATCTTAGAGTTAATACACAGTGATGTTTTTGGACCTATTCCTGTTCCATCACTTGGTAAATCTGTGTATTATGTTTCATTTATAGATGATTTCTCAAGGAAAACTTGGATTTATTTCTTGCGTAAGAAATCTGAGGTTTTTAATAGATTCAAGGAATTTAAGGCTCTTGTAGAGAATCAAACTGAGAAGAAAATAAAAGTACTCAGAACAGATAACGGTGGAGAATTCTGTGAAAGTGAATTTGAGGAGTTCTGTAAAACGTGTGGAATAGCAAGACAAAAGACTACTCCATACACACCTCAACAGAATGGGGTTGCAGAAAGGATGAACAGGACATTGATGGAAAAGGCAAGGAGTATGCTCAGTGGTGCAGGGCTAGCACAACAATTCTGGGCAGAAGCTGTTGACACTGCGTGTTACCTAGTGAATAGGACACCCACATCAGCGTTGGTTGACAAGACACCTCATGAGGTTTGGACTGGTAAGAAACCCTCTCTCTCTCATCTCAGAGTGTTTGGGTGTGATGCTTTTGTACATGTTCCAAAGGAGAAAAGGAGCAAGTTGGATAATAAAGCGGAAAAATGTATCTTCATTGGTTACAAGGATGGAGTGAAAGGTTACAAGCTGTGGAACCCAGTAAAAAGGCAAACAGTTTACAGTCGAGATGTGATCTTCAAAGAAGTTGAAAGCACTTCCAAGATTGAGGATGTACCAAAGGAAAAGGATTCAGAGAAGCTACACTTTGATATCAAGGATGAAAGAGGTGACTCTTTTGAGGAACCAGATTCGTCTGAATCAGATGAGGAGGCAGAATCGTCTGAATTAGATGAAGAGGCGGATCCACAGACTCCAGTATTGAGGAGATCTGACCGAGAAAGAAGGCAAGTTGAAAGGTACAGTCCCCCTGATTTTCGTTCTAATTTTGTGTTATCTATTACTGATGATGATCCTAGAACTGCTAAAGAGGCAATGGATTCAGAAGATAGTAAACTATGGAAGAAGGCCATGATAGAAGAAATGGATGCCTTGGACAAAAATGAGGCATGGGATCTGGTAGAGTTTCCAGAAGGAAGAAAGCCTATTGGAAGCAAATGGGTATTCAAGAAGAAGTTAAATGCAGCAGGTAAAGTGGAGAAGTACAAGGCTCGACTAGTTGCGAAAGGTTACTCCCAAATTGAGGGCATCGATTTTGGTGAGATTTTTTCACCTCTTGCAAAATTGACTTCTATTAGATTTCTTCTATCTATTTCTGCTGCTTTTGACCTTGAAGTAGAACAGATGGATGTAAAGACGGCTTTCCTACATGGAAATCTTAATGAAGAGATCTATATGAAGCAACCAGAACGGTTTGTGGTGAAAGGAAGAAAGGAGCTTGTCCGTAAGCTGAAAAAATCTCTCTACGGATTGAAACAATCTCCTAGAATGTGGTATCAAAAATTTGATACTTATATACTGGGACTTGGTTTCTCAAGAAGCAAAGCTGATCACTGTGTTTATTTTAAGCTAACTGGTGATCATTTTATTTATGTAATATTGTATGTTGATGATATGTTACTAATTGGAAACAACAAGGAAATCATCAAGGATGTCAAGAATCAGCTGTCATCTGAATTTGACATGAAAGATCTTGGTGCTGCAAATTTCATTTTGGGCATGGAAATAAAAAGAGATCGTGAAAACAGGAAACTCTGGTTAAATCAGAAGAAATATGTTGAAACGATATTGAAGAGATTTAATATGCAGGAAAGCAAACCAGTGAAGGTGCCCATTCCTGTAGGTGTAAGGTTATCTGCAGAACAGTGTCCCACGACACAAGAAGAGGTAGAGGACATGTCTCATGTTCCCTATGCTAGTGCAGTTGGAAGTCTGATGTATGCCATGGTCTGTACTAGACCAGATATAGCCCATGCAGTGGGAGTTTTGAGTAGATACATGTCAAAACCAGGAAAGGAACATTGGACTGCAGTAAAGAGGGTCTTCAGGTATTTGCGTGGCACTACAGATTCTGCAATCTGCTACCAAGGAAGACCCGGTCTAAACAGAGAGATAGATATACAAGGATTTGCTGATGCTGACTGGGCTGGAGATCTTGATCACAGAAGATCTACAAGTGGCTACGTTTTTAATCTATTTGGAGGAGCAATCAGTTGGATGAGTAGAAGACAAGCTGTAGTTGCACTCTCAACTACAGAAGCTGAATACATAGCAGCTACCCATGCAAGTAAGGAAGTTGTATGGTTGCAAAGATTGTGTTCAGGTATTGGTTTTGTTCAGAATGCAGTAAAAAGTGGCTGTGATAGCTCAAGTGCAATATTTTTGGCAAAGAACCCTGCTTATCACTCGAGGACAAAGCACATTGATGTGCAGTACCATTTCGTCAGAGACATGGTTGAACAAAACAAAGTGTTGCTGGAGAAGGTTGACACTTTGGTAAATGTTGCAGACTCTTTGACAAAGTCTGTGAGTACTCAGAAGTTCTCTTGGTGTAAAGAGAACATGGGCATTGTTGCCCTAAATTGTTGAAGTCATAAATTTCTCCTGTATGTGAAGAGAACAACAAGTGGGAGAATGTTGGGTATGTTATATCTCTTCACATGGTCGCTGCGTGTACAACACGATCCCTACGGCGCGTCCGGAGGGGGGGGTTTAGAGGGGGGGGTAGCCCGACAGGGCCCACCCCCTTCGTTTCGGACCGTTAGGTTCCGAAACGACACGGAGGGGGTCGTTAGGCCCCCGGAGTCCGCGCAGAGCGCAAAATTTTTTGGGTTGCTTTTTGCTTTTTCGCAATTTTTGACCCATTGTACTCTATCTAATCCCGGTAAAAGGGATTAGGGTTGTAACCTAATTTCGGGTAAACGAATTAGGGTTTTAGATGCTGCGGAATACCATTTATTGTATTGTACATGGTTAAATAAAACATATAATGAAAAAAAGGAGCTATGGGGCTCTAAGTTTTGCTGGTTTTTTTCCCAGTTAAGGGTTTCCAGGTGAAAATCTCTGTGTAATGTGTGTGCCATTGTGTATTTTCTGTTAATGCTTAAGAATCATATAAGTTTGTACTTCACTGTTAAGGTTTAAAACTTACAGTTTCCTCGTCGATTTGAAAGGGTTGAACATGTGTGTGAAAGGGATCAATGGAAGGGGTTGACCGGACAGAGGGGTATCCAATGGAAATCGTGTAAATGGTGTTAATTTCTTCCGAGGAGGAAGATGGTGGGGGATGAATTTCCTCAATGAGAAGAGGGGATATCTCTAGGTCGACATTATTCAACTTGTACAGTGCTGCTCTGTAATCTGGGAGATCGGGACAGTGATGTGAATAATGGCCGTAGATTCTGCATATTGCACAAGGATGGTTTGTGCGCAATGATTTATCACGAGGTTGAGGGGGTGGCTCAAGTCTTACCACTGGAATTCTGGTGTCGTCATCCAACATATTCATGTGTTCTTGGAGTGAAGGTAATTGTGGACATTGATGAGTGGCATGGCCTACGTCGTCACACAATGAGCACTTAGGGGGAATACGAATAGTTGGGGGGGTTTTAGCTACCTTGGGCGTTGTTGGGGGGGTGCGAGTTATGATTCCAGTGTTATAAGTTGGTGGGCCTCTGCCCCCTATGTTCCATAACGGAGGTGGGGCGTTTCTGGACGTTGATGTCGTAGTCACTATTAGGGGTGGTCTGTTTTGTAGATGAGCGACCGGAGGGGGTGGGTATTTGGTAGTAACGATAGGTTGTACCGGTTGTAAAATAACAGTCAGAGTCGGCGGGGGGCTCAGAGCAGGAAAGTACCATACAGGTATCCGTAATGTTAAACCAGGAAGGTTGAGTGTAGCCATTACTGGCGAACTAACAACTCCAGAAAATGGAAACAAGAACAGGATAGTATGAATTGGTGTTGTGCCAATATGAGTAGGCACTGTGGGTGTTTGTGGTAGTGATGAAGGCTGCTATGTGGTGTGCAACAGGGTGCACAAATCCGATGTTTTTGTTATCGAAAAAGGTGGTGAGAATGATGGAAATGTGGAAGTCATAGGTGACTCGGTGTAGATTCCAGGACCAATTGACGACATAAATGATGTTGGTATGGTTTGAATGGTTTGTTCAATCATTGGTAGCACATTTTGAGGGGCTGCGGGGGCGTTAGGATCATAATATGTGAGTTGATCAATCTTGATAACGCGTCCTTCATGTGGGAACATCATGAGGCGAAAAATAGATGAAGCCACTGCTTTCATTTTGTACATATAGCTACGTCCAAGAAGGAGGTTGTAGTCGAGCTGGGCATTAATCACTTCAATGTCGATAAGAACTAATTTTCCGCCTAGTTCTATGGGTACGTTCACTAAGAGGCCTTGTGGTTGAGCTGAGCGTCCGTCGTAAGCTCGTAATGCCGTGGTGGATGGTTGTAAAGCGGGGGAGCCAAGTTTTTGCCACACAAGGGTGGACATAACGCAGGTTCAAGCTCCTTCATCGATGATGCATTGATGCACAACAAGGTTTTGAATGTTTACTGACACTTGGAAAGCCAAATTTGATGGAAATCGAGGTTCGACTTAGTCTAAGTCGAAATCCATCATGTGTGTGTCGTCAGGGTCTACTCCTCCGATGGCGGATAGTAGTAGTTTTCATTGTGCAGGGCATGTTTTCAATACCTCTAAAGAAGACATAGCAGCGGGGGATTGTGCTAGGTCTTCCACGACGTTATAATTGGATGCTACGCGAGCATTAGGATTGTTGTTAATCCTTCTCAAAGGGATGCGAGGGATTTTAGGTCCTCCGTCCAACAGCATATTTGGTATGCGTAGTGGTTGATCTGGTGGAAGGGAGGTGGATGCGTCAGTGGGAGGAGTTTCTGGGGGTGGGCCGTATTGATTCCTGCAAGTTTGGAGGTTAATGTCATTGGATGATATCATTAATAAATGGTGTGTGCCTGGATCCGTATGCTGATAATCAATTGTGGCATAGGTGATTTGCTGCTGGGGTACAGCAGATCCTTGTGGGGGGTCCATAGGGTGAGTAATTACTACTCCATGGTTTGGCAATGGGTTTTGTAATATCATGGGTTGCGGTTGATTAAGTGGAGCTGGTTGTCCAGCGTGGCCCTGGCGTTGGGCATCGTCACCCCAAAGTTTACGTGCTTTCTCTAAATGGGGGCAGTTATGAGTGTAGTGTCCATAGACTCCACATATAGAACATGGATGGTTTGTTCTCAGGTTTTTTTTTTTGGTTGCTTGGGATGACGATCAGGATTCTGGTTGGGAGGAGCAGCATTGTTATTATTTGTAGGATTGGGAGGTGGTAGACCTTGATTATGTTGTTGGTTGTTGTCACTGTTACGTCCTCTTCCACGGTTTTGTTGTCCACCTTGGTTGCGTTTGTTGTTTTGATGTTGGGGCTGATTGTGTTGTGTGTACACTTGCCCTTGAGTAGTGGGAGGATTTTGGGGTGCCGCAGGTGTAGGAGCATGTTGCGGTGGATAATAAGCTGGTGGGGATGGAGGTGGTCCAGTTGCCTGCTAGGGTTGTTGGTAACTGTGAGCTATTGGAAGTGTTGGGTTAGCTGGTGTAGCTTGCTGTGGGTAATACATTGGTTGTGCCGGTAAATGAATTAGGTTATGGGTGGCCGGTTGGTTATAGTATGTGGGTGGTACATATGTCAATGGCGCTTTCCCATAGCAATGTTGTGGACAAGAGGGTCCATGAGTGTGATGAGTCTGATTCGTTCGAGTGTACAAAGTTGTCGCTCTAGAATTAGATGTAGCCCTAGAGAGGTCTGGGGCATTTATGGTGCTCACCATGCTAAAAGGTTTATTTTGTGCCGTGACTTGGCCAATAATACCATCAGCGGCATGTGATGCCCCCGAAGCATCACCACGTGAAGAATCGCCTCGTGGGGCGTCTGGTATGATGGTGTAGAGATAGCCTGACTGGGCATAAATCAGGTCGAATTGTTGATCTTTTAAGATAGCTTCTTCCACTGACTGGGGTCGTTTGGAAGCTACGTCTTTGGCTATGAGGGGTAGGAGTGATTTAAGAAACCAGTCCAAAAATATACGGTCATCCAGTTTTATCTTACAGAGGTTACGACGCTTGCACCACTCATGGATATGGTCGGTGATGTGGGTAGCTGTGTTTTGTATGCAAGACAACAGTATTTAAACTCCTGCATCATAGCATACAGGTAGCTGAAAAAACTGAAGGAAAGTGGAGCCGAGAGACGTAAATGTATGGTGGGTCCCATGTGGTTGTTCGATGTACCACTTGGCTGCAGAGCCAGTGAACGTTCGTTGCAACAGTCTTAGTCTAATGGAGTCATCCACTATGGAGTTAGATGAACACCATAGGTGAAATGACATTATGTGGTTTTGGGGATCCTCCCCAGGTTTTCCTTCAAACTTGGGGATGTCCGAGGGGAGCTTTGTAGGCATGGGTGGCCATGTAGGGTTGTGCCTGATAGGATCATTGGTTAGCCTAGCTAGGTCTGGTAAGTTCAGACTAGCCATGTAAGGTAAACTAGCAGATGGGTGTGGCGTAGTGACTGGGACATAACTATTAATGGTGGCATTATATAGTGGTCCAGTAGCCCCTAAGGGTATGCTAGGTATTGAAGGTATGTGTCCTCCAACCGTTGTGGTTTGGGATGGGCCAGCGCTCCCAAGTGCAACATGGGTTACAAAGGGGTTAGGAACAGTGCCAGGAAATTCTGGGATCTGGGTTGTGGTAATGAGAGGTGGTGTGATTCCTATGTTGGGCATACCCATAATAGGAGGTAGTCCTGTGTTGGGCATACCTAAAGGTGGAGTGGCCCATATATTAGGCATGCCTAAAGAGGTTGTTTTTACCATGGATGGCACAGTAGTAGAAGGGTTTGTGGATGTATCTCCAATAGTACTTGTGAAAAGTGGGTCGTATTGTGATCCAGCCATGAGATTGCTTGGTGATATTTCAGTAGGGTTTTCAGATTCAGCCTCAGAATCAGATGTGAAGTGAGGCATGTCAGAATCGAATGACTGTGTGTTTGGCCGATGACGTGTCGAGTCAAGGGATAAGGCTCTACGTCGATGACATGTAGATCCAAGTATACCGAACTGAGGAGGTTCACCCTGAAGACGACGAGATCGTCTTAAATTCTCAATGGTGAGAAATATTTTTAAAAATTTCAGTGTAAGGTGGTGATGTAAAAAAGTCGAAACCCTAATGCAACAAAGGCTCGCAACCCAACCTCAGGTGTAAGGTGGTGATGATGTAAAAAGCTCGAAACCCTAATGCAAGAGGGGAGTGAAAAAATAAAGGCTCGCAGGCCAACAACCAACCTCAAAAAGCACTTATTATAGCAGCTGTGCTATAATAAGTGGAGGGATGCAACAAAATTGGTCAGAATACCAAAAGTCAAACAGTTTCTAGAAAAAAGGGGTGTTACTAGACCAAAGGTGGGTAATGTATCATGCAAACACCTAACTAGAAGTATTGTGAGTCAACAAATGATATCCTCTGCAAGGTGATGAAATCCAAGTCAGACAATATAGAGTGTTGAATCAATGGCTAGACATCCCCCTACCGGGAGGGATACCGGGTAGACAATCCTAAAGAGTGGCAACTAGGATACCCCATTCATGACACGTTCGGTTGGGTGAATCTGTAGTTTGGTTCTATCACCGCTGTACACCCTCTTGGGTGTACACCGAGAACTTAGAAAGGTATCCTTCGGTTACTGAATGGATTGCGGTATTCCACTCAGACTTCCGGAACCAGTCTGGCTACTTCAACCCTCCTAAGGGAGAGGCCTTCCCAATAAATTGGTTGATAACTGTGTCAAATATATAAGGGATTTTGGTACTGTAGAGGACAACCACTATGTCTCAAATGTAATAATTGAGGGGTGTTATTGGAACACCTATCCCCTCAATTCTACCTAACTACAAAATTCTTTTAAGTGCTCCCCAAGTGGGGTTAAAAGTTTGTTGAGTTTAAGGTAAATTTTAAGGCTTAGTTTAAATTATGTGGCAGAGTTGGTGCAAGTATGGTATTTGAACTGAAATTAACTTGCCTCGCTTGGGCGATTGATTACAAATGAAAGAAAAGACGCTTCTAGTTTTGCAAAAAATAAAGGCATTTTTTAAATGTAAATGCTTGAAAAAACTATTCAAAAATAATAGATCTTTGAAATAATTTGAAGGAAAGCAAATAACATAGATATTTCAAGAAATAAATGGATCTCTTAAAAGTTGCTTGGGCAAAGTATGGAGCAAATAAACAGTAAAACCTTGATCTAAATAAAATGCAGAAAATCTTTCTTTCAATTACTGAAAATTTTTAAAAAGACTTTTGATGGAGCATATATAAATAGTAAAAGATTTAATATGGCTATAAAAATGTAGAAAAATTAATGCTGTAAAATATGCTAAATGGGCAGAAAATACAGCAAAACTATTTTCAAAAAATTGGCCAAATTCAAAAGAATTGCATCGCGGGTTTTGGGAAAACAGCCGCGATGTGCAGCGCGGGTTTCGGCCGCACAGTCGCGATGTGGAGCGTGGGTTTCGGCCACAAAGCTGCGATGTGCAGCGCGGGTTTCGGTCACACAGTCGCGATGTGCAGCGCGGCAAATGGCTGCGAAGCCACGATTTGCAGCACGTAAAATGGCCACGAAGCCGTGGTGCGCCACATGGAAAAAAACAGCGAGGTCGCGATGAGCCGCGCGACTGTCAAGCGAAAAACCGCGAGGCGAAAGCCAAAAAATAGATGCCGAAAAATGAACCCGAAAATGGAAATTTCAGGCTGTTAATAGCAATAGAAGGGGCCAAGATCTAGCACAACAATGGATCTGCTGTCTAGGATGGCAGATCTATGAATAAAAATGATTAAAACTAACAAAAACTAAGATCTAAAGCAAAAAATTGAGATCTAAGAATTCGAAGCCAATAGAGTTGCCAAAAACTGTTAGCTTGGTTTTGCAACCAAGCTTTGTGCAATGGGCACCTACCAACAATGTGATAGCAGTTTCAATATTGAAAGCAAAAACAATTATAAATTAAATCTAAATCTAAACTAGCATGTGCATATAACAAATAAATTTTTTTAAAACGATTCAAGAACAAGAAATAGAAGAATAAGTATTTTGTATTAAGATACCTCAAATGGTGAGGATTTGTGTTGAGCAACTCCCAAGGTGAGTAGCTCCAAGCTCCAAAGGTCTCTTCTCCAAGATGTTGAAAATGGCCAAAAGTCTCATGAGATTTTGACAGCGTGAGGATAGGATGATGGATGGATGGAAAGTGAGGAGCCCCTACCACCTTTTTATAGTTTTTGGTGGTGGGGAATACCATTATGGTTTTGAGGAAACCAATGGTATTGACCAACATGGTTTAGGTACCTTTTCCCTCCTTTTTCCTTTTTTGAATATTTTTAATATTTTTATTCCCTTTTTAATATTTTTGAGAATTTTGGACCCTTTTTTAGGGTTTTTTATGCTTTTTGAGGAAAAATATTTATTTTGAGGGGAAAAAGGGGTGTATTATGGTCTTTTGGTGACCTTTTGATGGCTTTAGAGGCTCAAATGGTGGAAAAGTGGACAAATGGGTCATGTGAATAAGGAAATGAGCTAGTGAGCACTTTTTGGGTGTTAACAAGCATAAAAATAAAATGTGATGAGTATATATACATTTATCGATAATTTAATATACATAACTGCGTAAATGAAAAATGGTACTAGTTCAATGAGTGAATCATAAACTTCACACATTTTTGAAAACCATTCCTCATGTTGATCATCAAAAAAAAATTGTTGGATCCTCTCCATATTTTGTTTCCTGTGAGTTTCATACGCCATGACAAAGCATAGATATAATTATTTTTTTCTTAATGTTCCATTAATTATAAAATAAGGGTTGTTATAAAACAATACAACTACTTACAAATTGTTCAATTAACCATTGATACCCCAACATATATTCAAAACCTGTACTTAATCCAATGTTAATCAAATGATCAAATGACCCTTCACCATATGTTATAACCTGTTAGAAAACATCCATGTACAATTTTAAATTATTTATGATATAAACATCACACAAAATATGAAATCTTCAAGACAAACCACAAGTACTCACAAGCTTTGCTATCAACCCTTGTTTTCCTTGTCATCTCGTATGATGCACTGAATGGGTGCCCTTTTCTTTTCATTCTGCTACAACAAAACAATTGAAAATTAGTATTTCATGTGAAAACTACATCTCTATGCACATTAAAAATAAAACAATGATTACATACATTTGATGCACATTGTTGTTGGGATGGCTCCCCTTGCAATGCGGTTATGTTCATTTTTTTAACCATCTCATGCTACGCCTTTTTTGATATCCCTACCAACATATTTCGGATATCATGTCATTCTTCCTTTGGAATTCTAGCAATCTTCATGAGAAATGAAAAGCACAATGAAAAATGATAAATATTTATATGAAAATAAGTGTAGCAAAAATATTAACAAAGTATGTTTTGGACTAGTATGTACATGTTAAATAATTTATTATTATCATCAATAATACATTTTAAAATATTATTTTTTGTTGTTATATGTTTTTTCCATTACATGTCACCGGTCTCAATACCCAATGGTACGAAAATGCTTCGTATAGTTTACTTATAACATGATTCTTATAAGAGTCATTGAATCGATTTTTCTACAATAAATAAAAAGTATGTCCATAAGTTCTTTCTTCTATATCCCTTGAAGTTTTATAAAAAAAAATCCCCCTCTCATTAACTTTCAACACTACTCCAATTGAATTGATGACCAAATCATCATCTTTACATTCTTCTTAATTTTTATCTTTTTAGAGCATCCCATTTCATCACTCTCTGTCCCTGCACAACATTCAAAAAATTTGAAATCCCAAGTTTTAAATAGGATAGCAATTATTGTTGAGAAGCATCATTAGTAGTCAAACAAAAACATCGTGTTAATCACCTATTGCCCCACATAATTCCTCAGTTTACAATAATTTCTTAAATATTTTTTGCTCTTCTTCACTCAGATTATAAACAATCTTATAGGGTTTCCTTAAATTTATGTTCTACATGACTTTCATAAACCAATACACATCATTAAAACATATAGATAATTCCAATATATTGTTTTCATATTAAAATTTCAAAAAACTTCCATGTTATTTATGTCGAATGTGTTTCCCTCACTCCTTTCAATACGATTTTTATTACGTGATCTTTTATGGGCCATTTTCTTATCAATGAATGTCCTACATAATGAAACAAAAAAATTATAAAATATTTTTTTACACAATGAATAAATAATTCAAGGTAAAAAAATATTCGGGACAAATGCTGCACACATTCTAGAAATTTTGCACCAATGCACCTTATATGATATAACACATCGGGGCATACTATATGTATAATACGCACTACCAATGGTTTTTACATATTTTAAATAAAACAAAATTAAATGATGCATCATCAAAATATACATGCATTGGTGCTTACGTATTGTTGAATGTGCACATTTAATTACTTAACATTTTTTTCATCATCCAAAAATTGGTGCACAGTATAAGAAAAGCACACTAGTGCACCTTTTCTATAAAATGTGCATCGAAAGCTATGTAAGCATTTTTTTTAAATTTTCATAGGGACAGTATGGATAGGTCGTCTTCTAAGTGAAACACATTATGAACTTGGTCCAAGAGAAACCCAAATCCATGTATATTAATATATATAACCAAGAAGTTTACATTGCTCAAAATGAAATCTTATTCTGAAATAGAAAAAGATATAGAACCAAAGAAAAACAAGAAGCACCCTAGGGTTTGTAGTGATGAAGGTAACTCTGAACGAAGAATAACACAAGGGTTTGCAGTATTTAAGGTAACTCTTTTATTCTCTATTTTCTTCAAAAAAAATTAAAAAATTAATGTCATTTTTAATTCTATTGAACGAAAAGTTACTTGAAATGTCTCCTCTGCAGATTTGCATGTATCCACGATAATCCCTTGCAAAATTTCTCTTCAAAGAAATCTCTCTCTCCAAACTCTTCCCTGGTAAACCTCTCTTGCATAAGTCACTCAAATTTTTAGCCAAAAAAGGTTTAGGGATTAGGGTTTTATTTTATTTATAAGCTCATTGTATTAACATTAAATTTCCGCTCTTTTTTTGTTTGATATTTCGTCCCATTGATCACACACACACACACATACACACACACACGCACATATTTTAAATCTAAATTTTGGTGAGCAACTTAGACACAGCGCACTTGTGTGCTTTAATCATACAAGCACACCATATAATATGTACAAAAATTGAACATTTATATTTACACAATTTTTTTCAAGATAGCGGTGCACTGAGTATATAATAGTGCACTGGTGCATATGACTGACATAAGCGCACTAGTGACATAAAAGAACAAAAAAATAGAAGCGTAAACTTCCGCAATTAATACTTTGTGGATATTTTTCCTTTACAAAGGTGCTTTCATAGTTTTTAATCAACACACATATATAAATAGCGCACTAGTTCATTTTTCTTTTTAAGGCACACCGGTGCGCCTATAAAGTTTTAGGTTCACTGGTTACTATATAAGAAAATATAACATTACATGTTTCCCAATTTATTTTTTAAAGAATGAAGACTACATGTGTTAATTGTATTTTTCACTCAACTACAGTGGAAAAATGACAAATAAATCAAATGGTTGATTAGTCAAATTCCATCTCATTCCATATCGTTCAAATTTCAAGTTCTTTGGTATCGTCATGAGTAACTGAATATTTATTTATATTTTGAATATATAGTTGAATTTATGTTTTATTTTCACATACATTTGAATAATTGTGCATTGACTTTTGTAAGATCCTGATTCCATATCAAGATCAGATTCACATGATATTCCACCACTCCTAAAAATTTGCAAGGTATTATCTGGAGCAATATATTGTATGAAGATGGTAGATGAAATTGGAAGGCCACTTTACCCTGCTAATTATAACATGCCATCATCCAGTAACCATCCTAGACCAATGGTACTTCATCATGAACTGGATCTCTTTTATGACACCCCAGTAGTATGATGTTGTTCAAAATGTAAAGGGTTGAAGGTGAACCCTAGGCATGTCACATTGTCCCATTATATTAATGACCGACTTCCCAAAGTTGACGGTTTAATACACCCCACTACAATGAATGATCCAATATGTGAAATAGAAAAACCATGTAGGAACACTTCCATATGCTCATTACTTGAAATTTTGGAATCCAAATAAACCATATTTCATCCTAAATTGACCAACCTATCTCCTTCTATTAAGTCGACTGATATTTCTTGTGATCCAACATATGATATCAATACTACCCAAAACATTTGTACAAGGAGATCGAAAAAGTTGTATGAGCTAAGAGAAAATTTTCCAAGTACAGACAAAGGTTGGCTCAATTGATGGAGGGTAGTGATGACTTCTCCCTTCCCATCCATCTACAAAGTAAAAACCAAACTGGTTACAATCATACTTTGCATTGCACTTGGTCGTCTTCCCCGACCCCTCAGTGTGCCCAATGTTGGGATAAAATTCTCCTATTGTGGTAACATTTGCATGATCTCAAAGTATAAAATAAATGATTCAAATATTGGGTTGTTTATCCTTTCACATGTGTTTGTTCCTCCCAAACAGTCAGTAGCACTTATGCCATTTTTTACTAGTCCTCTTTATAGTCGATATGATTACTTGAATATTATTAAATACAAACGTAGTATTTCCATGTATAGCATGTGCATGAATGGTTAAGCTTTAGGGAAATTTAACAAAAAGAACATGTTATATATCAATGGTCATCCACGCACTCATGAGAACATTGCAGGATTTATAACTAGTTGTAGGTGCTCATTGTTTAGTGCAAATTGTTCATTTGAAGAACACTCTAATGATGAAGAGTTCTTATGAAAACCAACGCATCCAAATTTGTTGGTGTAATGCAATATGTACTTTGTCTCGTAGGGACGAGTTGTTAATCAACTATAAATTGTGTAGACCCCCAAATGCATGCTTGTAAAAAATGGGTTGCATTGGAAATACATTTACACAACCCCTTGGGGCAAAAGAAAAAGATCATTGAATAATTGTATTTTTGTATTGTCAGTGGAATTAATATTAATGTATTGCTTAGTTCCACATTTGTTTTATGAAGTGGTTTATTGCATGTGTACTATTGGAAAAAATTCTACGCTTCTAATAAATGTTTGGTATGATGTCTCAACATACTAAATGCATTATGTTTACTAATATCATTGATTTAATGTTCAAAATTGTTGCAACCAGAATTCAGATGATGATAAACCTTCCCATCATCTATTGTTGCACCCCAGTACAATGTCAAATATAGAGAAGGCCACTAAATGATTAGAGCTCAGAGAGGAAGCATACAAACCATGGTTGAATCAACCACCTATTCAATTCCCATCACGTCCTGAATCGCTAATTCAAAAAATCTATAGTAACACTAGACATTCACAGGTTGGGGATGAAAACAATGATATAGAGGTTTGTATCAATGATTTATTATAGAATACCATGCCATGGATGGAATGTTGTTAAATGAATTGCAAAAGGATGAGTTCAGAAATGATGCTAATGTGTTTTATTCCTTCTTCAAAATCCTGAAATATGCTTCCACGACCCCTCTCTTTAGGCATGGATCAAGTTATACTCAACTAGGGAAATCAATGTTATTATAAAACTTGAGATAAATGTATGGTATGTCATACACATGATTCTTGACACTACTGAGATAACTAACCATAAATTCCCCATTAAATCTTAGATGAAAATAGATTTCTTGCATGCTTAATGACAATGTACATTTATATTTCCCACTAATTACAAGTTACCCAAATAAAAGGTACTTCCAAGTGATAAAAATATCCCCAACAATTGCGAAGAGGAAAAGTAACTGCTAAAAAAATTGAGTGTTGAGTGCATATCATATCACGCTTGTCTGAATGATTGTATTTTACATATAGGTGAATAAGCAGACAAAGTGATATCCCATAAATGTGGGCATGATAGGTACCAAATGTAAGAAAAGGGTAAGGCACATGGCCATCCTCATAGGATATTGAGGCACATGACCATAATCCCAAGGAATCAAAGGCTTTTCCCTTGCAAAGAATTGGCCATGTTGCAGGAGTGAATTGGCCATGTTGCAGGAGTGACATGCCTCACATATAAGTGACCTGGGAGATATCAGATATGTGGATTCCTACATATTCAATAGCCATGAAGCATCGAGAGGATAAATGGCCTGATAAATTCAAGGATGAAGTATGAAGCCTCAATTGAGCATATCCATATATGGAGTTAATGCATGTTCCCTCCAAAAATCCAAATATTTTATTTGGCTAGTGGTAGTGATCAATAACAATATCCCTACATGGTTGTCCATGAAGAATGAACATCTTATTTTTTATATTATTTTTTTTGGTGTAAGTTTTAAACCTGTGCAAAGAAGTAAAGCATACATAATCTTTTAAGAAAAACAATGATTACACCACAACATTCACACATAATACATAGAGATTTACCTTGGAAACCCATAACCGGGAAAACCAACAAAACTTACAGTGACACCTCTTATTTTCTCATATTGATGATTAACCACTCACAATACAAATATAGGTATTCCACAACACCCAAAACCCTAATATATTAACGCAGATTATAAAATAGAATCCAATCGAGGCTTAATTGGGATTAAATTACATATTTTTACAAAGAACCCAAAAATAAGCCCAAAATAGCCCAAAATGCACAGTCAAAGACTCACCCCCCACACACAAACACAAAAATGCAAAGAATATAACACGTACCCAACACCTAGTAGAAGAAAATTGAATAATATGGATGTATACTTCCAACCATTGATCAACAAGTTCAAACAATTATGGGAAGGGATAAAAGTATATGATGTATAAAGGCCCATATCTGTCGAGAGGTATTTTATGTTGTATGACATATGTACATACACCACACATGATTATCCAAGACTAGGAGTTTGGTCTAGTAATAATTTTGATTGATATTCTTATATCCATAATGTTATTTCACAAAGTTAATTTGGTGAAACCACCTTCTTTGGCGCTAATGTGTTCTATATTCAATAACATCACAGGTATGGTAACAAAAGGGAATCTTGGATGTAAATATTGTGGACCTTCAATAAAGGATAGGTGGTTTGGAAAGCTACAAAAGATAGTGTACGATTTCTCTAGGGTGTTCCTTCTAAATGACCACCCTTATAGAAGAGAAACATCTTCTTTCAATGGTAAACTAGAGAAAACCCAAAGACCTGAAATAATGGCATTGGGCACTGGCTTAGGGCATATGACACGGATAAGGAGAAGGAAATTGCATAATTGTTCAATTCAACAAATGGGGAACCTATGTTCGATGATCCTAATTTTTTTTTCACTTATGTTGAGAAAATGGCGATTGGGATGAAAAGGAAATTTGTGTTTTATGAGGTTCCATATTGGGAGCATCTTAAGATTTCCCACTTACCGAATCCCATGTATATATTATAAAAAGTTCATCTTCTTTATGGAGGCACATACATTTAAAAAAACTAACACATTGGCCATTAGGAGAGATCTTATTTCTTCAAAGAGTAAAAGGAAACATAGGCCAAGAAATGAAAGTAGAGGAGAAGTTAGAACCTATTGGTATTTTTAAATAAGGTGATGTTCCATGGATTTTTGAAGAAATGCGATATTTATTTGGAAAAGGTTGTTACATTGAGTGTAAATATGACTTCATTGTATGGGTCGACTCTATGACGTTGCTTCATAGTAGAAGTAGAATTTTCAAAGTTGAAATCGCATGACCATCTGAGCCTTCTAATGGTATGCATGTCAATTACATTCTTCTTTTTCTACAGTTTAGGTTATAATATGTTATGCATTCATAGTTTTCTTCAAATTAATTTCTTATGTTTTTATCTATAGTGTCATTATCCTTTTCTTATGTGTGGTCTTGTGAACAATGACTTCCCTTGGGATCTACGATGAGCCATATATAAATTATATAAATTTCTACATTGGATTAAACCAAAGGAGATTCACATGGATAACATTCAATGATGGCATTGAGAGATCATTGATATTGTTTGTATGTTTGAGAAGGAACTTCCCACAAGTTTCATGGACTTAGAGGTCCATATTCTAATTCACCTACCCAATGAGGTTGAATTACCTGGTGTGGTATCATGTCATTGGATGTTCTTTAGAGAGGCACATGAAAAATTTGAAGGGGTTTATTAGACGGAGGAAAAAACCCAAGGGGTCTATGGCAGAGGTGTAAATAGTATACGAGTCGTTCTATTATGCTAGTGAATACATGAAGCAAATCAATGACGAACCAAGTGGAGTGGTTTGGGATGGCCAACAAGATGAGGACAAAAACGAAGGAGAGCTACACCAAATGAATGGAAAAAGGAACATGATAAAGAGTAATTCACTTACATTTTTTCAATTTTCTATAGATTAATTGTTTACAATGAAATTGATAATATAGATTTGATTTCTGTTAGGAACCCATGTCAACCGTTCTATCTACTTTGTTAGTATATTGTTGTTGGACGCATATGCTTTTCAAGCCATCCTGTAGTATTTGTTGATCCATAGTTTTTATTATTGTTGTTGGACGCATATGCTTTGTAAGTCATCCCGTAGTAATTGTTGATCCATATTTTGTATTGGCCCATGGTTTGTATTGACCCATGGTATTGGCGCCTAGACTTAGTATATAAGTTTGTGTTGAGACCAATGAAGGCACCGTGAAGTTATTTGTATTGAGCTTGCTCAAAGGAGGTTGCCCCCTCGAAGTGGCCTGCGATCAATATAAAAGTGATTCCGAGTTCTGTTATTTCTGCTATCTCGTGTGTTTTCATTAATTAATTATTGCAGGTTCTTCACATCTGGTATCAGAGCACTTTCTTGGGCTCGCTGGGTGAAATTTCTGCCAAATTTTTTTTTTCGCATCTGATGCAGCTTCGGATCTGGGAATAATCCCTATCCACTTAACTGTGGGAAGTACTTGGGCATAACCCTAAAACTCATTGTGAGGAGTACCACAGGAACCCCAAAGTAGCTGGCCTATTGAGAGGACCTGCCAGCAAAAAGGGCAACGACCCCTACCTAATTAACTAGTTCCCACCCATGAGGTAAACCAAGAGCTATCGTTTGTGGCAAAATGGTTATCAGTTTTACGTGAACTGTGGAGTGAGGGGTACTGCCCCAATACGCAATCCGTCAGACAGCATTGGTGGCCGAGTGAAACCCTTGAACTGTTAGGAAGCCACACATACCTGGGGTCCATATCTATTTTCAGATGAGCTGTTGCCGCATCATTTCAGATCCGTTCTGAAAATCATTTCAGATCCATCTGTTTCAGATCTATTTCAGATCCAGCCGTTTTCGATCCAGTCGACGCCATTTCAGATCCCTCTATTTCCGATCACCTCTGCGCCATTGCAGATCTATCTGTTTCCGCTCCCTTCTGTGCTGTTGCAGATCCATTCCTAAAAAAAAAAAAAAAATCTATTTTTTGGCCATATCTCCCTTGTTTTCACTCTGTTTTCCCTGAAACTTCATTGACACACCTGCAATCCCATTCTGCATATTTCATTCTTGAGGACCCTATCCCAAATTCCACTCCCCAAAGCCCGAAATCCCACATTTGTCTATTTTTAGGGTTTGCCATAACTTCTTCAGATTTCACCCAATTGCCTTCAAATTTTTTCACCGAGTTCCTTTCTTAATTCTGATTCTTTGTCCCTCTTTGCCAAATTTTCTCATTCTTTCACCCCACTTCTAAAATCCCCATTTTTTGCTTCCCTGTCAATCAGAAAGTGTCCAAAACCTAGTCAAACCCCAATTACCCCTCTGAGTTTTTCCCAAATCCAAATTTCCCTTTACTAAATAAGCTTTTGTTTGTGTTTTTCTATCCATTCCAAAAAAACAAAAAAAAAATCTTGGTTATGGTTGTCACCCGCGCTGGAGTAAAAACCATGGAGGAAGCACTTGCCGCCATCCAAACCAAACTCCAAGATCTAGATGAAAAATTTCTCAACCTCCATCTTCAGCATTCATCCATGAACAATAACCAACAATAAGAATCTTCTGTAGCCACTAGATTCTCTTCTTCCAGCAATTTCCGTGGTCCGAAGCTTGAATTTCCTTGCTTCAATGGTACTAATCCGACTGGATGGGTCTATCGTGCAGAACAGTATTTCAGTCTGCATAATACTTTTGATGTCCAAAAATTTCCACTTGCATCCTTTCATTTGGAACAGGAAGCCCTTCAATGGTACCATTGGTACATCAAGGCTCATGACGAGCCAAAATGGACAGATTTTTGCCAACTCCTTTTGCAATGATTTGGTCCTAGTGCTTTTGATGACTTCACCGGAGCACTCACTAAACTCCATCAAAGTGGCACTGTGAGAGAGTATCAGACCGAATTTGAGAAACTAGCCAATCACACAGAAGGCTTGTCTGATGAATTCTACAGGAGTTGTTTTATCAGTGGTCTTAAGGATGAAATCTGGTCAGAGGTTAAAATGTTCTGTCCCAACACAATGATGGAAGTCCTAGGGTTGGCTAATTTGGCAGAAAACAAGCTTGCAGCCCAACAACGCTCCAAACCCTCTTTTGTTCCCTTCCAAAATATGGGTTCTCAATGACCTCCCATTCCGCCAACTCCTTGACCAACTCCTATCAAGCATTTGTCTAAAATAGAGATGCAGGCACGTAGAGAAAAAGGGATCTGTTATAATTGTGATGAGAAATTCACTCGGGGACATAAATGTGTTTAGCAAAAGCTTTATCTCTTGGATATCGATTCTTCGCCTGCCTCTAAAATTGGTGAAGAAGCTCTAGATACAATGGATGATCAGGTCGACATTCAAGAGTTGCCTATTGACCCCCCATCTCAGGATGAACAACCAGAGATATCTCTCCATGTTGTATTCGGCGTCACCACCCCCCAAACAATGCGGGTTAGGGGTTACTTCAAGAAGCTTCCTCTTACAATACTTATTGATTATGGTAGCACTCATAACTTCATTGACCCTCGGATCACCAAACATGCTGATTTTTTGTCCATCCTTGCTCCAACTTTGAAGTCATGGTTGCCAATGGGGGCACCTTACCTTGCAAGGGGAAGTATCACAATGGGTGTCTCTCTCTAGAATATTATAACCTCCGCTCTGACATGTTTTCCTTGTCCCTAGGCAGATGTGATGTGGTTTTGGGCGTTCAATGGTTACGCACACTTGGCCCCATCTTATGGGATTTTTCTAAGCTTTGGATGCAATTTTCAGTCAATGGGAAACAACACAAATTTAAGGGCTTACAACAAGGGTCTCTCTGGATCATCAGTTCACATCTCCTGGAAAATATCCTTAAGAAGAATTCACATGGTGTCATCGCTCAACTCCATTCCATTTAGATGCACCCATCAACGGTCTCCCCTACTTCCTTGGATAGATATGCAGGTTTCCTTGCTGAACCAATGGGCTTGTCGCCTTCAAGAGACCTTTTCGGTAAGAATTTAGCCGCATCTACATCTCAGTAGGAAATGATGCCTATTTTGCATGCAGTACCGAAGTGGCAGCCATCCCTATTAGGAAATTATTTCTGCATCAAGAATAATCTCCAAAGTATGGAACATTTTATGGAACAACGGGTCCCCTCACCAGCACACCAGAAATGGGTTATTCAACTCATGGGTTATTACTATGCGATCACTTACAAGAAAGGTAAGGATAATATGGTGGCAGATTCTCCTTCTCGCCAATTTGATGACCCAGTTTCTCTTACAGTTATTTCTCTGCTTGTTCCAAATTGGTTGCAATCTGTTCAACAAGGATATCTCTTCTATGAACTCCATGCTTCTTCATCGGCAGGGCACTCTGGGTTCCTCAAGACCTATGACCGGGAACAATGTAACTTCTTTTGGCAGGGACTGAAAATGAAAATTCACCAGATGGTGGTTGAGTGTGATACTTTCCAAGTCAACAAGGCTGAAACGACACTCCTTTCGGGACTGCTCGAACCCTTTCTCATCCCTACACAGATGTGGACAGCTATTTCTATGGATTTCCTAGAAGTGCTCCAATGGTACAATACCACATCTAAAAGGACACCATATGAAGCATTTTATGGATAGGCACCGCCAGTTATTCTTCCATACACGCTCAGCAGCTGCCCAGTTTAGGAAATTGACTCGGTTCTTCGAAACCGCGATCAGATTTTTCTCATTCTGCAGGACAATCTTCACATGGCAAGAATTCGACTAAAACAACAAGCCAATCAACACCATTCTGAGCACACTTTTCATGCAGCTGATATGCCGGTCCGTCTTCATCTACATCCTTCCAAGCAATCCTCCCTGAAACTCAAAAGGCGTCAGTGGGTCAGAATGAAACCCGAGGTTGCTATAGGGGAACCACTCCTTCATATTATGCATCAATTTCCACATCTAAAGCTTTGAGGACAAAGCTTTTTCTAAGAGAGAGGAGATGTTAGGAACCCATGTCAACCATTCTATCTACTTTGTTAGTATATTGTTGTTGGACGCATATGCTTTGTAAGTCGTCCCATAGTATTTGTTGATCCATAGTTTGTATTATTGTTGTTGGACGCATATGCTTTGTAAGTTGTCCCATAGTAATTGTCGATCCATATTTTGTATTGGCCCATGGTTTGTATTGAAACATGGTATTGGCGCCTAGACTTAGTATATAAGTTTGTGTTGAGACCAATGAAGGCACCGTGAAGTTATTTGTATTGAGCTTGCTCAAAGGAGGTTGCCCCCTCGAAGTGGCCTACAATCAATATAAAAGTGATTCTGAGTTCTGTTATTTCTACTATCTCGTGTGTTTTCATTAATTAATTATTGCAGGTTCTTCACAATCTCATACTAATCATTTTCATTTCATGAATACATCAACAAATGAAAAAATTGATGCCATCAATAAATTTTGTATTTACAATGCAACGACAATGAAACCATGGGTCACATTGTATGAAGAGAAGAGAAGGAAATGTGTAATGTACCTTTTTTTAATTTTATTAAAATGGTGATTTTTTCAACTTTTTCCACTAGTTTGACCTTTGACTAGTCTTGGGTTCTTGACCTCCAAATGGCTCCAAATGCTCCCAAATTGTCACAGTAGGTGTATGAATGGTTTTTTTACATAAATATGAGGTTCATGGATTATTTAGAGTCATCAAATAGCTTCTGCAACTCTCCTTTAAGTTATGTCCCAAGTAGGGAACTTTACTAGCAATTTGGGGTTCAAATCCCCCTTAGGTATGTGCTAAAGATGGCTCTCCAAGTGCTATTTGACCCTCTCGAATTTCATTACAAAGGAATGGGACATATATGGTACATTAATATGGACTCATATTCATCTTTATTCATTCAATTAACTCTTCTACAACCATCTCCAAATTAGAAGAAAAATACTAGTTTCGACCATGGGGGAAATGATAGGCAATCTTCTCCAAATGCTCTAAAAAATAACAATATGACTCCCAAAGCTTATGCATTGAACATGAAACTTGTAGAACATATAAATAACAGTCCATAAATCATTAATCCATCAATATTTCACTGTTCCATTCGAATACATCAACATATTATTGGCATACATCATCGTAGTGGGGAAATAGGCACCATTTGCTCATTAATAATCAGTTTTACATCATTCCACTTGCATTCTCGACTTGGTAAATTTATTAACATGAAGAAAAAAGAATTTAAATTATATGACAAAATAAATGGGGCATTATAAGCTCCCCCAAAGAGAACAATAGCTCACCCAATGCGCCTCTCCTCAAGGATCATGAATATGCCAAGAAAACTGGAAATGGTTGGAGGAA
This sequence comes from Larix kaempferi, assembly GCA_027924585.1. Taxonomy (NCBI): domain Eukaryota; kingdom Viridiplantae; phylum Streptophyta; class Pinopsida; order Pinales; family Pinaceae; genus Larix; species Larix kaempferi. Next base: position 4,563,828 of record BSBM01000006.1, on the reverse strand, counting down.
AGAGCTGCACTAAGAGAGACCAAAAGATACCCTATAGATTAAACCTAAAACAAAATACTCCATTAAATCTCTCATGAAATTTTTGAATGGCCTTTCCCACTACCAACTAGGATGGGAATCTTTCACCCTCGAAATTGTCTAAGGCAAGTAGAGAAGCACTCTACTAGCTCTCTTCACAAATGCAAATTATGAAAATGATCAAAAGCCATACTTCTTCTTTGTCATTGTATTTTATAAACTTCAAGGTCCTCCTTGGGTCGAATTCCTTCCAAGGGATTCATTCCAACTCAAGTTGGGAAGAGATTCCAATGTGTGCCACTTGTCCCTCTAATTCTAGCCTCCTCTTCCACCAAATTCGAATAGGTGTCTCTTTGGCTTCCCTAACTCCCTTGAGCGCCCTCTTGGAGGATATTTTTAGCCCTAACATATAATTTATTTCAGATGTCAGCATTCAGGTCTGATTTGTGTCATAGGTTTCATATCATCTTCATCATTGTTGTCATAGAGCTAGGGAATCTAGTCCAAGTGTCCCACTAGCTCAAAAATGCCTCTTTCTCTTCCATGGGAGTTACTCTTCCACTCCAATTCTACCTGAAATGATTCATGCCAAGTATATTGACCTTCCAACTACCCAATACCATTATACTCCACCTTGGATTCGAATGGGTAAGAATAGAATTCCATGTGGCATGAGGAATCTAGCTTTGTGTGGGTCCCACATCCTCCATGTGTCTTCATGATCAATTGCCACTTTGATTTTCTCTTGCATTTATTTATTTAGATCCTTTATTAAATATTTATTCCATTCTAATGTGAAACACCATTTATTATCTCCCTTATTGCAAAACCTCATGTCTCCATCCAACCTAGGGAACTAGTAGGATTGATGGAATTTCCCTATTATGAATTTATTTGAATGGGGACATTACAGTCTTCCCCACCCAAGATTGCTTTCCCTAAATCAATCTCAATTTATCATGCTGAAACGTTGTTCCTCCTCTATCAGGTGGCCTTCCATGAGGAATGTCTCCCAAAACCTTTCCATTCTTGTGTTTCATACTGTGGGAAGACACTATCTGATTCGGATAGGTGTGTTGCCCTCTCACAACCCTTAGTATTCCTTCCGAATCTTGGAATTTCATTTCAGGAATTTGATAGTTCACTGTATGATCCCCTATAGAGTACATCCATTTCACTCCCAAAACCACATTAGTATAAGCAACATCAACCACATAAAAGCTATCAAAAAAAGTATAGTTACCTATGGTGATTTGCAACTTTGGAACCCATGTTTTGCACTCCATAGTTTTGTGACCTGGAATGACAACTGTGAAGCCATCAAATGGTTCAATAGGTATCTTCCTTCTCTCCACCATGTCTGCATAAATGAATTTATGTGTGGCTCCTCCATCTACAAAAACTAAGGTCCTTTGTTCTAGTACCACACCCTTGCATCAAATAGTGTGATAATGAGGCACTGTTGAAAGTACTACCATTCTTACTTTGTCAGGTGAGGGATGATTTCCCTCTTGTTTCCCTTCTTCTACTATAGTATATCCTTCTTCTTGGGCTGAAATAGGTCCTTCTTCCTCCACGCCCCCTTCATACTCATCATCACAAAATACTTCAATGAATTGGGCCTTTCCCTTAGCACATTTATGTCCTGGTGCCCATGGTTGGAAGCATGAGTAACATAATTTCTTCCTTCTGAGTTCTTCCCTACTTAGTTCCTCTTTCTTATCCTTTCCACATCCATCTTCTTTCCATGGCTTCTTTTCATATCTAACTTGGGGAGGGAATTTGGGCTTGGGAGGAAACCTTATCCTAGGTAGTACATTTTGTAGATCTCTTGTCAAACTCATACCATCCTTTAATGAATTGGGTTTGTGGACCTTAACTAAACCTTTTAAGGGTTCAACCAAACATTCAGTGAATAGAAATACTAATCTTACCATAGATATATCAGCCACCTTAACTGATAATTTTTGAAATTCCATCATATACTCAGCAGGGGTTCCCACTTGCTTCAATTGGGCTAGTTCTTTGAAAGGTAATTTTGGGTCCTTTTGCTGAAATCTATCTGATACCCTGTCAACAAATTCTCCATAGGTAGTAACCTGATCATGTCCCAAATTTTTCAGACCATGGAACCACGATTCATTGGCATCTCCTTCTAGATGCAAAATAGCCATTTTTAAGGCATCCTCTTCCACCATTGGATTCAGCTGAAAAGACACATCTAGTTTTTGCACCCAAGTGTTAGCAGAACTTTGAGAGGAACCATCAAAAGTGGGAAGTGGCATTTTACCAATAGCACAATTTAATTCTTTATTCTAGAATAAAGCCCTATTATCTTCCTTCTTTTTTATTTTGTGTGAAACAGTAAAGTATTGATCAATTGGTAGAGTCATTCTACAATCATCACTCAATGTTTCCCATTCTGCCACCAATGTATTCATATCCATTTGGGTGTTAGGTTATTCTTTGGGCACAAGAAATTTAGGTTAAGTAGGCCTTGGTGTTCTCTGAAATTCATTAGGTCTATTATGGGGTCCTGTACTTGAGAAAATATGCTCACCCATTGTTTTCTTTTCTTCTGAATGTGAGCTACTGCTGCCTCCTATTACTCCTTTGCTTCCAAGTTGGCTAGTCATCAATTCAAATCATTTCATAAGATGTTTTTTCATGTCTTCAAAGAATGGTTTCATGAATTTAGTAAATTCCTCCTTATCATCAGAGAGTCCCTTCTCATCCTTAGTCATAGTTTCAACAAAATACTCTTCTTCTCCTACTTCTTCCTCTTCAATAACAACACCTTCAATTTCAGGTTCTAAGGGTGGTAGATTATTTGTTTGACTCCTGGTCTTCATCAATGGTTAACCACATCAGGTTCCAATACCATGCTCTAATACCACTTGTAATGTCCCTTTTCTGAATTTTATTAAAATGGTGAATTTTTCAACTTTTTCCACTAGTTCGACCTTTGACTAGTCTTGGGTTCTTGACCTCCAAATGGCTCCAAATGCTCCCAAATTGTCACAGTAGGTGTATGAATGGATTTATTATATAAATATGAGTTTCATGGATGATTTAGAGTCATAAAATAGCTTCTAAAAATCTCCTTTAAGTTATGGCCCAAGTAGGGAACTTTACTAGCAATTTGGGGTTCGAATCCCCCTTAGGTAGGTGGTAAAGATGGATCTCCAAGTGCTATTGGACCCTATCAAATTTCATGAAAGAGGTAGGGGAAATTAATATGTACTAATATGCATCTTTATTCAGTCAATTAACTCTGCGACAACCCTCTCCAAATCAGAATCAAAATACTAGTTTCGACCATGGGGGAAATGATAGGCAATCTTCTCCAAATGCTTTAAAAATGAACAATATGACTCCCAAAGCTTAAGCACTGAACATGAAACTTTTAGAATAGATAAATAAAATTCCATACATAATTAATCCATCAATAGTTCACTGGTCCATTCGAATACATCAACATATTATTGGCATACATCAACATAGTGGGGAAATAGGCACCATTTGCTCATTAATAATCAGTTTTAAATAATTCCTGTGGGTAAATGGGGAATTATAATATCCCCCCAAAGAGAACAATATCTTACCCAATTCGCCTCTCCTCAAGGATCATGAATATGCCCAGAAAACTAGAAATGGTTGGAGGAAGGAACTGCACTAAGAGAGACCACGATCTACCCTATAGCTTACACCTAGAAAAAAAGACTCCATTGAATATCTCATGAAATTTCTGAATGGAATTTACCACTACCAACTAGGATGGGAATATTTCACCCTCGAAATTGGCTAAGGCAAGTAGAGAAGCACTCCACTAGTTCTATTCACAAATGCAAATTCTGAAAATGATCAAAAGGCATCCTTATTCTTTGTTATTGTATTTTATAAAATTCTAAGGTCCTCCTTGGTTTGATTTCCTTCCAATGGATTCATGCCAACTCAAGTTGGGAAGAGTTTCCAATGTGTGCCACTTGTCCCTCCAATTCTAGCCTCCTCTTCCACCAAATTCGAATAAGTGTCTCTTTGGATTCCCTAACTCCCTTGAGCGCCCTCTTGGAGGCTATTTTAGTCCTGAAATGTCATTTATGTCAGATTCCAGCATTTACGTTTTATTTGTGTCATAGGTGTCATAGCTTCTTCATCATTGTTGTCATAGAGCTAGGGAATCTAGTCCAAGTGTCCCACTAGCTCCAAAATGCCTCTTCCTATTCCATGGGAGTTACTCTTCCACTCCAATTCGACCTGCAATGATTCATGCCAAGTATATTGACCTTCCAACTACCCAGTACCATTATACTCCACCTTGGATTCAAATGGGTAAGAATAGAATGCCATGTGGCATGAGGAATCTAGCTTTGTGTGGGTCCCACATACTCCATGTGTCTACATGATCAATTGCCACTTTGATTTTCTCTTGCATTTATTTATTTAGATCCTTTATTAAATATTTATTCCATTCTATTGTCCAAACACCATTTATTAGCTCCGTTATTGCAAATCCTCATGTCTCCATCCAACCTAGGGAACTAGTAGGATTGATGGAATTTCCCTGTTATGAATTTATTTGAATGGGGACATTACAAAATGGGACAGTGACATGAAAGAATTCAAACGGTTGAATGGTAGAAGCATCCCTTATCCTAATCATTTAAAATAAAATATGCCAACAATATGTCCCAATATTTGGGTGGATGAACAAATGAGAGAGAAATATACTGCGTCTAGTCATTACTCTCATGGTGAAGAGGATACACTAAACATAGTGATTGTTTATAACAACTTATAATAATCTCTCTGTGTATATTGTTGATTTTTTAATGCATGTTTGAATTATAACATGTATTATGCTTTTATAAATGTCCATTCTTCACATTTTCAAGGTGTGTTTGTTCCCATCCATGTGGCCATATGGATATCATTTTCACACTAAGGATATCGATGATGGGTGTTGGAGGAGCCTCAGTCGGCCTACGTCCTCTACCTGACTCATTGTAAGACATGTCGACAGATGCATTTACTAGAACATGTCGGGCTAGGTCGGTCGGGTGAATCGACAAGTGGTTACATAACTGTATGTAAAGCATATAAATAGGCTGGCGAGCCGAATCATTGGGTTAACTTAGATCTGTTCTATGTATTGTTATGTGTATTGCCAAGTAATAAAGGCTTGCTCTTCTCTCCATATTTTGTCTACTTGTATATGTGTCTTTTGCATGCTTGTATAATATATTATGTATCACTGGTAACAATGCAATCCAGTTCCAGCTTCAGTCATGAACAGGGGTAACAACTACATCTATTTTTTTTCACAGTTATCTATTTTTGCATGTCCTCATTTCTTCGGGACAAAGAAACATTTTGAGGTGGGGGAGATGTTGGAGGAGCCTAAGACGTCCTATCGACTAGGTCCTCCGCCCGACTCATTGTAAGACATGTCGATAGATGCGTCAACTAGAACATGTCGGGCTAGGTCGGTTGGGTTAACCGACAAGCAGTTACATAAGTGTATGTAAAGCATATAAATAGGCTGGTGAGCCGAACCATTGGGTTAACTTAGATCTATTCTATGTATTGTTCTGCGTATTTCTGAGTAATAAAGGCTTGCTCTTCTCTCCATATCTTGTCTACTTGTATCTGTGTCTTGTGCATGCTTGTATAATATATTATGTATCACTGGTAACAATGCAATCCCCTCGACTACAACAATGGACATGTCACATTTGATTGTAGAGTGAAGGTCAAGTTAAACCAATCTAGTCATGCTCATCATCGTGATCAAAACATAATAGAGGAGAAGCTAGGTTACATTGGAAAGATACAAGAGATTGTGCAAGTGGACTTCTCATCTTTCCACTGCATTAGTTTTAGGTGCAAGTGGTGGGATACTTTCAACTGGAATAATGTAAAGGAATATCGTGATAGTGGGATAATATGTATCAACTCTAAGAAGATGTGGGATAAAAATAAGGAGCCTTATGTTTACCCAAAACATTGCAACCATTTGTTCTCTTACCCAGATGTGTTGGATAGGGATTGGTGGTTTGTAGTAATACATGATTCAATATTGAAACATCGTTTTTAGAACAACAATGTTGTCATTCCAAGCAGGGAAGATAATATAGGTGATGGCAATGAATAGTGATGTGTACATGTTTTACTTGGGCAATTATGTTATGGTCATGTTTTATATTGATGAAAGTGTGTTTCAATTATATATTCATTATACAATATCAATTTGGTTAGTATTATGTTAAAGGATACCTAGTTGATTATGGATTGGGTGTTAATGTTTTCATTTTCCTGACAATATTTAAGTGTTAAATCCATTGTGCTTTGTAATCAAATATGTCCCACCACAAAGTGAATTACACTAGTTATGTTGAGGGCTTCTACTAAGACTTATCCAATAAAAAGATCATATTCACTTATTGAAAGTACTTAATATTTACTCACTTATTAAATATCATCTTAAATCTATTCTAATCATGGTACAAGTACTCATGAACATTTCCTCTCTATTATTTTGGAAGGAATAATTGATAGTCTCTTTTCCCAAAGGAGGGTCTTTTCTCATCATGATCATTTACAATTGCTACCTCCAAAGACTTGATAGTAACTCCATGTGCATAGCTAAGGGCCTCCGAGATATTATTCAAAATTTGTATAGCCTACTTGCTCTACTTGATTTCAATAAAAAAATAGAATATATAGTGGAAATTTGAATCAATAGAATTCACAATATATATATTGGATATTTGTATAGCCTCCTTGATCTACTTGATTTCTATAAAAAAAAATCACAATATTAACAAAATATGGGTGAATATTCTCAATGATTTTCTTTTTGAGGGGTTTGACATAAATATTATATATCAAAAGTAAAAAAGTAGACTATGAAATCCTTATCAAAATTTTGGATAGTAAGCCCATGTTCATGACTAAGGGCCTCTAGGATATTATTCAAAAATTGTGTATCCCCTTTGGTATACTTGAATTCAATTAAAAAAAAGAATATATATTGGAAATTTGAATAAAGAGAATTCAAAACATATATTGGAAATGTGTATATCATCCTTGGTCTAATAGATGTCAATAAATTAAAATAATTCACATATTAACAAAATATGGGTGAATATTTGTATAAAGTTTCATTTTGTGGGGTTTTGCATCAAGATTGTATTCCAATAACATTGTGAGTAAATGGACCCAACTTCCACTCAACTTATTATGACTTAATATCACCAAATTTACAAGAGGGTAAAAGATACCTATGTTGTGGTGTTGGTTGCCAATATATCTAATATAAAATGGGATGAAACTTTTACTAGAGTATATGTTTTCTTCTATAGTGAAGTGAGAACATAATTTGTAAGACCTAATCTCATAAAATCAATTGGTGGCTGATTTCACTCGTGTTTTATCATCAATATAGATGGCAAGTATAATTGTAAATAATTCAAGTAGGACATTAAAATTTTATGGAATAACTTGCCAAATGTGTTTGTATTTATATACTTGAATTAAGATTTGTGGAATTAAAAATAAAAATATCTAATTTAAACATTTAATAATGTTGATGTAACTTTGCAAATTTAAAATGCTTTGTTCAATAAGAGGTGTAACATTTTAGGAATAAATTAAATCCCAAAACATTACAAAATCTACAAATTAAAATTAAAAGCAATAAGTTCTATTACATTTTTTAAAAAGTTGGGCTTTTCCCATTAAAAGTATGACTATGACTAGAGACTTAATATACAAGCATATGACAATTCACACCATTTTTACTATTTTTGTATGTTTCAATCACATTGTAGTCAAACAATAAAAAACATCTCTTATTTACAATTCAAAAATGCATGTCCATCAAAAGAGCAGAGACATGCCACCATGTGGCTCTTGTTAATATAAGAGTGGAATTAGAATAAACAACATATAATGATAACTCATATTGTTTGTAACTTTACCATGACAAGGAAATGGCCAAATTATTCTTTCTTCAATCCATATGTTTTTTTATATAAAGAGAACAATTTTTTCGAGAAAGACAAAGTTAAAAATGACACAAAAACATTGAAATCATTTTAAACAAATTTGTTACTATTGTTCCGCATAATATTTTGAACGAATATTAAATTCACACATAATCAACCTTAAAAAAATACATACATTTAAGCCATGAACCCATAATAAATTATGATTTAAAATTTATATAAATTTTAGTACTACTAGATGTTTTAGCTATATATTTTACTATTCCTTGTCATTTATATATGTACCAACTTTTATATATTGCTTATATCATTTAGGTATAAGTACTCAAACACATTAGCATAGGCATTTACTTCATACATTTATTGAGTAGGTACCTAAAAATATATGTCTAAATCAATAAATATTGGTTTTTTTGAATTATTATATATTTAATATGTATTTCTAAGAGACTAAGGTTCTTTAAAAACAAATAGTATATCAATTTCAATAGACTATTTTAAATTAATTAATTAATTTTGTCAAAATAAATTAGTAACATAGTAAAATCACACCTTAACCGGTTAGCCATCTAAATAACTCAAATAAAAAATCAGTTAGTTATCATATAATAACATTAAATAATTATTGTAGAAAAATTACATTAAATTATCTTAACTACAGTCAAACATTACATTACATCTCTAATTTAGATCACTAACACACAATACATTTTATAAATCAAACATCATCAACATAATATGAAAAGACAAAAATATACATGAACGCTATCTACAACATGATATACATCAACATCAACATATCAAACTAATATGCAAAAATGATAATATATGTGAACAATAATAGGAAAATCATAATATATGAAAAATATTAAAGTCAGATATATACATGTGCTCAATAACTGCTATGCGCTAGTAGGTACACCATCGGAGCCAGAGGGATCGGTACCTCCACCAACAGAGCTAAAGGAATCAATACCTCTACCAACAAATCCAGAGGCACTAGTAACCTTGCCAGGTAAAAATGTAGAATAAAGAAATTGAAATATATATCCATTAGGATCTATACAACCTAATCCAATCATCGTATCCAAAATAGTACTGGGCGGTGATGTACTAGGAGGTGATGGTGGTTAGACTAGGTAAGGATGAGAGGGTGGTGGGTTAAGTGGGTGAGGAGGAGAGGGTAGTGGGATGAATGGGTGAGGAGAAGAGGGTGGTTGTTCGACCTATGGTGGGTAAACTAGGTGAGTAGGAGAGGGTGGTTGAAATAAATGTGGTGGGTCGATTGGGTGAGGAGGAGAGGGTGGTGGTTCAACTTGTGGTGGGTCGATTGGGTGAGTAGGAGCAGGTGGTTACTGGTTGTACGACCTATGGTGGAGGATAGGGTATTCATTTGACCCATGGAGGAGGATGAGGAGGTGTAGGAGGTGGAGGATGACCAACCTCATCAGATGAATTGTAACAAGCGCTCTCAATTGGTCACCACCTCTTTAGTATCCTAGATACACCCATGATATGACACATCAGCGATGTCATATCACGTGGGAGGATCCTCCAAATATGAATAAGTATGGTTCTCTCATGATCTTGTTGGCCCAAACAAGGCACACTCCCTATTGATCCAACAACCTATACAACTGATCTGCCTTCTCCTGGTGGAATCTAGTATCGGGCATGCATTATAGGCTGTGTATCTGTAACTGTGGTAGATCATTGTCCTTTGTCGTGTTCTTGTTAGATTGGGGAGGCATGTCCCCAACATAACTACGAATACCTACAAAATTGTAGGGAACAATAATTAAACAGTTTTAAGAAAATGTTATAATCAATTACATATGCATTAAAGTAGACAATAAAATCCAAACCCTGATTTCATTAAATTTGGACTTATTCATATTTTAAATTGGATTTTTAATAAGGTTAAGAAACATTTCCAATAGGTTTGGTAATATAAGATGTAATTTAACTAAAATGGTTATTATTTTATAGTACCAAGCCTCATAGAAATGTAGCTTAACCATATTTAAAATCCAATTTAGACTAAGAATAATTCCAAATTTAATGAAACGAACTAGATTAATAAAAAATAACGACAATATTACCTCCACCATCTAGTGGCTCATCAGGGGTAAATAGGATTTTGGCACATCCTCGCCAATCCAACCCTGTGTATGGGTATGGTACCATGTCAATGGTGTTATCATCCTCATTGGAAGTAACTCAAGTGACTCGTGAGTGATCCTGCCATGGAAATTGGACTAAGCTCTCTTGAGAAACATATACCCCCACATGCGCATACGCACCTCAGTCATCATCCTAGGATGATGGATGTAGAATGAGGGCCGAGTGACTAGAAACCTCTCAAAAAATAAGGAAAACAACTCTGAACGAAACTGGAATGTTTTCCTTTAATCAAACATAGCGCAACATTGATCCATAGAAAAACAAAAGTGTTGCAAAAAAATGCCATGCCACCTAATGCATCTAGGTATCTACACTAAAGAATCAACATAATATAATAAGAGGAAACTAATGCATTTCCAATCAATCATGACATAGAAAACTGTTGTGACCAAAAGCGACAAGCAACTATCCTCCTCTACACCAAAAGAAGATATCTGCAACTGGCCACAAGCTACTTGGAAGTCACTAGTGGTAGTCACATCCTTACTAACAATCTCAGTACATATGCCTATTGACTGGATGCTAAAAATATATGTGGGACATCAGGGAAATGGGGAAAATCCTCCCATCTCCTAGACAATATTATGATGAAGTATATGTTCTCCTCTACAGGTTGGAACCAAAGATCAGTACCCACCCCAAAATCTTGTCACTTTGATCCCAATGATGGATCAATTACATCAACATCTAGGAATGCCCCCTTAATGATGCAGCCTCCAAATAAAAATTTTAGAGGCTAACATTCCATAAGATTTTTCTCTTCTATGCGATACTAGGTCAAGGGAGAAAATCCCTCTCCCTTTCTCCAACCTTCCACTATTATAAAATGTTGTATCGGTCTTGCCATTGTTGTCAATCCTAATGTTGTTCTCATCAATCCTATATCTAATTAAACACATATAACTTTCGTTAGAAACATATACATAGAAATATATATATACATAAATTAAAAATTAAAAAGATTACTAAAGTACATTTACATTTATCAAAAGAAGAAAATATTTTTTTTTTCTCAAAAAAATTGTAAAGATCATCAGTGTGCCCACAAAATAGTCATGCACTATTTGTGGTGCTTATTTAAACTAATTGCACTAGTAGAGGTGCTTGAAAAACAAAA